>CM060440.1:45870921-47092171 GCA_030545235.1 Helianthus tuberosus
AAAGCTAAACTAGACTCAAAAAGCTAATTTTAAGCATGTAATGCAATTGTAAACCCGAAAAAAACCTAAACCCCCCCCAACCCCCACCCCCCAAAAAACCTAAAACCCCCCTCCCCCCTCCCCCCCACACCCAAAAAACCTAATCCTAATCCTAAACCTCCAAAAAAAACTAACCCTAAAAGCTAAACTAGACTCAAAAAAACTAATTTTAAAGCATGTAATGCAATTGTAGTACATGTTATATTGCACATGTGCACTACTATAATAATAGTATTGAAAACAATACGACACCATAAATCTTTTTTTATGTCATAAAAATATGCTCGAATATACTTGAATGACAGATACAAAAATTTGTGATCTTATGGTGCCATTTTTGTTTTAAAAATGATAACGTATGGAGAAATGGGAAATGTTTTGAAAAGTTATATTTTTTTTTTCCAATTTTACCCCTCCTTCATTAAAAGTCCCCCCTCCGTCATTAAAAGTCTCCCCCCTCCTTTTTAGTGGTTTTTAGTTAGTTTTCTAGTTTTCTCATTTATATCTAGTTAGTTTTCTCATAATCCTCTCCCTATATATATATATATATATTCAATATGTAAAATAGTGGGTGGAGTTTGTATCTTTTTTTCTTCATATATTTGTACTTTTCGGTTGAATTTGTTTTTAAGGGATGTTTAATTGTGTTTTTCTTGATTTTATGTATTTTTATTAAATATAAGTGAATAATCTATGTTAATACTCTAACAATCTATATACTGTAACATTTTATAATAAAGGGTTTAGTATAAATAATTATAAAACTTTCAGAACCCAATGGTATTGATTGAAAAAAGAACTATCGTTTGGTTTGAAATTTTTTTTAACAAATTAACATAATAATAAAAAACAAAATAAAATGTTCTAATAAGTAAATAGTATATCAAAGTTTATTTTTTTTAAATACACATCTTGACGACTGTATGTGTTAATTAATTATATTATATTTAACCCGTGCAATACACATGCTTTAAAGATATAATTGTTTTCTTATTTACTTAATATATAAAATTATACGTATTCAAAATTATATAGTATGCATTTAATTTACAACATTTATGTATAAATAATTATATGTTAGTTATAATTAAATTTTTAAGGGGGTAAGTTCAACATATGTTCATTTTATTATCACATGTGACATCTTTTATATAATGAAAGTCACGTGTTAGCTTTGTAAGCCATCTAAAATTTAATTTTACCGTCTCTTTCGGATATTAAATATTTGATGTCACATGTTAACTTATAACGAACAATAAATTTTAAGAAATATATGACATGTTATTAAAAGTTAATATTTTTAAATAAAAATTATTTAACCTGTGTAACACACAGATCTCTAATCTAGTAATATATGAAGTAATTTACTGATTTAGAGAATCAACAACAATAAAAAAGAACACACGCGGAGTCGTCAACTGAGGGTTAACGACCGGCAAACGGGGAGGTGTCGTCAGCCGTTTTTGTTGTTTAGTTGTGAAGGGGATGAAAAAATATATCACATTTATTCCGTCTCGATTGCACAGGTATACTATAATCGAACTTCTACAACTAATTTATATTAAAAAAATGTCTACATGATGTGGATTGCTAACTGAATTGAACTAATTTGAAGTGCTTTCTTTTCTTTTTATTTAGGTCATGTTTACCTTAATTAATAGGGAGTTAAAAAGTGTTTAACCTTGGATATCACACTTGATGCAAAGCCGAAAATGTTTGTCCGGGTAACAACACACAAATAATCCAATTGTATTGACTGTTAAGAACTTAAGATGCACAAAGTTCTTGAACTGCACATTGGGACCCTTTGACTTTTGTAGTCAAACAATAGGGAATATTGAAATACTTGGTGATTTATGACCTGATGACATATGTTCTATTGAATTTCTAATTTCCATGCTCATTGGTGATCATCATGGATATTGCAAATCTGAGGGTGATAAAGGGATTATAATGTCTTTGTCAGATGGTCAACTTGTGAAATATGAATTGATAAGTATTTCTTTGACATTTGACGTACAATTATGTAAAACCCAATACAATGTACAAAGTTCAACATAAGTCAATTTGTTGTTTACTTTCATACAGGACTACTACATTTATGTTAATTCTGATCCAAAACATTACTAATAATCTGTGCACAACTATATATCCAGTGTAACAGACATTAGAATACATCTAGACAGTTATAATGTTACTTATAAAAAAACGTACCTTATAGAACCTTGCAGAGAAAACATATGATCTTGTTCTAGAATTCACACCCCTGCAGAAAGTTAATGAAAAGAAAATATTCATCAACTTTGGCTTATTATTGAATTTGAGGTAAAATTCTTTGAACTTTTCCTAGCTGCCTACATTAATTTTGTTTTGAAGTTGCTAAAATTGAAATTTTGTGCATTCAAGAAGATAAATATTAAGGGGAGGGGGGTGGTCACTAGTGACCATTTTTCCATCACTCACAATATCCAATCATGTTCCGCCATGTCAACAACCATTTTTCCATCACTCACAACCTTTTTAGTGGGGGTGGTGGTCATCACTCACCACCACACCCAACAATTTCCCCCCAACCAACAATTACACTCACAATTAAACACCATCACGCGTTAAAAAAATAACGAAAATTGCTTTCCGTGATAAAATAACGCGTTATATATGGAGGTGGGGGTGGGATCACTCGTTATACTTTGATGTATCACTCGTTATACTTGACCGCCCCGCCTCCTCTAATGTGCCTATTTTAAGACTCGTTAAAGAAAGGAATAAATGTACATAGGTACCTCCTCTTGTTTGGTCTTTATAAAGGAGTTGATGTTTGTCTTTACACAACAAATCATATAATTTGTATGTATTACTTTTAGCTCATGGGTAGACACGTGTCCCTTGGTGAAATATGTAATTGATGGGCATCTATTGATTTCTAAAGTATCCAGAGCTGGCAATGAGAAAGCAGCCTTCCCTAGGCAAAATCCCTTGAGACTTTGAAGGCCAACTAGTTTTAAGGAGTTTAGACGAGGTAACATAATCTCATTTACTCTGGCATCACATTCTTCTTCTTCTTTCTTGACAATCACTTCTATATTTCTACAAAAACTGATTTGTAGGTCTTGTAGTTGCACTAGACTACCAACCATGGAACATGTAAAAACATGTTTTAACTTTTCACACCTTATTATGTGTACAGTTGTTAGGTTTGGAAACTGCAGGACCATCCATTGGTTGCTCTTCCATAAATACTTGACATTCTTTAGCATCTCTAACTTCACTTGTGTTAGGTTTGGAATTTGGACAACAGTTTGTGATGCATTGAAACCACCATTGTTTGTCTTTTCCGATGCTACTACTTCAAATACCTCATTTACCAAACGACATTCAACTAAATTAATATGTTCAAGCTTTTGTAATTGTTGCAACGCATGTGATGGAATAATCTTTTTAACATCCCTGTTATTTATAGATAACTCTACCAAACTATGAAAATCGAAAGAAGTTGGGATTGTCGTCTGCAAAAAAAAAAAAGAAAAAAAAAAGAAACATAAGGCATTTCTTTGAGGTTATATCCATACAATAATGAGGCTGAAACATAAGAATATGATTGTTTTAGCAAATTTATTACTATGGAAATACAATTTTCTATGAAAGATGAGAGTCAATGAACACATTATAGCTAATAATTTGTACACATATTTAGCAGCTTGTTTCAACCCATTTTTCTTTTCAAAAACAAATTGTTCAATTTAGATTTTTTACTATACCAGCATACTATGTTCATGAAAACCTAAACTTTGTTATAAAATGGATCTAATAACAAATGTTCATATAGTAGATGATGCATAGTAGTTTAGTAAAAGAAAGTGCACCTGACGGATAGTTCCATGAAGGTTTAGGTCACATTCAAGACTATATTTGCCAAAACTTGTATGTATGTATTTGAGCTTTGGAGTTGTTGACTGACCATATGTAAACATCATCAATTGAGGGCAGTGATTGATATATAAATCATTCAATGAGGGCCATTGGAACTCATTCACCCCCAAGAAGAAACCCTTGAGGTTTGGTAGATGACCAAGTTCAAGTGTCTCCAGACGAGGGAACACAACAACTTTTGATGACGTTTCATTTTCTTCTTTTACAATCACTTGCATTGCCTTGCATCCACTTACCATTAATTGTTTCAGTTGCTTGAGGCTTTCAAGAGTAGCGAATGGGAATAGATGTGGCAGACAATCACAATCACTAATAGACACACTTGTTAAGTTGGAGAGTTGAGGGACAACTACAATAGTAACATTTCTTAGTGGTGGACTTGCTAATGTAGGACCAGCAACACTACATGTACCTCCATCAACATGATTGATTGATTCACTTTCAAATACCTCCATCATTGTTTCACAAGACATTATTTCCAGTTCCTGAAGCTTGTTCATTTGTCCTACTGCATACCATGGAATTAGAATTGACAATGCAGCACACCTTATTAAGGATATCTTTGTGGGGTATTGGCACAATGACCAACAAGCACCGTTTACTTGACCACTCTGCAATCAATCACAAATCAATAATTAATAACTTTGTGGATTGATTTGTATGACTTTTTTTCCAACATCACTGTTTTACCAATCCATGACCTTTTTAAGTTGTATATCATATGTGTATATTGTTAATTATTACTAAACTTTATGAGTTATATGTTTCATTTGAGAAAAGTATATATATTAAGGTTATATATGGTGTATGGTGTAAGTGGTATTATAGATGATCATTTAAAAATAATCATAATATCATACCTGGGCTTGACCATCATCAACACTCTTTAGAGACGGCAGAGATGCAAGCTGGAGAGTCTCTAAATGAGGAAAGAATGTGGTGTCTTGATAAGAAGATGTGGATGTAGTATTTTCATCATCTCTGCTAGAAATAACTTCTTCAATGCCATAGCAATCATTTATACCGACAATCTTTAAGTTGGATAAATATTTTGCCATAAGAGGTGAAAACAAGTACTCTAACTTGTGACAAGAATGCAAAAATATGTCTGTGAGGCTTTGGAATGGAAATTGTAAAGGTTGATGTTGAGGAATTAAGAATTTATTCCAATTGCACTTCCACACATGACTTGTCTCCTTCAAATTGTATAGATCTATACTTTGAAGGTAGGGGAGTAGTAGTGGCGGTTGAATTGTTGCTAATTGCCTACTACTTTGACTATCCATATCAAACAACACCCCCGACACTCTTTCATCACTACATAATCGAAGACGTTGAAGGTGATGACAGGTGGGCAGAAGATAAGAGAGGTATGTAACATTCGAAATATCGTCATCCACCTCTGATATTACATTAATCTGCATGTAACATTAATGTAATTAACACATCAAATATAATATAACATTATCAAGAAAAAAAATGGAAACAGTGGTTAAAGCTCCCAATTTAAACATGTTCAACTGAATGATTTGTAAAGCACAAATGATAATAAATTTTACATAATACCATGGGTGTGAAATTGGGAAGGCCAACCTGAAAACAACAATATATCACACAAAATTTTAGTTACGTGAAATACTTGAAAGTAACAAAAGAAACAAATAGTAATACATTATTTAGTAACATTTGACAGTTAGATGAGATGAAATACCCCTTCAACGATGTAGTCGGTGTTGGTGCACTTGTGTCTGTACTTTGTCTGTATTATGTCATGATACCAAACGATGTCTTGTGATAGTCTGAGTTACGTCTTAGGTTTGTTATTATGTGCGTTCGATGTAAGTTTGACCAAGTCAACCATCCTCCTGGTTTGACTTGACCAAACAGTTAGCACATTGGTTGAAAGATGTTTGGGTCGAAGGATGTGTCATCGAAGGATAGTTTAGATCCTTCGATGAGCTCGAAAGATAAACCTCCGATAGATATGGATGGACCTCGAAGGATATCATCCTTCGAGGTATATGTGGATCCTTCGAGCTGCTTCAGATCGATAGATGATCTTTCGATCAGTCTATCTGATCCTTCGACCAGACGATCTGTGTTTGGGTATATATACCCATGCATTGTGCTCACTTCATTCCAGACAAGTGTGAGAGCAGAAAAGTTGTGAGTGTGAGAGAACTCTGTCTTGCAGAGAGCATTCTGTTGAGAGCACACACACACGAGTGTTTTAGAGAGTTTGCAAAACACATTTGTAAACATAGCTTTGTAACCGAACCTTTCTTCGTATTAATACAAGTGGTGTTAATCGGTGAAGATTGTGTGTTGTGCTTGTGCTTGTTCTATCTCGGTTTGCATGCTAGCTTGGATTCCGCACTTGCTAGTGTGTTATACATAACAAGGAATAGGTTTGACCTCAACCTCCGAGGGACCTACAAGTGGTATCAGAGCCGTGGCTCTTTTCCTTGTTAAAAACCGAGTTTATACAAGACTTTGGAGTGTTTTGGACAAAAACTCACTTGGTTTAGCACCCGTTTTTACTGTTTTTCTCGCTTTTCCAGACGTTAAAACGTGTTCTAAACTTACCGGGTGTGTTAAAGGACGGTTTGGGTAACTTAAAAACTTGTTTTTAAGAAGTTTGGTCATTTCCGGCCAAATTCCGGCTTACTCCGGTGACCGGTTTCTGGATAAGATTCGTCATTTTTAAGCAATATTTTATTGTTCAAATCTCGGTTTGCAGAAAGTATGGTCTGACCATACCTTCTGCCTTCTGCCGAAAGTTTCTACCAACCCATCAACTTTTTCACCAACCTGTCACTTTTGTCAACTGTGTCAGATCAGATCGAAGGATATCCTTCGAAGTCGAAAGATCATCTTTCGATCAAAGGAGGTTCGATAGATAATCATCCTTCGAACATCCTTCGAAGTCTGTGACTTATCCTTCGATCCAAGGAATCTTTTCGAAGCATACATCTTTCGGTCTACAGTTCTTTTTCGAAAGATAAGGATCCTTCGTTTGGAGAATCTTTCGAAATCATTGTTCGAAATTCAACAGTGATCTTTCGAACACTGTTGATCCTTCGAACAAGTCTTGATCCTTCGACCTAAGTCTGTTTATGTTTAACAAGTTTGTGATTTTCAGGTATTATTATTCTTGATCAAAAATGAATCCAAGATGGGGTACTCCGGTAAATACAGAGATGTATTTTGGTACTCCGTCTCCCGCACCGGTATCTTCTCAAGCTAATGCAATTTCTACCGGTCAATGGGCATTCGTATCAAATCAAACTCCAAGTATTCAAAGCATTCTCTTAAGCGAGAGCGAAACCGGAAGTTTGAATCGGCCTCCAAAGTTGATGCACTTATACGAATATCCAGGATGGATTGACAGATTTCATACATATGTCCTTGGACAAAATACAGAATTGTGGTTGCAGTTCATCACAGATTTCGATCAAACAATAGAGGTTGCCGCATCATCTGCTGCTACGTTTGCAGATCTTACGGAAGATCAGAAGAAGGTCTATGATTTGGAAAAGAAGGCATATGCCATTCTTACTCAGGCGTTAAGTAAAGATATTTATCATCAATTTGTCAGTTACAAGACAACGAAGAGGTTGTGGGACGCATTGAAGACAAGGGGCGTAGGAAATGAAGCGACACGCCAATTGAGACGTGAATTGCTAAAGAAAGAGTTTGATGGTTTTACTTGTATGGAGAATGAATCTTTAGGAGATTTGACAAGTCGATTTAATCATTTGCTGACTGAATTGGCAAATTTTGAGGTTGTCACAACTCCAGCAGAGATTGTGAAAAAGTTTGCAGATGCGTTGCCACCTCAATGGAATACTTTCTTGGAAATCATGAAGTACAATGGCACTTTAGCTACAACAAACTTCAATGACTTTGTTCAACTCCTGGAGAACAAGAATCAGGAAGAAACTCTCAAGGCAAAAAGAGTTCCCGTGCCACAAAATCCTGAAATGTATTATGGAACTTCTGGCACTTCTACAAAACCTTCTTCACACGCTCCAATTCAAACAGCGTTTGTGTCTAGCACTGACATGTATGGCAATACTATCCAAGTTCCGGTCAAGCCTCCTCCAACAGACATGTATGGAAATCTGATTGAACCAGTTCCTCAACCAGTACCACAACAGCAAAGCCAACGACCTATCAGAGCAACTGATATGTTCGGAAATCCATTACCTGTTCGATCTACCGGACCAACAGACATATATGGGAATCCACTTCCTCCTCAATCTACCGGACCAACAGACATGTATGGGAATCCACTTCCTCCTCAACAGCAAGCGTGTTATGGAAGCACATCATCTGCTGGTCAACAATCAAAGCCAAATACAGTACGGCTCGACACCTCAAGCTTTTCTAAAGTCAGTGTGGAAGTAGCAAAGGAACATATGGAGCTGCTAAACACTTTGGTGAGCGCATACTGTGGATTAGTGGAAGGTCAGATTGGTAACATTAATCTGACACAAGAAGACTATTAGCAGATCGATAAAGAGGAGATGGAAATGATGGACATCAAGTGGGCCTTTGCCAGTGCTGTTAGGCGAGCAAAGGTTTTCATGGAAAGAACTGGCAGAACCAGCTTGGAAAGCAAGAAAGACACCAAGTATGGGTTTGATAAGCAGGCTGTCAAGTGTTTCAATTGTGGTGAACGTGGTCATTTCAAACGTGAATGTACGAGGCCATCTCAACATGGAAACCAAAATCCTTTCAGAGGTCAAGGCAACAGGGCAAATCAGAACCAAGTAAGGAACAATGAGCGCACATTGGTGCCTGTCAACAACCAGAGTCAAGCAGGACCATCTAATGCCAACCAGGCACTTGTGGTTCAAGTAGATGAAGGTTGTGATTGGTCAATCCAGTTGGGAAATGATGCTCCAGATGGAACAGCTTGTTTTGCTGAAGTTGTCAAGGATCTTAAACACGCCAGTGGTGGAGAATCTTCCACCAATGGTGATGAATCTTCTGAAGATGAAGACAGCTCCGGTTACAGTGGAAGTTCAGATGAAGAGTCCTCGAGTTCAGGGAATGATCAGGAAGATGACACATCAAGTGCGTCAGTTAATGCAGATATTGATGAGCTATTGGAAGAAGCTACAGCTGAAATTCAACGAAGATCTATTTTGGTGGATCAAGCTGCTTATTCTTCGTCTTCTCTCCATTCAGCCTTTATGGCTAATGTCGACAGTTCATCAAGTCAGGTATGTGTCGATGAACCCACTTCTGTTAGTTGTGATAACTGTGATAGTTTGCGTGTTAAATGTGCTGATTTAGAGGCAAACATGTCTGAGTTGCAAGGCAAACATGATGCTTTACAAGCTAGTTTGTTTGATTTGCAAGACAAACATGTTTCTTTGAATGATAAGTGGTGTGAGTTGCAAAGCAAACACGAGGCTTTGCAAGAGAAATATGATGTGACATTCATTCACAATCAAAAATTGACCGTTGATCTTTCGAAGTGCACTGAAGCCAACATGTTTTATGAAAACCAAGAAAAGGAGTTTAAGTCGGTAATTGAAAAGTTAAAGAAAGATAAAACCGAGTTAACTAAAATGGTTTCCAGAAAACAAACTGACATTAATTTGTATATAACTCGTCTGGAAGTAATGCAAAAGGAAATGGCTTGTGTCAAAACTGAAAGTGAGGCGATCCAACTTAAGCTAGACAGTTATTTGAGCTCTAGCTATGTGTTGGATCACATCATTGACGTACAGAAAGAGAAACGGGATGTCACATGCATAGGTTACAAGAAATGTCCACCACCTGTGAGACATAATTATGATGCCATGCCGGATGAGGAAGATAGAGTTTTCTTTGAACCATCTGTTCCTCTAGATGTTAATGAATTTGCAACAGGACTCGGATACAAGAAAGAAGTATCATCAGATTCGGATGTGTCAGCAGATACATGTGTGTCTTCTACTGAACAGAATCAGGATCCTCCAGTTGTTATTGAGGATGTTGATTCTTCTGATGATGAATCTGATGATACTGATTCAGCAAAGTCTGATGTGGTGATAAAAGAAGAGGACATACCTCTTGAGAATCATATTCTGTGTGATCCTCCTGCAAAACCCGCTAAGACTGTTGCAATTGAGTCCTCGTCTGCAAAAGAGTCGGAGAGTGTGGATTTGCTGTACACTCTTGTTGGTGATGAGAAAATTTATTCTGACAAAGATTTTCCTATTAAGAATGTTAATCAATCATTAATCAGTAAAGTCTTTGAAAATTCGACAAGTAAGTTTTGGGGAAAGACAGGATCACGTGTTACAGTAACACAGTGCCCTCCTATCCCAAAGGCTGAAATTCGAAAACAATATGGCAATAAAAAATTACCAACAGTGCAAAAACAGCAAAATCATACTAAACCAAAAGGAAAATTTCCGGCTCAAAGTCAAAGGAAGCCGAATCAGAAGAAGAACAAAAATGTGAACTTTGTGAAATCTAAGGGAACGGACAAAATTGAAACGTTTGAAAATCAATCTAACTTAGATTTTGTCAAGAAAGCAACAGTGATGAAAAGGAATGAACCAAATAGTTCAAAACCTAGTACCTCGGGATCACAAAGTTCATCATCGGCAAGACGACCACATGATACTTCGGGGTTTGTTGAACGAAGATCATGTTTTGAATGTGGTACAATTGGACATATAATTCGAAACTGTCCGTATCTTCATAAGTTGAAAGCAAAGGATGATGATCCCCGTGAACACAATCACCAAAAGCGATCTGTTTCTGTAAAACAAGATCCCCGACTTGTAAGATAAAGGGAAAAGAAACAGAAACGGCAACAAGTCAAGGTGATTGAAAAGGCACTTAAAACTGATGTGGTTCAAAAACAATCTGTTTCAGTTAAACCAGAAAACTCAAAATTTTCAAAAACTTCAAACAATCACGAAGTTAAATTGTCAAACAATCAAACTGGTAAAACTCAACAGACATGGAAACCTAAATTGACCACAAATTCAGGGGGACCATCACAATTTTCAAATCATCAAAGAATAGAAGTTATTGTTGTTGATGAAAATGGAAGACCCAAGACCACAATGGCTTGGGTCCCCATCTCCAACTAATTATGTGAGTTCATGTGCAGGGTGTTCCAGGAGGAACTATCAGTAGTCATTGGATCGTTGATAGTGGGGCATCCAGGCACATGACAGGCGACATGAAGCTTCTCTACGACGTTAAATCTATTAGAGGAGGTTATGTTGCTTTTGCTGGAGATAAAGGCGGATATATTACGGGTGAAGGAATGATTTCCAACGGGGTTGTTAGTTTTGATAAGATCAACTTCGTACAACAACTTGATCACAATCTTCTTAGTGTTTCTCAAATTTGTGATAAGCAGTTCTCAGTACACTTTGATGCAAATGGATGTTATGTGCTGAAACCCGGCTTCAAAATTCCAAAAGAATGGATTCTCTTGTCGGCTCCAAGGATAAATGATTTGTATGTCCTTGATATGAGCCAAGCTATCACAACGTCTGCACAAGCAACTTGTTTCGTTTCCAAAGCCACAGAAAAAGACTCAATCTCTTGGCACAGACGAATGGGTCACATTCACTTACGCAAAATGAATCATTTGGTGTCAAATGAATTGGTGAATGGTGTTCCTCTTAAAAACTTCCATCTTCAAGACATCTGTGTCTCGTGCCAGAAAGGAAAACAAACAAAGAAGCGACACCCTACAAAGAAAATCAACACGGTGGCTGTTCCTCTAGAACGTTTGCACATGGATTTGTTCGGTCCTGTCAAGCACAAAAGTATTAGGAATGATCAATATTTCCTCGTGATAACTGATGATTATTCAAGATTTTCCTGGGTGGCGTTCATGGCACACAAGAGCGAAACCTTCGGTATTATCAAAAACTTGATCATTCAGATTGAGAATCTATAAAAGTTGAAGGTTAGGCGGATACGTAGCGACAATGGTACTGAATTCAAAAATCATGCCATGGCGGAGTTTTGCACTTCAAAAGGTATTCTTCACGAATTTAGTGCGGCTTATACTCCTCAACAAAATGGCGTCGCTGAACGTAAGAACCGCACATTGATCGAGACTGCTAGGACTATGTTGGTAGAATCGCAATTGCCGATTCCTTTTTGGACTGAAGCTGTGTCCTCTGCATGTTACACGTTGAACCGAGTCCTTACAGTCAAAAGGCACAACAAGACCTGCTTTGAGCTTCTTAACAAACGGAAACCAGATTTGTCATATCTTGAACCGTTTGGAGCTCCGTGCACACTAATCGATCCTAATGGAAAGTTTGGGGCAAGAGCCATTGAAGGATACTTTCTTGGGTATTCCACCCCGAACTTAAGAGTCTGGAATCTAGAGACTAAAAGGGTCGAGGAATGGTCTGAAGTCAGAGTACAAAGGCACACTTTACCAGTCAGAAATCCTGGTCAGCCTTGGATGTTTGAGTACGATGACTTTTTCAACTCGATCAATGTTGAAGCAGTTGAAGAAAATGTTGCGGCAAGGATGTTTTTCGAGAGTGACAATGCAACAGATTCACCGTTGGTTCGTCCCATTATTGTCAATCAAGAACCATCTTCAGTGAACAATAATGCTCTCGATAATGAGGATTTTCACGATGCTACCGAATTGAACGAATCTTCAGAGGATGATGAATTTCTAGATGCAGATCAAGAAGCTCCAACAACAGCAGTTCATGGTACTTCAGAGGGTACTCCTCCAGTGGACGTCCCTAGAACAGCTGAAGCTACTGCATCATCCTCTTCGTCAATTCCGGGTATTGAATTGATTGTTGATCTCAATCTCAACAATCTGGGTACAAACATTCCAGTTCAAGATAATCCAGAAACAAGGATTCACAATACCCATCCTCAACAAAACATCATCGGAAATGTACAGAGTGGCGTTCAAACAAGAAACATGTTGCGGAACAACAACAATGCAGGCTTATATGCAACTATCCGAGAATCTGGTCAACAAAACGATTGGTCTTTCGCGTGTTATATCTCACAGGAAGAGCCAAGAACTTGGAAAGAAGCTTTGAAAGATAACTCTTGGGTTGAAGCGATGCAGGAAGAGCTGTAACAATTCCAGAAGCTTGGTGTCTGGAAACTCGTAGAGAAACCTGCTGGTTACAAGAAGATTGGTACCCGTTGGGTGTTTAAATGCAAAAAGGATGACCGTGGAGTCGTTATTCAAAACAAAGCAAGGCTAGTCGTTCAAGGTTTTCGTCAGATAGAAGGGATCGACTACAACGAAGTGTATGCACCTGTTGCACGTCTAGAAGCAATTCGGATCTTTCTGGCTTATGCCTCATTTAAAGGTTTCAAGGTATACCAGATGGACGTGAAAAGTGCATTCTTACATGGTGTGGTGGAAGAAGAGGTGTACGTCGAACAGCCTCCAGGTTTTGAAGATCCTATCCATCCCGATCGGGTTTGGTTGCTCAACAAAGCTCTATATGGTCTACATCAAGCACCGCGAGCTTGGTATGCAACCTTATCTAATTATCTGCTGGAGAATGGATTTCGCAGAGGTCTTATCGATTGTACTCTTTTCATCAAAGAACAAGATGGAGATCTTCTACTGGTACAGGTATACGTTGATGATATTATATTTGGTTCTACTAATGATGTTTTGTGTAGGAATTTCGAGCGCATTATGCAGGATAAATTCGAGATGAGTACTATGGGGGAAATGACCTTCTTTTTGGGCCTACAAGTACAACAAACCGAGTCTGGGATATTCATCCATCAGACTAAATATGTTGGTGACATCTTGAGCCGGTTCCAGATGTCTGATGCAACGCCCATCGGTACCCCATTGCCGCAAAATCACAGAATTACTCCAGACTTGAAGGGTGAAGCTGTTAGCCCCTCATACTACCGCGCGATGATCGGATCTCTTATGTACCTCACAGCATCAAGACCAGATATAATGTACCCAACGTGCCTACTTGCCAGATATCAAGTCAACCCGAAGGCCTCACATCTTGCAGCTGTAAAAAGGATTTTTCGTTATTTGAAGGGTTGCCTTGACACCGGTCTATGGTACCCTAGGGATAATAACTTTGACTTGATCGCATTCAGTGATTCTGATTTTGGCGGATGCAAAATTGACGGCAAATCCACAACGGCTGGATGTCAGTTTTTGGGAAATCGCCTAGTCACATGGCAGTGCAAGAAGCAGACATGTGTCGCTACATCAACATGCGAAGCTGAATACATTGCTGCCTCAAGTTGTTGCTCCCAAGTCCTATGGATCCAACAACAAATGCGCGACTACGGTTTTGAATTCCTAACTACTCCTATTTACGTTGATAATTCTGCTGCCTTACAGATCACTAGAAATCCTGTGCAGCATTCAAAGACTAAGCACATCGAAATTAAGTATCACTTCATACGTTATTGCTTTGAGAAAAGGCTAATCGATGTTGCTTACGTCCACACCGATAACCAACGTGCCGACCTTTTTACCAAAGCATTTGACAAATCAAGATTTGACTATTTATTATTGGTAAACGGCATTAAGGTCAAGCAAGAGTAAAACCAACATCGGAAAATCATTTTTGTAAATACCATTGTGTTTTAAATTTATCTTAGTTTGTTGATTTTAGGGGGAGTAAATCCAAAATTTGAAAATCCAAAAACATCAAAAAATTTCAAAAACACAAAAACAATAGAAAAACAAAAATGAGTTTCCTGGCGAGCAAAAGAGAAAATGATAGTACATCAGTGGTCTATCCAAACCTCTTTAAACTGAAATGCAAAATGAAAAACGATAAGCAGCTCTATATAAGATGTATCGGTAGGCTCACAATCATTTTAAAGTGTGCAGGGTGATATAAACCTAATCCGACTGAAGACCAGGTGGGAACCATTCATTGGCATATGGTCTTAGTACCGAAATTTCGTTTGAGAGATTGCCGAGGTTCTGAGATATTCGGTCTTTATGCTGCTTATCATCTGGGTATCATGGTTGTATCTTTTACCGAAATATAACGGGGACGCAAGTCTAGATCTTCCATGATACCATACATACGTGTACATATTGCATTCGACCTCAATAAGTGATCAACAATCACATGTCCCTCAAAATAAGTGATAAAATATCACATTTATCCGGGAGTCAAGTTCGTCTCTCTGCTGTACGAAAGTACTGACCTGTTCACGGACTTGCTCCTGTGCCTTCATGCATCGAAAATCAAGTTCCTCATCAATAAGTGATTCTATCACATAGGGCTTGTTTTCATTCAAAATAAGTGAGAATCTCACATCATATACGGTCAAACAGATGATAATCGGTATACTCATCGGTAAGATGAACCCTCGTGCATACCTTGATACGGGAATGTGTCGTGATGTGGATGAACACCGGTCGGTAAGTATAAATCATACCTTAACGTATCCCCTCGCCATGATTACATCTGATAAGTTGAGCTTAAGTGGACAACAATACCGATAATTGTTATAGGATGCTTATCTTAATGTTATCTAAAAGAACAACAAGAGCGTTTTGACATGACCGTACACTGATATGATTCTCTTACCCTCGAAACTCACAAAAAGAATGTCTGTAAATATTTATTTAATGCTTTCAGTTTCTGCACCTTTGTATATATTTATTTACTGCTTTCAGTCTTTACAATTGAAATATTCAAAAATTCCAAAAAGATTTTAGGTGTGTTTTAATATAAACTTATAAAAACCAAAAAGATTTTATTTCTATTTTATTTTCGATCGTACGATGTTGGAGCTCGAGTCTTCGTTACCTGAAACCTGATTGAAAACCGAAACGACTGATTCTTCATAAACGGTCGAAATTTGCAAGTTTTGAAAGTTAAAAACCTAAAACTGAACAATTTGTTAAACTTTCAAACTGTCGGACGGTGTTTGATTGAACAATGGTCACATGTGTGTCATTTGCTTATGATATTCCAGGCAGTTGTTCTCATTACGCGTTTAGATTTCTTGCATGTGCAGATCCTAAAGGCAAGGAGAACATGGTCGATGACAAGCTTTGGAATGAAGACACGACGTGAAGGCACTCAAAAGATGAAGATGATCGAGTTGCCGCTGACCACCATCATCAACACCACAAGGATCTCAACTCATAAAGACCAAGTATTTCACTAGCATAACTCCAGGGGGAGCTGATGTTAAGGGGGAGTTTGTCAACACACTTCCTACATGAAACGGGGAGTTTGTTGATACACTTTCTGCTTTCAAGACGTGAAGACTTTAAAAGATCCTCCGACATTGAAGACTTGAAAGGACGTCAAAGACTTGAGGACACGAGGGACCTACAAGAATTAAGATCGAGACAAAGCTACAGCCAAGGGGGAGTTTGTTGGTGCACTTGTGTCTGTACTTTGTCTGTATTATGTCATGATACCAAACGATGTCTTGTGATAGTCTGAGTTACGTCTTAGGTTTGTTATTATGTGCGTTCGATGTAAGTTTGACCAAGTCAACCATCCTCCTGGTTTGACTTGACCAAACAGTTAGCACATTGGTTGAAAGATGTTTGGGTCGAAGGATGTGTCATCGAAGGATAGTTTAGATCCTTCGATGAGCTCGAAAGATAAACCTCCGATAGATATGGATGGACCTCGAAGGATATCATCCTTCGAGGTATATGTGGATCCTTCGAGCTGCTTCAGATCGATAGATGATCTTTCGATCAGTCTATCTGATCCTTCGACCAGACGATCTGTGTTTGGGTATATATACCCATGCATTGTGCTCACTTCATTCCAGACAAGTGTGAGAGCAGAAAAGTTGTGAGTGTGAGAGAACTCTGTCTTGCAGAGAGCATTCTGTTGAGAGCACACACACACGAGTGTTTTAGAGAGTTTGCAAAACACATTTGTAAACATAGCTTTGTAACCGAACCTTTCTTCGTATTAATACAAGTGGTGTTAATCGGTGAAGATTGTGTGTTGTGCTTGTGCTTGTTCTATCTCGGTTTGCATGCTAGCTTGGATTCCGCACTTGCTAGTGTGTTATACATAACAAGGAATAGGTTTGACCTCAACCTCCGAGGGACCTACAGTCGGTAAGTGCACTGAGATCAAAATTGGCTGTGACAGGTGTGAATGTACTTTCAAACCTCTTGCAACCACTTATATTAATGCTTTGTACAGCTTGAAAGCCATTGATGAGGATATTAGAGTTATTTACACCTCTCATCCTCCACAACTCTTTAAGCATCACTAAACCTTCAACTCTAATGCTTCTTAATCTGCTAACGTATCCCTCCATTTCACTAACATTTTCAAAGTCGATGTTGAATATTACTTCAATGGAACAACCACAATTTGAAACCTCGAACTCTTCTAAATTGTTTAGCATTGGCAATGGATTGTTTGGAAAAAAATTGATAAGGCTATCACACATGTACACGTTGATCATTCTCAACATGTTTACATTATTTTTCTCAGCAGTAGACATTTGAGACGGCCATATCTGCTTCAAGTTCTCCATATAAAAAATATCTAATTTCTCCAACTTAGGTATCACAACCTACACAATAATTAAGCCCTATAAGATTCGTAAACTGCATATGACTTGCAATTACAACTGATTTATAGCTTTAGATATAAAGATAACAATAACGTATGTACCTTTTTGTTCAATAAGGATTGTATCGCACATGGATTACCGTTATCAGGATAAATGCTCATGAAGTTGGGAAGAGTACCAAGTTTCAACTCTACCATTTCTGGTAACTCAATCATCGTATCGGATAAACTTACCATGTTTGGCAATTCCTCTAAATGCATATATTTTAAATACGGGAATATAATCACCCCAACTCCACAATCCTCACCAACCAGTGTTCTCAAAACAGGGCAATTGGAAATTTCAAGTTGCTCCAATTTCTGCAAACCACTTACCATGGAAACCGTAAAGAGGTATGTCAACTCTTTACACCCAAAAACACGAAGAATCCGTAAATTGGAAAATGAGTGATGCATTGAAAC
This sequence comes from Helianthus tuberosus, assembly GCA_030545235.1. Classification (NCBI taxonomy): domain Eukaryota; kingdom Viridiplantae; phylum Streptophyta; class Magnoliopsida; order Asterales; family Asteraceae; genus Helianthus; species Helianthus tuberosus. Next base: position 45,888,885 of record CM060440.1, read on the forward strand.
ATTCTCAAGATGATGCATATCATCCACTTGAAGATGAAGTTCCTCTGTTTCCTCAAATAGGTCACTAATACTGCATTCTAGAAGCTTGTTGAACTCACCAACAAACTGAATTGTGTTTCTGAATGAATATTTTTCGTCATATCTCAATAATGACAGTTGACAACCAATAGATATTCTGAACCTTTCAAGGTTTTCAAAAGACACTTTTTTCGGTTGGGCCTTATTCTCATAGAACTCCAACTCTAATGAAAATAGCCTCCGTGAAAGTATCTCCAACTCGTCGCAATTGGCATCTGTGAATTTAATAGGACTACCTGTATGAGCTCTCATATACAGTTCTTCAAGGCTATCCAAGTTTTGAAAGACACCATCGTCAATACGTAGGTCAACACATCCAGTCAAATCAAGTAACTTCAGTTTTTTCAACTTTCCTATCATCGATGGTAACCTTCTTATTCGACAATCTACAAAGCTCAATGTTTCCAAGTTGCTTAGATGTCCAAGAAAAGATATATCATCAATCAATGAGCATGAACGAAGACATAAGGTTCGAAGTTTGGTTGAGTTTTCGAACATTACCGGAAGCAATGGAATACCCATTTTCTCATAACACACAACCTCAAGATTTTCTATTTTTTTATAAATATCTTGCGGAAACTTAAGGAGGTTATATTCATCCATTACAATCAAGAGTGAGAGATTTGGGTAATTGAAGTCGAATGGAAATTTATTAATACCTTTGCTCTTAAACAAAATTCTATCATAGGACTCTTTAGCATCTTCTATAAGCCATTGGTCTAACATATTATCATGGTAGATTATTGAAGCTTGTTTCACTTTTGTAAAATTACTTAAAGCATAAACACGCACCAGATCATGCCTCTTTACGCATCCCATGCATTTACTTTGTGTCAACAAGTTCACATGTATGAGGTTGTTAACACAAATGATTGTTCGCCTTCTAGCTTCTGCTAAAGTATACACGTTAGTAAACAACTTCAGTCCCCATGCGTACCTCATCAAGTCCTCAATAGGTACAAAGAGTAGTATTGACGAGATTTTTAGCGAAATTAGGGTCGTTAGCTTTTTTTGGTATAAACATAGAGCTAGGAAAGGAAATTTGGATTGGAGGGATTGGTGTAAATTTGTGATTATGTAGTTTGTGTTGTTTCCGGCCCGGTTTTCGGGTTCTGGGTTTTTTAATGAAGTTCTCGTTTCAAAAAAAAAGAAGAAAAATAGATTTATCATCTTCATTTTCAAGATTGTTGTAGCTCATTCCAAAAACTTTATGCACGATGTCTTTAAGGACATTTTGTTGTAAACTAGAAAGTGTTTCTTTCCATGCCTCGTTTTTCTTACCAATAAGACTTTTGGCAATGGTATTCAAGGCAATGGGCAAGCCCCCACATTTATTCACAATATCTTCTCCTATCTTATGGTCAGGATCATCATGATCAGACATAGATATTCCCACAATTCCAAAAAATAAAGCTTTTGCTTCTGCTACATCTAAGACGCGTAATTTGAAAACTGAGTCAGTTTTAACACCCATCTGAGTGCAAACATATTCAGATCGTGACGTGAATAACAACTTGAACCCAGTTGGAAAAGGCCTTAGTCCAACATCTTTGAGGTCGACCTCACTCCAAATATCGTCCATTATTACAAAAGTTTTCTTTCCCTGTTTTGACATCCCCTCGAATATTTTTCGAAGACGATCAGCCCTTGCATCTATAGCTTCTTCTTTTATATCCTCAAGATTAATGCATTTTGCCATAGCTTGTTGAAGAGCAACTAGGTCAGTGTTTTCACCAAGAACCACCTTCACAACTTTATCAAATAAATTTGAAGCCTCCACTTCCTTCTTTAGTTGTTCCATCATTGTGGTCTTGCCGATACCACCCATCCCACATAGAGCTATCATCTTTTGATACTCATTATTTGGTTGAAGGGATTTTAAGGCAGCCTTGTATATCAAATCTCTAGACTTGAAAATGTTTTGGGTACCATCAGGGGTAGAGATGGATGACCTTGTAATAGTATCCATTTTTTTAGCTGCAAAATTAATACAAACAATAAAAAATAATTAATAAGAAGGTGAAGAAATCGTAATTACCAAAGAGATACTCACGTAGTCATTAATTTACAAAACTATTTATCTTACAAACACACACATACACACACCCTTGTTTCACCAAACATATCCAAATAGAAGGGCTGTTACACTTGCCAAGATCAATTCAGGCAATATTTCGAGATTCTAACATGTAATGAAAAGGAGAATACATGCTTTCTTCGCTTACGATCTTCTTTTCTGTATAATTATGAGTTGTGAAGAGAATACATGCTTTCTTCGCTTACAATAACCTATTCCTATTTCTAATCTACATCATTGTTTCTCGTGTACTCGAACATTCAATCTCATAGGACACTTTTTTATATAGCATGATACTCTTAGACCAAAGACCCTTTGATCATAAGAATTAGATGCATCCTAGTAGTATTTTTATTTTATCTTTTTATGTGTGTTTTTTTCTTAACTAGACCCAAGCCAAAAAAACATAGAGCTGCCCATGGGTGGTGCTTCAGACTATCTTGGACACGAATGAGCAACCTAGACAAGTTTAAATGAAAGATGCATTTGAGGTGAGTTTTATACACCCATATTTATCAGATTTCAAATATATGGGGGTTGATTCACATAAAAATAATATTTTTAAAAGGTAGTAGATATTTATGTAAAACATATGCGCCCCAAGTTTGAGTTTTATGAGCCTTCGAGGATGATTTTTAACTGAAAGTAAAGAATATGAGTTTTAATATGTTAACTAAGACCATTTCTCGAAGGCTAAGGAAATTATCCGTGGGATTGTGTTGGTGTCTTGTTGGTGCTTATGGAAAGCTAGGAATTTGAAGATCTTCTCTAACGGTAGAGGCGATGTTGCTGATATCGTTGGGGAGGTAAATGCTTTTAGTTTCTTTTGGCTTAAAAGTAGGTCCAAACAATGTAACTTAGTTTGGAGTGAGTGGTGTAAGTCCCCTTTGTACATGTTGTAATCGGGTTTGGGTGCGGTCCTGCACTTTTTTTGTCAGGCCGGCCGGTTTTTAATGAAGTTTACCTTTCAAAAAAAAACTAAGACCATTTCTTACAATAAGGAACTTTAAAAACACTTAAAAACCAAGACCTTTTACAATAAGGAACTTTAAAAACACTTAAAAACGTGCCACGTCAGCTGCCAAATCATACAAACACCATTTTATAAAACACCAAAAACCTGTCCAATAACAAAATCTAAAAACACTTAAAACCATTATCACCTCATCACCATTTTATATATATATAGAGAGAGAGAGAAAGAGAAAGGGATAAAAGGGTTTTTTATTATAATAATCAATGGGTTCCACCTTGAGCATTCTTTCTAGTCCTTAGGCTAGAGGGTGTGGGATGGAGCCCCTTGCATGTTATAAAGGACACCTTAGCGCCACCTAGACGCCACGTCAGCCAGGGGGCTTTATAACCCCCCCTTTAATTTGCAGGGTGTGGGATGGAGCCCCGTCAACATTACGTAATTTGCAAGGTGTGGGAAAAAGAGAGAGAAAGAGTGGGTTTTGCATGTACTGCCATGCATCATTACCGTCATATTTGACTATTCTTTCTCGATCAATGCAATTGCATAGCGTTACCATGTTGGCGAAAGTAGTATAGCGCCCAAACTTAATTTGCAGGGTGTGGGTGTATAGCGCCCATGGCGCCATAGATGCTGACAGGGCGAGGGTGGCGCCCCCCACACTCTCCGGCCTTGAGGAAATACAAGTTGCAAAATTAAAAGAAAGGACACCCTTCACATGAAGTAAGGAAAAATGATGAGGTGACAAAAACTAGTAAAAATACCCCCCAAAAACATGTTATTGTGCTATTGATATATTGTGATCTTTATATTAATTTTTGAAAAGTGTGTTTAAACTTTTTTCTTAAAAATTATTTTATAAAAATAAGGATTACTCGCTAACTTTTGTTGATCTAAAATTATTTTCTAACATAATACAGATACACAAGTTTGAGGATTTGAAGTTGAAGACGCATAGGATGTGCCTTAGTAATAAAACGGATTATTGTTCATAAATTATATCTTGTGGATTTTTGTTTGAATATTGTTGAATATTTCTATGATTATTTGTGATAATTTAAAAGGGATGTGCTTTAAATATTAAAACTATTATTTGTTGTCATGATGGACCAAGTGATTTGGTTGAGCTTTCTATGCAAGATTAATCATATGCTTGTGATTTGAATTGGAGAACGGGATATGATTGGGGTGAGTGGCAGATACATAATTTTTTTGTAGGATGGGCCCAACATGGGTTGGCTTAAAATAGGTCACAAGAAAAAAACGATGATAAAATAACATAGTGCATGAAATAATTAAATATAATAACGACATACCTCGATTACTAGATGGAATTTCACTTGAACATGGTTCTTTTCTTTTTAAGAAATTGTTAAGAGTTCCTACATAAAAAAACGTATATAAATTAACAAAAAAAATACCCTTAAGTCTCTGAATATATAAGACCATAAAAGCGTATAAAAAGGCACCTTGTTTCAGGTTATGCGAAGACATCACCAAATTAGGTTAAGCAACTTCGATCGTCGACTTAGGTTCAACAAATTTTTGTCTTGGAAATATAAAAACCCTGGAACATAAATTTAATTTTTTTAAAAACCCTAGAAAACAAAGAGGCAATCACAAAATATAAAAACACACGTTTAGACTCAAGGAGATGAGAGCAAATCTTGGTCAATCACAAAGTTCAATCATTCAATTAGAAAACCCTTTGTTTGTCGTGTGTTGATCTACTTGTCGATCACAATTCATAAGATAGTTTTTATTTATTTTGTTTTTGTTTTGTTCATCTGATGTAGGGATTGGGTATTTTCCGTAATTGGTTATGAGTAATTGGGTATTGTAAATTGTTAATTGGGAGGTGGGCTAAGGCATCTAAAATATGGGTATTAAATTATTGCTTATTGGGCATCTCATCAATAGGGCCGTTTTATATATATTTTATATATATATTGTTTTCAAATAAACATGAATAGTGAATGTAAATTTACAATAATATATAGTTTTTTTATATTTTATATTTTTAAATATTATATATATATATATATATATAGGATAGGAGTTGGCCAGAAAGTCCAAATTTCCTAAAAAGTGTAAAAAGTTATAAAACACCATAATGTCAACCATAAAACACACAAAAAAACCCACAAATAATATGATGAAGATTACTAAAACATCATGTATGTGGGTTTTGTGTTGTGTTTTAGATGTTAAGGCTCTGATTGTGGAATGACAAATATTATTGTGTTTTATGTTGTTTAGCATTGTGTGTTTTATATTCATAGTTCTACGATGATGTGTTTGAAGTTTTTATGAACTATTAGAGTTTGAATATGGTGTTTTAGTAATATTCATTCTATTATTTGTGAGTTTTAGGTGTGTTTTATGCCTGAAATTATTGTGTTTTATGACTTTTTACACTTTTTAGGAAAAACACACTTTCCGTAGGATCCCCACTCTCTCTATATATATATATATATATTTTTTTTATATATATTGTTTTCGAATAAACATGAATAGTGATTTTAAATTTACAATAATATATAGTTTTTTTATATTTTTTATTTTTAAATATTCTATATATGTATATATAGAGAGAGAGAGAGAAAGGTTAACATACAAAAAGCCTTATCGTACATTAACATACGCGACGCTCTTAACCATCAGATCATGGATGTAATCACGCATGGAACAGTTAATCACGCATGGATCCATTGGTTTTGTGATAAGCACGCATGGGAGTCACAAAATCACGCATGGAACCCTTATAAATCACGCATGGGAGCCTTATTATACAAATCACGCACGTTATATGTTAATCACGCACGTTGTATTCTTGTCGCGTACGTTAACATACGTTAAGGCTTTTTGTACATTATACTTTCTCTCTCTCTCTCTCTCTCTCTCTCTCTATATATATATATATATATATATATATATATAGGATAAGGATCATGTGAGAAGTAGTAGGCTAAATGAGAAACTTGAGAAGCATTCTGTACCACACATTTTCCCTATGCAAAAAAATGCAAAAAAAAAAGGTGAAAAATGCAAAAAAAATATTTTTTTTTTTTTGGAAAAATCGCAGCTTTTTCTTTAAGAATTAATTTTTTTTTTTTTAAATTTTTTTTTGGATTTATACACATGTATATATTGTTAATCTTTTAACTATACGTATATGTATATTGTCAATTATACATATATGTATATACATGTTTAAAATTGAAAAATAAGTGTTATTTAGGGTTTAGCATTAGTATTTAGGGTTTAGCATTAGGGTTTAGGGTTTAGCTTTATGGTTTAGGGTTTAGCTTTAGGGTTTAACATTAGGGTTTAGCATTAGGGTTTAGCAATAGTATTTAGGGTTTAGCTTTTGGGTTTAGCATTAGGGTTTAGCTTTTGGGTTTAGCTTTAACTTTTGGGTTTAGCTTTATCTTTAGGGTTTGTATTAGGGTTTAGCATTAAGGGTTTAGCTTTAGTGTTTTGTTTTAGCTTTTGGGTTTAGCATTAGGGTTTAGCTTTAGGGTTTAGAATTAGGGTTTAGCTTTAGGGTTTAGCTTTAGGGTTTAGAGTTTATGGTTTAGCATTAAGGTTTAGCTTTAGTGTATATGGTTTAAGATTAACAATATACACATTTTTTAATTTTAAACATGTATATACATATATGTATAATTGACAATATACATATATGTATAGTTAAAAGATTAACAACATACACATGTGTATAAATCCAAAAAAAAAATTAATCCTTAAAGAAAAAGCTGCGATTTTTCAAAAAAAAAAAAAAAAAAAAAAAATTTGCATTTTTTTTTACCTTTTTTTGCATTTTTTGCTTAGGGAAAATGTGTGGTCCAGATTGCTTCTCAAGTTTCTCAAATAGGGTGGACTTCTCTTAGGATCCCTACCCTATATATATATATATATATATATATAGGGAGAAGATCATGCGAGAACCACCTCTTATTGTGAGAACCGCGAGAACCAATGTGAACACACAAAAAATGGCTAAAAATAGCTAAAAATCACACAAAATGTTTTTTTTGAATTTTTTCATATTTTTTATAAAAAAATTGCTACTTTTCGAAGCCAAAAAATTTTTTTTTTTTAATTTTTTTTTTTAAAAAAAAACATTATTTTTTTTTGCTTCTAAAAGTAGCGATTTTAACATAAAAAATATTAAAAAATTCAAAAAAAAATTTTTAGATTTTTTTTTGATTTTTTTAGATTTTTTTTAGGTTTTTTGGAGGTTTAGTTTTTAGCATTTTAGCTTGGGGGGGTGGGGGGGTTTAGGTTTTGGGGGGGGGGGGGGGGGATGGGGTTAGGTTTTTTTTAGCATTTAGCTTGGGGGGGGGGGGGGGGTTAGGTTTTTTTTTTTTGGGGGGGGGGGGTGGGGGGGTTAGGTTTTTTTTAGCATTTAGCTTGGGGGGGGGGGGTGGGGGGGTTAGGTTTTTTTTTTTTGGGGGGGGGGGGGGGGGGGTGGGGGGTTTAGGTTTTTTTGGGGGGGGGGGGGTTAGGTTTTTTTAGGTTTTTTTAGCTATTTTAGGTTGTGTTCACATTGGTTCTCAAGGTTCTCACAATAATGATGGTTCTCGCATGAGCCCCTCCCTATATATATATATATATATATATATATTGTTTTCGAATGAACTGATTTTAAATTTAAGATAATATATAGTTTTTTTATATTATATTTACTTTTACCTTTTAATATTTTTTCATTTTTTTCCTTTTTTAAATCTATATCTCCTTATAATTTATTTTATGTTTTTTAATATTTTTTGTCTTTTATTAAATCATTCTTTTATTTTATGTTTTTAAATAATTTTTTTCTTTTATTAAATTATTTTCTTTATAATTTAATTTAATATTTCTTTAATAGCTTACGTTAGTTAATTTTTTTCTCGCGATATTCTGTTATAAGTTTTGTTAAAAATGAAGTTGTATTCAGAATAGAGTATTTAGTTGGTTTGGTTTTATGGTACAATGATAAACATAACCAATTCTAATAGTTTGGTTTTCTAAACAACATGCTTCATTTTCAAATAACGTTTGTTTTACATTATCATTTGCAATGTTTCGCCGCAACGCGCGACGACGACAAAGCTAGTTCATATGAAAAAGACTTAAGATACTCTCGCATAAGGATGATCACGGTACCTGTTTGGTACGAAAGGACTGGTACTGAAAAACGAGAAAAATTGGTACCGATACCGGTACTGAATATATCGGTTCGGTACCGTACCGGTATCGAAAGACGAGAAAAATGGGAACCGCTACCGGTACCGAATATATCTGGTACGGTTCGGTACCGGTACCCGATACTAAATTTTCATCCATACACTAGCAAAACAAAAAAAAACATGTCTTGTGGTTTGGGCTGGACGGTGGGCCTGTGCCAACCCTCCCATACAATTGAATCTGCCTCCGGGTGAGGGATTATATTATATGACCTTATTAGTTTTTATGTATGTTAAAGTTGGTATGTTTGCCATGTACGGAAGGGTAAAGTGGTTAATATTTTTGGGTTAATCACAAAGGTTGTGAAAAGAGAGTTATATATACATTTTTAATATTATTAAAAAAGTGATTTATAAAGTGTGTTCTAGAATGGTAAAAGTGGTAATTAAATGGTGTGCCTATAGCCAGTGGCGGATCTAGTGGTAATTAAATGGTGTGCCTATAGCCATTATGAGATTAGAAAGGGTTTTTAGACACGGTTTGGTTCAAGTGGTAATTAAATGGTGTGCCTATAGCCAGTGGCGGATCTAGGATTCACGACAAGCAGGAACGTTTTATAAGAAAAGCGGTAACGAAATCGAAAAAACGTCAAATTTTTCCAAAATTTACACTAAAAACGTCAAATTTTTCCCCGCCAAGCGGTAGCTCCCCCTTGTGTCCACATAGGTCTGCCCCTGCCTATAGCCCTATAGCGATGGTAATGGGTCAGGTATGACTAATTCTATATCCATATTCGGTTGTAAAATCTTGTCATATACCGGCCCATTACCCGTCAGGTATTTAACGAGTGTTTACCCGTCGGGTATAGGGCATACCGACGAGTATCAGGTATACCCGTTGTGATTTTCGGTATATATATTTTTTACTTCTCTTTATAATTTTATGTTTTAAAAATCTATATAATATATTCAACTATGATAAATAACATATATATCAACATCACTATAATAATAATTGATATATTTAAAAATATTATAATATTAATCTCAAAAAATAATTTTGTATATCATAGCATATAAATATGAACAATGTCATCAAAATATATAGTTAAATGAAAAGTTTTTTTTTTCAAATAATAAAACTACAAGAATATAAAGAATTACTAAACTATAGTTAAAGGAAAATAAATATAAGACTTAAAAGTTTTCGGGTATATATTTCGAGTAAACGCTAAATAATTCAGGTAATCGGATAGGGTATCATCTAATCGTATATCCGTCGCATACCCGTGATTTTTTTTCATACTTATACCTAGCTCAATACTCGTCGAATATCGAGTACTCGTCATAAATGCTTCGGGTTTTAAACATACCCGTCAGACTTGAGTATTTTTGTCATCCTAACATGCTTAACAATGGGTCATGCGTTGGTTGAGTTAAAAAAGTCCATGTGAAGTGACAGAGTTAAAAGTCCACTTTGTTGGTAGGTCCATGTGAGGTGACAGATTTAAAAGTCCACCTTAGTTGGTAGTGAGTATGCCTCACGTTGATAAAGAGTTTGGGCACGACCAAACCCAAGCCTATTCAGAAGTCAACACATAAATAAGTAGTTCAAAGGATGTTTATACATAGAGGTTAAAGGATATAAGTAGTTCAAAGGATGTTTATACATAGAGGTTAAAGGATGTTTAGAGTAAATTGTCAAAATCGTCCATGAGGTTTGGGTTTGTTTGTTAGTTTCATCCAAAATAAGTTTCTTTGTGCCATATTGCCCTTCATGTTTGGCATTTTTTGCCGTTTTCATCTAAATCTCTAACTGGGTTTGTTTTTTCTGTTAAGATGAGAAGCATAATTTTATTTTGAACTGGGTGCAAAAACGTAAATTTGAACTTAGAGCGAAACCGTAATTTTTAAATTGGGGCAAAATCATATTTTTGAATTCAGGGAAAAATCGTAATTTTAAGCTAGGGGCAAAAACAAAATTTTATTTTGAATTGGAGTCAAAAATGTAATTTTGAACTGAGGACGAAAGCGTAATTTTAAATTGAGGATAAAATCGTAAATTAGTTGGACCAATGGGGAAGTGCCAGGCAAACTATCTGACGCTATTCCCCCAACTTCTTTTTGCCGCCCTTCTCCACCGGTAATAAGCAATCGCTATTCCCGGACTTTGTTTTTGTCAATATAGGTAAAGGTCATGTTTACGTGACCTATGTGATGTGTGAAACATGTCGAGTAAATTTGTGGTAGTTTTGAAAGTTGCCATCAATAATAAGAAACATTTATAAAAGAGTTTATTGAAAGTATAAATGTTCTTTTTCATAAACTTATAGGTTTTTAATGTTTTAATTATGGATTCACCGGCGAAAGTTAACATATATTGATACTTGTTTCAGGGGTGAGTCTTAACTAGCCTGCAGTGATATTATCTACGAAAAGAATGAAGTTTTAGGGCATACACAGTTGTAAATATCATCGTTTGTAAAGGTTTAAATTTGTAATAAAATTATGACAAAATTGCAGAAAACAACCTTTATGTATACCCCAAACTGCACTTTATACCTTTCACTATGAAATCCGCCAAAACCAACCTTTACGTTCATGTTTTGTTACACATCACAACCTTTACACCAAACCTAGTCAAAAAAGTCAGTTAAGTTGCCCCATGTGCGATGCATGTGAGGGCATATATGTCTTTTCCTTTGACCCCTTTTACAATGAGGGCAGCACTGGTGGGGTTACTCGGAAAGCCGCCCCAATCGAGAGAAGTCTCCCGTGCACACTTGAAGAACTTTACAAGGGTACCACCAAGAAGATGAAGATCTCACGAGACATTGCCGACATTAGTGGGTAAGTTGATCATCTTCCATCAAATTAATAGGTCAACCTGGCACAGATTTGTTTCAAAATCATGTTCTTAATTTCTTCCTTTTTTTGGATTACAGGAAGACGATGACAGTGGAGGAAATACTGAATATTAACATAAAACCAGGATGGAAAAAGGGAACAAAAATCACATTCCCAGAGAAAGGAAACGAGCAGCCAAATGTGATACCAGCGGATTTGGTGTTCGTTATAGACGAAAAACCTCACAGCACATTCACTCGCGACGGCAACGATCTTGTAGTCAAACGACAGATAACTTTGGCCGAAGCGTTGACAGGGTACACCGTCCATGTGACCACGCTTGATGGCCGGAATCTCACCATGCCGATCCATAATGTGATTCATCCAGACTACGAAGAGATTGTACCTAAAGAAGGAATGCCGATTTCAAAAGACCCAACAAAGAAAGGGAACATGCGAATTAAGTTTAACGTGAAGTTTCCTACGAGATTGACTCCGACTCAGAAAACCAGGATCAAAGAACTTCTAAACGGTTAAAATGGGCATGGAAAGATGGTTTTGGGGTCAAATGGTTCGATGTATTGGAACCTAATTTGGGGGTGAGGGACGATCTTTGAGTTGGAGTTATTGTTTGTAATTAGAAAAATCTAAATAGCATTAAAAGAATGTAAAAGGGGTCAAAGGAAAAGACATATATGCCCTCACATGCATCGCACATGGGGCAACTTAACTGACTTTTTTGACTAGGTTTGGTGTAAAGGTTGTGATGTGTAACAAAACATGAACGTAAAGGTTGGTTTTGGCGGATTTCATAGTGAAAGGTATAAAGTGCAGTTTGGGGTATACATAAAGGTTGTTTTCTGCAATTTTGTCTAAAATTATACAATGCATGTATATATTCGTTACATAAAACAGTAAAACGAGCATCATTTTTTTAAACTTATATATAGACTATACGAATTTATATGCAATTTATGTACGTAGCAGTAGCACCTGCTATACAAGTTGATCACTACAATACCGATATGTATAATTCATATACGTAGGCTAAAACAAAAACCAAGATGCATGAAATCATAAGTAGATGAAAGATTGAAAATACCTGCTTGCGTGTGTGTTACAACAACCTTCTCTCCGATCTTCTATGTTTTTGTAAAGGAAAGGATTATGAGCTGTGAAGAAGAAGAAGAAATGGGAATAAAAGATTCAAGTTATATAACACTATTTAATTAAAAATGTCATTATCTAATTGTAAATGGTATTAGTTTTGCTCGAATCTCATAGCTGCCTTGAAGCGAAACTTATGGATCAACCCTTTACTTAAATATATAATTACTATATTATATTTCTTAAAAACCACGACTTTGCAAGTTACATATTGCAAATATTTTTATTAAAAACACTAAAAAATTCTTATAAAGCAAAATCAATCAATAACTTTGATGCCCGTGGGAAATTTGATTACTCTTTCAGAAATTTAAAAATACGAACTCATTGTTAGTAAAGCTGAACACGTGCTCTCAAGGTATATGGTGTGGTGGTAAGGTATCTCCCTTGTATTATAGAGGCGGATGGTTCAAATCCTGAAAAGATAAGCATAGGAGCAAGCTAGTTTGCAGTGAAATTTTTTTTTTGGAAAACACATAAACTAAATAATTTAGATGCATAAAAATATGTGTTTGATCACTTAAGTTGAAGGTTTGGATAAAAACATAGGTTGTGACATGTGCCCTCTACTGATCATGCCGAAACAATTAGAAAACCCAAACAAAAAGAGGCACTACTAGTTTACTAAATAGAAAACACTCTCATTTATTCTCCAAAGTGTATGAATGTGATTGTAACCCATGAGGGTGTACTGATTTTCAACAAATGTAAATGTAACTAAAGAGTCTGCTTCGGCAGATTTGTGGGTGAAGAAGGGGCCTGCTGATCTCGGACTTGCTACCAAGCTACGGTGGTTAAAAAACAGGATAAAAGAATGGGTAGCAGCGGAGAAAAAGAAATCTGATGGGTGTTATGCTAATTGGAAAGCAAGGGTGGCAGAAATAGAATTGATAGCGGAAGAAAGGCCACTTCAACAATCGGAACTTGACCAGCACCTTGAATTAAAGCAACTTATGGCTAAGGTGGAGAAACAAAAATTAGAGGATTCCAGACAAAAGTCACGGGCAAGATGGGCATTAGAAGGCGATGAAAATTCTAGTTTCTTCCATTGTTTGGTGAATTCAAATCTAAGCTCTAATCGCGTCAATGGCATCAAGGATGGAGATGTGTGGGTTACGAACCCGGTGGTTATAAAACAAAGATTCTATGATTTTTTTGCCCATCTCTTTACGGAACCGTTGGATGCTCGGCCACCCATTACCTGTCCGAATCTGTCTATTCTCTCTCCGGGAGAACAGGAATCCCTTATTTGCCCGTTTACTCTTTTGGAAATTAAAGATGCAGTGTGGGATTGCGATGGAGATAGGGCTCCTGGCTCTGACGGGTTCAATTTCAAGTTTTTGAAACGATGCTGGAACGGATTGCAAGGAAATTTTCTAAAGCTTTTTGAGGAGTTTTATGTTAATCCGCATTTAAATAGAAGCTGTTCTTCTTCTTTTATCGCCCTTATACCCAAAATAAAGGATCCAATGAAACCTGCTGACTACCGTCCCATTAGCCTCATTGGTTGCATTAATAAGGTAATTTCGAAAGTGCTGGTCAATAGGCTAAAACGAGTCATCAGTCGGCTGATATCCGAAGAGAAAACAGCTTTTCTGAGTGGTAGGAATATCACTGATGGGCCGCTAATCTTGAATGAAATATGTGCTTGGCTGAAACGGTCGAGGAAATCCGCTATGATTTTTAAGGTCGATATTCATAAAGCCTATGATTCCCTTTGCTGGAATTTCTTGAACACAATTATGGAACAAATGGGATTTCCAACTAGATGGCGGGATTGGATCATGGCAACGCTTAAATCAGCCCGTGCCTCTGTCCTCGTAAACGGATCACCTACGATGGAGTTTGAGTGTTCTCGGGGGCTAAGACAAGGAGACCCACTATCTCCTTTCCTTTTCTTAATCGCCATGGAGGCACTCTCAGGGATATGAAGAAGGCTTCGGGGGATGGTCTTTTCCGTGGTATTAGATGTAATAATTCTGGTATGGCCCTTTCTCACTTCCTATATGCAGACGACGTGGTCTTCCTTGGTGAGTGGTCAGAGTCCAATGCAAAAAACCTTAGACGAATTTTAAGATGCTTTTATCTTTCGTCTGGTCTTCAAGTTAATTTCTCCAAGAGCCGTCTTTATGGGATTGGTGTATCTGATGCGGAACTGATGGGGTTGGCAAATACTCTCCTGTTGATGCATTAATGTCTATCGCCTCTGTCAATTCAAACCGTAGCTGAAACTGTAGAAATCTAGGATTTTATTGTAATATTTAGATAGAATTAGCAAGGTGGCATTTTGGTAATTAATGAGAAATCTCATTAATTCCAAGGCCTATAAATAGAGAGTTATGACATAAGTTGTAAAACTTTTGCTCATTTGTGACATTGGAGAGGATCTCTTAGAGAGAGAAAGTCTAGAGAGAGAAAGTACTCTCTACGTGATTTTTGTATCGTACACGTCATATATTTCAATAGATTCACGGTTCTAGTACGTTATTGTGTGTTCGGTCACGCACGTTCACGGATTTCGCACGTCGAACGTTCGTTACGCAATCGAACGGTGTCAAAACCGGTCCTACAAGTGGTATCAGAGCTAGGAGCTCGATTGCTTGATCAAACACATCGTTTTCGTACCAGATTTCAGCCGATTCAGATCCGATTTCATCTATTTCTTCATCTTCTACCTATTTCTTACATTTTTCACGGTTTTTAGTCAAATTGAACGTGTTTTCACGGTCTGATTTGTCTGAATTTTTGATATTGTGTGCGAAATTGTTAGTTTTAAAACCCTACCAAGTTTCAGATCCTAATTCCTAGCCGTTTAGGAGAAATCTGAGTTTTTTGTGTCCGACATCGTTTGAAAGTGACCCTCCCGTTTGAAACTGACACTACCGTTTGAGGGAGTGACAGTTTGAAGTTGAAAGTTTGAAAGAGGCCGTCCCGTTTGAACTATCGTTTGAAAGTGAACCTCCCGTTTGAACTATCGTTTGAAAATGTCCATCCCGTTTGAAAGAGGACATCCCGTTTGAACTATCGTTTGAACAAGCACCTGACAGTTTGAAAATCATCTGACCGTTTGAACTAGCACATGACCGTTTGAAACAGTCCTGACAGTTTGAAACAGACCTGACCGTTTGAACCTGTGACTGTTTGAAATTGATGTCCGTTTGAGGTCATGACAGTTTGAGAGTTGTCCGTTTGAGGACGTGACAGTTTGAAATCAAGCACCTGAACGTTTGAAATCCTGTCCGTTTGAAAGTGGTTATGAGTTCATGTGATTAATGTTCATGTGATTAAACATTTAAAGATTGTCGGCAAATTACATTGTGATTTAAAAATCATCGTAAATTGAAATTTGGCAATAGTGGAAATAAAGGCCCAATCATGTTTAAATATAATAACTGTTGTTGTCAGTAACAATTCACGTGAAAACAAAATTGGCAGATTGCATGTGAATTCTTGTCAGTACAGTACAATTGATTTTACATAGTCTAGATCCAATCAAAAATTAATTAGTGATAATTGTTTCAGTTTGCGTGTGACAGGCATTGTGTTCTAAGTTTGTCGATTAGTGTGATTCATCATTGCATGTGCATGTGATAAGGTCATTTTGTCTTGAGTTTGTTTGTTTTACAAGGTGAAACGTGATTTGTTAAGCATTGGATACCCGCCCGAGAGAATTAGAACTGTTACCCGATCCGTTGTCACCGGATTTTTGTCACTCAATCGGATATTCATTTGATTCAGTGTGTTGATACAGTGATTGAATTGATTTCAGTTTGTGATTTGAAAATCTATTGTTGAAAATTCTTTAAACACCAAAACATGGGTTCCGAGATTTATACCACACTGAACAAATTTGATGATTTTACAGGTATCAAGGGAGAGTCTACAGAGGAGTTGATCGAAAGGTATGTCAAGTTAGTTATGGAAATGGGGAGATTGGGAATAACAAAAACAAATGAGGAATGGAACAATAAATTGGCAGACGCATTGCCATATGAAGAGTGGAATACCTATTTGATGGGGCTAAAGAAGAAGACAAATTTTGCTTCTATGAACCTTAGTGGATTCATCGAGAAGATTCAAGTTCAAGAACTTGAATTGCAAAAGATTAGAAAATTGAAAACTGATTCAGGATAGAAGAATCATGAAGCAGCAACTGATGAAGTAAAAGTCAAATCTGAGGAAATTGTTCAAGAGGTAGAGGTGCAGGGTAAAGAAATTGCAGCTATCAAGGTGGAGAAGAAAGCTGAATCTAAAAAGATGACCGAGAAGTGCTTAACTTGTGAAAATCTGAAATCTGAAAATGCCAAACTCTTGAGGGATTTAGAGAGTTTGTCATTAGAAAATGAAAATCTTAAAAAATCAGAAAATGTTTTGAAAAATCAAAAACAAAATTTAGAAAATGAAAAATTAAAAATGGAAAAAGAATTTCAAAGTCAAATAAAAATTCTTGAGGATGGGAGAGATGTATTTAGCAAAAACAACATTGAAAAGCAAAAAATGATAAATTCTCATCTTCAGAAGATTATTGAACTTGAAAAAGAAGGTGAGCAAGCTCGAAAGAAAATCAACGAGTTTGAAAATAAATTGAAAGGTTTTGTGATTTCTGCACAATATGTGTGTCCAGAACCGATCAATTCAATTCCAATAAGTGACAATGTCACAAATTTTGACAAAGTCAAAATTAAAGATTGCGATAACAAAGCTGATGATGAAAAAGAAAAAGAAAAGAAAAGAAAAATATTTTTAGAATTAGAAGAAAAATTTCAAAATACTGTTTTGCAGTCCACTGAAATAGGTGAATGCTCAAAGCAAAAATCTGTTAAGAAGAGTGTAGAACAGAAACAAAAAGTTAAAAATTTGAAAAATTTTAAAAATGAAAATAAAAGCTCATCAGTTCAGTTATCCAATCATTATGAAAAATTACAAAAATTTGAAAATCAAAACTCACAAAAAGTTGGTAATAAGTGGTGCAGGTTTGACCACAGTGCTCAAGCGTCAAATCATGCTTATAGGAGAAGTCATGAGTACTCCAAATCAAATCAGTGTTATGATTTGAGTGTTTGGTTTGAAAGTGGAGAATGGTACGATAACAGAGTGTGTTACAACTGTGGTTTTCAAGGACACATTGCTGTTAACTGCCAGAGACAGAAATTTGAGACAAGAAGATGTTATGAATGCCAAATCAAAGGTCATATTGCTAGAGATTGCTCAATGAGATCAATTGAAAGATCGAGGGCTGTATCTCAGAAAAGGGTGATGAAGTCAGTCAAAGTCAAAGAAAAGCCCAAGGAACTGAAAGTTTCAGAAAAGAAAGTCAAAGAACCTAAAGTTCAAGAAAAGAAAGTGAAGCTTTCTCAGGGGCAGAAAGACAGACTGCGAAAAAAGAGGAAGAAGGCGAGAGAGTATCTGGAGAAGATTTTGTCCTCGGGTTCATCTGTTGGTAAAAATAAGAGTTCTGATGAATCACTTTCCTCGACTGCAAAGTCAAGCAAAATGAATTCATCAGATACAAATCTGAGGACAGAAGAGAGAAAGAAGAAGAAGAAAGTTACTGGCGATGAATCTGTTTCTTTGGAAACAAAGGAGCCACATGTCGGTGATGAATCTGGCTCATCAAAGTCAGACAAGCCACGTTCAGGCAATGATTCCGGTTCATCAAAGCCAGAGGAGCCAGTTGATGAGGTAAAAGTAGAGAATTCTGGTTTAACAATGGATGATGAAAATTTTCCATCATTGGTGAACGAGAATTCAAAAGCACCCAAGGACCGTCAGGCTTGGGTGAATCTGTTTAAATGAAAAACCTGACTTGCCGGAACTCCCAGGTTGGTAATTGGGGAGTAGGAATCGGCATCTTTCTTGAGAAATTCACATCTGTGATATTTCGATTTCAAGTGGTAAATCAGGGACATTAAGTTGTACTTGATTTTCTACGAGTGTTTGTTTTGAAAAATCAGAAAATGTTTAATCCTACAAGTAGTTGAGAACAATGTGATGAAACCCTATGTTTGTGAAACGACACACAAAACTAATTTTTCGGAAAAACCATTTTGATTAAAACAAACTTAAGTGTTTTTGAAATCATAATGGGAAAATAGTTTGTTGTCAGGGGGAGTTCTGATTGTTTATGCCAGGTGGATGGAGAATTGAAGCGATTCGATATCATGTTGTCACTTTATATGTACAGTTTATTGTTTTCAAATTTTCCCAGAAAATCAAAATTGAAACATATTTTGATTTTAGGGGGAGAAAAATTTTAAAAAATTAGAAAATTTGAAAATGTCAAAAACATTGAAAAATTCAAAAATGAGTTTTGTTGAGAACAAGAGGAAATGATAGTAAATCAGTTTGACTATCACAGCATGCTAAAGAAATGAAATGTCAAATGTGATAAACGGTCTCACTAAAGATGTGACGATAGGCTCAGCTAGACTAGTAGATTTGCGATAACGATACAAACTTAAATGAAAAAGCCTAGTTCTAGTGGGAAACACGATTGAAAGCATAGTACTTAGTTTTGTCCTTCTTGATTGTGTGCCTACTCAGTAATCGCTGATTGTCGAAAGACATAAAACTGGTTAAGTTTGTGAACTTTCACAACTTTGCTGAAAAGTCGCTGTGATTGTGCATTTCATTTTGCAAAGATTTAAACTTGTTTTATTTCTTTATTTTGTTTAAGCATCGGACATCCTCTGCGTATACGTGAGTATCGACCTGGATGTTGTTGCCTAAACATTCTGCTTTATTTCCTTTGGTGTTTCGCTTAAGCTTTGGACCTCCTCTGCGTATACGGGAGTATTGACCTGGTGGTTAAAGCCTAAACAACTTCAACTTGTTTTATTTTTCTTATTTTGTTTAAACATTGGACTTTCTCTGCGTATACGGAAGTATCGACCTGATTGTTAATGTTTAAACATTCTGCTTTGTTTTCGCACAAATCACAGTTGATAAAAGTTTAAAGGCATTACGTGAGTTAGTGTATTGCATGATGAGGGGATATGCTGAGATCGTGGGGTCCATAAGAACTTAGTGCAAAATTAATATACCTTAATGTCTTGGTAAGCATTTCGAAAGTTTTTAGATTGAGCTTAAGAGGACAATTATATCGTCAATCAACGTGAATCGTTTAGAACTTAAAACGATTAAAAGCTTAACGGTGCTTGTGATGTGTCTCAAAAACTGATATGATCCTCTTTCGCAAACTCACAAAAATATGTTTGTACATATTTCATTTCTGCATTTAATTTCTGTTATTGCATTTATGTTTCATATTATTGAAAAATCCAAAAAGATTTTCGATAACTGATGTTGAAAAGCTGATTTTCAAAAACTCAAAGGCTAAACAAGATGAACAATTGGTTTGGTTAAGATGATGAGAAGTTGGAAGATAATCCTCAAATGTTTAGATGATTCATTAATTTGAATCACAATATTGTGTGTTCGGTCACGCACGTTCACGGATTCCGCACGTCGAACGTTCGTTACGCAATCGAACGGTGTCAAAACCGGTCCTACATCTCCGATGTAGAGAAGGATCTTTTCCCTTCAAATACCTCGGGTTGTATGTTGGAGCTAACATGAACTTAGTAAGGAACTGGAGGCCAATCATTGATCTATTCAGGAATAGACTGTCAATCTGGAAAGCAAAAAAGTTGGCATATGGTGGGAGGATTACGTTGCTGAAATCGGTATTAAGATCGCTACCCACGTATTTCTTCTCTATTTATAAAGCACCGACACAGGTTTTGAATCAGTTAGAAAGGCTGCGGCGTATTTCTTCTGGGGAGGGACGGAAGAAGAGTCCAAAATGAGTTGGATGGCGTGGAAAATGTGGTAACACATGTTAAACATGGAGGTTTGGGTTTCGGAACTCTACGGGACGCAAACCTAGCAATGCTAGCGAAATGGTGGTGGATATTCAAGACTAAGCTGGATAGCCTGTGGAGGAAAGTTGTTTGGGCTATTCATGGTAACTCAAGGGCTTGGAATATTATTCCAGTTAAACTATCGTGTGCAGGGCCATGGAAGCATATTTACAACATAGCTCCAATCTTACTGAATAAAGGAATCGACATTGGTAGAAGCTTATCAGGTGTGGTTTATGAAGGCTGGGAAATTGCTTTTTGGGTTGATATCTGGGTTGGGTCAGAACCACTTCGTTCCAGATTTCCATTACTTTATCAGCTAGAAAAAAATAAATGGTGTTCAGTTGCGGAGAGGCTTCTAGTCAGGGATAATGGGAACAATCGGAATTGGGATTGGAGAAGGCAAGTCTTAGAGAATGATGAGGCTCAAGAACTACATCAACTGTCATTATTACTCGATGGGATCTCGGTTACAGCTGGCCAAGATAGATGGGAATGGCATTCGGATCCGTCACGTTCGTTTTCGGTTGCTAGCATCAAAAAGTTTCTCCAATATCACGATAATTATAACCAGGAGTATGTCATCGAGTGGAATAATTGGCTACCGAAGAAAGTCGGTGTTGTTTCCTGGAGAGCGGTCAAGGAAAGGCTTCCAACGAGGGACGCCTTAGCTAAACGAGGTATTGCGGTACAATCGTCGGCTTGTATCATCTGTAGAGAGTATCCGGAGACGAGTGAACACCTTCTCGTATCTTGCGAATATACTCAGGTAGTTTGGCAGATTGTGTTTCAATGGTGTAAGTCCCATCCGATTTTCGCTTTCAGTCTAAAGGATATCCTTGATGCTCATCATCAATTTGGTGGATCAAAGAAAAAAAAGAAGGTTTTTCATGCTATTTGCCAAGTAACGATCTGGAGCCTTTGGAATATGAGAAATGAATTTTTGTTTGCTGGAAAAGAAAAAACAGTCAACAACATGGTGGAAGAAATCAAGATAAAAAGCTTTCTTTGGATAAAAAACCGATCTAAAAACGCGGAATTAACCTGGGAGCAATGGCGTTGTTTTGATGTATTTTGATGTGTCCCGAAGTGTATTAAATTAGCAATTGTACTGGTGATTGGTGGTTTATTTTTTTGGTGTATGTAATTTTTGGTGCTAGCCACTGGCTAGAGTTAATAAAATCCGTTAAAAAAAAAAAAGAATTAAGAAAATTAATATGTAAATTTCATTTAATCAAGTCAACTCTAATTAATGTTGACTTTATAACGTTGAAGTGTAATTCCCCATTTTACGTACATGTATGACACAAACTACTAACCTATATTATAAATAATAAATATTATTAAAAAACATCATCAAAACAGTATAGCTAATGTCATATCAGTGATTCAGTGGGTTTTTTTTTTTCATTTGAGAAAAAGCAAACTTTCTATTTCTTTGTTTCAGCCACAAATATTTAGTTTCTTTTGCCCAGTGACACTTCAATACTAAACATACTTTTCAATTGAAATTCAAGTTTGATTCTATTTTAATGTTTTACTATTTTATTTTATTTTTTTGCTTTTTTTCCCTCAGTACTCTAACACATATTTGATTTTTTTTAATCATTTTATTTTCAATATTTATCGCTTTATAGGATATTTATGTTATAACCTTTCTATCTTTTAATTTTTTTTGTTATTTAATTATATATATTCATTTTAAACATAATTTATTTTTTTATTATAACTTTTAAGGTATATTATTTTATAGAACTTTGAGTATGTTGTGATGCATCTATATTTATCTACATCTCTATAAAAAGGTTAATTCGATATTGATTTGTGAGTGGTAATGTACACGCAATCGAAGTATAAACATACATGTTATCAAAGCCGTCATTTTCGTTATTCTAATAATATAGTGTAATGCTTTATGAAGTTTCGAATATACCACTATAACGTCCTTCTTTTTATCTATGTTGTTTTAATAGAAGTTTTGTTTTAAAATCGGACGGGTCAAATATAATTGATTTTGGTGTTCTTTACTTTGATGAACCAAATCAATACTGCCCAGATAAGTTTTGTAAAAAAATATGAAAGATGCACAACACAAACACAGATATAACAAAGAACACAAAAGAAGCGACAAAAACGTGACGTACAACTTTTATTAGTTAACCAACCCGGAAAAACACCCAACCTCCCAAAGATCTTACAAAATGTAAGATCAAAAATCAACAACTACAAAGTACATAATCAACTGAAAACACTTAGTTGATTTAAACAAAACATATAACTTAAACGAAACAATACAACCTGATAGGAAGATCCACAGAATCAGCAATACAACTGAAACAAATAACAAATCAAATCTTCAATAGATCTTCATCATATCACCAACGAACTTGGACGAACATCAACTGGAACGAGGATTGAAACAGGCTGATTTACAACTGGAATGAAGAAGATGAGAGTGTGCGTAACAATACAAATGAATGTTCTGGAACCCTAACTGACCAAATGATCCTTTTATATCCTGCAAAAGTCTAAGTTACATTTCAAACCCACAAGAAATAGCACATATGATCGGACCCCCTGAGAAGTTACAATTCCAACCCTTACAAATATAACAGCTGATCATATTTGTCACAATTCAGTTGCAACCGACTGAACAAACAAGTCAGCCCATTCAAGAGCTGAAGGGGTAAGGTCCCAAAAATAAGTGATTAGGACCATACTACAACCTTATCTTCTAGCCTTCTTTTGACCTTGCGCGACCGCGCACTGGTCCTACAAAAAAGGCTCAGGGAAAAGATAGCAGGCAAACACTTGCGCGCCAAAAGGAAGCTAAAACCCCTGCGCCTTTTGTTAGGGGAGGATTTTTGAATGATCAGTGATCCTCAATTACTGTTGGGCTTAGTGATCCTCACTTCTGTTTGAATTGGTGATCCTCAGAAGTATTGCAGGATCAGGATCATGGATCATCGTAAGGATCCTTATACTAACGATTGTCTGCTTTGAATATGATGTTGTTTTGCAGGAGTACGAGCTTGGACTTGGTCTTGGCGATATTCCTGGAGCATATTCCATATTTATTCCGCACGTGCATGGCTGAAACGGACATTATGGAGGTCGTGGAGGACTTGCACCAAATGCGGAATGTTTGTTAGCTTAGATATTTTCCATTTTTAAAAGGGATAGCGAGCTAAATAGAAAACACTTGGTTATTTTTAGCTTAACACACACACTCGCAACTGCTCTCATCAGCTCTTGACAATTCACTTGGCGATTATACACTTTTTTACACATTACACTATAGTGATCCTTGTAATTAGCTCACTATCATCCGAAGTTGTAACACATTTCTTGTTTAATCTGAGTTGGTGATCGGTATTTTCCATCAACCGAGGTTTTTTATGCCGGAGATCATTCATTGATCAAGGGCTTTTTCCTCGTATAAATCTTTATGTCACTTGTTCATTACATTTCTGAGTGATCCTTCACATTGTTCATTGATTCAAGCATCACACCTCACAACAGAAAGTTTGGATGCATTATCATTGCTTGATTTTTGACCAAAACAGTTTGGCGCCCACCGTGGGGCAATTGGTGCTTCATTCTTGAGAAGATTCGTATTTTCGTGGTCACTTCGGTTCGTTACAACCAAGCAGATGGCTTCTTCAGCGAAGAACACTTCAAGTTTAATGCCATCATTCAGTTCTTCACAAGGCGTTCCTCCTTTGCCTCCACCACCTTCTGGATCCCAGAAGAATGCTGATAATGCTGCGAAGAGACAAACCCCCATTTTCCAAAAACCACCAACTTCTTCTGTTACCACCAATCCTACTACTAATGATCTTTTTAATCTGATTTTGCAGATGAGGGATCGTATGCAAGAGCAGGATAAAACCAACGAAATGATCCTCAGGGAGATAGGTGATATCAAGAAACAGAAGAAATCGATGGAGGATCATTCCCCATTGATGCCCAGGTCGCTGAACTTCGACACTCCAGTCATAACTTCCCAGCACTCAGCAGCTCCAGACGTGCAATACTTGGGTGAATTACCAGGAAGACGTTATGGAACAACAACAATGACTCAGGCTCCAGGATCTTACTTTCAACCTTCCGGAGCCTCTGTCCAGCATCAGGGATCCTTCGTCAGCTTAGGAGGATATTTGGGAATGCACTTGGTTCAAAGATCCTCCTCTCAGCCTCAAGGATCCTCCCAGGTCCAAGGATCCTTCCCGGTCCAAGGATCCTCTCTGGTTCCAGGATCCTTTCAGGTTTAAGGATCCAACATCTTTCAGGATCGAGGATCCTTAAGGAGTATGCAGCCTCCAAGTTCGGATGTTCATCAAGGAGACTTCATACCAATGCAGACCATTGCTTCATCTGGTCCTTCGATAAATACCGGAATCCCATCAATATGGATTCACATCTGGAATTCCAAACATGAATCCTCTGGGAGGTAATACTTTCAATAATTCCTATAACACTAACCATGGCTCCATGCAGGATACAGGAATCAATCAAGCTATGGCTAGGGAACTACAGAAGCTTAAGGATATGATATCCAGTGTACCAGGAGTGGTTAAACCCATTCCTGAGATTGCAGATGGTAGCCATAGGATATCTCGTTTTGCACCACCCTTATGTGATGCTGAGATACCCAAAAGATTCCAGATACCATCCATGAAGCTCTATGATGGTTCAATGGATCCAGAGGAGCATGTAGCTCA
Source organism: Helianthus tuberosus (assembly GCA_030545235.1). Taxonomy (NCBI): domain Eukaryota; kingdom Viridiplantae; phylum Streptophyta; class Magnoliopsida; order Asterales; family Asteraceae; genus Helianthus; species Helianthus tuberosus. Next base: position 45,913,787 of record CM060440.1, read on the forward strand.
ATACAGGGAGAGGATGGAGATGAATCCAATTCTTGAGAGGTTAAAAGAAGCATGTCTATGCAAGGGATTTGGATCCACACTCATAGGATCTGCTCTTAAATTGCTGCTAAGTCTTCTTCCTTACTCTATTACTTCATTTGCTAACCTAGTTAATTTGTTTAATAGTCAGTTCTCTTGTAGTAGAAAATTTGAACGATTAACTAGTGATCTATATAGGGTAACACAAGGTCAAAATGAATCACTTAGAGATTACATCACTAAGTTTAGTAAAGAATCCTTAGATATTCCCAACTTGGATATTGCTACGGCTGTAGAAGCCTTTAAAATGGGATTGCTTAGGGATTCACTATTCTATGATGATCTTGTTATGACTCCTTGCAGGAATCTTGATGAAGTAAGAACCAGGGCCCTTAGGTTCATCCGCCTAGAGGGTGACAAAAGGATCCAGGATAGATTAACAGGATCCTCAAAACAGGAGAAACAAGGATCCTACTTCAGGAACAACAAATCAAAGTCCTACAACAGATCTGATAACCAGAACGTGCATGCAGTGGAACAAGAAGAGGATGATAAGGATTATCCTCCTATTTCTGAATACTGTTTTTCTGTTGATAACAATGAACTAATCCTTGCAATGCAGAATTTAGGTGAGAAAGCTAGGTGGCCGAGAAAAAGTGATAAACCAGCTGCTACAAATGATAAGTCCAAGTGGTGTGCATATCATGAGGATTTCGGGCATCTCCCTGAAGAATGTATTGCACTAAGAAAGAAAATTGGTTACTTGTTGAGCAAGGGGCATTTGAAGGAACTTTTGGGACGAAAAAAGTCAAGGATCCAGGATCCTGAAAAGATCCCGGAAAGGGCTCCTGCTCCTCCAGCAGATGCACAAGTTATAAACTTCATATCCGGTGGATCAGACATTTGTGGTACCTCCTTTTCAGCAGCAAAAAGACATGCTAAGGAAACCAAGATGGATAATGGAGACAGACCCGTCCGGACCTCCGTTGTTACCCAGGATAAAATCATAACCTTTGATGAGGATGATCGTGTTGATGTCCAGGATCCTCATCATGATGGTCTTGTAATTACATTGTTTATTTCTAACCACTTTGTTCGCAGGATCCTTATAGATGGAAGAAGCTCTGTGAACATCATTCAGCTTGATGTCCTCAAGAAGATGAATATACCGGAGTCTGATACTGTCCCAAGATCCTCAGTACTTGTGGGATTCAGTGGGGAAACTAAGAATACATTGGGGGACATCAAACTCCCAATCTATATTGAAGGATTGCATTCTTATCAAAAATTTTGCGTTATAGATTGCTTATCTTGTTGCAATGTTATCCTTAACAGGCCATGGATACATGATATGAAGGCAGTTCCATCCACCTATCATCAGTGTGTAAAGCATCCAAGTCCGTGGGGAGTGGTGAAAATTGAGAGTGATCAACAAGAGGCTAAGAATTGTTATACATCATCGATGAAGCCAGCCTCAAGAACAAGGGAGCAATAGCAATTAAAGTATCCTTCAAGGGATGTCTTGGAGGCAAGAGAGCAGGATGTAAAAGAAATCCTCGTGGATCCTCATGATCCTGAATCCATAGTCTTTATAGGATCAGGGATCCCTGGCGACATTGAACAGGATCTAGTATCATTTCTTAAAAGAAGGAAATCCACCTTTGCCTGGAAACATGAAGACATGACATGTATATCTAAGGATATAATTACTCATAAGCTTGGCATTGACAGGTCATTCAAGCCTATACATCAGAAAAGAAGGAAGTTTGCACCTGAAAGGAATGCTATTATCCAGGAAGAGGTAGATAAACTACTTCGGGCAGGTATGATAAGAGAGGTCAAGTATCCAAGATGGTTAGCCAATGTGGTTGTTGTTCAAAAGAAAAATGGAAAGTGGAGGGTATGTGTCGATTTTACTGATTTAAAGAAGGCATGTCCCAAGGATCCTTTCCCATTACCCCATATTGACTCCATGGTGGATGCTACAGCGGGTCATGAGTTGTTGACTTTTATGGATGCTTCATCTGGATTTCAACAAATTCAGATGGAACCATCTGATCAAGAGGATACAGCCTTTATGACCCCAACTGGTATATATTGTTATATTGCTATGCCATTTGGACTAAGGAATGCAGGTGCTACTTATCAAAGGCTAGTCAATATGATGTTCAAGGAACAAATTGGACACACTATGGAAGTCTATATTGATGACATGGTGGTTAAGTCCAAGAAAGCTGAGGATTACCTTAAAGACTTGGAAGAAGCATTCAATATCCTTGATAAATTTAATATGAAACTAAATCCTTCCAAGTGTCATTTTGGTGTTAAGGCAAGTAAATTCTTAGGCTATTTGGTGACAAAGAGGGGCATTGAAGCAAGTCTAGAGCAAATCAAGGCTATTGTGAATATCAAATCTCCTGACAATGCTAAGGATGTGCAAAGATTGACAGGCAGGATCGCAGCCTTGAACAAGTTCATATCCAAATCCTCAGAAAAGTGCAAGGAATTCTATGACATCCTGAGGAAGAACAAGAAATTTGAATGGACTGAGAAGCATGAAAGTGCCCTCAAAGCTCTTAAGGATTACCTATCCTCAGCCCCGGCCTTGATGAAATCAGAAAAAGGGGATATATTATCCTTATACTTAGCAGTATCCTCAAAAGCAGTAAGTGTGGTCCTTGTTAAGGATCACCAAGGTACACAACATCCTGTTTATTATGTAAGTAAGAGTTTACTTGATGCTGAATCAAGGTATTCACACTTAGAGAAACTTATCCTAGCATTAATTATGGCATCTACTAAATTAAGACATTATTTTGAGACTCATGCCATTATTGTTAAGACTAACTTTCCAATTAAGAATGTTCTCAGGAAACCAGAAATGTCAGGAAGGATGGCTAAGTGGACAGTGAAGCTTAGTGCATATGATATAAGATATGAACCAAGGACTGCCATCAAATCCCAAGCCTTAGCTGACTTTGTGGCAGATTTTAGTAGTGACTTGCAAAAGGAAGCTGAGTTAGAGGTCCAACAGCTAGAAGAAACTAAGGATCCTTGGATACTCTTCACTGATGGTGCTTCTAACGTTAAAGGAACAGGGCTTGGAATACTACTAAAATCACCACAGGGGGACATAATACCCCACTCCATAGCTTGTGAATTTCAAACTACCAACAATGAGGCTGAATATGAAGCCTTGATAGCTGGTTTGCAAATTGCCAAGCATATGAGGATCAGGTATCTTGAGGTACATGTAGATTCATTATTAATCACTAATCACTTTTGTTAAGGGTGGATTTCTAAATGGCCCGTGATCCTCAATTATTATCCTGTTTGGTGATCCTCACTTCTGTGTCAGTTAGTGATCCTCAGAAGTGCCTCAGGATCAGGATCATGGATCATCCTAAGGATCCTTATACTAATGATTGTCTGCTTTGAATTCGTAACTATTTTGCAGGAATATCAATTGGGACTTGGTCTTGGCGATATTTCTGGAGAATATTCTAAGTCTATTCCGCACGTGCTTGGTCAGAAATGGACATTGTGGAGTCGTGGAGGACTTGCACCAATTGCGGATAGTTTGTTATTTAGATTTTTATAGATTTAAAAGGGGTAGCGAGCTAATTAGACAACACTTTTTGCTATTTTTGGCTACACACACTCTTAAAACCGCTCACAACAGCTCTCGTTCATTCACTTAGCAATTTCGTACACTTTTTACACAGAACACTATAGTGATCCTTGTATTTAGCTCGCTATCATCCGAAGTTGTAACACATTACTTGTTTAATTTGAGTTGGTGATCGGTAGTTTCCATCACCCGGGGTTTTTTGTGCCGGATATCAACTCTTGATCAAGGGCTTTTTCCCCGTATAAACCTTGTGTCACTTGTTATTTATTTTTCATAGTGATCCTTATTGCTATAAACCAATTCAAGCATCATACCCCGTAACAGAGAGTTTGGTTACATTATCCTCGTCTGATTTTCTGACCAAAACAGTTTGGCACCCACCGTGGGGCAATTGGTGCTTCATTTCTAAGAAATTCTCATCTTTGTTATCATTCCGGTTCATTGCATACGAGCAGATGGCTTCATCATCAAAGAATACCTCCAGTGCGATGTCTGCAGTCAATTCATCCCAGGGCATTCCACCTTTGCCTCCACCACCTTCTGGACCTCAGAAAAATGCCGAGAAGAAACCAACTCCCATTTTCTCAAAACCTCCAATTTCTTCTGCTTCTTATACTCCTACTACTAGTGACTAGTTTACTCTGATTTGCAGATGAAGGAGCATATCCAGCAGTAGGACAAAACCAATGAGAGGATCCTTAGAGAAATTGGAGACATCAAGAAACAGAAGAGATCGGCAGAGGATCATTCCCCATTAATGCCCAGATCTTTGAATTTTGATACTCCGGTTATAACTTCTCAGCCTTCAGTGGTTCCAGACGTTCAATATGTGGGAGGACCAAAAGGAGTGCATTACGGGTCATCAGCAATGACTCAGGCTTCAGGGTTACACTTTCAACCATCAGGATCCCATCCTCAGCATGTAGGATCCTTTGCAAGCTCAGGAGGATACTCGGGAGCGCAGCAGATTCAAGGGTACTGGCCGTTTCAAGGATCCTCCCAGGTTCAAGGATCCTCCCAGGTTCAGGGATCCTCCTATGTTCAAGGATCTTCCTATGTTCAAGGATCCTCCCAGGTTCAAGGATCCTCCTATGTTCAAGGATCCTCCCAGGTTCAAGGATCCTCCTATGTTCCAGGATCCTCCCAGGTCCAAGGATACTCACAGTTTCAAGGATCCTTCCAGATCCCGGGATCCTTAAGGAGTTTGCAATCAGGAAGTTCCGACATCCATCAGGGAGATTTCATTCCAATGCAAACCATTGCTTCTACTGGTCCATCGGTCATTCCAGAGCCTCAACAATATGGATTAACATCCACTCTTCCTAACTTGAATCCAATGGGAGGTAACACTTTTAATAATTCTTATACTACTAACCATGGCCTTATGCAGGATACAGGTATCAATCATGCCATGGCCAGAGAATTGCAAAAGTTAAAGGACATGATATCAAGTGTCCCAGGAGTGGTCAAGCCTATCCCAGAGATTGCAGATGGGAGCCACAAGATATCTCGTTTTGCACCACCAATCTGTGATGCTGAGATACCCAAGAGGTTCCATGTGCCTACCATGAAGTTGTATGATGGTTCAACGGATCCTGAGGAACACATAGCTCAGTACAGGGAAAGGATGGAGATCAATCCCATCCCAGAAAGGTTAAAGGAAGCATGTCTGTGCAAGGGATTTGGATCCACTCTTACTGGATCGGCTCTTAAATGGCTGCTAAGTCTTCCCCCTTACTCTATTACCTCATTTGCTAATCTAGTTAATCTATTTAATAACCAGTTTTCTTGTAGTAGAAAATTTGAGCGTTTAACTAGTGATCTGTATAGGATAACCCAGGGTCATAATGAATCATTAAGGGATTATATCACTAAATTTAGTAAAGAATCCTTAGATATTCCTAACCTGGACATAGCTACGGCTGCTGAAGCCTTTAAAATGGGACTGCTTAGGGATTCGTTATTCTATGATGATCTTGTTATGACACCATGCAGGAATCTAGATGAGGTAAGAACCCGGGCCCTTAGGTTCATCCGGCTAGAGGATGACAAAAGGATCCAGGAGAGGTTAGCAGGATCCTCAAAGCAAGAGAAGCAAGGATCCTCATTCAAGAACAACAAGTTTAGATCCTATAATAAATCTGATAACCAGAATGTGCATGCTGTTGAACAAGAAGAGGATGATGAGGATTATCCTCCAATCTCTGAATATTGTTTTTCTGTTGATAACAATGAACTAATCCTTGCGATGCAGAATTTAGGTGATAAAGCTAGATGGCCCAGAAAAAATGATAGACCAGCTGCAACTAAAGATAAGTCAAAGTGGTGTGCATACCATGAAGATTTTGGGCATCTCACAGAAGAATGCATCGCATTGAGAAAAGAAATTGGATACTTGTTGAGCAAGGGGCACTTGAAAGAATTATTGGGGAGAAAGAAGTCAAGGACTCAGGATCCTGAAAGGATCCCAGAGAAAGCTCCAGCCCCTCCAGCAGATGCACAAATTATAAACTTTATTTCTGGAGGATCAGACATTTGTGGAACATCCTTCTCTGCAGCCAAAAGACATGAGAAGGTGTGACAACTCGTATTTCCAAACCGATCTTGTACTTGATGCAACGTAAACATTATGTGACTATGTGAATTAGATGATTTAGTGGAATGATATTTTATTAAATGTTATGTGTTATATGTTGTGTTGTATGTATGTACGTATATGAACGACCCAAACGCACAACACTCACCCGATCGCACAAGCCCATTTGGGCCACCACTTGTATCCGGATCATGGGCGGCCCATTGAGGGTTCGGCCCACTCCCCCATATCGCATAACATTAAAGAGTTAGGGCAAACTTATCATTGTTGCAACTCTCATAATACACAAACCCTAGTGCTCTCTCCCTCTCCCTCACGAACAAGAAGGCAGCCAAGCATCCCCTCCATCAAAGATCCTCTTGATTCGGATCACCTATGTGTCATCTCCTAATCGGTTAGTGTGTCACCTTGATTTGTGTTATGATAGATGATTGAACCTGATATAAACTATTGAATCTTAGAGTATTAGAATCGGCTCACATGCATGTATTGGATAATGATTCACATCAATCAGATTTGTCATATTAATCGGATTATAATTGATGATGCTTGATAAGTTGATAATCGGCTGCTATGTTACATGTTTTGAATTGTTAATCATGTGATGGTGTCTAGCCAATCGGATAAGTAGGGTGATGTTAATCGACTAGCATGTCATGTTCTTGGATTTGTTTGCATAATGATTTGATTAAGATGCATGTAATCGGCTGGATACTCATGAAATCGGACCAAATAATAGTATTTGATAGGTTGTTGTTCATGTGTTGTTTATGTGTTCATTAGGGTTTGTGGGAATCAAATGATTATAAATCCCTGTTTGATCGATTAGGAAGTTAGTTAGAATTGATAATTATGTTAATTGATGAGTGGCAAATTTGGAAATCACTAAATGTTTGGAATTGATATGCATGAAATCTGGAATCTTAAAACAAATCGCACAAGGCATCTTGGTAGCACAAGATGTCCACTCGCACAAGGGATTTCAGTCGCACAAGACCTTCTGGTCGCACAAAGAGTCCCTTCGCACAAGACATACACCGTCGCACAAGGCTATTAAAGTCGCACAAGCTGTTTGTTTAGTAAATTGGTTGGGCCGGGTATAGGTGTTGGGCCAGGTCTGATCGTACAACTCATTGGGTCGCACAAAAATTAATTACTTATTTGGTTATTGGGCCGTATGTTATATGTATTGGGCTGGGTAATAGGGCTAATCGCACAAGTGTTGTTCGGTTTAAATATGTTGGGCCGTATATTAGTGCATCAATGAACTTGGGCTTAAAAGAGTGGATCGCACAAGGCTTATTGACTTGTGCGAGACCATAATATAAAATCGTACAAGTGTTTAGTATGTTAACATGCATAATATGTGTTGTTATGATCCGTGTGTGTATGTTCTTACATGCTATCTTACGTGATACTTATGTGCACTCTGTGAAACCAAAACCTGACTTGTATGATAACCATGTTAGGACGTGGTTGACCACTAGCTGCTAGTCTTGACCTTTCTGTGTAATCTGCCGAGCAAACCAAGGTGAGTTCACACTCCGTTACAAAGCATGGGGTTCCCAGGGGTTGGGAATGGGTTAAGGAATAGGGATTCCTCGTCCTGTTGAGACGTAACCAGGAACATAGATTCCTCGTCCGGTTGAGACGTATTAAACTATACTAGACTAGAACTCTATCAACGAAGTCCCTCCATTTTTATATCGACTTAATCGCCGAGGCCAATGGCGAACGGGTCATTAGTTAAATAGCGCTATTAGGTTTAACAAACCTCACACCGTGCCGCAGAGGACGGGCGTGGACTAATGGACTATGGCACGTCAGTGATGATAGACACAGACGTTAGGGCACTTAAACATGACGAACGTTAGTAGTCGATATGTAACGAGTCTGGTGAATTAAACATGGGGTAGCCCCCACGGCCATAGAGCCGGGCTGGAATAGCCAACGTAAGAACGGGTAACTAATAAACGTTTTTCGAACTATGGGGTAACCCCCATGGCTGGATAGCTGGTAAAGAACAAACTGTGTTTTCGGAATAACTATAAACTGGACAACCAAACGTGAACTCACTCAACTAGTTGTTGACTCGTTACTACATGCTTTGCAGGTCTATAGGTACTTAGCTGGAGCTTGCACAAGGAAGAGTCGTTGTGGGACATGGACAGCGGTGTGCCATGTTAAACATTTGGTTAATTAAACTTTGGATTTGGTTTTGAACATTATGCTTCCGCTCATAACTTAACAATGTTTGTTTTGGATACTAATCGTGTTGGTTGGACTTTTACTTTAAATATTTACTTGTTCAATATGATTAGTGGTTTGATCCTGGTCAGTCACGCCTCCAAGAGGTGATACTCCGCAGGTGGATTTTGGGGGTGTGACAGATTGGTATCAGAGCCATTGGTTATAGAGAACTTGGTTTTAATAAAGGAAAACGTTTTTGTTAAAACCAGACTATAACCTGTACAGTGCTCTACGATCCACAACGACGCTTCACTCCACGTGCAAGGCTCGACATTCTAGGTGATATGGTTTACGTTTTATATTGCCTACTTGTTAGACTATGTAGAACCTTGCTCATGATATGCTTAGCTAGTATAGTTACTGTTACTTGAACACGTGTGTGCTTACTCTCCTCTGTCATCGCACTTTCGCGAACCCTTCTCACACATGCTTCTTTTGGTATGAAGATCATGTCTGGACGCATTAACATGACTCAAGCCCAGTTGACGGCTCTGATCAACGAACAGGTTGCTGCGGCACTTGCAGCCGCACAGGCAGGAGGTATACCCTGCAGTTTATAACTCATTCTAGGATCTTTCGATCCTACTCTCGTGAATCTATCCTTGTGTTAAACCTTGTCCTTTCTTATACCCACAACAGGTCAACATGCTCAGCCACCTGTTTGCACCTTCAAAACTTTCATGGACTGCCGACCCACTACTTTTAGTGGCACTGAAGGAGCAGTAGGTCTCCTCCACTGGTTTGAGAAACTAGAGTCTGTATTCGAGATGTGCGAATGCCCTGAGGCACGCAGGGTGAAATATGCTACCGGTACTCTTGAGGGTTTAGCCCTCACATGGTGGAACGCCCAAGTGCAAATGCTGGGGTTGGTTGCTGCTAACGCCACCCCATGGAACAATTTCAAGGAAATGATCAGAGAGGAATACTGCACTCGTGACGACATTCATAAGCTGGAAGTTGAGTTTTTCAACCTCAAGATGACGGGGTCAGAAATTGAGGCGTTTACTAAGAGATCGAATGAGCTTGCACTACTGTGTCCTACTATGGTGGACCCTCCAATTAAGCGTATCGAACTATATCTTAAGGGCCTAAAGCCGGAGATCCAAAGTCATGTGACTTCAGCAAATCTCGCTACTTATCAGCAGGTTGTTCAGTTGGCTCACCGTCTCACTGATCAGGCGGTGGAGCAAAACAGGTTACCAAAACGTATTAGTGCTACAGCTACCTCTGAACCTTCCAGTGATAACAAACGTAAATGGGATGGAGCTTCAAGCAGAGGTTCGACATCTGTTCAATCCCAGTCGCAGCAGAGAAGAACTGAAGAGTATAAGAGTCCTAGTCAGCAATCGTCAGGTAGCCAAAGTCAGGGTGGATACAAAGGAAATCACCCCAAATGTAATCGTTGTAACTTACATCACAGTGGGCCATGCACCAGAAGTAACTGTCATCGGTGCAACAAGCCTGGTCATATTGCAAGAGAATGTAGGAGTCAGTTTCCCGCGAACCAAAATCGGCAACAACAGCGAGCCCCACCAAATCAACGTCAGCAGCAGCAACAACAGGGTAACAACAGAGGGTGCTTTCAGTGTGGAGCTGAAGGCCACTTCAAGAAAGACTGTCCCCAGCTGAACCAGAACAACAACAATAACAACGACAATCAAGGGAATGGAAACAACGGGGGTAACAATGGCAATGGGGCAAGGGGTCGTGTATTCGTTATTGGCAATGGAGAAGCAAGGAACGATCCCAATGTTGTGACGGGTAAGTTCCTTCTCGACGAATTTTACGTTACTGTCTTATTTGATTCGAGTGCTGATACTAGTTATGTGTCCCAAAAAGTTAGTCAACTGCTTAAGCGTACCCCAACACCTTTGAATCCCAAACACGATGTAGAGTTAGCTAATGGTAAGAGTTTAGAGGTCACACACGTAGTCAAGGGTTGTAATCTCGTTCTTGCTGATCACACTTTCTCAATCGACCTCCTTCCTATCACTCTGGGTAGTTTCGACGTTGTCATTGGGATGGATTGGTTATCCCAACACCAAGCTGAGATTCTTTGCAACGAAAAGATTGTCCGCATTCCGCGCCAAGGTGAGGAACCTCTTATGATTCGTGGCGACAAGAGTGGTGCTGTTACAAGCATCATTTCTTCCCTTAAGGCTCAAAATTGTTTGCGTAAGGGCCACACTGCCTTTCTGGCTCTCGTTACCGACACCTCGAAGAAAGAAAGAAAGATAGAAGACTTTCCAATTGTACGCGACTATCTTGAGGTATTTCCTGAGGAACTACCTGGCCTTCCGCCTCATCGCCAGGTCGAGTTTCAAATCGAGTTAGCTCCTGGAGCGGCACCTATAGCTCGTGCACCGTATCGCTTAGCTCCATCAGAGCTGAAAGAGCTATCTACGCAATTACAAGAACTCTTAGATAAGGGTTTTATTTGTCCTAGTTCTTCGCCCTGGGGAGCTCCAGTGCTATTTGTGAAGAAGAAAGACGGTACGTTCAGAATGTGCATCGACTACCGCGAATTGAACAAGGTGACTGTGAAGAATCGCTATCCTCTTCCATGCATTGATGACCTATTCGACCAGCTGCAAGGGTCAAGCTACTATTCAAAGATCGATTTGCGATCAGGATATCACCAGCTGAGAGTCCGAGAAGAGGACGTCTCCAAAACAGCTTTTAGAACCCGTTATGGACACTATGAGTTTTTGGTCATGCCTTTTGGGATGACAAACGCACCGGCGGTCTTCATGGACTTGATGAATCGAGTGTGCAAGCCTTATTTAGACAAATTTGTCATTGTCTTCATCGACGACATCCTGATCTATTCGAAGAGTCAGGAGGAACACGAGCAACATCTACGACTTATTTTGGAACTCCTTCGAAGGGAACAGCTGTACGCCAAGTTTTCTAAATGTGACTTCTGGCTTCGTGAAGTCCATTTCTTAGGCCACGTAGTGAACAGGAATGGGATTCACGTTGATCCATCCAAGGTGGAGTCAATCAAGAGCTGGCCTGCACCTCGTACACCAACGGAAATTCGCCAATTCTTGGGATTGGCAGGTTACTACAGGAGATTTATCAAGGATTTTTCTAAGATTGCTCAACCTCTTACTACACTAACACAGAAGGGCGTTGTTTATCGTTGGGGAAACGCACAGGAGTTAGCGTTTCAGCACTTAAAGGATAGACTTTGCAGTGCACCTATCCTTTCATTGCCAGAGGGCACAGACGACTTCGTGGTTTACTGCGACGCATCTATTCAGGGTCTTGGTTGTGTTTTGATGCAGCGGGATAAAGTTATAGCATACGCTTCACGCCAACTCAAGGTTCATGAGAAGAACTACACTACACACGATCTAGAGCTGGGAGCGGTTGTTTTTGCACTTAAGATATGGCGACACTACTTGTATGGCACCAAGTGTGCTATCTACACTGATCACAGAAGTCTTGAGCACATCTTTAAACAGAAAGAACTCAACATGAGACAACGACGATGGGTCGAACTGCTGAACGATTACGAATGCTCAATCAGGTATCACCCGGGCAAAGCCAATGTTGTGGCTGACGCCCTCAGTCGAAAGGACACTGCGCCCAAGCGCGTACGAGCTTTACAACTTACTATACAGTCTAGCCTTCCTTCTCAAATACGAAACGCTCAGGTAGAAGCATTGAAACCAGAGAATGTCAGGGCTGAAGCCCTACGCGGCTCGAGGCAACGCTTAGAACGGAAGGAAGACGGTGCCTATTACGTCACGGGACGCATTTGGGTCCCATTTTATGGCAACTTACGAGAGCTGGTGATGGATGAGGCACACAAGTCTCGCTACTCGGTTCACCCTGGTTCGGACAAAATGTACCACGACATCAAAACCGCATACTGGTGGCCTAGCATGAAGGCACACATAGCAACATACGTTAGCAAGTGCTTGACTTGTGCAAGAGTCAAGGCGGAATAACAGAAACCTTCAGGCCCCCTTCAACAACCCGAGATACCACAATGGAAATGGGAGCAAATTTCCATGGATTTTGTTACTGGCCTGCCTAGATCACAACGTGGTAACGATACTATTTGGGTGATCGTGGATCGACTCACGAAGTCTGCTCATTTCTTGGCTATCAAAGAAACGGATAAGTTCTCCACTCTAGCAGAAGTATACCTAAAGGAAGTTGTCTCGAGGCACGGGGTGCCCACCTCTATTATCTCGGATCGAGATGCACGTTTTACATCAGAATTGTGGCAAGCAATGCACAATTCCTTTGGCTCAAGGTTAGACATGAGCACAGCTTATCATCCGCAAACGGATGGGCAGTCGGAACGTACCATCCAGACTCTCGAAGACATGCTTAGGGCATGTGTGATTGACTTTGGCAACGGCTGGGAAAAGCATCTGCCCCTTGTGGAATTTTCGTACAACAATAGCTACCACACCAGCATTAAAGCTGCTCCGTTTGAGGCATTATACGGGCGTAAATGCCGGTCACCTCTTTGTTGGGCAGAGGTGGGGGATAGTCAGGTTATTGGTCCAGAATATGTGGTTGACACAACAGAGAAAATTGCTCAGATACGGCAACGAATGGCGGCAGCACGTGAGCGTCAGAAAGTCTACGCCGATAAAGATAGGAAACTACTCGAATTCCAGGTTGGGGATCGAGCGCTACTCAAAGTTTCACCCTGGAAGGGTGTGGTTCGTTTTGGGAAACGGGGCAAACGTAATCCACGATACGTTGGACCTTTCGAAGTCATTGAGAAAATAGGCAAGGTGGCCTACAGACTGAAATTACCAGCAGAACTCAGTGCAGTTCACAATGTTTTCCACGTGTCAAACCTAAAGAAGTGTTTATCAGATGAGCCCCACGTAGTTCCTCTGAAGGAGCTCACGATCGACGAGCAGTTGCGATTCGTCGAGGAACCTGTTGAAATCACGGACCGGGATGTTAAGGTCCTCAAGCATACTAGAATACCTCTCGTTCGAGTTTGTTGGAACTCACGTCGCGGCCCAGAGTTCACCTGGGAACGCGAAGATCAGATGAAGCAAAAGTATCCCCAACTATTCGCAACCGATACAACCACTACTGAGGCTGAAGCTACGGAATTTCGGGACGAAATTCCAGATCAACGGGGGGAGGATGTGACATCCCAGGAAAACCAGGAAAACCATGCAACTTAACTAGCTTCCTCAGTGAGTACATGCTAAATTTCGGGACGAAATTTCTTTCAACTTGGGGATAATGTGACAACTCGTATTTCCAAACCGATCTTGTACTTGATGCAACGTAAACATTATGTGACTATGTGAATTAGATGATTTAGTGGAATGATATTTTATTAAATGTTATGTGTTATATGTTGTGTTGTATGTATGTACGTATATGAACGACCCAAACGCACAACACTCACCCGATCGCACAAGCCCATTTGGGCCACCACTTGTATCCGGATCATGGGCGGCCCATTGAGGGTTCGGCCCACTCCCCCATATCGCATAACATTAAAGAGTTAGGGCAAACTTATCATTGTTGCAACTCTCATAATACACAAACCCTAGTGCTCTCTCCCTCTCCCTCACGAACAAGAAGGCAGCCAAGCATCCCCTCCATCGAAGATCCTCTTGATTCGGATCACCTATGTGTCATCTCCTAATCGGTTAGTGTGTCACCTTGATTTGTGTTATGATAGATGATTGAACCTGATATAAACTATTGAATCTTAGAGTATTAGAATCGGCTCACATGCATGTATTGGATAATGATTCACATCAATCAGATTTGTCATATTAATCGGATTATAATTGATGATGCTTGATAAGTTGATAATCGGCTGCTATGTTACATGTTTTGAATTGTTAATCATGTGATGGTGTCTAGCCAATCGGATAAGTAGGGTGATGTTAATCGACTAGCATGTCATGTTCTTGGATTTGTTTGCATAATGATTTGATTAAGATGCATGTAATCGGCTGGATACTCATGAAATCGGACCAAATAATAGTGTTTGATAGGTTGTTGTTCATGTGTTGTTTATGTGTTCATTAGGGTTTGTGGGAATCAAATGATTATAAATCCCTGTTTGATCGATTAGGAAGTTAGTTAGAATTGATAATTATGTTAATTGATGAGTGGCAAATTTGGAAATCACTAAATGTTGGGAACTGATATGCATGAAATCTGGAATCTTAAAACAAATCGCATGTCACACCCCCAAAATCCACCGGCGGAGTGTCACCGCTTGGGGGCGTGACTGACCAGGATCAAGCCACCAATCATATCGAACAAATGTAAATAGTAATGTATTTCAAACAAACCAATATGAAAGGTGTTCAAAACATAAGTATAATTCAATGTTTAGCGGAAGCATAAAAGTAAACCCAATCATAAGTATAAGTATGAAATGGCATAACGTCTAATCAAGCATTCATGATCCATGTCCACAACGACCGCGCCTCCCGTGCAAGCTCCATAAGTACCTAAGGTCCTGCAAGGCATGTAACAGAGGATCAACAACTAGTTGAGCGAGTTCACAGAAAGTAAATGCGTAATAGTAAGTTCGTATGTAACATGTGGCTCTACTGGGCCGATAGTGCGTTCTATTGGTGGGGGCTTCCCATGTTGTATACCCACTAGACTATTCGTAACCATAAGTATCCTTCCCAATCCGAGGATAGTAGTAAGTATAATTTTACGTAGGTTTTACGTAAGTGCCCTTCCCAACCGAGGACAGTACGTAGCGAGTACGTAGGTTTAGCGCTGGCGTCCTTCCCAATCCGAGGACGGTAGTACGTAGGTTTAGCACTGGCGTCCTTCCCAATCCGAGGACGGTAGTACGTAGATTTTACGTAGGTTTAGTGCTGGTGTCCTTCCCAATCCGAGGACAGTACGTAGGTTTTGCGTAGAATTTGGCACAGGCATCCTTCCCAACCGAGGACCGTGGTAAGTAGTCTAGTGTTGATGTAAGTGCAAGTAATCATTCAATCCCATTCCCAACCCACCGGGGAATCCCATGCCTTGGTAAGAGTGTGAACTCACCTTGGTTTTTTTCGGTATGCTAAGTATGTATGTGCTCGCAAATAATCAATCACGTCCTAAGGTATGCACGTATACATAATCAGTTTGTGTTTAAGTTGTTCACGTATAAGTATGTAACACGTAATCACAATCATACAAGTCATGTTTAACGTCTAACAGCAGTTAAATATTCCAGTTAACACAATACAGAATTAACTCAAGTTACAGCACAGCTCGGCGAAACACATAAGTTGGCGAAACACATAAGTTGGCGAAACACAATAGTTGGCGAAACACAATATTGACGAAACACACTCGGTTTCGTCGTGGCCTTGTTTGGCGAAACAGGATTCTGATTCGTCGATTTGCTCTTGGCGAAACACTTCTGTTTCGTCAAGAGACCTGTTTCGTCGAACAGTCAGTTACGTCGCATAATCAGTCACGTATGAAAACCCTAATCAAGCTAACAGCCGTCATCAACATCAGCAATCATGCAGGAACATTCATTTACAGAATCCATTATCACATAATCCTAACATCAGCATCATCGTTTTAACGTCTAGCATGAACCCTAGTTTAAACGTATCAACATATCGATTACAACATCACATCATCAAACCCTATCAAGATGCTAACTTGCATTCAGAATCAAATCATATTAACAACATTCAGAACCGAGCATTCGATCATATTCAGTTTCGCATAGAATTGTATACATCCCACTACAACATACATATAAAAATCTATATCATCATCATACTTATAATCACAGCAGTACACGCATCAGTTATTCAAACAAACATGAAGCGAGATGATACAGAATCAAGAAACCGATTAACAAACACACAACTAACCGGGATGAAGGAAACAATGATTTAATCGTTTGGGAGGGTTCGAGATTACACAGAGCTGCCGTCAATGGGGAGAGAGTTCTAGGGTTTCAACTTTTGCCAAAGATATGAAAACAAAAGTCGGTTCACGTTAATATTTGCGATTTAACGTTCTGGGCCCGTAATGGGCTTTTGGCGAAACTGGGCCGGCGAAACAGTCTGTTTCGTCGAGTTCGGTTTGGCGAAACATGCTTGTTTCGTCGAGTATGTTCATGGCGAATCACAACTCTGTTTCGTCGAGTTGTTTCATATGTTCAGTAGTTTATATTATTTCAATTACACTAAGTCTCATGCTATAATATCAACACATAACCAAGCAAACATAATACTTTTATTATCACACAAAGTGTATCGTTACAAATCAGACGAGTCAAACAACTAGACAGTCAAAGTCAACGTGCAATAAATGCGAATAAAGAATGTCGGAAACTCGAGTTGTCACATTATCCCCAACTTGAAAGAAATTTCGTCCCGAAATTTAGCATGCGGTTAATGAGGAAGCTAGGTAAGTTGTATCGTTTACTGGTTTTCCTGGGGTGTCACATCATCCCCCCGTTGATTTGGAATTTCGTCCCGAAATTCTGCAGTAGTAGCTTCAGCCTCAGTAGTAGTTGCATTGGTTCCGAATAACTGGGGATATTTGAGTTCCATTTGATCTTCTCGTTCCCAGGTATACTCTGGGCCACGACGGGAGTTCCAACGAACTCGTACAAGAGGGATTCTCGTGTTCTTGAGGACCTTAACATCCTGGTCCGTGATTTCAACAGGTTCCTCGACGAAGTGCAACCGTTCGTCGATAGTGAGTTCCTTCAAGGGAACTATGTGGGTCTCATCTGACGTACACTTCTTCAGATTCGACACGTGAAAGACGTTGTGAACTGCACTGAGTTCAGGTGGTAAGTTCAGTCTGTAGGCCACTTTGCCTATTTTCTCAATAACTTCGAAAGGTCCGACGTATCGTGGATTGAGTTTGCCGCGTTTGCCAAAACGAACCACACCCTTCCAGGGCGAAACTTTGAGTAGCGCTCGATCCCCAACTTGGAATTCGAGTAGTTTTCTATCTTTATCAGCGTATACTTTCTGACGGTCACGAGCTGCCGCCATGCGTTGTCGTATTTGAGCAATCTTTTCAGTAGTATCAACTACCATTTCTGGACCTGTGATTTGACTATCTCCCACCTCTGCCCAACAGAGAGGTGACCGGCACTTACGCCCGTACAATGCCTCGAATGGTGCAGCTTTAATGCTGGTGTGGTAGCTGTTGTTATACGAAAATTCTACAAGTGGCAGATGTTTTTCCCAACCATTGCCAAAGTCAATTACGCACGCCCGAAGCATGTCTTCTAGAGTTTGAATAGTGCGCTCAGACTGCCCATCGGTCTGAGGATGATACGCCGTGCTCATGTCTAAACGAGAGCCAAAAGATTTGTGCATTGCTTGCCATAGTTCAGAAGTAAAACGTGCGTCACGATCAGAGATAATAGAGGTGGGCACCCCGTGCCTCGAGACCACTTCTTTTAAGTAAACGTCTGCTAAGGTAGAGAACTTGTCTGTTTCTTTGATAGCCAAGAAGTGACAGACTTTGTGAGTCGATCCACGATCACCCAAATAGTATCATTTCCGCGCTGAGATCTAGGTAGGCCAGTAACAAAATCCATGGAAATTTGCTCCCATTTCCATTGTGGTATCTCAGGTTGTTGGAGTGGACCTGAAGGTTTCTGATATTCTGCCTTGACTCTCGCACAAGTCAAGCATTTGCTAACGTATGTGGCTATGTGGGCCTTCATGCTAGGCCACCAGTATGTAGTCTTAATATCGTGGTACATTTTATCCGAACCAGGGTGTACCGAGTAGCGAGACTTGTGAGCTTCATCCATTACCAGCTCGCGTAAGTTGCCATAAAGTGGAACCCAAATGCGTCCTGTGACGTAGTAAGCACCATCTTCCTTCTGTTCTAAACGTTGTCTTGAGCCACGTAGGGCTTCAGCCCTGACATTGTCTGGTTTCAATGCTTCTGTCTGAGCATCTCGTATCTGAGAAGGAAGGCTAGACTGGATAGTAAGTTGCAATGCTCGTACATGCTTAGGCGCAGTGTCTTTTTGACTGAGAGCGTCAGCCACAACATTGGCTTTGCCTGGGTGGTACCTGATTGAGCATTCGTAGTCGTTTAGCAGTTCGACCCATCGTCGCTGTCGCATATTCAGTTCCTTCTGTTTGAATATATGTTCGAGGCTCCTATGGTCAGTGTAGATAGCACATTTGGTACCGTACAAGTAGTGTCGCCATATCTTAAGTGCAAAAACAACCGCTCCCAGCTCTAAATCATGCGTAGTGTAGTTTCGTTCGTGAATCTTAAGTTGGCGCGAAGCATAAGCAATAACTTTATCCCGCTGCATCAACACACATCCAAGACCCTGGATAGATGCGTCGCAGTAGACTACAAAATCGTCCGTGCCTTCAGGCAATGAGAGAATAGGTGCGCTACAGAGTCTATCCTTTAAGTGTTGGAACGCTGTATCCTGTGCATTACCCCAACGGTAGACAACACCCTTCTGCGTCAGTAGTGTAAGTGGCTGAGCAATCTTTGAGAAGTCTTTGATGAACCTTCTGTAATAACCCGCCAAACCCAAGAATTGGCGTATTTCTGTTGGTGTGCGAGGTGCAGGCCAGTTCTTGATCGAATCCACCTTGGTTGGATCGACATGAATCCCATCCTTGTTTACCACGTGGCCTAAGAAGTGGACTTCACGAAGCCAGAAGTCGCATTTTGAAAACTTAGCGTATAGCTGTTCCGTTCGAAGAAGTTCCAAAATAAGCCGTAAGTGCTGTTCGTGTTCCTCCTGACTCTTCGAATAAATCAGGATGTCGTCGATGAAGACAATGACAAACTTGTCAAGATAGGGTTTGCACACCCTGTTCATAAGATCCATGAAAACCGCAGGCGCGTTCGTTAATCCGAATGGCATGACCAGAAACTCGTAGTGGCCGTAGCGTGTTCTGAACGCTGTTTTGGAGACGTCCTCATCCCGGACTCTCAGTTGATGATACCCCGACCTTAGATCAATCTTCGAGTAATAGCTCGACCCTTGTAACTGGTCGAATAAATCGTCGATGCGTGGAAGAGGATAGCGATTCTTCACAGTCACCTTGTTCAGTTCGCGGTAGTCTATACACATGCGGAAGGTACCGTCTTTCTTCTTTACAAAAAGTACTGGAGCTCCCCAAGGCGAAGAGCTAGGACGTATGAAACCCTTTTCCAAGAGTTCTTGCAGTTGCTTAGACAGTTCTTCCAGTTCGGTTGGAGCTAAGCGATAAGGTGCTCGAGCTATGGGTGCTGCTCCTGGAGCGAGCTCGATCTGAAATTCAACCTGACGATGAGGCGGTAACCCAGGTAACTCTTCAGGAAACACTTGAGGAAAGTCGCGTACCACCGGAATATCCTCAATCTTTTTCTCTTTCTTCGATGTATCCGTAACGAGAGCTAAAACAGCTGTGTGGCCCTTTCGTAAACACTTCTGAGCCTTCAGGAAGGAAATGATGCCACTCACGACACCACTCTTGTCGCCCTGAACTTCGAGAGGTTCTTTACCAGAACGGGGAATACGAATGATCTTCTCCCTGCATAGTATCTCTGCTTGTTGTTGGGATAACCAATCCATACCGATGACGATGTCGAAACTACTCAGAGTTATAGGGATGAGATCGATGGAGAAAGTCTGACCAGCGAGGATAAGATTACAACCCTGAACTATATGTGTGGCCTCTAAACTTTTACCGTTAGCTAACTCTACGACATGTTTAGTGTTCAAACGTGTTGGTGCGCGTTTAAGCATTTGGCTAACCTTTAGAGACATATAACTGGTATCCGCACCCGAATCAAATAGTACAGTAACATAAAAGTCGTCAAGAAGAAACTTACCCATAACTACGTTGGGATCATTCCTGGCATCACCCTGCCCAATCACGAAGGCTCGTCCCCTAGCGACGTTGTTCCCATCATTGTTGTTACCCCCGTTGTTGTTGTTCCCATGGCCCTGGTTGTTGTTGTTGTTCTGGTTTCGGTTTAGCTGAGGGCAATGTCTTTTGAAGTGACCTTCAGCGCCACACTGAAAACATCCTTTGTTGCCCTGTTGCCGATTCTGCTGTGCTTGCTGCTGCGGCTGATTCTGATTTACAGGCTGTGGGCTCCTACAATCCTTGGCCTCATGGCCCGTCCTGAAACACCTTTGACAACGACCCCTGTTACACTGGCCATTGTGGTGCTTGTTGCAGATGTTGCACTTTGGGAGGTTCCCTCGATAACCACCCTGCTTGTGACTGCCCGAAGAGTGCTGACTAGGACTCTGATAGTTGTCAGTCTTTCGTTGCTGAACTTGGGGCTGAACTGGAGCTGATCCTTTGCTGGAATCCCCCTCCCATTTTCGCTTGCTGTCACTGGGAGTAGCAGGAGTAACCGAAGTAGTAGCGGTAGTGGTAGCGTTGATGCGTTTGGGCAACCGGTTCTGCTCCACCGCTTGATCAGTGAGACGGTGAGCCAACTGAACAACCTGCTGGTAAGTGGCATGATTTGCTGAAGTCACATGACTCTGGATCTCTGGCACCAGACCCTTAAGATAAAGTTCAATACGCTTGTCCACCAGAGTAGGACACAGTAATGCAAGTTCATTCGATCTCTTGGTATACGCTTCGATCTCAGACCCCGTCATCTTGAGGTTGAAAAACTCGACTTCCAGCTTATGAATATCATCTCGACTGCAGTATTCTTCCTTGATCATCTCTTTGAAATTGTTCCATGGGGTGGCGTTAGCAGCAACCAACCCCAGTATTTGGACCTGAGCTTTCCACCATGTGAGGGCTAAACCCTCGAGGGTACCGGTAGCATATTGCACCCTGCGTGCCTCAGGGCATTCACACATCTCAAACACAGACTCTATCTTTTCAAACCAGTGCAGGAGACCTACGGCTCCTTCGGTGCCGCTGAAAGTGGATGGACGACAGTCCATGAAAGTCTTGAAAGTGCAAACAGGTGCTTGACCTGTTGTGTAAAAGAATTAGGACAAGTTTAAACACAAGAGTTGGTTTAGGAATGTAGGATCTAAGGCTCCTAGTGTGAGTTGTAACTGCAGGGTATACCTCCTGCTTGTGCGGCTGCAACCGCCGCGGTAACTCGTTCGTTAATGAGGGCCGTCAACTGGTCCTGGGTCATGTTGATACGTGCAGACATGATCTTCATAGTAAAGATAACGTAAGTGAGATAGGTTCGCGAATAGTGCGATGACAGAAGAGTGTAAGCACACAAGTGTTCTCATGCAATAACAAATAGTGAGCAATGTAATCTAAGCATACCACGAGCAAAGTTCTATGTAATTCTAATATGTAGGCAATAAACATAAACCTTATTACCTAGGATGTCGAGTCTTGCACGTGGAGCGAAGCGTCGTTGTGGATCGTTGAGAGCACTGTTCTGGTTATAGTCTGGTTTTAATAAAATCGTTTTCCCCATATTAAAACCGAGTTCTCTATAACCAATGGCTCTGATACCAATCTGTCACACCCCCAAAATCCACCGGCGGAGTGTCACCGCTTGGGGGCGTGACTGACCAGGATCAAGCCACCAATCATATCGAACAAATGTAAATAGTAATGTATTTCAAACAAACCAATATGAAAGGTGTTCAAAACATAAGTATAATTCAATGTTTAGCGGAAGCATAAAAGTAAACCCAATCATAAGTATAAGTATGAAATGGCATAACGTCTAATCAAGCATTCATGATCCATGTCCACAACGACCGCGCCTCCCGTGCAAGCTCCATAAGTACCTAAGGTCCTGCAAGGCATGTAACAGAGGATCAACAACTAGTTGAGCGAGTTCACAGAAAGTAAATGCGTAATAGTAAGTTCGTATGTAACATGTGGCTCTACTGGGCCGATAGTGCGTTCTATTGGTGGGGGCTTCCCATGTTGTATACCCACTAGACTATTCGTAACCATAAGTATCCTTCCCAATCCGAGGATAGTAGTAAGTATAATTTTACGTAGGTTTTACGTAAGTGCCCTTCCCAACCGAGGACAGTACGTAGCGAGTACGTAGGTTTAGCGCTGGCGTCCTTCCCAATCCGATGACGGTAGTACGTAGGTTTAGCACTGGCGTCCTTCCCAATCCGAGGACGGTAGTACGTAGATTTTACGTAGGTTTAGTGCTGGTGTCCTTCCCAATCCGAGGACAGTACGTAGGTTTTGCGTAGAATTTGGCACAGGCATCCTTCCCAACCGAGGACCGTGGTAAGTAGTCTAGTGTTGATGTAAGTGCAAGTAATTATTCAATCCCATTCCCAACCCACCGGGGAATCCCATGCCTTGGTAAGAGTGTGAACTCACCTTGGTTTTTTTCGGTATGCTAAGTATGTATGTGCTCGCAAATAATCAATCACGTCCTAAGGTATGCACGTATACATAATCAGTTTGTGTTTAAGTTGTTCACGTATAAGTATGTAACACGTAATCACAATCATACAAGTCATGTTTAACGTCTAACAGCAGTTAAATATTCCAGTTAACACAATACAGAATTAACTCAAGTTACAGCACAGCTCGGCGAAACACATAAGTTGGCGAAACACATAAGTTGGCGAAACACAATAGTTGGCGAAACACAATATTGACGAAACACACTCGGTTTCGTCGTGGCCTTGTTTGGCGAAACAGGATTCTGATTCGTCGATTTGCTCTTGGCGAAACACTTCTGTTTCGTCAAGAGACCTGTTTCGTCGAACAGTCAGTTACGTCGCATAATCAGTCACGTATGAAAACCCTAATCAAGCTAACAGCCGTCATCAACATCAGCAATCATGCAGGAACATTCATTTACAGAATCCATTATCACATAATCCTAACATCAGCATCATCGTTTTAACGTCTAGCATGAACCCTAGTTTAAACGTATCAACATATCGATTACAACATCACATCATCAAACCCTATCAAGATGCTAACTTGCATTCAGAATCAAATCATATTAACAACATTCAGAACCGAGCATTCGATCATATTCAGTTTCGCATAGAATTGTATACATCCCACTACAACATACATATAAAAATCTATATCATCATCATACTTATAATCACAGCAGTACACGCATCAGTTATTCAAACAAACATGAAGCGAGATGATACAGAATCAAGAAACCGATTAACAAACACACAACTAACCGGGATGAAGGAAACAATGATTTAATCGTTTGGGAGGGTTCGAGAGTACACAGAGCTGCCGTCAGTGGGGAGAGAGTTCTAGGGTTTCAACTTTTGCCAAAGATATGAAAACAAAAGTCGGTTCACGTTAATATTTGCGATTTAACGTTCTGGGCCCGTAATGGGCTTTTGGCGAAACTGGGCCGGCGAAACAGTCTGTTTCATCGAGTTCGGTTTGGCGAAACATGCTTGTTTCGTCGAGTATGTTCATGGCGAATCACAACTCTGTTTCGTCGAGTTGTTTCATATGTTCAGTAGTTTATGTTATTTCAATTACACTAAGTCTCATGCTATAATATCAACACATAACCAAGCAAACATAATACTTTTATTATCACACAAAGTGTATCGTTACAAATCAGACGAGTCAAACAACTAGACAGTCAAAGTCAACGTGCAATAAATGCGAATAAAGAATGTCGGAAACTCGAGTTGTCACATCGCACAAGGCATCTTGGTAGCACAAGATGTCCACTCGCACAAGGGATTTCAGTCGCACAAGACCTTCTGGTCGCACAAAGAGTCCCTTCGCACAAGACATACACCGTCGCACAAGGCTATTAAAGTCGCACAAGCTGTTTGTTTAGTAAATTGGTTGGGCCGGGTATAGGTGTTGGGCCAGGTCTGATCATACAACTCATTGGGTCGCACAAAAATTAATTACTTATTTGGTTATTGGGCCGTATGTTATATGTATTGGGCTGGGTAATAGGGCTGATCGCACAAGTGTTGTTCGGTTTAAATATGTTGGGCCGTATATTAGTGCATCAATGAACTTGGGCTTAAAAGAGTGGATCGCACAAGGCTTATTGACTTGTGCGAGACCATAATATAAAATCGTACAAGTGTTTAGTATGTTAACATGCATAATATGTGTTGTTATGATCCGTGTGTGTATGTTCTTACATGCTATCTTACGTGATACTTATGTGCACTCTGTGAAACCAAAACCTGACTTGTATGATAACCATGTTAGGACGTGGTTGACCACTAGCTGCTAGTCTTGACCTTTCTGTGTAATCTGCCGAGCAAACCAAGGTGAGTTCACACTCCGTTACAAAGCATGGGGTTCCCAGGGGTTGGGAATGGGTTAAGGAATAGGGATTCCTCGTCCTGTTGAGACGTAACCAGGAACATAGATTCCTCATCCGGTTGAGACGTATTAAACTATACTAGACTAGAACTCTATCAACGAAGTCCCTCCATTTTTATATCGACTTAATCGCCGAGGCCAATGGCGAACGGGTCATTAGTTAAATAGCGCTATTAGGTTTAACAAACCTCACACCGTGCCGCAGAGGACGGGCGTGGACTAATGGACTATGGCACGTCAGTGATGATAGACACAGACGTTAGGGCACTTAAACATGACGAACGTTAGTAGTCGATATGTAACGAGTCTGGTGAATTAAACATGGGGTAGCCCCCACGGCCATAGAGCCGGGCTGGAATAGCCAACGTAAGAACGGGTAACTAATAAACGTTTTTCGAACTATGGGGTAACCCCCACGGCTGGATAGCTGGTAAAGAACAAACTGTGTTTTCGGAATAACTATAAACTGGACAACCAAACGTGAACTCACTCAACTAGTTGTTGACTCGTTACTACATGCTTTGCAGGTCTATAGGTACTTAGCTGGAGCTTGCACAAGGAAGAGTCGTTGTGGGACATGGACAGCGGTGTGCCATGTTAAACATTTGGTTAATTAAACTTTGGATTTGGTTTTGAACATTATGCTTCCGCTCATAACTTAACAATGTTTGTTTTGGATACTAATCGTTTTGGTTGGACTTTTACTTTAAATATTTACTTGTTCAATATGATTAGTGGTTTGATCCTGGTCAGTCACGCCTCCAAGCGGTGATACTCCGCAGGTGGATTTTGGGGGTGTGACAGAAACCAAGATGGATAATGGAGATAGACCCATTCGAACATCCAGTGTCTCCGAAGGAAAAGTTATCACTTTCGATGAGGATGATCGTGTTGACATCCAAGATCCTCATCATGATGGTTTGGTTATCACTCTTTTTATTTCTAACCATTTTGTTCGCAGGATCCTTATAGATGGAGGAAGCTCTGTGAACATTATCCAGCATGATGTTCTCAAGAAGATGAACATCCCTGAATCCGACATCATACCAAGATCCTCTGTGCTCGTGGGATTCAGTGGCGAGACTAAGAATACTCTGGGGGACATTAAACTCCCAATCTATATTGAAGGCCTACATTCTTACAAAAAGTTTTGTGTTATTGACTGTTTATCTTGTTGTAATGTGATCCTTGGCAGGCCTTGGATACACGATATGAAGGCAGTCCTATCCACTTATCACCAATGTGTGAAGCTTCCTAGTCCTTGGGGAATAGTGAAGATTGATAGTGATCTGCAAGAGGCTAAGAACTGCTACACCTCATCAATGAAACCAGCATCAAAGTCAAGGGAGCAATAGCAATTAAAGCGTCCTCCAAGGGATGTCTTGGAGGCAAGTGAACAGGATGTAGTGGAAATCCTTATGGATCCTGATGATCCTGAATCTAAAGTTTATATAGGATCAGGGATCCTTGGCGAAATAAAGGAAGACCTCATATCCTTCCTCAAAAGGAGAAAGACTACCTTTGCATGGAAACACGAAGACATGACAGGTATATCTAAAGATGTAATCACTCACAAACTTGGCATTGATAGGTCCTTCAAACCAATCCATCAAAGGAGAAGGAAATTTGCACCAGAAAGAAATGCCATTATTCAGGAGGAGGTAGATAAACTACTCCGAGCAGGTATGATTAGAGATGTCAAGTATCCAAGATGGTTGGCCAATGTGGTTGTTGTTCAAAAGAAAAACGGAAAGTGGAGGATATGTGTCGATTTCACTGATTTAAATAAGGCATGTCCCAAGGATCCTTTCCCATTACCCCACATTGACTCCATGGTGGATGCAACTGCGGGTCATGAACTGTTAACTTTTATGGATGCTTCATCTGGATTTCAACAAATTCAAATGGAACCATCCGATCAAGAGGATACAGCCTTCATGACTCCAATTGGTATATACTGCTATATTGCTATGCCATTCGGACTAAGAAATGCAGGGGCAACTTATCAAAGGCTAGTGAATATGATGTTCAAGGATCAGATTGGACAAACTATGGAGGTTTACATAGACGATATGGTGGTAAAATCAATAAAGGCTGAGGATCACCTAAGAGACTTGGAGGAAGCATTCAATATCCTTGACAAATATAATATGAAGCTTAATCCTTCAAAGTGTCACTTTGGTGTTAAAGCAGGTAAATTCTTAGGATATATGGTGACAAAGAGAGGCATTGAAGCCAGTCCAGAACAAATAAAAGCTATAGTGAACATCAAGTCACCTGCCAATGCTAAGGATGTTCAGAGGTTAAAAGGCAGAATTGCAGCTTTAAACATTCATATCCAAATCCTCAGAAAAGTGCAAGGAATTCTATGATATCCTAAGAAAGAACAAGAAATTCGAGTGGACTGAGAAGCATGAAAGTGCCTTAAGAGCTCTTAAGGGTTACCTATCCTCGGCCCCGGCTTTGATGAAACCAGAAAAAGGAGATGTGTTATCCTTATATCTTGCGGTATCCATAAAAGCAGTAAGTGCCGTCCTTGTTAAGGATCACGAAGGTACACAACATCCTGTCTATTATGTAAGTAAGAGTTTACTTGATGCTGAATCCAGGTATTCACACTTAGAAAAACTTATCCTTGCATTAATTATGGCATCTACTAAATTAAGACATTATTTTGAAACTCATGCTATTATTGTTAAAACTAATTTTCCAATCAGGAATGTCCTCAGGAAACCCGAAATGTCAGGGAGGATGGCTAAGTGGGCAGTGAAGCTAAGTGCATATAATATAAGATATGAGCCCAGGACAGCCATTAAATCCCAAGCATTAGCTGACTTTGTGGCAGATTTCAGTAGTGATTTGCAAAAGGAAGCTGAATTAGAAGTCCAGCAGCTAGAAGAGACCAAGGATCCTTGGTTACTCTACACTGATGGATCCTCAAACGTCAAAGGAACAGGGCTTGGAATACTACTAAAATCGCCACAGGGGACATAATACCCCACTCTATAGCTTGTGAGTTCCAAACCACTAACAATGAGGCTGAATACGAAGCCTTGATAGCTGGCTTGCAAATTGCTAAGCATATGAGGATCAGGTATCTTGAGGTACATGTAGATTCTTTGTTAATCACTGATCACTTTAATGGATCCTATGCTGTTAAAGGTGAAAAGCTAATCAAATATTTGGAGTTAGTCAAAGAATTGGCACTCTCTTTTGTATCCTTTAGTTTGACAAAGGTACCAAGGGAAGAGAATGCAGAGGCAGATGCACTAGCCAATTTAGGTTCATCCTTGAAGATCCCGGAGGATATCAAGATCCCTATTATCCATATCCTGACCCCGGCTATCGAGGATCATGTGGCTATGGAGATAGGAGAGGATTCTGCAACTATCCCTAGTGAGGATACTCAAACTCATTCAGGATCATGGATCCTCCCAATCATGAGATATTTACAACATGGAGAGATTCCTACAGGAGAAAACCCTAGGGCTTTCAAAATTAAGGTATCTCAATTCACAATTTTAAATAATATGTTGTACAAACGATCTCTTGCAGGACCATACTTAAGATGCATTGAGGATCCTGAAATCCAAGAAGTTTTAAAAGACTTCCATGAAGGAGAATGTGGAAACCACACTGGGGGCAGGGCGTTATGCTAAGAAGTGTGATCCTTGTCAGAGACACAGCAATATCCTCCATCAACCGGTTGAATTATTACATCCTATATCCTCCACTTGGCCATTCATGAGATGGGGCATGGATGTAGTTGGTAAGCTTCCTAAGGCACCTGGTGGAAAAGTGTTCATGCTTGCTATGACTGATTACTTCTCCAAGTGGATAGAGGCTGAAGCTTTTGCCCAAGTCAGAGAAAAGGAAGTTATATCCTTCATTAAAAGAAATATTATAACTAGATTTGGTATTCCTTCTGAAATTATATGTGATAATGGTTCCTGTTAGGGGAGGATTTTCTAACAATTAGTGATCCTTATTCGTTATCCTAATTAGTGATCCTTACTTCTGTGACAGGTGGTGATCCTCAGAAGAGTTTCAGGATCAGGATCATGGATCACTTTAAGGATCCTCGTACTGACGATTGTTTATTTATGTTTTGTACTTCTTCGCAGGAATAACCAGCTTGACCAAGTCTTGGCGACATTCCTGGAGAATATTCCCAAACTATTCTGGACGTGCTTGGCTAAAAATGGACGTTGTGGAGAACGTGGGAGCTTGGCACAAAAGTCGGATAGTTAGTTTGGTAGTTAAATTTCTATTTTAAAAAGGGGTAATGAGCTAGTAGAAAACACTTAGTCATTTTACAGCTACACACACTCATATACTCGCACACTTGAAGCTCTCGACGAACAGACATTCGTTTTCACTCACATTTACACATTTCACGATAGTGATCCTTGTACCTAGCTCATTACTATCCGAAGTTGTAAACATTTATTCATTTATTTGAGCTTGGTGATCGGTAGTTTCCATCACCCGGGGTTTTTTGTGCCGGAGATCAACTCTTGATCAAGGGCTTTTTCCCCGTATAAATCCTTGTGTCATTTCTGCAATTTACATTGAAGTGATCCTTGATATTGTACTACATTATTAGCATCATACCCCGTAACATAGAGTTTGGTTGCAATATCCTCATCATATTTTTGACCAAAACAGTTTGGCGCCCACCGTGGGGCTATTGGTGCTTCATCCTTAGAAAAATTTCTATTTCTGTGCTCATTTCGGTTCACTACAATCAAGCAAATGGCTTCCTCAGCGAAGAATGCTTCAAATTTGATGCCATCATTTACTTCTTCTCAAGGCGTTCCCCCTTTGCCTCCACCGCCTTCTCAATCCCAGAAGAATGCAGAGAATGTTGCGAAGAAACCAACTCCCATTTTCTCAAAATCTCCGACTTCTTCTGCTTCTTACACTCCCACTACTAGTGACATGTTTACTTTGATTTTGCAGATGAAGGATCAGATACGGCAACAGGATAAGACCAATGAGAGGATTCTCAAAGAAATCGGAGATCTCAAGAAACAAAAGACAACGACAGAGGATCACTCCCCACTGGTGCCGAAATCCTTGAATTTTGATACTCCAGTGATTACTTCTCAGCCATCAGTGGTTCCAGACGTTCAATATGTGGGTGGACCAAAAGGAGTGCACTATGGAACAACAACAATGACCCAGGCATCAGGTTCATATTTCCAGCCAGCGGGATCCTATCCTCAGCATATGGGATCCCTCACGAATTCAGGAGGATATTCAGGAATGCAGCAGGTTCAAGGATCCTCCTTTGTTCCAGGATCATCCCAGGTTCAAGGATCCTCCTTTGTTCCAGGATCATCCCAGGTTCAAGGATCCTCCTTTGTTCCAGGATCATCCCAGGTTCAAGGATCCTCCTTTGTTCCAGGATCATCCCAGGTTCAAGGATCCTCCTTTATTCCAGGATCATCCCAGGTTCAAGGATCCTCTTTCCTCCCAGGATCATCCCAGGTTCAAGGATCCTCCTTCGTTCCAGGATCGTCCCAATTTCAGGGATCCTTCTAGATGCCAGGATCCTTGAGGAGTTTGCAAACAGGAAGTTCAGATGTCCATCAGGGAGATTTTATTCCAATGCAGACCAATGCTTCTACCGGTCCCTCGATCATTCCAGAGCCCCAACAATATGGATTAACATCCATTCTTCCTAACTTGAATCCAATGGGAGGTAACACTTTTAATAATTCTTATACTACTAACCATGGTCTTATGCAGGATCCAGGTATCAATCATGCCATGGCCAGGGAATTGCAAAAGTTAAAGGATATGATATCAAGCGTTCCAGGAGTGGTCAAACCTATCCCAGAGATTGCAGATGGGAGCCACAGGATATCTCGTTTTGCACCACCAATTTGTGATGCTGAGATACCCAAGAGGTTCCATGTGCCAACAATGAAACTGTATGATGGTTCTACGGATCCTGAAGAACACATAGCACAATACAGGGAAAGGATGGAGATCAATCCAATCCCAGAAAGGTTAAAGGAAGCATGCCTGTGCAAGGGATTCGGATCCACTCTTACTGGATCAGCTCTCAAATGGCTGCTAAGTCTTCCTCCCTATTCTATTACCTCATTTGCTAACCTAGTTAACTTGTTTAATAATCAATTTTCTTGTAGTAGAAAATTTGAACGATTAACTAGTGATCTATATAGGATAACCCAGGGTCAGAATGAATCATTAAGGGATTACATTACCAAATTCAGTAAAGAATCCTTAGACATTCCCAACTTAGATATAGCTACGGCTGTTGAGGCCTTCAAAATGGGATTGCTTAGGGATTCGTCATTTTATGATGATCTTGTTATGACACCATGTAGGAACTTAGATGAGGTAAGAACACGAGCACTTAGGTTCATCCGGCTAGAGGATGACAAGAGGATCCAGGAGAGGTTAGCAGGATCCTCAAAGCAGGATAAGCAAGGATCCTCATTCAGGAACAACAAGTTCAGATCCTATAATAGATCTGATAACCAGAACGTGCACTCTGTTGATCAAGAAGAGGATGATGAGGATTATCCTCCAATTTCTGAATATTGTTTTTGTGTTGATAACAATGAACTAATCCTTGCTATGCAGAACCCAGGTGATAAAGCTAGATGGCCGAGAAAAAATGATAGGCCAGCTGCGACTAAGGATAAATCAAAGTGGTGTGCATACCATGAAGATTTTGGGCATCTCACAGAAGAATGCATTGCACTAAGAAAGGAAATTGGATACTTGCTGAGCAAGGGGCATCTAAAAGAATTGTTGGGAAGAAAAAAGTCAAGGACTCAGGATCCTGAAAGGATCCCTGAGAAGGCTCCAGCCCCTCCAGCAGATGCACAAGTAATAAACTTTATTTCTGGAGGATCAGACATTTGTGGCACATCCTTCTCAGCAGCTAAAAGGCATGCAAAGGAAACTAAAATGGATAATGGAGAAAGACCTGTTCGAACATCAAGTGTCTCCGAAGGAAAAGTCATAACCTTTGATGAGGATGATCGTGTTGATATCCAGGATCCTCATCACGATGGTTTAGTTATTACTCTTTTCATTTCTAACCATTTTGTTCGCAGGATCCTAATAGACGGAGGGAGTTCAGTGAACATTATCCAGCTTGATGTTCTAAAGAAGATGGGTATCCCTGAATCAGATATCATACCAAGATCCTCCGTGCTCGTGGGATTTAGTGGCGAAACTAAGAATACCCTGGGGGACATTAAACTCCCAATATACATTGAAGGCCTACACTCTTATAAAAAATTTTGTGTTATTGACTGTTTATCTTGTTGTAATGTTATCCTTGGCAGACCTTGGATACACGATATGAAAGCAGTCCCATCTACTTACCATCAATGTGTGAAGCTCCCTAGTCCTTGGGGAATAGTGAAGATTGATAGTGATCAGCAGGAGGCTAAGAATTGCTACACTTCATCGATGAAACCAGCCTCAAAGTCAAGGGAGCAATAGCAATCAAAGCATCCTCCAAGGGATGTCTTGGAGGCAAGAGAGCAGGATGTGGTAGAAATCCTCATGGATCCCGATGATCCTGAATCCAAAATCTACATCGGATCAGGGATCCTTGGCGAAATGAAAGAAGACCTCGTATCCTTCCTCAAAAGGAGAAAGACTACCTTTGCATGGAAACACGAAGACATGACTGGTATATCCAAAGATGTAATCACTCACAAACTCGGCATTGACAAATCCTTCAAACCAATCCATCAAAGGAGAAGAAAGTTTGCACCAGAAAGGAATGCTATTATCCAGGAAGAGGTAGAGAAATTGCTCCGGGCAGGTATGATTAGAGAGGTCAAGTATCCAAGATGGTTGGCCAATGTGGTTGTTGTTCAAAAGAAAAACGGAAAGTGGAGGGTATGTGTCGATTTTACCGATTTAAATAAGGCATGTCCCAAGGATCCTTTCCCATTACCCCACATTGACTCCATGGTGGATGCAACTGCGGGTCATGAACTGTTAACTTTTATGGATGCTTCATCTGGATTCCAACAAATCCAAATGGAACCATCCGACCAAGAGGATACAGCCTTCATGACTCCAACTGGTATATACTGCTATATTGCTATGCCTTTCGGACTAAGAAATGCAGGTGCAACATATCAAAGGCTGGTGAATATGATGTTCAAGGATCAGATTGGACAAACTATGGAGGTTTACATAGATGATATGGTGGTAAAATCCTTAAAAGCTGAGGATCACCTAAGAGACTTGGAGGAAGCATTCGATATCCTTGATAAATATAACGTGAAACTTAATCCTTCAAAATGTCACTTTGGTGTTAAAGCAGGTAAATTCTTAGGATATATGGTGACAAAGAGAGGCATTGAAGCTAGCCCGGAACAAATTAAAGCAATAGTGAATATCAAATCTCCGGCCAATGCTAAGGATGTTCAAAGGCTAACAGGCAGGATAGCAGCTTTGAACAGATTTATATCCAAATCCTCAGAGAAATGCAAAGAATTCTATGATATCCTAAGGAAGAACAAGAAATTTGAGTGGACTGAGAAGCATGAAAATGCTTTAAGAGCCCTTAAAGATTACCTATCCTCAGCCCCGGCCTTGATGAAACCAGAAAAAGGCGATGTGCTATCCTTGTATCTTGCAGTATCCTCAAAAGCAGTAAGTGCGGTCCTTGTTAAGGATCATGAAGGTACACAACATCCTGTCTATTATGTAAGTAAAAGTTTACTTGATGCCGAATCCAGGTATTCACACCTTGAAAAACTTATTCTTGCATTAATTATGGCATCTACTAAGTTAAGACATTATTTTGAAACTCATGTTATCATTGTTAGAACTAATTTCCCAATTAAGAATGTCCTCAGGAAACCAGAGATGTCAGAAAGGATGGCTAAGTGGGCAGTGAAGCTAAGTGCATATGATATAAGATATGAGCCTAGGACAGCCATCAAATCCCAAGCATTAGCTGACTTTGTGGCTGATTTCAGTAGTGATTTACAAGAAGAAGCTGAGTTAGAAGTCCAGCAGCTAGAAGAGACCAAGGATCCTTGGATACTCTACACTGATGGATCCTCAAATGTCAAAGGCACAGGGCTTGGAATACTACTAAAATCGCCACAGGGGGACATAATACCCCACTCTATAGCTTGTGAGTTCCAAACCACTAACAATGAGGCTGAATATGAAGCCTTAATTGCTGGTTTGCAAATTGCAAAGCATATGGGGATCAGGTATCTTGAGGTACATGTAGATTCATTGTTAATTACAAACCACTTTAATGGATCCTATGCTGTTAAAGGTGAAAAGCTAACCAAATATTTAGAGATAGTCAAAAGTTTGGCACTCTCTTTTGTTTTCTTTAGTTTGACACAGGTACCAAGGGAAGAAAATACAGAAGCTGATGCTTTGGCTAACTTAGGATCATCCTTGAAGATCCCGGAGGATATCAAGATCCCTATTATCCATATCCTGACCCCGGCTATCGAGGATCACGAGGCTATGGAGATAGGAAATGATTCTGCTATTATCCCTTGTGAGGATACTCAATCCTATTCAGGATCAGGATCATGGATCTCACCAATTATGAGATACTTACAACATGGAGAGATTCCTACAGGAGAAAACCCTAGGGCTTTCAAATCTAAGGTATCTCAATTCACAATTTTAAATAATATGTTGTATAAACGATCTCTTGCAGGACCATACTTGAGATGCATTGAGGATCCTGAAATCCAAGAAGTTTTAAAAGACTTCCATGAAGGAGATTGTGGAAACCACACTGGGGGCAGGGCATTATTCTCAAGGATCCTGAGGACAGGATTCTACTGGCCAACCATGAAGAGAGATGCTGTAGAGTATGCTAGAAGATGTGATCCTTGTCAGAGACACAGCAATATCCTTCATCAACCTGCTGAATTATTGCATCCTATATCCTCCTCTTGGCCATTTATGAGATGGGGAATTGATATAGTTGGTAAGCTCCCTAAGGCACCTGGTGGAAAAGTATTCATGTTAGCTATGACTGATTACTTCTCCAAGTGGATAGAGGCTGAAGCTTTTGCCCAAGTCAGAGAAAAGGAAGTTATATCCTTCATTAAAAGAAATATTATAACTAGATTTGGAATTCCTTCTGAGATTATATGTGATAATGGTTCCCAATTTATTGGGGGCAGAACCACTAACTTTTGTGACAGCTGGGGGATTAAGATGATAACATCAACACCAGTCCACCCACAAGCTAATGGTCAAGCAGAATCATCCAACAAGATCATCATCAACAATTTGAAGAAGAAGCTTGGATCCAAGAAAGGGAAATGGGCAGAAGAACTACCCTATGTGCTTTGGGCTGATAGGACAACCCCCAAGAATGCTACTGGTCAAACCCCATTCTCTTTGGTGTTTGGGGCAGAATCAGTGATCCCAACAGAAATGGTGGTTCCAACTGCAAGAACAAGTACCCGTGATCCTGAGAAGAATGATGAGAACTTGGCTCAAGACCTGGATACTATTGAAGAAATCAGGGATATGGCTAGGATAAGGATAGCCAGTTATCAGCAAAGGATGGCTGGTGCTTACAACAAAAATGTCAGGATCAGGAGGTTTCAAGTTGGAGATATGGTATTAAGAAAAGCATTTCAGAATACCACCAATCCTGCTGATGGAAAATTAGCTCCAAAATGGGAAGGCCCTTATTTAATTGAAGCTGAAGCAGGAAAGGGGGCATATAGATTGTTAACCATGGAAGGTGATTTGCTACCAAGAGCTTGGAATGCTGTCCACTTGAAGAAATATTTCATGTGAGCAGGATCCTAGCGGTACAGATGATCCTCACGATAGGGATATCCTTAAAGGATCCTCAAAGTATCGGTGATCCTTACTTAGGTAATATCCTAAACTTGAACTATTTCATTTCTTTATTTTCTCATATAAGGATAAGGATCACGTATCCTTTATCCATCACTCACGTGAGTTTAAGTTTTGAAAGTTCAGGTATCCTTAGCATAACATCGGTTATCTGCTGAAGCAATCCGTTCCTTGGGTTTAACCCCAGTTATTTGGGCTTGACCCCAGTTCCGCCTGTAGCGCACGATGATCCTGGTATAGTTCAAGGCATTGGGACCAGTACTCGTTTTAGGGGCTGATAATTCCATTGTACTGGCTATGCTTAGGATCCTACGTATAATGGTAGACGTACCATACATCCGTTCATAAGGTTCTAACGTTTTCACGTTAGCTAAGGTTTTGGCATATTCATGTCACTAAGTTTGGATAGTCGCCAGTTAGGGCCATACTCCAGTTTACATACGATCCTTGGGCTTGTCCCCAGTTATCCTTGGGCTTGTCCCCAGTTATCCTTGGGCTTGTCCCCAGTTATCTTTGGGCTTGTCCCCAGTTGCTAACTCTTTTCTTATGTTGGCTTAGTCCCAAGTTATGCTCTATTTCAGGTTCTTGAAGATAGGCAACTAGGGATCCTTGATCCTTACTTTATTCTAAGGTTTGTATGGTAGTTATCCTTATTATGGTTAGGATCCTAACTAGGATCCTCAGGTATGATCCTTAACTATTAATAATTCTATTCATTATTTATTTGAATAACCCTTATACTTGACAACTGAACTTGTGATTCTTAAACCATACCACTTTTTAGAACTTATCATTTATGGGATATGTGATCCTTGATCATATCTCAAACTTTCTGGATATATTTTCTAATTTTTCAAGGCTTGATAAGTATAAACAGAATGAACATTACAATAGTTGGAAAGTAAGATATTATAAAGGATAACGACACAAGATAAGCGACAAAAGGTTAAGTTTTTATTTATTAACAAAAGACTAACCCTTAAAAGGTTGTCAAAATTACCTACCCGAGCATCTACCAGCAAAACGTGGCCCGTCCGCTGGGGTAGGTAAAGGGTGTCCATGATAATAAGTTCAAAGGTAGTGCAGGAATATAAAGGCGGCAGGATCACAATGGCTTCATCCCCAAAACAGAGGATCCCTCCACCATATGCAATCCTGCCTATTGTCCAAAGGATCATACATGATCCTTAATCCTAAAACCTATTGTTCAAGTACAACCCATCATTGTTCAACAAAAAACACCATAACCAAATCAAACTATCAGACCTAAAAAATGGGCTCCGGCTACGTCTAGAAATGTCCTTCATCGCCCATTCATGCAGCATATGCCTTCGCTGCATCCTCTTCCCCTCCAGCTGCGGTATTCTTTGTCAGATCCTTTCCACTGCCACTTGCCTCAATCGCCAAGACCTCAGTAGCCTCCTCCTCATCATCCTCAAGATCAGCCAACCTTGCTTTCCAGCCCTCAACATCCCAACTGCTTTTATCAAAGTTAGGATCTTGAGCTTCCTGGGCCATCTTCAATTTTGTCTGATACATCGTGATGGCAGCAGAAACCTTAGCATTTTCTATGAGATCATGCTTCTCATAGTCAAGGTCAATCAGAAGCTTAGCTGTCTTGGTCTTGGCATCTTGGAGTTCCTTCTGAAGATCAGCAATGGCAAGGTCCTTGAGCACGGCAACCTGTTGGAGGTCGGCAATCTTCCTGTCCTGCTCCTCAACATTCCCCACATAGTCCTCAATCTCAGCGAATTTCTGCAAAGGAGAAAAAAGGTAAGGATAGGACCAAGTGATCCTCAAATCAGCAGGATATGTCAGCAGGATATACAGGCAGATACAATGATCCTTACATCATTGAAGTACTCGAGGAACTGGTGACGGATTAGAGGTAGACCCTGCATATCCTCCACCTCGGAGGTCTTCCTCTTCTTGCCACCCTTTCCTTTGGTGGGTGCTTTGGGAATGGAGATGCTAGGACTAGTGGTGGATCTCTTCTTCCTGGGTCGAACAAGATCAAGATCAGCTGTGTTGAACTGGGATACAGGCTTGGCAGACTTTCCGGCACCTACATAATCAAAGAAAGATAAGTGTCCTAATCTTATTTCAATTCAGTTATTTATTCAAACTATAAATCAAGCAGGATACTTACTTGACATTGTGACAGATCCTGAGGATACCTCCTGAGAATCCTGGGTTGTTGTCTTAAAGGTTCTTATTTCAGGATCAAGTCTCTTGAAGGCGGCGAGTCTCTCCTTAGCAGCAGGGGACAGTTTGAGGTATGAAACGGTGATAGCTGCATAACAAGAAAATAAAAATATAAGTTATCCTTACATCAAAGGAAAGTTCCTGGTGATCCTTCTCAGGATCCTCCACCCTACCATGGGTAGCCCATTTCTTGGGTAGATCCTTTCCATCCTTAATGGAATCTCTCTTGATAAAGAAGAAACGCCGCTTCCAATTAGCATCGTTCTTGGTGGCTTTGAAGATCGGGTGTTCCTCACCGGGTTTACGTTTAAACAAATAGCGATGAGAACCAAAGGTGGTAAGATCATACAGCTCTCCCAGCTCTGCCATTCCTAGGTCTATTCCCTCCTGATCGATGATCCTTTCAAGGGTGTATAGAACCCTCCAAATCATCGGCATGGCTTGAATATAAGAGATGCCGGTTAATGAAAAGAAAGATTGGGTGAAGGCTGGAAAAGGATATGTATAGCCTATAGTGAATGGAGTGACGGGGAAAGCAACCCACTTATCGGAGATATAATCGCTCAGGGCATTGGGGTCAAAAGGCCTAAATTCGGTGTTCGCCGGGAAGCAGTGGCGGATCCTATCTATTTGAGCATCATTGAAGCAGCAGCGTTCCTTAATGGAGTCTTCAATGATCCCCTGGCTTTTCGGAGGGCTATTCTTTGGGTGATCCTTGGCTGGGGAACTTCGGAGCAACATCTTTGATGGAAAGAACGAAAAACAGAGTAAGAGAAGGGAGAAAGAGGAGAAAGAAATACCTGATTGATCTTCAACTGAGAATTTAAAGGGAGTTTCTTTCGAATTTAAATGCATATTGATCCTATCTATATCTCTATTTATAATTATGATTCTGCAGGATTGTCACTTCTGTGACGTCATGATCGCAACGGCTAGTTCGATATCAACGGCTATATATCCGTTAGTTAGTTGCGGATAAGATCAAGAAAACATAACTCGCTAATTTTACATATTACTCCTTATATTTTGGGGGCAATTGTTAGGGGAGGATTTTCTAACAATTAGTGATCCTTATTCGTTATCCTAATTAGTGATCCTTACTTTTGTGACAGGTGGTGATCCTCAGAAGAGTTTCAGGATCGGGATCATGGATCACTTTAAGGATCCTCGTACTGACGATTGTTTATTTATGTTTTGTACTACTTCGCAGGAATAACCAGCTTGACCAAGTCTTGGCGACATTCCTGGAGAATATTCCCAAACTATTCTGCACGTGCTTGGCTAAAAATGGACGTTGTGGAGAACGTGGGAGCTTGGCACAAAAGTCGGATAGTTAGTTTGGTAGTTAAATTTCTATTTTAAAAAGGGGTAATGAGCTAGTAGAAAACACTTAGTCATTTTACAGCTACACACACTCATATACTCGCACACTTGAAGCTCTCGACGAACAGACATTCGTTTTCACTCACATTTACACATTTCACGATAGTGATCCTTGTACCTAGCTCATTACTATCCGAAGTTGTAAACATTTATTCATTTATTTGAGCTTGGTGATCGGTAGTTTCCATCACCCGGGGTTTTTTGTGCCGGAGATCAACTCTTGATCAAGGGCTTTTTCCCCGTATAAATCCTTGTGTCATTTCTGCAATTTACATTGAAGTGATCCTTGATATTGTACTACATTATTAGCATCATACCCCGTAACATAGAGTTTGGTTGCAATATCCTCATCATATTTTTGACCAAAACAGTTCCCAATTCATTGGGGGCAGAACTACTAACTTTTGTGACAGCTGGGGGATTAAGATGATAACATCAACACCAATCCACCCACAAGCTAACGGTCAGGCAGAATCTTCCAATAAGATCATCATCAACAATCTGAAGAAGAAGCTTGAATCCAAGAAAGGGAAATCGGCAGAAGAACTACCTTATGTGCTTTGGGCTGATAGGACAACTCCTAAGAATGCTACAGGCCAAACTCCATTCTCTTTGGTATTTGGGGCAGAATCAGTGATCCCTACAGAAATGGTGGTTCCAACTGCTAGAACCAGTATTCGTGATCCTGAGGAAAATGATGAGAACTTGGTTCAAGACCTGGATACTATAGAAGAAATCAGAGATTTGGCAAGGATAAGGATGGCCAGTTATCAGCAAAGAATGGCCGGTGCCTACAACAAAAATGTTAGGATCAGGAAATTCCAAGTTGGTGATATGGTACTAAGGAAAGCATTCCAGAATACCACCAATCCTGCTGATGGAAAGTTGGCACCAAAATGGGAAGGCCCTTACTTGATTGAAGCTGAGGCAGGAAAGGGGGCATATCGATTGCTAACAATGGAAGGTGACTTACTACCAAGAGCTTGGAATGCTGTCCATTTGAAGAGATATTTCATGTGATAAGGATCCATGATCTTCACATGATAAATATCCTTAAAGGATCCTTAAAGCACAGATGATCCTCATTTTTGGTAACATTCTAATCTTGAACTATTTCATTTCCTTACTTTCTCACATAAGGATAAGGAT
Source organism: Helianthus tuberosus (assembly GCA_030545235.1). Lineage (NCBI taxonomy): Eukaryota > Viridiplantae > Streptophyta > Magnoliopsida > Asterales > Asteraceae > Helianthus > Helianthus tuberosus. The sequence goes on from CM060440.1 coordinate 45,954,126, forward strand.
CTTGCATCCTTTATCCCCATTTCACGAGATTTTGAGTTTTGAAGGTTCAGGTATTCTTAGCAAAAGCATGATTATCCACACAATCAACCAGTTATTTGGGTTTGACCCCAGTAATACTTGGGTTTGACCCCAGTTCCGCCAGTAGCGCACGATGATCCTGGTATAGTTCATGGCAGTGGGATCAGTACTCGCTTTAGGGGCTGATAATTCCATTGTACTGGCTATACCTAGGATCCTACGTATAATGGTAGACGTACCATACATCCGTTCTTAAGGTTTCTAGCGTTTTCACGTTAGCTAAGGTTTTGGCATTTTCATGCCACTAAGTTTGGATAGTCGCCAGTTAGGGCCATACTCCAGTTCACACAAGATCCTTGGGCTTGTCCCCAGTTATCCTTGGGCTTGTCCCCAGTTATCCTTGGGCTTGTCCCCAGTTATCTTGGGCTTGTCCCCAGTTGCTAACCCTTATCTTATAGTGGCTTAGTCCCAAGTTATGTTCTATTTTAGGTCTTCGAAGTTAAACAACCAAGGATTCTTGATCTTTACCTTTTACTAAGGTTTGTTCTGTGGTTATCCTGGTTATAATAATATTAAGAGTTAGGATCCTAACTTGGGTCCTCAGGTATGATCCTTAACCAATTTGATTTTATTCATTGATTATTTGAATAACCCTGATACTTTGACAACCGAACTCATGATCCTTAAAATGTACCACTTTTTGGAATTTTCCAACTATAAGATATTTGATCCTGGATCATATCCTAAATATTTTCTATCTAATTTGTTCAACTTTTTCTGTTCAGACAAGTGTATGTCAAGACAAATGAAAATTTAAAAAAAAGAACAGAAAAGGATAACAACACAAAATAAGCCAAAAAAGATTAAGGTTATTTTATTAACAAAAGATTAACCATCGAAGGTTGCCAAAATTACCTACCCCGAGCATCTACCAGCAATACGTGGCCCGTCCACTCGGGTAGGTAAAGGGTGTCCATTGTCTAAAGGTCTTGGTAGTGCATGAATTAAAAAGATGGCAGGATCACAATGGCTTCATCCCCCAAACAGAGGATCCCTCCACCAGTTGTAATCCTACCTATTGTCCAAAGGATCATTCATGATCCTTAACCCTAATAGTTATTGTTTAGTTATTATAGACCATCATTGTTTTAAAAACATCACAACCACAAAAAACTACTACCAAATTTAAAAATTGGGCTCCGGCTACGTCTAGGAATGTCCATCATTGCCCAATCATGCAGCCTACACCTTCGCTGCATCTTCATCCCCTCCAGCTTCGGTATCCTTCACCAGATCCTTTCCATTGCTTCCAGCCTCAATCGCTAAAACCTCTTCAGCCTCCTCATCATCTTCAAGATCAGTCAACCTCGCTTTCCAGCCCTCAACATCCCAGCTGCTTCTGTCGAAGTTAGGATCTTGAGCTTCCTGGGCCATCTTTAGTTTTGTCTGATACATTGTGATGGCAGCGGAGACCTTTGCACCTTCTATGAGATCATGCTTCTCGTAGTCGATGTCGATCAAGATTTTAGCTGTCTTAGTCTTGGCATCTTGAAGGGCTTTTTCAAGATCAGCAATCTTAAGATCCTTAAGCACTGCAACTTGTTGGAGGTCAGCAATCTTCTTATCCAGCTCCTCGACGCTTCCCACATAATCTTCAATCTCAGCAAATTTCTGCAAAGAAAAAGACAAAGCAATTCAATATCAGATGATCCTCAAATGAGTAGGATACCTAGGCAGAATTGATGATCCTCACGTCATTGAAGTATTCAAGGAACTGGTGGCGGATCAGTGGTAGGCCTTGTAGGTCCTCTGTATCAGAAGTTTTCCTCTTCTTGCCACCCCTTCCTTTAGTGGGTGCCTTGGGAATGGAGACGCTAGGACTGGCAGTGGCCTTCTTCTTCCTGGATCGAACAACATCAAGATCGGCTGTGTTGAACTGGGAGGCAGGCTTGGAAGATTTTCCAGCACCTACACATTTAAAGCAAGATAAGTATCCTTATCCTATTTCAATTTAACTATTTATTTTAATATTCAATTATGCAAAAAGCAGGATACTTACTTGACATGGTGATGGAACCTGAGGATACTTCTTGTGAGTCTTGGGTGTCTATCTTGAATGACCTTTGTAAGGACCGGTTTCACGACCTAAACGAGTCGGTTCAGAGGAATTCCATCAAATACAGGTGCGGAAAACAAGTATTTGACGTGTAAACAGCTTAATCTTCACTTTAACACTGATTTGTATTGATTAGAAAGCAATTACAATCAGTTCTCACACCGGCAGCACCTCGGTATGGAAAACTCTCTCTCAAAAACTATGATTTCGCTTGACCTAACATCCCTATATATAGACTTGGAGATTTCGCTTGGAATATCCTGAAGCGAAATCGTTACATGTTGATTTCGCTTGAGGCTTCAAGCGAAATCCTTTACAAATCCAATCCTTCAAGCGAAATCTTTCTAACTCTCTCGTTTTACGTGCCCTGATCTATTCTAACTAGTGTAAGACTCGATACAAGACGAAGTCGACAGATGTAGTGCACCAACAGACTCCCCCTCAGATGTTGACGAGTCGACTATCGAGTCACACCAATACTGTGTCTTCACATCTTCATTCTTGATCAGTCTTTGGGCTTTTCTCTCTCAATCTTCTTCTCAAGAATCTCCTGGTTCTATCAGACTCCCCCTCACAATTTGCTGGTATTCATTTATTCTTCAGCAACGTCTGCTTTAGGATTAATGTCTGACTCAAAAGTTGTTTACAAGATCATTGCCTGGCTTTTATCTAATTCTTTTGATCAGATCTCTTGATTCCTTAAGTTCATCAGCATCAGCAGCTAGCAAACTTTTTAGATTCATGAACAGAGTCTGACTTTTGTAAACTTTGAATGAATTAACCTGGCTCACCTGCAACGAACTTAACCCAGAAATAAATTTTCTAATTTTAACAAGTTAAATGCACCAACAATTCTGATATAATCAGATAATTCTTTCTCATATCACAAACCAATAATGAACCAAATGTAGGTTTTAAAATAACAATTTTAAGAATTTTAACAAACCTTTTTGACATTTTAAGATTCACTCCCCCTCACAACCAAGTCATCATGTTTAGCACTTGAAATTTTGACAATCAGCTATCCAATATCAGTTGTCGAAAATCTTTTTGAATTTTTCAAGAATTTATGCTAAAACACACTAAAATCTTTTTGTAAATTTTGATTGTAAAGGAATGCAATAAAGAAATATTTACCAACAATATTTTTGTGAGTTTGTGCAAGAGGATCATATCAGTTTCTGAGACCAATCATCAACACCGTTAAGCTTCATTTCATATTGAGTTCTAAACAATTTACCTAGATTGTCAGTATGTTTGTCCATTTAAATTTTCACACAAAGTTCAATTGATCCGAGATACGAAATTAATGTTTTAAGCTCTTGAACTTATTCGTGTGTCCCACTACTTGAATATACTCCCGTATCCAGATCCCAATATTCAGTCTTACAGGTGAGTATACCACAGATGATATCTGTCAGGGGAATAAATTATAGTACGAGGGCCGTGAGAGCTCAGGTCGATCTTTCGATACGCAGAGAGATGACGGCTTCGACTTTTGGTGTGTCCCCTTTAGAGGATCTTTTTGCATTACAACAGCAGCGACTATCAATTTTATTGTTTCATCAGCTTGCTGAGGGCGATGCTATGTTTCAAGCATTTGCAGAAAGTATTATCCGGGGACTAGGTCAGAAATTTCTTTCAGCAGAAGTCCCGGGATAATACCCCAGATATCACTGAGCATAAAGACCTAGTATCTCAGAATAAGGGACCTTTCAAACAAGATTTCAGGGGTTACCTATATATCCAAGTTTGTGTTAACCCACAGAACAAACAAGTTTGAAATTTAGGTTTATATCTCGTTACAATCTACTAAATGTGCAAAAACCTACTGACATATCCACAGTAAGATTGTTTATCACATTTTTACTTTACATTTCTTTAGCATGTTGTGATAGTCCACTGATGTACTATCATTTCCTCTATATGCAACAAAAACTCATTTTTGAATTTTATCATGTTTTTGTCTTTTTCAAATTTTCAAATGTTTTTGGATTTTCTGAAAATTTTTACTCCCCCTAAAATGCAAACACATTTTAGGAAATTTGAAAATAAACTGTACAATAAAATGACAACTGATATCGAATCGCATCAAATCGCCATTCACTTGACATAAACAATCAGAACTCCCTCTATCACAAAACTATTTTCTCATTTAGATTTCAAAACACTTAAGTTTGTTTTAATCAAAATGATTTTTCCGGAAAATAAGTTTTTATGATATAATCATTTGTAGATTCGGAGTGTGGTTCATCACATTGTCTATTCAAAATACCAATTGTAAGTATGGTCCAATCAAGTTCAACTTAATGACCTTAATTAACCACTTGCAAGTACGCTCCATCTATATCAATTTTAAAAATTACCACATGTAAAACACAATATTACTTGTAGGAATATTACGTCTACATCACCATTTTACCAATCAAAATGCCGATTCCTGCTTCGCACTTACCAACCTGGAAGCTCCGGCGTAGTCATACAACCTGTAAACATCCAAACACTATCAACAACTTTCAACCAAAATCTTCAAATATTAGAAAGATGCCGATTCCTGATCCACGATATAAACTTGGGATCTCCGGCAAGTCCTAAGACTTTAAGGAAAGCAAACTTCCACCCAAGTCTTATTTGACTTGGTGGCTTCCAATTCCTGAGCAGTAGGGTTATATGTTGCCTTTTTAGTTGCATAAAAATCTTTAACCCCCTTTACTTTCCCATCAAGCATTTTCTTGAAAATTTTCTTAACATTACCATTGAATGTTTTTTCAATATCAAAATCTGAGATTTCTATTTTACCAACCATTTGTTGAATTTCTTTCACACTCATTGATTTAATATCAGCATCATTCAACAAATCATTAATCTCATTTTGTGACTCCTCTAATTTTGTGGAATCAGATTCATTGTCAGAACTATCAACTGATTTCTTAACAACCCATGTTTGGTTGTCTTTTGCCTTCTTTTTGTACAATCTTTTAGAATTTTCACCAACTTCATTCATTGTATTGTCAGAAATTTTGAAGTTTGTAGTTGGTAATCCATTCTTTTCAACCAATTTTTCTTTAAGTTTTTCAGAGACTCCCTGTTTTCTGTTGACTTTGTTTGGACAATTGTGAGCAATGTGTCCAACGACTTGACATTGAAAACAAGTTCTTGTATCTCTTGAAATGTCTCTTGAATGAAAAACTCCAGTTCCTGTTCTTTTTCTTTCAACAAGAAACTCCTGATTTGTTTCTTTCCAGAAAGGTTTCTTCTGTTCTTCTTCAACACTTCCACCTGAAACAAATTCTGTTTTTGATTTAGAATTGTTTACCTTTCTGTAACTATCTTGCTGAATAAAACCTAAACCTTTTCTTTTGTAATTACAATTTTGGTTTGTTTTCTTTTGAAAACCAGAACTAAAATTGTAATCCTTTTTCCCTTTTTTCTTGTTTAACCTTTGTTGAACTCTTGAAGTGTATTTTTTAGGTTTGTCATTAAGATTTAAATTTTTAGTGTCAGAAATATTAATTTCTGTGATTTTGAAAACCTTTTTGATCTTGTCAAATCTAACACTATCCATCGGAAACTCTTCATCAGAATATAATTTGTCAGAGCCATTTAAAGTATATGCAACTTTAAATGTTTCATCATCCAAATTTGCTTTTGATAACAAAAATTCTTTACTATAAGACCGTTTTTCTGATGATTTTGAACTGTTGACTGACGAACTTGAACCCTCAGACTTAAACTTTGACTCAAACACCTCCTCAGTATCCAACACCTGATCGACCACCTTTTTGATTAACTCAGACTCATGATCAGTATCAGACGAGGTGAACGTGATATCAAAGTTATCTGGTAAAACGTCAGTTGTCTCTGATTTTAACTTTATATTGACTGCTTTTTCGACTTGTTCCTCATTTGGTTTTCTAGGAGAATACCCTTCCCAGATAGGAGGCGGACACTTGTTGTATTTAACAGTCGATTTCTTACCAGTCTCATTCTTTTGCTTCTCATCCTGAAATGCTTCAAAACCTGCAACAGTACGATAAACTCGATCAATAACATAATCAGAACAAGAATAACTCAGTAATAACCTTCTGATCCTTTCATTCTCAATCTTTTCTTTCTCCAACTCTTGCTTTAGATTAGCATTTTCTTCGATGTAATGATTAATCGCCTTTTGCTTTGCCATTAACGTAGAATTCGTCATCGTTAAAGCCTTTTCTCTTTCAGAATTCGTTGTTTGAAGACCTGTCACAGTTCTGTTCAACACACTGTACGATTCTTTCACATAACTGATGTCAGATAGTAACTTTTCTATCAGTCTTTCTCTATCAAACAAAGTCACATCTTTTTCTTCGCAATTTTTGCAAGCTTCCAAACACTTCTTGCAAGGCTTTTCAACTTCAACAATCTTTTCAATCTCGATTGTTTTTACAACTTCAATCACTTTTTCTTCCTCAGTTACTTTCTCAGCTTCAGTCACCTTTTCTTCAACAACTACTTTAACTTCCTCATTCGGTTGTTGTTCTTTAGCAGTTTGTTTCTCCTTCAGTTTCTCCATGCGATCTGCAAAATAAAAATGAAAACTTTCAGGAGAAAGATGTTTTTTAGAAATATTAATCTGTTTCTCTTCCTCATCATCACTGCTATTCTCTATAGGTGTTTGATCAAACTCTACAGATTTTTCAGACTCAGCATCTGAAACACCAGAATCAGATGGTGTTTGATCAAAAACAACTTCTTTTTCTGAAGTATCCTCATTTTGCACACTATCGTTTGTACTTAATGACTCATCATCAGCACTTTCTAAACCTTCTTCAGTTGTACTCGATTGATCTTTCACTTTTTCACCAATTGATCTCATCCAAGTAGCAAACAAATCTGGTTCTCTAACAATCTTTGCAATGAAAGCTTTGAAATCTCCTTTTTCATCAACAAACATATCCCAACTGAAACCTTCAGGTAGTTGTTCATCAATTTGGTCCACTATACATGCTGTGCTGTTAGAAGAAATGTAGTTGCTCCAGTTGAAGTCGACCAAACATCCTTTCTTTGAATCTTCAATCTTTCTACCATGAGCCGTCTGTAATTCTTGTGTCTGACCAACTTGCTGATAAATGGCTTTCCGGTAGTAGTCATCTTTCCCAAATGGATTCTGAGCACCACTAACTTCTCTATTCTTGCATTCCCGCTTAAAATGACCTTTTTCCCTGCACCTGAAACAAGTAACTTTAGATTTATCAAAACCTAAAGTAGAAACACAAGCATCAAGAAAATCATTTCTCCCGGTAATTGTCTTGAACTTTTCAGCACGTCTAAGAACACTTGCAAGACACCATTTGATATCCATTAGTTCCATCTCTTCAGCATCTATTTGGTCGTAATCTTCCTTAGTAAGCATAGGATTTCCAATACGACCAGCCACTAAACCTTCATATGAGATAAGTACGGAACCAAGTAATGCCATATGATCTTTTGCAATGTCTTCAGAAAAACTTTGACCTTCTGGAAGATTTAGAGCTATGTTGCATTGAATCACACAACCATTTCCCATCTTTGTGCTTTGAGATTGAAAACTTTCTGATGAGCTTTTCGGATTAACACTCGGATACAATGAGAAACCACTGTTGTTTTTGTTTGAGCTTTGATCAATCTTTTCTATGGTATCACCAACACTATATGCAGTCTGAATTTTCGGACTTCTCTCAGCTTCTGAAGTCGGAACACTACCCTTGTAATACATCTTTACATCTTGTTGACCACTTGGATTATTCATCCTTGCAATCTTCTGTTGTTCCAAATCCTGACTTTCAATCTTTTCAATGAACTGAGAGATTGACAACCTATCATAAGCTCCGATAATTTTTAGTATCATCAAATAAGTTCCCCACTCTTTCTGAGGTAACGCATCAGCAAGTTTATCCACCCATTCCTCATTTTCTTTTGTGATGTTCATCATTGACATTGATCGCACTAGGTGACAATATCGTTCAATAAGTTTCTTTGTATCTTCTCCGGGCAAACTTGTGAACAAATCAAACTCTTTTTTAAGCAAAGCCTTCTTGCTTTTAATCATACTTGCACTGCCTTCAACCTTGATTTTTAAAGCATCCCATATTGATTTTGATGTTTTGTCATGTTGAAGTAATATGAAGATGTCTTCTTTGATGGCTTGTTGAAGCAAACTGATCATCATTTTTTCAGCTCGGTACATTTCCCGTTCTTCTTTACTAAGGTCTGAAAGTTGTTTTTCAATCTCCATTTCAGTTCGTGGTAGAGCATATTTTGTCAGAATACATTCCCATGATCTTAGATGATTTGCTTGCACCCAGTTTTCGAAACGATCTTTCCACCCATAGTATTCCTCAATTCCCATAAGTTTCGGGGGTTTCTGAGTCGTTCCCGTTTCGTTTTCTGAATTCATGTTCTGAGCAATGGAAGATGAACTAGGCGATGTTGCAAATGCGTTGTGGAAATCGTTATCCATGTTTCAATTTCTTTCAAGCGAAATAGTATCTGAACAACTCTCAAGCGAAATTCTTGAAACGAGACCCTTTGAAGCGATCCTGAATGAAGCGAACACCTTGAAGCGAAAGCTTTAAAGCGAAATCGTTCAAGCAACAGTTTCTGAAGCGAAATCGTTGAAGCGACGGCCCTCAAGCGAAATAGAATGCTGTTTGAAGCGAAATCTAGGTGTCGCTTGAAGCTTCAAGCGAAATCTACTACTTAAATCTGATCCGTTCAAGCGAAATCCATTCGGAGGTCAAATTTAATCACTTTTAGATCGAATTTGGCTGTGAAACTTTCAAGGATTTGTTATCTTGTACTTTTAAACAATCTGTGAGAATTTGAGATGATTTAGACCGTGAAAAGTTTCTGAACTGTTAAAAGAAGGTGTAGAAGTAAGAGATTTTGATGAATTTTGGCTGAATATTGCAGAACTCCTCAACCTGAGCTCTGATACCAATTGTAAGGACCGGTTTCACGACCTAAACGAGTCGGTTCAGAGGAATTCCATCAAATACAGGTGCGGAAAACAAGTATTTGACGTGTAAACAGCTTAATCTTCACTTTAACACTGATTTGTATTGATTAGAAAGCAATTACAATCAGTTCTCACACCGGCAGCACCTCGGTATGGAAAACTCTCTCTCAAAAACTATGATTTCGCTTGACCTAACATCCCTATATATAGACTTGGAGATTTCGCTTGGAATATCCTGAAGCGAAATCGTTACATGTTGATTTCGCTTGAGGCTTCAAGCGAAATCCTTTACAAATCCAATCCTTCAAGCGAAATCTTTCTAACTCTCTCGTTTTACGTGCCCTGATCTATTCTAACTAGTGTAAGACTCGATACAAGACGAAGTCGACAGATGTAGTGCACCAACAACCTTATTTCAGGATCAAGCTTCCGAAAAACAGCAAGCCTTTCCTTGGTTGCGGGTGTTGTGATAAGGTGCGAAACAGAGATAGCTGCATAACACAAGACAAAAAGGGGTTAATGATCCTTTCACAAGAGCAAGATTACCTGGTGATCCTTCTCAGGATCCTCTGTCCTACCATTGGTGGACCACTTCCAGGGTAAATGCTTTCCGTTTGGAATGGTATCCCTCCTGACAAAGAAGAAGCGTCGTTTCCAATTTGTGTCATTCTTGGTGGCTTTAAAAATGGGATGTTCTTCGCCGGGTTTTCGCTTAAATAGATATCGATGGGATCCAAACGTCGTGAGATCATACATCTCTGTCAGTTCTGACATTCCTAAATCAATCCCTTCCTGCTCTATGATCCTCTCCAGGGTATACAAGACCCTCCAAATCATCGGCATAGCTTGGATGTAAGAGATGCCGGTAAGGGAAAAGAAGGATTGGGTAAAGTCTGGAAAAGGATAGGTGTATCATATGGTGAATGGAGTAACCGGAAAGGTAACCCATGTTTCAGAAACAAAGTCGCTCAGAACCGTGGGATCGAAAGGTTTGAAAAAGGCATTCGCCGGAAAGCAATGACGGATCTTATCTATTTGGGCATCGGTAAAGTAACACCTTTCATTCACTGAGTCCTTGATGATCCCTTGACTCTTCAAGGGGCTATCCTTCTGGTGATCATTGGCGGGGGAAGACCGGAGCATCATTCTTAACGAGATGATGGTAGAGAAAGAAAAACAGAGTAAGAGAAGGAGAAGTAAGAGAAGAGATACCTGATTGATCTTCGACTGAGAATTTAAAGGGAGTTTCTTCGGATTTAAATGCATATTGATCCTATCTCTAAATCCTATTTATAATGATGATTTGCAGGATTGTCACTTCAGTGACGTCAGCTTTGCAACGGCTAGTCCGTCTTCAACGGCTAGTTATCCGTTAGTTTGTTGCGGATAAGATCAACAAAATACAACTCGCTTATTTACAATATAACTCCTTATATTTTGGGGGCAATTGTTAAGGGTGGATTTCTAAATGGCCCGTGATCCTCAATTATTATCCTGTTTGGTGATCCTCACTTCTGTGTCAGTTAGTGATCCTCAGAAGTGCCTCAGGATCAGGATCATGGATCATCCAAAGGATCCTTATACTAATGATTGTCTGCTTTGAATTCGTAACTGTTTTGCAGGAATATCAATTGGGACTTGGTCTTGGCGATATTTCTGGAGAATATTCTAAGTCTATTCCGCACGTGCTTGGTCAGAAATGGACGTTGTGGAGTCGTGGAGGACTTGCACCAATTGCGGATAGTTTGTTATTTAGATTTTTATAGATTTAAAAGGGGTAGCGAGCTAATTAGACAACACTTTTTGCTATTTTTGGCTACACACACTCTTAAAACCGCTCACAACAGCTCTCGTTCATTCACTTAGCAATTTCGTACACTTTTTACACAGAACACAATAGTGATCCTTGTATTTAGCTCGCTATCATCCGAAGTTGTAACACATTACTTGTTTAATTTGAGTTGGTGATCGGTAGTTTCCATCACCCGGGGTTTTTTGTGCCGGAGATCAACTCTTAATCAAGGGCTTTTTCCCCGTATAAACCTTGTGTCACTTGTTATTTATTTTTCATAGTGATCCTTATTGCTATAAACCAATTCAAGCATCATACCCCGTAACAGAGAGTTTGGTTACATTAACCTCGTCTGATTTTCTGACCAAAACAACTTTAATGGATCCTTTGCTGTTAAAGGTGAAAAGCTAATCAAATATTTAGAGATAGTCAAAGAATTGGCACTCTCTTTTATTTCCTTTAGTTTGACACAGGTACCAAGGGAAGAGAATGCAGAGGCTGATGCATTAGCCAATTTAGGATCGTCCTTGAAGATCCCGGAGGATATCAAGATCCCTATTATCCATATCCTGACCCCGGCTATCGAGGATCATGTAGCTATGGAGATAGGAGAGGATTCTGCAATCATCCCTAGTGATGATACTCAATCTCATTCAGGATCATGGATCCTTCCAATCATGAGATACATACAACATGGAGAGATTCCTACAGGAGAAAACCCTAGGGCTTTCAAAATCACGGTATCTCAAGTTACAATATTGAATAATATGTTGTACAAACTGTTTTGGTCAAAAATCACACAAGGATAATGCAACCAAATCTGATTTTGTGAGGTATGATGCTTGGTTAATTGTATGAACGATAAGTATATGAAATCAACGATGAACACCGAGATTTATACGAGGAAAAAGCCCTTGATCTTTAGAAGATCTCCGGCATAAAAAACCTCGGGTGATGGAAACTACCGATCACCAAGCTCAAATAAATGAATAAATGTTTACAACTTCGGATAGTAACGAGCTAGGTACAAGGATCACTATCATGAAATGTGTAAATGTGAGTGAAAACGAATGAATGTTCGTCGAGAGCTTCGAGTGTGCGAGTATATGAGTGTGTGTAGCTGTAAAATGACTAAGTGTTACTAACTAGCTCGTTACCCCTTTAAAATAAGAAAATAACTAGCTAACAAACTTTCCGACTTTCGTGCCATGCCTCCACGTTCTCCACAACGTCCATTTTTGGCCAAGCACGTGCGAGATAGTCTGGGAATATTCTCTAGGAATGTCGCCAAGACTAAGTCCGAGTTGAACTTCCTGTAAAACATTCACAAATTCAAAATAGACAACCGTTAGTCCTGGGATCCGTGTAGTGATCCATGATCCTGATCCTGTAACAGTTCTGAGGATCACTATCTGTCACAGAAGTAAGGATCACTAAAGAGGATAATAACTGAGGATCACGGTTCATTTAGAAATCCACCCCTAACAATTGCCCCCAAAATATAAGGAGTTAAATTGTAAATTTGTGAGTTATATTTTACTGATCTTATCCGCAACAAACTAACGGATATACAGCCGTTAAAATAGAACTAGCCGTTGCGATCATGACGTCACGGAAGTGACAATCCTGCAGAATCATAATTATAAATAGAGATATAGATAGGATCAATATGCATTCAAATTCGAAAGAAACTCCCTTTATATTCTCAGTCGAAGATCAATCAGGTATCTCTTTCTTCTCTTTTTCCTTTTCTTACTCTGTTTTTCTTTCTTTACCACCGTCGCTCTAAGAATGATGCTCCGAAGCTCACCGGGCAAGGATCACAAGAAGGATAGCCCTTTGAAGAGTCAAAAAATCATCAAAGACTCAGCGAATGAGAGGTGTTGGTTAATTTTGACTATGAAAGGCAGGAGATCACAGATGATGCCAAAGTTTCTGCCGCCATAGCAATGTACAAAACCAAGCTGCAAATGGCCTTGGAAGCTCAGGATCCTGCCTTCGACAAAAGCAGCTAGGAAATTGAAGAATGGAAAGCAAGGCTGGCTGAATTGGGTGATGAAGAGGAGGCTGAAGAGATCCTGACAATTGAGGCTGGAAGCAAGGATGAAGCTGGTGAAGCAAGTGGAGCCGGAGGTGGTGATGCAGCAAAAGTTTAGGCTGCTTGATTGGGCAATGATGGACATTTCTAGACGTAGCCGGAGCCCAATTTTTTAAATCTGGTGGTAGTTTTTTGTGGTTGTGATGTTTAAAAAAATTTAATGGTTTGTACTTGAACAATAGGTTTTAGGATTAAGGATCATGTATGATCCTTAGGACAATAGGCAGGATTGCAGTTGGTGGAGGGATCCTCTGTTTGGGGGATGAAGCCATTGTGATCCTGCCGCCTTTATATTCCTGCACTACTTTTGAACTTATTATCATAGACACCCTTTACCTACCCCACCGGACGGGCCACGTTTTGCTGGTAGATGCTCGGGTAGGTAATTTTGACAACCTTTTAAGGGTTAGTCTTTTGTTAATAAATAAAATCTTAACCTTTTGTCGCTTATCTTGTGTTGTTATCCTTGTTAATATCTTACTTTCCGACTGTTGTAATGTTCATTCTGTTTATACTTATCAAGCCTTGAAAAATTAAAAAAGATATCCAAAAAGTTTAGGACATGATCAAGGATCACATATCCCATAACCGATAAGTTCTAAAAAGTGATATAGTTTAAAAATCACAAGTTCAGTTGTCAAGTATAAGGGTTATTCAAATAAATAATGAATAGAATTAAAAATAGTTAAGGATCATACCTGAGGGTCCAAGTTAGGATCCTAACCATAATAAGGATAACTGTAAGATAAACCTTAGAAAGAAGTAAGGATCAAGGATCCCTAGTTGCCTATCTTCAAGAACCTGACATAGAGCATAACTTGGGACTAAGCCATCATAAGAAAAGAGTTAGCAACTGGGGACAAGCCCAAGGATAACTGGGGACAAGCCCAAGGATCGTATGTAAACTGGAGTATGGCCCTAACTGGCGACTATCCAAACTTAGTGACATGAAAATGCCAAAACCTTAGCTAACGTGAAAACGTTAGAAACCTTAGCTAACGTGAAAACGTTAGAAACCTTAAGAACGGATGTATGGTACGTCTACCATTATACGTAGGATCCTAAGCATAGCCAGTACAATGGAATTATCAGCCCCTAAAACGAGTACTGGTCCCACTGCCTTGAACTATACCAGGATCATCATGCGCTACAGGCGGAACTGGGGTCAAGCCCAAATAACTGGGGTTAAACCCAAGGAACGGATTGCTTCAGCGGATAACCAGTGTTATGCTAAGGATACCTGGACTTTCAAAACTTAAACTCACGTGAGAGATGGATAAAGGACGCATGATCCTTATCCTTATATGAGAAAATAAAGAAATGAAATAGTTCAAGTTTAGGATGTTACCTAAGTAAGGATCACTGATACTTTGAGGATCCTTTAAGGATATCCTTATCGTTAGGATCATCTGTGCCATGAGGATCCTGCTCACATGAAATATTTCTTTAAGTGGACAGCATTCCAAGCTCTTGGTAGAAAATCACCTTCCATGGTTAGCAATCTATATGCCCCCTTTCCTGCTTCAGCTTCAATCAAATAAGGGCCTTCCCATTTTGGAGCCAATTTTCCATCAGCAGGATTGGTGGTATTCTGAAATGCTTTCCTTAATACCATATCTCCAACTTGAAACCTCCTGATCCTGACATTTTTGTTGTAAGCACCAGCCATTCTTTGCTGATAACTGGCCATCCTTATCCTAGCCATATCCCTGATTTCTTCAATAGTATCCAGGTCTTGAGCTAAGTTTTCATCATTCTCATCAGGATCACGGGTACTTGTTCTTGCAGTTGGAACCACCATTTCTGTTGGGATCACTGATTCTGCCCCAAATACCAAAGAGAATGGCGTTTGACCAGTAGCATTCTTGGGGGTTGTCCTATCAGCCCAAAGCACATAAGGTAGTTCTTCTGCCCATTTCCCTTTCTTGGATCCAAGCTTCTTCTTCAAATTGTTGATGATGATCTTGTTGGATGATTCTGCCTGACCATTAGCTTGTGGGTGGACTGGTGTTGATGTTATCATCTTAATCCCCCAGCTGTCACAAAAGTTAGTGGTTCTGCCCCCAATAAATTGGGAACCATTATCACATATAATCTCAGAAGGAATTCCAAATCTAGTTATAATATTTCTTTTAATGAAGGATATAACTTCCTTTTCTCTGACTTGGGCAAAAGCTTCAGCCTCTATCCACTTGGAGAAGTAATCAGTCATAGCTAACATGAATACTTTCCCACCAGGTGCCTTAGGGAGCTTACCAACTATATCCATACCCCATCTCATAAATGGCCAAGAGGAGGATATAGGATGTAATAATTCAGCTGGTTGATGAAGGATATTGCTGTGTCTCTGACAAGGATCACATCTTTTAGCGTACTCCACAGCATCTCTCTTCATGGTTGGCCAGTAGTATCCTGTCCTCAGTATCCTTGAGAATAATGCCCTGCCCCCAGTGTGGTTTCCACAATCTCCTTCATGGAAGTCTTTTAAAACTTCTTGGATTTCAGGATCCTCAATGCATCTCAAGTATGGACCTGCAAGAGATCGTCTATACAACATATTATTTAAAATTGTGAACTGAGATACCTTAGATTTGAAAGCCCTAGGGTTTTCTCCTGTAGGAATCTCTCCATGTTGTAAGTATCTCATGATTGGTGAGATCCATGACCCTGATCCTGAATGGGATCGAGTATCCTCACTAGGGATCATTGCAGAATCATTTCCTATCTCCATAGCCACATGATCCTCAATAGCCGGGGTCAGGATATGGATAATAGGGATCTTGATATCCTGCGGGATCTTCAAGGATGATCCTAAGTTAGCCAATGCATCAGCTTCTGTATTTTCTTCCCTTGGTACCTGTGTCAAACTAAAGGGAACAAAAGAGAGTGCCAAACTTTTGACTATCTCTAAATATTTGGTTAGTTTTTCACCTTTAACAGCGTAGGATCCATTAAAGTGGTTCGTAATTAACAATGAATCTACATGTACCTCAAGATACCTGATCCCCATATGTTTTGCAATTTGCAAACCAGCAATTAAGGCTTCAAATTCAGCCTCATTGTTAGTGGTTTGGAACTCACAAGCTATAGAGTGGGGTATTATGTCCCCCTGTGGCGATTTTAGTAGTATTCGAAGCCCTGTGCCTTTGATATTTGAGGATCCATCAGTGTAGAGTATCCAAGGATCCTTGGTCTCTTCTATCTGCTGGACTTCTAACTCAGCTTCTTCTTGTAAATCACTACTGAAATCAGCCACAAAGTCAGCTAATGCTTGGGATTTGATGGCTGTCCTTGGCTCGTATCTTATATCATATGCACTTAGCTTCACTGCCCACTTAGCCATCCTTCCTGACATCTCTGGTTTCCTGAGGACATTCTTAATTGGAAAATTAGTTTTAACAATGATAACATGAGTTTCAAAATAATGTCTTAACTTAGTAGATGCCATAATTAATGCAAGAATAAGCTTTTCAAGGTGTGAATACTTGGATTCGGCATCAAGTAAACTTTTACTTACATAATAGACAGGATGTTGTGTACCTTCATGATCCTTAACAAGGACCGCACTTACTGCTTTTGAGGATACTGCAAGATACAAGGATAGCACATCGCCTTTTAGCTGCTGAGAAAGATGTGCCACAAATGTCTGATCCTCCAGAAATAAAGTTTATCACTTGTGCATCTGCTGGAGGGGCTGGATCCTTCTCAGGGATCCTTTCAGGATCCTGAGTCCTTGACTTTTTTCTTCCCAACAATTCCTTTAGATGCCCTTTGCTCAACAAGTATCCAATTTCCTTTCTTAGTGCGATGCATTCTTCTGTGAGATGCCCAAAATCTTCATGATATGCACACCACTTTGATTTATCTTTGGTTACAGCTGGTCTGTCATTTTTCCGGGGCCATCTAGCTTTATCGCCTAGATCCTGCATTGCTAAGATTAGTTCATTGTTATCAACTGAAAAACAATATTCAGATATTGGAGGGTAGTCCTCATCATCCTCCTCTTGTTCAACAGCATGCACATTCTGGTTATCAGAATTATTATAGGATCTGAACTTGTTGTTCCTGAATGAGGATCCTTGCTTATCCTGCTTTGAGGATCCTGCTAACCTCTCCTGGATCTTCTTATCGTCCTCTAGCCGAATGAACCTAAGGGCCTGGGTTCTTACCTCATCTAAGTTCCTGCATGGTGTCATAACAAGATCATCATAGAACAATGAATCCCTAAGCAATCCCATTTTGAAGGCCTCAACAGCCGTGGCTATATCCAAGTTGGGAATGTCTAAAGATTCTTTACTAAATTTAGTGATATAATCCCTTAATGATTCATTATGACCTTGGGTTATCCTATATAGATCACTAGTTAATCGTTCAAATTTTCTACTACAAGAAAACTGATTATTAAACAAGTTAACTAGATTAGCAAATGAGGTAATAGAATAGGGAGGAAGACTTAGCAGCCATTTGAGAGCTGATCCAGTAAGAGTGGATCCGAATCCCTTGCACAGGCATGCTTCCTTTAACCTTTCTGGAATTGGATTGATCTCCATCCTCTCCCTGTATTGTGCTATGTGTTCTTCAGGATCCGTCGAACCATCATACAGCTTCATTGTTGGCACATGGAACCTCTTGGGTATCTCAGCATCACAGATTGGTGGTGCAAAACGAGATATCTTGTGGCTCCCATCTGCAATCTCTGGGATAGGTTTGACCACTCCTGGAACACTTGATATCATATCCTTTAGCTTTTGCAATTCTCTGGCCATGGCATGATTGATACCTGGATCCTGCATAAGACCATGGTTAGTAGTATAAGAATTATTAAAAGTGTTACCTCCCATCGGATTCAGATTAGGAAGATTGGATGTTAATCCATATTGTTGAGGCTCTGGAATGATCGAGGGACCAGTAGAAGCATTGGTCTGCATTGGAATAAAATCTCCCTGATGGACATCTGAACTTCCTGTTTGCAAACTCCTCAAGGATCCTGGCATCTGGAAGGATCCCTGAAATTGAGACGATCCCGGAACGAAGGAGGATCCTTGAACCTGGGATGATCCTGGAACAAAGGAGGATCCTTGAACCTGGGATGATCCTGGAACAAAGGAGGATCCTTGAACCTGGGATGATCCTGGAACAAAGGAGGATCCTTGAACCTGGGATGATCCTGGAACAAAGGAGGATCCTTGAACCTGGGATGATCCTGGAACAAAGGAGGATCCTTGAACCTGGGATGATCCTGGAACAAAGGAGGATCCTTGGACCTGGGATGATCCTGGAACAAAGGAGGATCCTTGAACCTGGGATGATCCTGGAACAAAGGAGGATCCTTGAACCAGGGATGATCCTGGAACAAAGGAGGATCCTTGGACCTGGGATGATCCTGGAACAAAGGAGGATCCTTGAACCTGGGATGATCCTGGAACAAAGGAGGATCCTTGAACCTGGGATGATCCTGGAACAAAGGAGGATCCTTGAACCTGCTGCATTCCTGAATATCCTCCTGAATTCGTGAGGGATCCCATATGCTGAGGATAGGATCCCACTGGCTGGAAATATGAACCTGATGCCTGGGTCATTGTTGTTGTTCCGTAGTGCACTCCTTTCGGTCCACCCACATATTGAACGTCTGGAACCACTGATGGCTGAGAAGTAATCACCGGAGTATCAAAATTCAAGGATTTTAGCACCAGTGATGAATGATCCTCTGCCGTTGTCTTTTGTTTTTTGAGATCTCTGATTTCTTTGAGAATCCTCTCATTGGTCTTATCCTGTTGCCGTATCTGATCCTTCATCTGCAAAATCAAAGTAAACATGTCACTAGTAGTGGGAGTGTAAGAAGCAGAAGAAGTTGGAGGTTTTGAGAAAATGGGAGTTGGTTTCTTCGCAGCATTCTCGGTGTTCTTCTGGGATCCAGAAGGTGGTGGAGGCAAAGGAGGGACGCCTTGTGAAGAAGTGGATGATGGCATCAAATTTGAAGCATTCTTCGCTGAGGAAGCCATTTGCTTGGTTGTAGTGAACCAAAATGAGCACATAAATGCGTATTTTTCTAAGGACAAAGCACCAATTGCCCCACGGTGGGCGCCAAACTGTTTTGGTCAAAAATCACACAAGGATAATGCAACCAAATCTGATTTTGTGAGGTATGATGCTTGGTTAATTGTATGAATGACAAGTATATGAAATCAACGATGAACACCGAGATTTATACGAGGAAAAAGCCCTTGATCTTTAGAAGATCTCCGGCATAAAAAACCTCGGGTGATGGAAACTACCGATCACCAAGCTCAAATAAATGAATAAATGTTTACAACTTCGGATAGTAACGAGCTAGGTACAAGGATCACTATCATGAAATGTGTAAATGTGAGTGAAAACGAATGAATGTTCATCGAGAGCTTCGAGTGTGCGAGTATATGAGTGTGTGTAGCTGTAAAATGACTAAGTGTTACTAACTAGCTCGTTACCCCTTTAAAATAAGAAAATAACTAGCTAACAAACTTTCCGACTTTCGTGCCATGCCTCCACGTTCTCCACAACGTCCATTTTTGGCCAAGCACGTGCGAGATAGTCTGGGAATATTCTCCAGGAATGTCGCCAAGACTAAGTCCGAGTTGAACTTCCTGTAAAACATTCACAAATTCAAAATAGACAACCGTTAGTCCTGGGATCCGTGTAGTGATCCATGATCCTGATCCTGTAACAGTTCTGAGGATCACTATCTGTCACAGAAGTAAGGATCACTAAAGAGGATAATAACTGAGGATCACGGTTCATTTAGAAATCCACCCCTAACACAAACGATCTCTTGCAGGTCCATATCTAAGATGCATTGAGAATCCTGAAATCCAAGAAGTCCTAAAGGATTTCCATGAAGGAGATTGTGGAAACCACACTGGGGGCAGAACATTGTTCTCAAGGATCCTGAGGACAGGATACTATTGGCCTACTATGAAGAAGGATGCTGTGGAATATGCCAAGAAATGTGATCCTTGTCAGAGACACAGTAATATCCTTCACCAACCAGCAGAACTTTTGCATCCTATTGTTTTGGTCAAAAATCAAGCAATGATAATGCAACCAAACTTTCTGTTGTGAGGTATGATGCTTGAATTGATGAACAACGATAAGGATCACTATGAAATGTAATGAACAAGTGACACGAAGATTTATACGAGGAAAAATCCCTTGATCAATGAATGATCTCTGGCATAAAAACCTCGGGTGATGGAAACTACCGATCACCAACTCAAATTAAAAAAGAAATGTAATACAACTTCGGATGATAGCGAGCTAAGTACAAGGATCACTATAATGTATTGTGTAAAAAGGTGTGTAATCGCCAAGTGAGTTTACGAGAGCTGGTGAGAGCAGTTGTAAGAGTCTGTGTGTGTAGCCAAAAATAGCCAAGTGTTTTCTAATTAGCTCGCTACCCCTTTAAAAATGGAACATAACTACACTAACTAACATTCCGCAAATGGTGCAAGTTCTCCACGACTCCATAACGTCCACTTTTGGCCAGGCACGTGCGGAATAAACACAGAATATACTCCAGGAATATCGCCAAGACCAAGTCCAAGCTGGTACTCCTGCAAAACAGTTTCGAATTCAAAGTAGACAACCATTAGTACAAGGATCCTTATGATGATCCATGATCCTGATCCTGCAACACTTCTGAGGATCACTACTTCAGACAGAATTGAGGATCACTAAACCCAACAGTAAATGAGGATCACTGATCATTGAGAAATCCTCCCCTAACAATTGCCCCCAAAATATAAGGAGTAATTATATAAATAAACGAGTTGTATTTTGTTCTTATCCGCAATTAACCAACGGATAACTAGCCGTTGTAATCGGACTAGCCGTTACGAACATGACGTCACTGAGGTGACTATCCTGCAAAATCATCATTATAAATAGGAGTTAGAGATAGGGATCAATCTGCATTTAAATTCAAGAGAAACTCCCTTTAAATTCATATCCGAAGATCAAACAGGTATCTCTCTTTCTCTTTTTCCTTTTCGTTTTCTTTCTCTGCCCCTTCTTTCTTCACCTTCTTCACAATCAAGATGATGTTAAGATCCTCACCGGCGAAGGATCACAAGAAGGACAGTCCTCTTAAGAGCCAGGGGATCATCAAAGATCTGGCGAATGAAATGTGTTGCTTCACTGACCCACAAATAGACAGAATCCGCTGTTGCTTTCCGGCGAACACCGATTTCAAGCCATTTGACCCCACCGTTCTAAGTGACTATATTTCTGAAACTTGGGTAGCTTTCCCGGTCACACCGTTCACAATAGGATACACGTATCCTTTCCCTGAATTCACTCAGTCTTTCTTCACCCTCATCGGCATCTCCTACATTCAAGCTATGCCAATGATCTGGAGGGTCCTATATACCCTTGAAAGGATCATTGAGCAAGAAGGAATTGCCCTAGGAATGTCGGAGTTGGCAGAGATGTATGATCTCACAACATTTGGATCCCACCGATACTTATTCAAGCGTAAATCCGGTGAAGAACATCCCATCTTCAAAGCCACTAAGAATGATACTAACTGGAAACGGAGATTCTTCTTTGTCAGAAGGGATTCTCTCTCTGATGGAAAGGATCTGCCAAGGAAGTGGACCACCCATGGTAGGATAGAGGATCCTGAGAAGGATCACCAGATAACCTTGTTTCTGTATAAGGATCACTAACACCCTTTTGTTTCCATTGGGCAGCTATCTCTGTTTCACACCTTATACCATCACCTGCCACCGAGGAAAGGCTTGCTGCTTTCAGAAGACTTGATCCTGAAATAAGATCATTCAAAGCAAACACCCAGGATTCACAATAAGTATCCTCAGGTTCTGTCACTATGTCAAGTAAGTATCCTGTATTTTGTACAGTCAAATATTTACATAAATAGTTGAATAGAAATATGATAAGGATACTTATCTATTTTGCATGTGTAGGCGCTGGGAAATCTTCAAAGTCCGCCTCCAAATTCAGTGTTACTGATCTTGACAATGTCAGATCCTCAAAGAAAAAGTCTGCTGCTAGCCCCTCCATTGTAATCCCCAAGGCTACCACTTCAAAAGGAAGAGGTGGAAAGAAAAGAAAAACCTCTGAAGCTGACAACCTTCAAGGCCTGCCTCTGATCCGCCATCAATTCCTCGAGTACTTTAATGATGTAAGGATCACTGACTCATCTTAGTTATCCTATCCACTTGAGGATCATATGACCCTAACTTTGCATTGTCTTGTTTGCAGAAATTTGCTGAAATTGAGGACTACGTTGGAAATGTTGAGGATCTTGAGGAGAAATACTCTGATCTCCAAAAGGTGGTTGTGCTCAAGGATCATAAAATTGCCTCCCTTGAAAAGTGTTAGGGGTGGATTTCTAAATGATCAGTGATCCTCATTTACTGTTGGGTTTAGTGATCCTCAATTCTGTCTGAAGTAGTGATCCTCAGAAGTGTTGCAGGATCAGGATCATGGATCATCATAAGGATCCTTGTACTAACGGTTGTCTACTTTGAATTCGAAACTGTTTTGCAGGAGTACCAGCTTGGACTTGGTCTTGGCAATATTCCTGGAGTATATCCTATGTTTATTCCGCACGTGCCTGGCCAAAAGTGGACGTTATGGAGTCGTGGAGGACTTGCACCATTTGCGGAATGTTAGTTAGTGTAGATATTTTCCATTTTTAAAAGGGTAGCGAGCTAATTAGAAAAGACTTGGCTATTTTTGGCTACACATACACTCTTACAACTGCTCTCACCAGCTCTCGTTAACTCACTTGGCGATTACACACTTTTTTACACAATACACTATAGTGATCCTTGTACTTAGCTCGCTATCATCCGAAGTTGTATTACATTTCTTGTTTAATTTGAGTTGGTGATCGGTAGTTTCCATCACCCGAGGTTTTTTATGCCGGAGATCATTCATTGATCAAGGGCTTTTTCCTCGTATAAATCTTCGTGTCACTTGTTCATTACATTTCATAGTGATCCTTATTGTTGTTCATCAATTCAAGCATCATACCTCACAACAGAAAGTTTGGTTGCATTATCATTGCTTGATTTTTGGCCAAAACAGTTTGGCGCCCACCGTGGGGCAATTGGTGCTTCATTCCTAAGAAGATTCGTATATTCGTGATCATTTCGGTCCATAACAACCAGGCAGATGGCTTCTTCAGCAAAGAACACTTCAAACTTGATGCCGTCATTCAGTTCTTCACAAGGCGTTCCTCCCTTGCCTCCGCCACCTTCTGGATCCCAGAAGAATGCTGAGAATGCTGCGAAGAAACCAACCTCCATTTTCCAAAAACCACCAACTTCTTCTGTTTCAACTAATCCTACTACTAATGATCTTTACACTCTGATTTTGCAGATGAGTAATCATGCACAAGAGCAGGACAAAACCAACGAAAGGATCCTCTGGGAGATCGATGAGATAAAAAAAAATCAGTGGAGGATCACTCCCCTCTGATGCCAAGATCGCTAAACTTTGACACTCCAGTCATAACCTCCCAACACTTAGCAGTTCCGGACGTGCAATACTTGGGTGAATTACCAGGAAGGTGTTATGGAACTGCAACTATGAGTCAGGCATTTGGCTCTCACTTCCAGCCTCAAGGATCCTCTTCTCAACCATCAGGATCCTCTTCTCAACCATCAGGATCCTCTTCTCAGCATCATGGATACTACACGTCAGGAGGATATTTGGGAATGCATGCAGTTCAAGGATCCTCCCAGGTCCAAGGATCCTCCCAGCTCCAAGGATCCTCCTTTGTCCCAGGATCCTCTCTGGTTCCAGGATCCTTTCAGGTTCAAGGATCATCTCAACTTCAAGGATCCAATGTCCTTCAGGATCAAGGATTTTTGAGAAGTATGCAGCCTCAGAGCTCGGACGTTCATCAAGGAGACTTCATACCAATGCAGACCATTTCTCCCTCTGGTCCTTAAATCATGCCAGAGTCTCGACAATATGGATTCACATCCGCAATTCCAAACACGAATCCTGTGGGAGGTAACATTTTTAATAATTCATATAACACTAACCATGGCTTAATGCAGGATACAGGTGTTAATCAGGCTATGGCTAGAGAGCTACAGAAGCTTAAGGATATGATATCCAGTGTACCGGGAGTGGTTAAACCCATCCCTGAAATTACAGATGGTAGCCATAGGATATCTCGTTTTGCACCACCCTTATGTGATGCTGAGATACCTAAAAGATTCCAGATACCATCTATGAAGCTATATGATGGTTCGACGGATCCAGAGGAGCATGTAGCTCAATACCGGGGAGAGGATGGAGATCAATCCTGAAAGGTTAAAAGAAGCATGTCTATGCAAGGGATTTGGATCCACACTTACAGGATCTGCTCTTAAATGGCTGCTAAGTCTTCCACCTTACTCTATTACTTCATTTGCTAATCTAGTTAATTTGTTTAATAGTCAATTCTCTTGTAGTAGAAAGTTTGAACGATTAACTAGTGATCTATATAGGGTAACACAAGGTCAAAATGAATCACTTAGAGATTATATCACTAAGTTTAGTAAAGAATCCTTAGATATTCCTAATTTGGATATTGCTACGGCTGTAGAAGCCTTTAAAATGGGATTACTTAGGGATTCATTGTTCTATGATGATCTTGTTATGACACCTTGCAGGAATCTTGATGAAGTAAGAACCAGGGCCCTTAGGTTCATCCGCCTAGAGGATGACAAAAGGATCCAGGATAGATTAGCAGGATCCTAAAAACAGGAGAAACAAGGATCCTACTTCAGGAACAACAAATCCAAGTCCTACAACAGATCTGATAACCAGAATGTGCATGCAGTGGAACAAGAAGAGGATGATGAGGATTATCCTCCTATTTCTGAATACTGTTTTTCTGTTGATAACAATGAACTAATCCTTGCAATGCAGAATGTAGGTGAGAAAGCTAGGTGGCAAAGAAAGAGTGATAAACCAGCTGCTACAAAGGATAAGTCCAAGTGGTGTGCATATCATGAGGATTTTGGGCATCTCACTGAAGAGTGTATTTCACTGAGAAAGGAAATTGGTTACTTGTTGAGCAATGGGCATTTGAAGGAACTCTTGGGACGGAAGAAATCAAGGATCCAGGATCCTGAAAGGATCCAGGATCCTGAAAGGATCCCAGAAAGGGCTCCTGCTCCTCCAGCAGATGCACAAGTCATAAATTTTATATCCGGTGGATCAGATATCTGTGGTACCTCCTTTTCAGCAGCAAAAACACATGCTAAGGAAACCAAGATGGATAATGGAGACAGACCCGTCCGGACCTCCGTTGTCACCCAGGATAAAGTCATAACCTTTGATGAGGATGATCGTGTTGACGTCCAGGATCCTCATCATAATGGTCTTGTAATTACATTATTTATTTCTAACCACTTTGTTCGCAGGATCCTTATAGATGGAGGAAGCTCTGTGAACATCATTCAGCTTGATGTTCTCAAGAAGATGAATATCCCAGAGTCTGATATTATCCCAAGATCCTCAGTACTTGTGGGATTTAGTGGAGAAACTAAGAATACATTGGGGGACATCAAACTCCCAATCTATATTGAAGGATTGCATTCTTATCAAAAGTTTTGTGTTACAGATTGCTTATCATGTTGTAATGTTATCCTTGGCAGGCCATGGATACATGACATGAAGGCAGTCCCGTCCACCTATCATCAATGTGTAAAGCTTCCAAGTCCTTGGGGAGTGGTGAAAATTGAGAGTGATCAACAGGAGGCTAAAAATTTCTATACCTCATCAATGAAGCCAGCCTCAAGACCAAGGGAGCAATAGCAATTAAAGTATCCTTCAAGAGATGTCTTGGAGGCAAGAGAACAGGATTTGAAAGAAATCCTCATGGATCCTGATGATCCTGAATCCAAGATCTTCATAGGATCAGGGATCCTTAGCGATATTGAACAGGAGCTAGTATCCTTCCTCAAAAGAAGGAAAACCACCTTTGCCTGGAAACATGAAGACATGACAGGTATATCTAAGGATATAATTACTCATAAACTAGGCATTGACAGGTCATTCAAGCCTATACATCAAAAGAGGAGAAAGTTTGCACCTGAAAGAAATGCCATTATCTAGGAAGAGGTAGACAAGCTACTTCGAGCAGGTATGATAAGAGAGGTTAAGTATCCAAGGTGGTTAGCCAATGTGGTTGTTGTTCAAAAGAAGAATGGAAAGTGGAGGGTATGTGTCGATTTTACTGATTTAAACAAGGCATGTCCCAAGGATCCTTTCCCATTACCCCACATTGACTCCAGGTGGATGCTACCGCGGGTCATGAGTTGTTGACTTTTATGGATGCTTCATCTGGATTTCAACAAATTCAGATGGAACCATCTGATCAAGAGGATACAGCCTTTATGACCCCAACTGGTATATATTGTTATATTGCTATGCCATTTGGACTAAGGAATGCAGGTGCTACTTATCAAAGGCTAGTCAATATGATGTTCAAGGAACAAATTGGACACACTATGGAAGTCTATATTGATGACATGGTGGTTAAGTCCAAGAAGGCTGAGGATCACCTTAAAGACTTGGTGGAAGCATTCAACACCCTTGATAAATATAATATGAGACTTAATCCTTCCAAGTGTCATTTTGGTGTGAAGGCAGGTAAATTCTTAGGATATATGGTAACAAAGAGGGGCATTGAAGCAAGTCCAGAGCAAATCGAGGCTATAGTGAATATCAAATCTCCTGCCAATGCTAAGGATGTGCAAAGATTGACAGGCAGGATCGCAGCCTTGAACAGATTCATATCCAAATCCTCATAGAAGTGTAAGGAATTCTATGATATCCTGAGGAAGAACAAGAAGTTTGAATGGACTGAGAAGCATGAAGGTGCCCTCAAAGCTCTTAAAGATTACATATCCTCAGCCCCAGCCTTGATGAAACCAGAAAAAGGGGATGTATTATCCTTGTACCTAGAAGTATCCTCAAAAGCAGTAAGTGCGGTCCTTGTTAAGGATCACCAAGGTACACAACATCCTGTTTATTATGTAAGTAAGAGCTTACTTGATGCTGAATCCAGGTATTCTCATTTAGAAAAACTTATCCTTGCATTAATTATGGTATCCACTAAATTAAGACATTATTTTGAGACTCATGCCATTATTGTTAAGACTAATTTTCCAATTAAGAATGTTCTCAGGAAACCTGAAATGTCAGGAAGGATGGCTAAGTGGGCAGTGAAGCTAAGTGCATATGATATAAGATATGAACCAAGGACTGCCATCAAATCCCAAGCTTTAGCTGACTTTGTGGCAGATTTTAGTAGTGACTTGCAAGAGGAAGCTGAGTTAGAAGTCCAACAACTTGAAGAGACTAAGGATCCTTGGATTCTCTTCACGGATGGAGCCTCCAATGTAAAAGGAACAGGACTTGGAATACTACTAAAATCGCCACAGGGGGACATAATACCCCACTCCATAGCTTGTGAATTTCAAACTACCAACAATGAGGCTGAGTATGAAGCCTTGATAGCTGGTTTGCAAATTGCAAAGCATATGAGGATCCGGTATCTTGAGGTACATGTAGATTCTTTACTGATCACTAATCACTTTAATGGATCCTATGCTGTTAAAGGTGAAAAGCTAATCAAATATTTGGAGATAGTCAAAGAATTGGCACTCTCTTTTGTATCCTTTAGTTTGACACAGGTACCAAGGGAAGAGAATGCAGAGGCAGATGCATTAGCCAATTTAGGATCATCCTTGAAGATCCCGGAGGATATCAAGATCCCTATTATCCATATCCTAACCCCGGCTATCGAGGATCATGTAGCTATGGAGATAGGAGAGGATTCTGCAATCATCCCTAGTGATGATACTCAATCTCATTCAGGATCATGGATCCTTCCAATCAAGAGATACATACAACATGGAGAGATTCATACAGGAGAAAACCCTAGGGCTTTCAAAATCAAGGT
Source organism: Helianthus tuberosus (assembly GCA_030545235.1). Taxonomy (NCBI): domain Eukaryota; kingdom Viridiplantae; phylum Streptophyta; class Magnoliopsida; order Asterales; family Asteraceae; genus Helianthus; species Helianthus tuberosus. The sequence continues at coordinate 45,982,097 of CM060440.1, forward strand.
ATCTCAATTTACAATATTGAATAATATGTTGTACAAACGATCTCTTGCAGGACCATATTTAAGATGCATTGAGGATCCTGAAATCCAAGAAGTCCTAAAGGATTTCCATGAAGGAGATTGTGGAAACCACACTGGGGGCAGAGCATTGTTCTCAAGGATCCTGAGAACAGGATACTATTGGCCCACTATGAAGAAGGATGTTGTAGAGTATACCAAGAAGTGTGATCCTTGTCAGAGGCATAGTAATATCCTTCACCAACCAGCAGAGCTCTTGCATCCTATATCCTCTTCCTGGCCATTCATGAGATGGGGAATGGATATAGTTGGAAAGCTTCCTAAGGCACCTGGTGGAAAAGTATTCATGCTTGCTATGACTGATTACTTCTCTAAGTGGATAGAGGCTGAAGCCTTTGCTCAAGTCAGAGAAAAGGAAGTTATATCCTTTATTAAAAGAAACATTATTACTAGATTTGGTATCCCTTCTGAGATTATTTGTGATAATGGATCCCAATTCATTGGGAATAGAACCACTAACTTTTGTGACAGTTGGGAGATTAAGATGATAACATCAACACCAGTCCACCCACAAGCTAATGGTCAGGCAGAATCATCCAACAAGATCATCATCAACAATTTGAAGAAGAAGCTTGGATCCAAGAAAGGAAAATGGGCAGAAGAACTACCTTATGTGCTTTGGGCTGATAGGACAACTCCCAAGAATGCTACAGGCCAAACTCCATTTTCTTTAGTATTTGAGGCAGAATCAGTGATCCCTACAGAGATGGTGGTTCCAACGGCAAGAACAAGCATTCGTGATTCTGAAGAAAATGCTGAAAACTTGGTTCAAGACCTGGATACTATAGAAGAAATCAGGGACTTGGCAAGGATAAGGATGGCCAGTTATCAACAAAGGATGGCTGGAGCTTACAACAAAAATGTCAGGATCAGGAAATTCCAAGTTGGTGATATGGTGTTAAGGAAAGCATTTCAGAATACCACCAAACCCGCTGATGGAAAGCTAGCAACAAAGTGGGAAGGCCCCTATTTGATTGAAGCTGAAGCAGGAAAGGGGGCATATCGATTGCTAACAATGGAAGGTGATTTGCTACCAAGGGCTTGGAATGCTGTCCATTTGAAGAAATACTTTATGTGACTAGGATCCATGATCCTTACCTGACCAGTATCCTAGAAGGATCCTTACAGAACGGATGATCCTCATTTTGGTAATCTTCTAATCTCAAACTATTTCATTCTTTTATTCTCTTATATATGGATAAGGATCCTGCATCCATTATCCTCCTTTCACTTGATTCTGAGTTTTGAAGGTTCAGGTATCCTCAACTAAGGATTGAGTATCCACAGAAGTATCCAGTTATTTGGGCTTGACCTCAGTTATTTGGGCTTGACAGCAGTTATTCGGACTTGACCCCAGTTATTTGGGCTAGTCCCCAGTTTGGGCCTGTCCCTAGTTTCGCCAGTAGCGCACGATAATCCTGGTATAGTTCATGGCAATGGGACCAGTACTCGCTTTAGGGGATGACAATTTCATTTTGCTGGCTATATTCAGGATCCTACGTATAATAGTAGACGTACCATACATCCGTTCCTAAGGTTTCTAACGTTTTCACGTTAGCTAAGGTTTTGGCATTTTCATGTCACTAAGTTTGGATAGTCGCCAGTGAGGGCCATGCTCCAGTTTACATACGATCCTTTGGGCTTGTCCCCAGTTATCCTTTGGGCTTGTCCCCAGTTATCCTTTGGGCTTGTCCCCAGTATATTGGGCTTGTACCCAGAATTGTTGGGCTTGTCCCCAGTTACTAACTCTTATCCTATGTTGGCTTAGTCCCAAGTTGTACCTTATTTCAGGTTTTTGGAGATAAATGACCAAGGATCCTTGATCCTTACCTTTTACTAAGGTTTGTCTTTTGGATTATCCTGTTTACAACTGTTAAAGGTTAGGATCCTAACTTGGATTCTCAGGTATGATCCTTAACTATTTTGATTCTATTCATTATTTATTTGGGTAACCCCTTATCTTTTGACAACTGAACTTGTGATCCTTAAACTATATAACTTTTCAAAACTAATCGGCTATGGAATATGTGATCCTTGATCATATCCTAAACTTTTTGGGAATATTTCTTGAATTTTTCTTTACTTGATAAGTTTAAACAAAATGAACATCACAACAGTTGGAAAGTAAAATGTTAACAAGGATATCAACACAGGATAAGCCAAAAAGTTAAAGTTATTTTATTCACAAAAGATTAAACCCCTTAAGGTTGTCAAAATTACCTACCCCGAGCATCTACCAGCAATACATGGCCCGTCCGCTGGGGTAGGTAAAGGGTGTCCATTGTCTAAGGGTCTTGGTAGTGCAGGAATCAAAAGACGGCAGGATCACAATGGCTTCATCCCCCAAACAGAGGATCCCTCCACCATTTGTAATCCTACCTATTGTTCAAAGGATCCATGATCCTTAGCCCTAATTACTATTGTCTTAAGTACAACCCATAATTGTTCAACAAAAAAACACCATAACCAAACTACCAAACTTAAAAAATAGGCTCCGGCTACGTCTAGAAATGTCCTTCATCGCCCATTCATGCAGCTTACACCTTCGCTGCATCATCATCCCCTCCAGCTCCAGTATCCTTCGCCTGATCCTTGCCACTGCCACTAGCCTCGATTGCCAGAACCTCGTCAGCCTCATCCTCATCCTCCAACTCAGCCAGCCTGGCCTTCCAGCCTTCCATGTCCCAGCTGCTCCTATCAAAGGCGGGATCCTGAGCTTCTTGAGCCATCTGTAGCTTGGTCTTGTACATGGCAATGGCAGCGGAGACCTTAGCATCCTCCTTGATCTCGCTCTTCTCATAATCAAAATTGATCAGAATTGCAGCTGTTTGAACTTTGGCATCGTTGAGATCCTTTTCAAGGGAAGCGATCTTGAGGTCTTTGAGCATTGCTACTTTTTGGAGGTCAGAGTGTTTCTCCTCTAGCTCTTCAACATTCCCAACATAGTCCTCGATCTCCGCAAATTTCTACAAAGAAGACAATGCAAAGATTAGGATCAAGTGATCCTCAAATGGGCAGGATAATCAAGTTAAGTCAGTGATCCTTACATCATTAAAGTACTCGAGGAATTGATGACGGATCAGAGGTAAGCCTTGAAGGTTGTCAGCTTCAGAGGTCTTTCTTTTCTTTCCACCTCTTCCCCTTGAAGTGGTAGCCTTGGGGATTACAATGGAGGGGCTAGCAGCAGACTTTTTCTTGGAGGATCTGACATTGTCAAGATTAGTGATGTTGAACTTGGAGGCAGATTTTGAGGATTTACCGGCGCCTACACATTCAAAACAGATAATGACAGAACCTGAGGATACTTCTTGTGAGTCCTAGGTGTTTGTTCTGAATGACCTTGTTGCAGGATCAAGTCTTCTGAAAGTGGAGAGCCTTTCCTTGTTGGCAGGTGATGGTATAAGGTGCGAAACAGAGATAGCTGTATAACAGAAACAAAAGGATGTTAGGGATCCTTATACAAAAACAAGATTATCTGGTGATCCTTCTCAGGATCCTATATCCTACCATGGGTGCTCCACTTCCTTGGCAGATTCTTTCCATCCGGGATAGAATCCCTTCTAACAAAGAAGAATCGCCGTTTCCAGTTTGTATCATTCTTAGTGGCTTTGAAGATGGGGTGTTCTTCACCGGGTTTACGCTTGAATAGATATCGGTGGGATCCAAATGTGGTGAGATCATACATCTCTGCCAACTCCGACATTCCTAGGGCAATTCCTTCCTGCTCAATGATCCTCTCAAGGGTATATAAGACCCTCCAGATCATTGGCATAGCTTGAATATAGGAGATGCCGGTGAGGGAGAAGAAAGACTGGGTGAATTCAGGGAAAGGATACGAGTATCCTATTGTGAAAGGAGTGACCGGGAAAGCTACCCAAGTTTCAGAAACGTAATCACTTAGAACGGTAGGATCAAACGGTTTGAAATAGGTGTTCGCCGGAAAGCAATGCCGGATTCTGTCTATTTGCGGATCAGTGAAGCAGCACCTTTCATTCGCTGAATCTTTGATGATCCCCTGGCTCTTAAGAGGATTGTCCTTCTTGTGATCCTTAGCAGGAGAGGATCTTAACATCATCTTGATTATGAAGAAGGTGAAGAGAGAAGGAGCAGAGAAAGAAAACGCAAAGGAAGAAGAGAAAGAGAGATACCTGTTTGATCTTCGGATATGAATTTAAAGGGAGTTTCTCTTGAATTTAAATGCAGATTGATCCCTGTTGGGATTGAACCCTACCAGAGGAACAGATAATGTAAAGCCAAAACCAGGTCACAACAGAGGATTCACAATAAGCAGCAGTTTACACTTTGTTCTCCCCTTGAAAGTGATTTATAACAACTGATGGTCTCTATCTGCTGTTCATATTCAACTGCTGCTGACCTTTCAACTGCTGATGAAAACCCTGAAGTATCCAACACTGCTGGTCCTATCTACTGATGATAAAGCACTGCCCAGTCAAGGACTGATCAACCTTGAGGAAAGCACTGACATAAAGAGAAAGCAGCTGTTTAGTGAAATATCTGTTTTATGTATAGTCAGTGGTTAGGTTAGCAGTGTTTATGTAAGGACAGTAGTTACAGGTTGTTAGGCTGTTAGACGTCGCTTTCATGGTGACGTCAGCTGAGATACCTCAGTGGTTTGGATTGCCTATAAATGTAACAGTACCCTGTACTGTTACATTTGATTGACTGAGCGAGTTCTTCTCCTCATGTCTAATCCTTTCATCTTGTGTGCAACCAACCTTGGGGCATCAGGCTGAGGGGGAGTTTAGTTTGTAAGCATATCTGTAATCTTTTGCTTTGATTTGTAAATCTTTTGACTCTATGAGAAGCAATTGTTTATCAAACTATTTTCTCCATTTGATTGTGTTTACAAAATTTGTTTTCATTTCCGCTGCACTTTACATGTTTTCATATTTACAAATCGTTCCAAACATACAAACAAACACAATCATGAGAGCCTCCGATCTTAACAATTGGTATCAGAGCCTGGACAGTCAATTTTGATTTAACAGTCAAATTGACATAACAGTTCGGCTCAAAATTCGTTGATACTAAGGTTGGTTGTAGTTAGTTGAAAAACAGAGTATCGAGTAAATCATGTTCAAAGTGGTTAATCAAAAACTCTGTAAATCAACCAAGATGTCATATGACACACAAATTTCACACAACAAGTGATATCATGCAGAAGTCACTCATAGTGTTCAGATCTGTAAACATATTTGTTAAATTATGGGATTGTTCTATATTTTTCAATATTGATTTCAACTGTTGTTTTGATATTTGTGATGTTTTCATTAAATACTAAAGTATGAACCTCAGATTAACAAAACCTATGATTCATAAAACATTAGTGTTTTGTTTTTCTATAAAGAGGAAATTGAAACTTTAGTCATTCAGATCTTATGTGTTGAAAACAGGTTGAGTTCCTCAAAAGGACAAAATCAACTATGTTAAAATACATTAAGAAAATTCACAAAAACTCAGAAGTGTGTTTGTCTCAAAACTTTTGATGTCATTAGAAAAGAGTATAAACATAAAACACTTATGAGTCAAAGTTTAGGGTAATAATGGTCATTAAGCAACTATGTGCATTCATCTGTTCAGAAAAAGGTATTTGATTCCAGTGAATGAACTCCAAAAAGGACTAGACAAATGTTCAAAAATTTATCCATGTGTCCTCAGGTTTGCAATCAACTGACAAAGAAAATGGTACCAAACAGTGGTCAAAATTTTGTCAAAATATTCTACCACTGATGTCAAACCACTGACCATCTTCATAAAACTTGAGAATGTTATGATTTTGTTTTCTATTGAAAATTTACCAGATCCTTTTTGATACTATTCTCAGAAAATCCTTTAACCATTTTTTTTCAAAGGATTTTCTCGAATAACCAGGATATATCATTCATTTTTTTTTGGATATATTTGAAACTTTTGCTTGTTTTTGTTGGCAATAGTTTCAGCTCCTGACAGGATGTAATACCTTATTTTTGGTGGTATTGTTGTCCTCATAAATGGGTCAAAAGGAAATGGTATATTTATTAAGATCATGTCATACTCAGGTTTGATCCTAAATTTTTATCAAAGGTTGATTGCAAACTGTGCTTAAATTACTAGGGTACTCATGTGTTAATTGAATATTAAACGAAAATGAGTTGCCTTAGCAAAAAGTTTTCATCATCTGGGGTACTAAACCACTGTCTATCAAAATTGACATGTGGCAAAACCTTGAATGAAAATCCTCAAAACTGTTGCTGAAACACCTGTCCTTCATATTTGTACCATTTACCCTAACCACTGTTTTGTTCCAACGTCTGATCTCTAAACACTGTCCACTGCTGAAAGTTAACCACTGATCCCTCATTTTCTTGAAAACCACTGATGCTCAAAATCAGTGTCTTATCCACTGATATGCTATCCACTGATAGTAAAAATCATCCACTGCCCATAATTTTTACCGTTGTAACCACTGATGCTTGATACGTCAGTGGCTCTTAAAACAACTGTTCTCCATACTTCATCCGTCTCATCAGTGTTTGACACGTGGTCAGTTTTTAGCCCTCAGATCGTAATAACCGCTGCCACATCAGCGATCATTTTTTAAATAAAACCCTGCCCTAAACCCCCAAACAGGGTTTTACATTGTCGAATTGAATTCCAAAATTCTCTTCACAAAAGCAGTTTCCAACCCTTCTTCTCAAAATCTTCAAAAAACGTTCTTCGTTCTTCTCCGCAAAAATGACAAAATCAAAGTCAAAATCAAAATCAAAACCTGAATCACCATCACCTTCACAAGAGATCGCTCAAACGGCCGAAGAATCCATCGATATACCATTCAAACAATCTCACAATTATTTGGGTTTACTCACAAAACCCAAAGACAACCACACTTTCGACTCCATCATTGATACATTGTCTGCATTAAAGTACAAAACTTTGTTGACGGCAGATGCTCCCATTTACTTGCAAACCCAGAGAGAGTTTTGGAAAAAGGCGTCGCTTGAAAAACAAGACGGAAAAGTCATAGCCATTAACTCCTCAATACAGGGTAAAGCAGTTTAAATAACCCCACAGTCGATCTCCGAAGTCTTTAATCTCAACGATCAGGAAGGTAAACTCTCTTTTGAGAAAGCCGAGATGAAAACTGATTTCGTAAAAAGGGGATATGCAGAACAATCAAAGGTTGATACCTTACAAAAAGGTTACTTTCCGTCTGCTCCAAGATTTTTATTTCACACACTTTTGATGTGTGTTTCAAATAAAACAACATCATTTAATGAAATACCATTGAAGATTCAATGCCTGGGGTATGCCATTTTGAATAACAAAGATTACAACTATTCCCAGGAAATCTTCAATGACTTAGTGAAAAATGTTGACAACAAAGCATTTTTACTCTTTCCAAGATTTTTGAGTTATTACTTTAAACAAAAATTTGTAAAGGAAAATGAAAATTTGCCAAAACAAGGTGTTCATTGTCAAATAAAAAGCTTAACAAAAGAAACATTTTCAAGGATGATGGCACCAATAAAAACAAAAGCAGGGGTACCTGAGCAGATTTTAGCGGTTACAACTGCTCCTCAGGTATCAGCTGCTGAGCCCACTGCTCCAGGTGATCATAGCAGCACAACCACTGCTTTGAAACCCACACCTGACATCACCAAAAAGACCAAAAGAAAAACATCCAGAAAACCCACCATACCCAAAACAAAGGCAACTCTGGAAGATGAGATCCCAGAGGAAATGCCTGTGACAACACAAAAGTCACCACAAACCACTGCTGCTACTTCCTCACAGCAGTTGGAAGAAAGATCTCAACCCATGCCTAAAACTCCTCCTGCATCCTCACAAAAGGATCAGGTTGTAAGCACAGGGACACCACAATATGAAGCTCTTAATCCACTTGGATCCATCTTCCTCAGTCCTGATCCCAAGGACATGTCTCTTTCAACTCCCATCCCCTCACCAATAATAATGCCACAATCCATGCTACCTTTGTTGCATGCAGCTGCTATAGCTCAGACACATACCAGTTCCTCTCTATCACCTGTCACTGAGAGTATACCCCCACAGGTGACTGGGTCTGATGCTACTACTCCTGTTATCCCTGCAACAATTGAGGAGGTTACACCCCCTAAGTTACAAGTAACTCTCGGTAGTAGTTCAAGTGGAGCAGCAACTACAACTGGTGGATCAACAGGTCTCCAGTTGGCCAGTTGTTTCATAAATCAGACTCCCTTGAAGGCAATTTCTTCAATAGCACCAATGTTAACCACTAGTGAGCCTATTTTGACCACTAGTAACATCAAAGGTTTATCAAGTGCTGAAGAAAGAAGTCCCCAGTACCAAGAACAAGGGGCATCAATGGGTGATTTTTGGGACTCTGTCCCTAAGACACACATTGATATAACCACTGCTGGTGGGGATTCAGATGATCCTACTAAAGTAGGTGATGATTCAAGATATCAGGAATTGACGGAGAGAGTTGACAAACTTGAAGAATCAGTTGCTGAAATAAAGGAGATGGTGCAAGAGATTTTAAAAGCTCAGAAAGCACAAGCCACTGCTGTTCCTGCTCAAGCACCTGCACAACATGCATTTGCTGAAAATGAGCTTTGGAATACTTTTCAACCCATGCTTGAAGCACAGCAACTTATGGCTGACAAAAAGCATGCTATTCAAGTACAAATGCTGACCAACATGGTTGAATCAAGATTTAAAGACACTCAAGCAGATATCAAGGCTATAAAGGCTAGCATTCAAAGTGCCTCTGGCAAAGTTCCTTCTTCCATACCATTTCTTGTAAACCCCCCTTCAGATAATGCCAAAAAGGGGGAGAATAACAAGCTGTTGGGAAAGATGAATAGGATGGGAATAGAACATGGCCTTCATGTTGAGCCTGAAAAAGAAAAAGAAAAAGAAAAGCAGATCTCAAAACCTGTTAGCCAAACAGCTGATACAGCAGTAGTTACAAAAACTGCTGTCAGTAGCCAAACAGCTGCCATGTCATCAACACACACCACTCTACCACACACCACTACAACTACTGCTCCACCATCATCATCTACAATCATACCATCACCACTGCCTCCTGTCATAAAACAGAAGACAACAGATGTTACAACATCTGTTGTAATGACAGCAGTGATTGAAACACCAGTTGTTTCAACCACTATCAGTCAATCACTGTCACAAACCACTGCTATCCAATCTACCACCACTGATCCACCCAAAACATCATCTGCTCCTTCCTCATTAAAAAGGAGAAGGAATCTCATATCAGATGATGATTCACCACCACCATCACCACCATCAAAAACTACTTCACCACTTCCATCCCCTGCTCAGAAGCAGAAGAGAACTGCTGACATATCAGCAGTTGTAATGCCAGCAGATGTTGAGACACCAGTTGTCTCAACAGCTGTTAGTCAGTCATCCACCACTGCTCTCACCTCTCCTACTTCACAGCCAAAGCTCTTCAACAGAAAAAGAAAGCCAATACCTGCCGATGAGAGTACACATGATCCTAATGCTGCACAACATCCACTAGAACTTGAAGCTATCAAAAATGAGATAAGGCAATTCTATACAGAAGAAGATCCTTCAAAAAGGAGATTCTCCTCACTCATAGGCTACATGCCACCAGAGGATATGGATGATTACCTCAAACTCAAGGCAAGGCAGGCTAAAGCAAGAGCTAAATTTGAAAGTGAACGTGAACGTCTAAGCGAAGAAGGCATTGCTAAAAGACTGGATTTCTTCCTTGAAAAGGTAAAGCAGATGGAAGAATTCGCACAGGAACTAATCAAAGAAAAGGCTGAACAACGCAAAGAGCTAAGAAAACAATATATTGCCTACATTATGAAAGAAAAATTCTATCTTGCTGAAGAAAAACAGTTTGAAGAATGGCCAATAATCACTCTAAAGCATGAGGCTGTGAGGATTGACAGAATTAAGAATGATTCTACAAAGAAGAAAAATGCTCCAAACTGGAACAAATTCAAAAAGCTCATTGCTGACTTCACTGCTGAGTATAAAAGAAAGAAAAAGGAGCTGGTGGATGCAAAAATGGATACTGCTGAAGCCATATCAAAATGGTCAAAACAGCAGACTGATGAAGCCTATGAAAGGCTGAAGAAAAGAAAGATAACTGTTTCAGGCACTTCTAAGAAGCAAGAACAAATGATAAAGCTTGAACAGAAGATATGAAACCTTGACACACTGTTCCGGTCTACTTTTGTAACAAATCAAGAAGAGGGAGAACAGCTGACTGAAGAAGAGGTAATAGAAAAGGAAGCAGAGTACTTCAAAGATACCATCACGAAAATGGGTCTAAAAGAAGAAACTTCAACAAAGCTTCAAAGCCTTTTTAAGGCATTAAACAAACCTGCGTCTCCAAACACTGCTAAAGACAAGACAGAAGCTGAAAGACAAGAACTTATTGAACAAGAAACTGCAGAAGATATAGCTGCAGCAGACAAAGTCACTGAAGAAGCTTTCAAAAGAATGTCTGAAAGTCTGCAGGTGTTTTCAAGGCCATCATCCCTCAACTCATCATCAAATAAGTCTCTCCCAAGAAACCCACTTGGCTTAAAAATACTAAAGTGGATGTCTGATCAAAAGACTCACGTATTGACCCTGGTCAGAGCCAATGGAGAAGTAAAGTACATATCAAGGAAAGAAGCACTAGGCCTTAGTGTTCAAGATTTGCAGGATCTCCTTGAACTTACACTGTGTAGGGATGAGGATGACCAGAGTGCACAGGAATTTGAAGCTGAATTCAAAGATCAAGCTAAGGCACTCTTGATGAGTAATAAAGGTCCTGAATAATGAAGGGTTTTTGGCATTATCTGTTCCAGGGGGAGATTGTTGGGATTGAACCCTACCAGAGGAACAGATAATGTAAAGCCAAAACCAGGTCACAACAGAGGATTCACAATAAGCAGCAGTTTACACTTTGCTCTCCCCTTGAAAGTGATTTATAACAACTGATGGTCTCTATCTGCTGTTCATATTCAACTGCTGCTGACCTTTCAACTGCTGATGAAAACCCTGAAGTATCCAACACTGCTGGTCCTATCTACTGATGATAAAGCACTGCCTAGTCAAGGACTGATCAACCTTGAGGAAAGCACTGACATAAAGAGAAAGCAGCTGTTTAGTGAAATATCTGTTTTATGTATAGTCAGTGGTTAGGTTAGCAGTGTTTATGTAAGGACAGTAGTTACAGGTTGTTAGGCTGTTAGACGTCGGTTTCATGGTGACGTCAGCTGAGATACCTCAGTGGTTTGGATTGCCTATAAATGTAACAGTACCCTGTACTGTTACATTTGATTGACTGAGCGAGTTCTTCTCCTCATGTCTAATCCTTTCATCTTGTGTGCAACCAACCTTGGGGCATCAGGCTGAGGGGGAGTTTAGTTTGTAAGCATATCTGTAATCTTTTGCTTTGATTTGTAAATCTTTTGACTCTATGAGAAGCAATTGTTTATCAAACTATTTTCTCCATTTGATTGTGTTTACAAAGTTTGTTTTCATTTCCGCTGCACTTTACATGTTTTCATATTTACAAATCGTTCCAAACATACAAACAAACACAATCATGAGAGCCTCCGATCTTAACAATCCCTATCTCTAACTCCTATTTATAATGATGATTTTGCAGGATAGTCACCTCAGTGACGTCATGTTCGTAACGGCTAGTCCGATTACAACGGCTAGCTATCCGTTGGTTAATTGCGGATAAGAACAAAATACAACTCGTTTATTTACATAATTACTCCTTATATTTTGGGGGCAATTGTTAGGGGTGGATTTCTAAATGATCAGTGATCCTCATTTACTGTTGGGTTTAGTGATCCTCAATTCTGTCTGTAGTAGTGATCCTCAGAAGTGTTGCAGGATCAGGATCATGGATCATCATAAGGATCCTTGTACTAACGGTTGTCTACTTTGAATTCGAAACTGTTTTGCAGGAGTACCAGCTTGGACTTGGTCTTGGCGATATTCCTGGAGTATATTCTATGTTTATTCCGCACGTGCCTGGCCAAAAGTGGACATTATGGAGTCGTGGAGGACTTGCACCATTTGCGGAATGTTAGTTAGTGTAGATATTTTCCATTTTTAAAGGGGTAGCGAGCTAATTAGAAAAGACTTGGCTATTTTTGGCTACACACACACTCTTACAACTGCTCTCACCAGCTCTCGTTAACTCACTTGGCGATTACACACTTTTTTACACAATACACTATAGTGATCCTTGTACTTAGCTCGCTATCATCCGAAGTTGTATTACATTTCTTGTTTAATTTGAGTTGGTGATCGGTAGTTTCCATCACCCGAGGTTTTTTATGCCGGAGATCATTCATTGATCAAGGGCTTTTTCCTTGTATAAATCTTCGTGTCACTTGTTCATTACATTTCATAGTGATCCTTATTGTTATTCATCAATTCAAGCATCATACCTCACAACAGAAAGTTTGGTTGCATTATCATTGCTTGATTTTTGGCCAAAACAAAAAGGATCTCAAGGATGCCAAAACTCAGATAGCTGCCATTCTGATTAATGTTGATTATGAGAAGAGCGAGATCTCAGAGGATGCTAAGGTCTCCGCTGCCATTGCCATGTACAAGACCAAGCTACAGATGGCCCAAGAAGCTCAGGATCCTGCCTTTGACAGGAGCAACTGGGACATGGAGGGCTGGAAGGCTAGGCTGGCTGAATTGGAGGATGAGGCTGATGAGGTTCTGGCCATCGAGGCTAGTGGTAGCGGCAAGGATCATGTGAAGGATACCGGAGCTGGAGGAGATGGCGATGCAGCGAAGGTGTAGGCTGCATGAATGGGCGATGAAGGACATTTCTAGACGTAGCCGGAGCCCATTTTTTAAGTTTGGTAGTTTGTTTTGATGATGTTTTTGTTGAACAATGATGGGTTGTACTTAAACAATAGTAATTAGGGCTAAGAATCATGGATCCTTTGAACAATAGGTAGGATTACAAATGGTGGAGGGATCCTCTGTTTTGGGGATGAAGCCATTGTGATCATGCTGTCTTTTGATTCCTACACTACCAAGCCCCTTAGACAATGGACACCCTTTGCCAACCCATGTGGACGGGCCACGTTTTGCTGGTAGAAACGTGGGTTGGCAATTTTGACAACCTTAAAGGGTTTAATCTTTTGTGAATAAAATAACTTTAACTTTCTGGCTTATCCTGTGTTGATATCCTTGTTAACATTTCACTTTCCAACTGTTGTGATGTTCACTTTGTTTAAACTTATCAAGTAAAGACAAATTTAAGAAATATATCAAAAAAAAATTAGGATATGATCAAGGATCACATATCCCATAGCCGATTAGTTTTGAAAAGTTATATAGTTTAAGGATCACAAGTTCAGTTGTCAAAAGATAAGGGTTACTCAAATAAATAATGAATAGAATCAAAATAGTTAAGGATCATACCTGAGAATCCAAGTTAGGATCCTAACCTTTAACAGTTGTAAACAGCATAATCCAAAAGACAAACCTTAGGAAAAGGTAAGGATCAAGGATCCTTGGTCATTTATCTCCAAAAACCTGAAATAAGGTATAACTTGGGACTAAGCCAACATAGGATAAGAGTTAGTAACTGGGGACAAGCCCAACAATTCTGGGGACAAGCCCAATATACTAGGGACAAGCCCAAAGGATAACTGGGGACAAGCCCAAAGGATAACTGGGGACAGGCCCAAAGGATAACTGGGGACAAGTCCAAAGGATCGTATGTAAACTGGAGTATGGCCCTCACTGGCGACTATCCAAACTTAGTGACATGAAAATGCCAAAACCTTAGCTAACGTGAAAACGTTAGAAACCTTAGGAACGGATGTATGGTACGTCTACCATTATACGTAGGATCCTGAATATAGCCAGTACAATGAAATTGTCAGCCCCTAAAGCGAGTACTGGTCCCATTGCCATGAACTATACCAGGATCATCGTGCGCTACTGGCGAAACTGGGGACAGGCCCAAACTGGGGACTAGCCCAAATAACTGGGGTCAAGCCCAAATAACTGGAGTCAAGCCCAAATAACTGGATACTTCTGTGGATACTCAATCCTTAGTTAAGGATACCTGAACCTTCAAAACTCAGAATCAAGTGAAAGGAGGATAAAGGATGCAGGATCCTCACCCTTATAAGAGAATAACAGAATGAAATAGTTTGAGATTAGAATGTTACCAGAAAGAGGATCATCTGTCTGTAAGGATCCTTCAAGGATACTTGTCAAGTGAGGATCATGGATCCTTATCACATAAAATATTTCTTCAAATGGACAGCATTCCAAGCTCTTGGTAGCAAATCACCTTCCATTGTTAGCAATCGATATGCCCCCTTTCCTGCCTCAGCTTCAATCAAATAGGGGCCTTCCCATTTTGGTGCCAATTTTCCATCAGCAGGATTGGTAGTATTCTGAAATGCTTTCCTTAATACCATATCACCAACTTGGAATTTCCTGATCCTGACATTTTTGTTGTAGGCTCCAGTCATCCTTTATTGATAAATGGCCATCCTTATCCTTGCCAAATCCTTGATTTCTTCTATAGTATCCAAGTCTTGAACCAAGTTTTCAGCATTTTCTCCAGGATCACGAATGCTTGTTCTTGCAGTTGGAACCACCATCTCTGTAGGGATCACTGATTCTGCCCCAAATACCAAAGAAAATGGAGTTTGGCCTGTAGCATTCTTGGGAGTTGTCCTATCAGCCCAAAGCACATAACGTAGCTCTTCTGCCCATTTTCCTTTCTTGGATCCAAGCTTCTTCTTCAAATTGTTGATGATGATCTTGTTGGATGATTCTGCCTGACCATTAGCTTGTGGGTGGACTGGTGTTGATGTTATCATCTTAATCCCCCAACTGTCACAAAAGTTAGTGGTTCTATTCCCAATAAATTGGGATCCATTATCACAAATAATCTCAGAAGGGATACCAAATCTAGTAATAATGTTTCTTTTAATAAAGGATGTAACTTCCTTTTCTCTGACTTGAGCAAAGGCTTCAGCCTCTATCCACTTAGAGAAGTAATCAGTCATAGCAAGCATGAATACTTTTCCACCAGGTGCCTTAGGAAGTTTTCTTACTATATCCATTCCCCATCTCATGAATGGCCAGAAAGAGGATATAGGATGCAAGAGCTCTGCTGGTTGGTGAAGAATATTACTATGCCTCTGGCAAGGATCACACTTCTTGGCATACTCCACAGCATCCTTCTTCATAATGGGCCAGTAGTATCATGTCCTCAGGATCCTTGAGAATAATGCCCTGCCCCCAGTGTGGTTTCCACAATCTCCTTCATGGAAATCCTTTAGGACTTCTTGGATTTCAGGATCCTCAATGCATCTTAGATATGGTCCTGCAAGAGATCGTTTATACAACATATTATTTAATATTGTAAATTGAGATACCTTAATTTTGAAAGCCCTTGGGTTTTCTCCTGTAGGAATCTCTCCATGTTGAATATATCTCATGATTGGGAGGATCCATGATCCTGGATGAAATTGAGTATCATCACTAGGGATGACTGCAAAATCTTCTCCTATCTCCATAGCTACATGATCCTCGATAGCAGGGGTCAGGATATGGATAATAGGGATCTTGATATCCTCAGGGATCTTCAAAGATGATCCTAGATTAGCTAAAGCATCAGCTTCTGCATTCTCTTCCCTTGGTACCTGTGTCAAACTAAAGGATGCAAAAGAGAGTGCCAATTCTTTGACTTTCTCCAAATATTTGATTAGCTTTTCACCTTTAACAGCATAGGATCCATTAAAGTGATTAGTGATCAGTAAAGAATCTACATGTACCTCAAGATACCTGATCCTCATATGCTTTGCAATTTGCAAACCAGCTATCAAGGCTTCATACTCAGCCTCATTGTTGGTAGTTTGAAATTCACAAGCTATGGAGTGGGATATTATGTCCCCCTGTGGCGATTTTAGTAGTATTCCAAGCCCTGTTCCTTTCACATTAGATGCTCCATCAGTGAAGAGTATCCAAGGATCCTTAGTTTCTTCTAGCTGTTGGAGTTCTAACTCAGCTTCCTTTTGCAAATCACTACTAAAATCTGCCACAAAGTCAGCTAAGGCTTGGGATTTGATGGCAGTCCTTGGTTCATATCTTATATCATATGCACTTAGCTTCACTGCCCACTTAGCCATCCTTCCTGACATTTCAGGTTTCCCGAGAACATTCTTAATTGGAAAATTAGTCTTAACAATAATGGCATGAGTCTCAAAATAATGTCTTAATTTAGTGGATGCCATAATTAATGCAAGGATAAGTTTTTCTAAATGTGAATACCTGGATTCAGCATCAAGTAAGCTCTTACTTACATAATAAACAGGATGTTGTGTACCTTGGTGATCCATAACAAGGACCGCACTTACTGCTTTTGAGGATACTGCTAGGTACTAGGATAATACATCCCCTTTTTCTGGTTTCATTAAGGCTGGTGCTGAGGATAGGTAATCTTTAAGAGCTTTGAGGGCACCTTCATGCTTCTCAGTCCATTCAAATTTCTTGTTCTTCCTCAGGATATCATAGAATTCCTTACACTTTTCTGAGGATTTGGATATGAATCTGTTCAAGGCTGCGATCCTGCCCGTCAGTCTTTGCACATCCTTAGCATTGGCAGGAGATTTTATATTCACAATAGCCTTAATTTGTTCTGGACTTGCTTCAATACCTCTCTTTGTTACCATATATCCTAAGAATTTACCTGCCTTAACACCAAAATGACACTTAGAAGGATTTAGTTTCATATTAAATTTATCAAGGATATTGAATGCTTCCTCCAAGTATTTAAGGTGATCCTCAGCTTTTTTGGACTTAACCACCATGTCATCAATATAGACTTCCATAGTGTGTCCAATTTGTTCCTTGAACATCATATTGACAAGCCTTTGGTAAGTAGCACCTACATTCCTTAGTCCAAATGGCATAGCAATATAACAATATATACCAGTTGGGGTCATAAAGGCTGTATCCTCTTGATCAGATGGTTTCATCTGAATTTGTTGAAATCCAGATGAAGCATCCATAAAAGTCAACAACTCATGACCCGCGGTAGCATCCACCATGGAGTCAATGTGGGGTAATGGGAAAGGATCCTTGGGACATGCCTTGTTTAAATCAGTAAAATCGACACATACCCTCCACTTTCTATTCTTCTTTTGAACAACAACCACATTGGCTAACCACCTTGGATACTTAACCTCTCTTATCATACCTGCTCGAAGTAGCTTATCTACCTCTTCCTGGATAATAGCATTTCTTTCAGGTGCAAACTTTCTCCTCTTTTGATGTATAGGCTTGAATGACCTGTCAATGCCAAGTTTATGAGTAATTATATCCTTAGATATACCTGTCATGTCTTAATGTTTCCAGGCAAAGGTGGATTTCCTTCTCTTAAGGAAGGATACTAGCTCCTGTTTAATGTGGCTAAGGATCCCTGATCCTATGAAGGTCTTGGATTCAGGATCCTCAGGATCCGTGAGGATTTCCTTCAAATCCTGTTCTCTTGCCTCCAAGACATCTCTTGAAGGATACTTTAATTGCTATTGCTCCCTTGGTTTTGAAGCTGGCTTCATTGATGAGGTATAGCAATTCTTAGCTTCTTGTTGATCGCTCTCAATTTTCACCACTCCCCAAGGACTTGGAAGCTTTACACATTGATGATAGGTGGATGGAACTGCCTTCATATCATGTATCCATGGCCTGCCAAGGATAACATTGCAACATGATAAGCAATCTATAACACAAAATTTTTTATAAGAATGCAATCCTTCAATATAGATTGGGAGTTTGTTGTCCCCCAATGTATTCTTAGTTTCTCCACTGAATCCCACAAGTACTGAGGATCTTGGGATTATATCAGACTCTGGGGTATTCATCTTCTTGAGAACATCAAGCTGAATGATGTTCACAGAGCTTCCTCCATCTATACGGATCCTGCGAACAAAGTGGTTAGAAATAAACAATGTAATTACAAGACCATCATGATGAGGATCCTGGACATCAACACGATCATCCTCATCAAAAGTTATAACTTTATCCTGGGTGACAACGGAGGTCCGGACGGGTTTGTCTCCATTATCCATCTTGGTTTCCTTAGCATGTCTTTTTGCTGCCGAAAAGGAGTTGCCACATATATCTGATCCACCGGATATGAAATTTATGACTTGTGCATCTGCGGGAGGAGCAGGAGCCCTTTCTGGGATCCTTTCAGGATCCTGGGTCCTTGACTTCTTCCGTCCCAAGAGTTCCTTCAAATGCTCCTTGCTCAACAAGTAACCAATTTCCTTTCTCAGTGCAATACACTATTCACTGAGATGCCCAAAATCCTCATGATATGCACACCACTTGGACTTATCCTTTGTAGAGCTGGTTTATCACTCTTCCTTGGCCACCTAGCTTTCTCACCTAAATTCTGCATTGCAAGGATTAGTTCATTGTTATCAACAGAAAAACAGTATTCAGAAATAGGAGGATAATCCTTATCATTCTCTTCTTGTTCCACTGAATGCACGTTCTGATTGTCAGACTTATTGTAAAATTTGGATTTGTTATTCCTGAAGTAGGATCCTTGTTTCTCCTGTTTTGAGGATCCTGCTAATCTATCCTGGATCCTTTTGTCATCCTCTAGGCGGATGAACCAAAGGGCCCTGGTTCTTACTTCATCAAGATTCCTGCAAGGTGTCATGACAATATCATCATAGAACAATGAATCCCTTAGTAATCCCATTTTAAAGGCTTCTACAGCCGTAGCAATATCCAAGTTAGGAATATCCAAGGATTCTTTACTAAACTTAGTGATATAATCTCTAAGTGATTCATTTTGACCTTGTGTTACCCTATATAGATTGCTAGTTAATCGTTCAAATTTCCTACTACAAGAGAATTGGCTATTAAACAAATTAACTAGATTAGCAAATGAAGTAATAGAGTAAGGGGGAAGTCTTAGCAGCCATTTAAGAGCAGATCCTGTGAGTGTGGATTCAAATCCCTTGCATAGACATGCTTCTTTTAACCTTTCAGGAATTGGATTGATCTCCATCCTCTCCCTGTACTGAGCTACATGCTCCTCTGGATCCGTTGAGCCATCATACAGCTTCATAGATGGTATCTGGAATCTTTTAGGGATCTCAGCATCACAGAAGGGTGGTGCAAAACGAGATATCCTATGGCTACCATCTGCAATTTCAGGAATGGGTTTAACCACTCCCGGTACACTGGATATCATATCCTTAAGCTTTTGTAGCTCTCTAGCCATAGCCTGATTAATACCTGTATCCTGCATTAAGCCATGGTTAGTGTTATATGAATTATTAAAAATGTTACCTCCCACAGGATTCGTGTTTGGAATTGCGGATGTGAATCCATATTGTCGAGACTCTGGCATGATTGAAGGACCAGAGGGAGCAATGGTCTGCATTGGTATGAAGTCTCCTTGATGAATGTCTGAGCTCTGAAGCAGCATACTTCTCAAAAATCCTTGATCCTGAAGGACGTTGGATCCATGAAGTTGAGATGATCCTTGAACCTGAAAGGATCCTGGAACCAGAGAGGATCCTGGAACCAGAGAGGATCCTGGGACAACGGAGGATCCTTGGACCGGGAAGGATCCTTGGACCTGGGAGGATCTTTGGACCTGGGAGGATCCTTGGACCTGGGAGGATCCTTGAACTGCATGCATTCCCAAATATCCTCCTGAAGTGTGGTATCCCTGATGCTGAGAAGAGTATCCTGATGGTTGAGAAGAGGATCCTTGAGGCTGGAAGTGAGAGCCAAATGCCTGACTCATAGTTGCTGTTCCATAACGCCTTCCTGGTAATTCACCCAAGTATTGCACGTCCGGAACTACTAAGTTTTGGGATGTTATGACTGGAGTGTTGAAGTTCAGCGACCTTGGCATCAGAGGGGAGTGATCCTCCACTGATTTCTTCTATTTCTTGATCTCATCGATCTCCCGGAGGACCCTTTCGTTGGTTTTGTCCTGCTCTTGTGCATGATTCCTCATCTGCAAAATCAGAGTGTAAAGATCATTAGTAGTAGGATTAGTTGAAACAGAAGAAGTTGGTGGTTTTTGGAAAATGGGGGTTCGTTTCTTCGCAGCATTCTCAGCATTCTTCTGGGATCCAGAAGGTGGTGGAGACAAAGGAGGAACGCCTTGTGAAGAGCTGAATGATGGCATCAAGTTTGAAGTGTTCTTTGCTGAAGAAGCCATCTGCCTGGTTGTTATGAACCGAAATGATCACGAATATACGAATCTTCTTAGGAATGAAGCACCAATTGCCCCACGGTGGGCGCCAAACTGTTTTGGTCAAAAATCAAGCAATGATAATGCAACCAAACTTTCTGTTGTGAGGTATGATGCTTGAATTGATGAACAACGATAAGGATCACTATGAAATGTAATGAACAAGTGACACGAAGATTTATACGAGGAAAAAGCCCTTGATCAATGAATGATCTCCGGCATAAAAAACCTCGGGTGATGGAAACTACCGATCACCAACTCAAATTAAACAAGAAATGTAATACAACTTCGGATGATAGCGAGCTAAGTACAAGGATCACTATAGTGTATTGTGTAAAAAGGTGTGTAATCGCCAAGTGAGTTTACGAGAGCTGGTGAGAGCAGTTGTAAGAGTCTGTGTGTGTAGCCAAAAATAGCCAAGTGTTTTCTAATTAGCTCGCTACCCCTTTAAAATGGAAAATAACTACACTAACTAACATTCCGCAAATGGTGCAAGTCCTCCACGACTCCATAACGTCCACTTTTGGCCAGGCACGTGCGGAATAAACATAGAATATACTCCAGGAATATCTCCAAGACCAAGTCCAAGCTGGTACTCCTGCAAAACAGTTTCGAATTCAAAGTAGACAACCATTAGTACAAGGATCCTTATGATGATCCATGATCCTGATCCTGCAACACTTCTGAGGATCACTACTTCAGACAGAATTGAGGATCACTAAACCCAACAGTAAATGAGGATCACTGATCATTGAGAAATCCTCCCCTAACACCTATATCCTCTTCTTGTCCATTTATGAGATGGGGAATGGACATAGTTGGTAAGCTTCCTAAGGCACCTGGTGGAAAAGTATTCGTGCTTGCTATGACTGATTACTTCTCCAAGTGGATAGAGGCTGAAGCCTTTGCTCAAGTCAGGGAAAAGGAAGTTATATCCTTTATAAAGAGAAATATTATTACTAGATTTGGTATCCCTTCTGAAATTGTTTGTGATAATGGATCCCAATTTATTGGGAGTAGAACTACTAACTTTTGTGACAACTGGGGGATTAAGATGATAACATCAACACCAGTCCACCCACAAGCTAATGGTCAGGCAGAATCATCCAACAAGATCATCATCAACAATTTGAAGAAAAAGCTTGGATCCAAGAAAGGAAAGTGGGCAGAAGAACTACCTTATGTACTATGGGCTGATAGGACAACTCCCAAGAATGCCACTGGCCAAACTCCATTTTCCTTGGTATTTGGGGAAAAATCAGTGATCCCTACAGAGATGGTGGTTCCTACTGCAAGAACAAGCATTCGTGATCCTGAAGAAAATGTTGAAAACTTGGTTCAAGATCTGGATACTATAGAAGAACTCAGGGATTTGGCAAGGATAAGGATGGCCAGTTATCAACAAAGGATGGCTGGAGGTTACAACAAAAACGTCAGGATCAGGAAATTCCAAGTTGGTGATATGGTGTTAAGGAAAGCATTTCAAAATACCACCAATCCTGCTGATGGAAAGTTGGCACCAAAATGGGAAGGCCCTTACTTGATTGAAGCTGAGGCAGGAAAGGGGGCATATAGATTGCTAACAATGGAAGGTGATTTGCTACCAAGAGCTTGGAATGTTGTCCACTTGAAGAAATATTTCATGTGACAAGGATCCATGATCTTTACAAGTATCCTTGAAGGATCCTTACAAGATAGACGATTCTCATTTTGGTAATAATCTAATCCCAAACTATTTCATTTTTTTATTATTATCCTATATAAGGGTAAGGATCCTGTATCCTTTATCCTCCTTTCACTTGATTCTGAGTTTTGAAGGTTCAGGTATCCTTAACAAAGGATTGAGTATCCACAGAAGTATCCAGTTATTTGGGCTTGACCCCAGTTATTTGGGCTAGTCCCCAGTTTGGGCCTGTCCCCAGTTTCGCCAGTAGCGCACGATGATCCTGGTATAGTTCATGGCAATGGGACCAGTACTCGCTTTAGGGGCTGACAGTTTCATTGTACTGGCTATATTCAGGATCCTACGTATAATGGTAGACGTACCATACATCCGTTCCTAAGGTTTCTAACGTTTTCACGTTAGCTAAGGTTTTGGCATTTTCATGTCACTAAGTTTGGATAGTCGCCAGTGAGGGCCACACTCCAGTTTACACACGATCCTTTGGGCTTGTCCCCAGTTATTTTTGGTCTTGTCCCAGTTATTCTTTGGGCTTATCCCTAGTTATTCTTTGGGCTTGTCCCCAGTTATCCTTTGGGCTTGTCCCCAGTATATTGGGCTAGTCCCCAGAATTGTTGGGCTTGTCCCCAGTTACTAACTCTTATCTTATATTGGCTTAGTCCTAAGTTGTATCCTATTTCAGGTTTTTGGAGCTAAACGACCAAGGATCCTTGATCCTTACCTTCTACTAAGGTTTGTCTTTTGGTTATCCTGATTATAAGTGTTAAAGGTTAGGATCCTAACTTGGATTCTCAGGTATGATCCTTAACTATTTTGATTTTATTCATTATTCATTTGAGTGACCCTTATCCTTTGACAACTGAACTTATGATCCTTAAACTACCCTACTTTTCAAAACTTGTCAACTGTAGGATATGTGATCCTTGATCATATCCTAAACTTTTTGAGGATATTTATTAAATTTTTCTTTACTTGATAAGTTTAGACAAAATGTATATCACAACAATTGAAAAGTAAAGTACTAACAAGGATAGTAACACGGGAGATAGCCAAAAAGTTAAAGTTATTTTATTCACAAAACGTTAACCCCTTTAAGGTTGTCAAAATTGCCAACCCACGTTTCTACCAGCAAAACGTGGCCCGTCCACATGGGTTGGCAAAGGGTGTCCATTGTGTACGGGTCTTTGTAGTGCAGGAAATAGAAGACGGAAGGATAACGAGTGGCTTCATCCCCCAAACAGAGGATCCATCCACCACCCATTATCCTGCCTATTGTTCAAGGATCCATGATCCTTAGCCCTAATTACTATTGTTCAAATACAACCCATCATTGTTTCAAAACAGCATAACCAAAATAAAACCACCAAATTCTAAAAAAATGGGCTCCGGCTACATCTAGAAATGTCCTTCATCGCCCATTTCAGCAGCTTACACCTTCGCTGCATCACCATCACCTCCAGCATCCTCCACCCGATCCTTGACTCCACTGCCGCCAGCCTCGATTGCCAGGACTTCATCAGCCTCTTCCTCGTCGTCCAGCTCAGCTAACCTTGCCTTCCAGCCCTCTACATCCCAGCTGCTCTTGTCAAAGTCAGGATCCAGAGCTTCTTGGGCCATCTGCAACTGGGTTTTGTACATAGCAATGGCAGCGGAGACTTTGGCATCATTGGTGATATCATTCTTCTCTTGGTCAGCAGTAATGTGAGCTAGGACGAGTTCCCTCTTCACCAGATTGACATTATTTTCAAGGGAGGCAATCTTCTTATCCTTGGCCAGCATCATCTTTTGGAGGTCCAAACACTTTTGCTGAATCTCTTCAACATTGCCTACGTAGTCCTCAATTTCAGCAAATTTCTGCAAAAAAGACAATGTAAAGCTTAGGATAACATGATCCTCAAGTGGGAAGGATAACTAAGCTAAGTCAGTGATCCTTACATCAGCAAAGTATTCAAGGAACTAGTGGCGGATTAAAGGCAGGCCTTCTAGATTGTCAGCCTCAGAGGCTTTCCTCTTCTTTCCCTTGGAAGCAGTAGGCTTGGGGATGGTGGTACTTGGGCTAGCAGCAGCTTTTTTCTTCCCGGACCTGGGACCAACAGTGGTGAGATCAGTGACACTGAATTTGGAGGCAGATCTTGAAGATTTTCCAGCACCTACACATCCAAAACAGATAAGTATCCTTATCCTATTTCTATTTAACTATTTATTTAAACATCTAATTATGCAAAAAACAGGATACTTACTCGGCATAGTGACAGAACCTGAGGATACTTCTTGAGAATCCTGGGTATTTGTTTTAAATGATCTTATTTCAGGATCGAGCCTCCGAAAAGCAGCAAGCCTTTCCTGTGTTGCAGGTGTTGTGATGAGGTGTGCGACAGTAATAGATGCAAAATAGAATCAAAAGGGCGTTATGTAACACCTCGTAAAATCACGTCCAATGATGTATTGACACGTGTAATAAACCCTAATGAAGTCAAACACCGAAATTAAGGGACTAAATTTTTGAAAAATACAAAAAACCTTGATTAGGAAAGGACTGGAAGTGATAGCATGCCTAAAATAAGTTTCTAAATAGCATCATGCGGTGTTTATGTTCACAAAGGAGTCACTTGTTGATCAAGTGTAGCCGTTGGCGTGATTAATTAAAAGTTTGCGCAATGAAGGGTTAAAAGCGTCAACATGTTAATTCTTACCTCTGAGTGACCTTTTAACAAACCGGGAGCTTCATGATATTTGATTTTACCCTCGGTAATGCCAAATAATGGCCATCTAAGGTTTTTATGCTTATAAGTAAAGTTACGCGCAACTTTACAAGTTAGAGGGACTAAAAGTGTCAATATGTTCAATTATATCTCTGAATGACCTTTTAGTGAACCCGAAGCATCGTGATGTTTAATAATACTTCCAAGAATGCCTAATATGGATTAGGTGAGGCTTCAATGCTATTAAATGATGAGATGCGCAAGTATGCGCAATAGAGGGACCTAAAGCGTCAACTTTTAAATCTACGCCTTTCGGTGACCATCTAAGCGAACGAGAGCATAGTAACATTTATGTATATGCTTGGGAATGATCAATATGGGCCATGGAAGGCTTGGATATCATTAAACAGCATTTCACGCTACTTTGCACAATTAAAGGGTTATTTGACCCATGGCATTATAGCCTAGTGGTATCTTGGGGGTGGGATAAGGTTTATGACCATTAGATCATGGGTTCGATTCCCACAAAGGGGGTTTTCCCAGATTTATTGGGTTTCCCCCTGAATTGGTGTATAGGCATTATTGCCTAGTGGAGATGGATATGATCGGGTGGTTCTGCTGGTGGCACGATGATACTCCAGTGGTCCGTCAGTGATCCAAATTTGCCGTTAAAAAAAAGGGTTATTTGCGTCAAATGGCAAAAGTATGCCGATTCGTAGGGCATCGAACCTTCCGGAATATGACCAGGAGTTAAACATACCCTATTTATTCTTTATATAGCTTAGATATAGGCTTAGAGGTGTTTCGTGCGCAAAAATAAACTTTTATGTCATGCAGGAACTAAAAGTGTCAAAAAATGCACAAGTTTGCATTTTCGCGCATATCTCACATTCTGAATATCTTCGGACACCCAAAAATTTATGTAAGCACTAAAACATTTTATTTTAGTGTTCGGCATCATAAAATTCCATTCGTCGCGGAGTTTGGATCATTTTTCGCATCCGTTCGTATTTCGTCGTAATTAGACGCACAACGTGACCGTACGGCCAAACGAACCGACATCCGACATGTTTTTGAACATGTTTCATGTCCCCTATGTTTACACACCATAGTGAAGCCTTAAAATGAGGATAACGGGCCTTAAACATGTCTAAAATGACTTTAAAGGCTCACAGGGACCATTTCTGTCAGTTTTAAAACTGCTGTTGCTGGGCTGGATTGTCAGGCGGGCCGCGTAAGGCCACACAGACACTTACGCGGGCCGCTAGGCCTGGACAGAATGCATAGCAGCTGCAAACAGCCTGTTTCTTGCTGTTTTCATGTTCAATCTAGTTTCCTATACCCTCAACTCGACTCTAGGGGCTGCACATGGTATAATAAAACCACCCAACACTTGTTGTGATCTGGTTATAGTTCCCCGACACTTGTCGCGATCCTACGAGGTCCCGAAAAGTATAAAAAGGAGGTGAGTTCACTTGTTTCCTTCACACCTTCTTTCCATTCTGCTTATTCTCTGAATTCTTGGAGGATCTTGAGCTTCTTGAGAACCTCCTTCAGTCCTTTGGACTCTTGTAAGTAATCCCTTCATGCTTAGTTTAATTATTTAGCAATTTAAACCGAAAAGTCAAGCGTTATCGATAAACGCTTTGACTTTTAAACTGTTGAACCATGGTTTGCAACAAACATGGCTACGTGACCGTAATTAGGTAGGTGATTAACCCTCAAGAGGGTACCTCCTAATTACCACGTTTACTTAGTTTAATTGTCGGGTCAAATAATGGTCAAACGGGTTAGTTTTAAATAAAATACATAACTATTAGTATAAAAGCTATAAAATCAGTTTTCTCACTTTAATAACTTGGTGAATATTAGTTGAACATGCCTAAGCATGATTCAACCCGACAATTCTAAGTTTAGGCTCGGTTCGGAACCGAAAGTCGCAAAAGTTGACTTTTTCTTTGACTTTCAGTTCTAACCCGATTTAGCTTAGTTTAGATATACCTTAGGATTCCTTTAAGACCATATTATAGGTTAGTATAACTCTTTGAAGTTATACAACTTGGTTCCATAGAAATCCTAGTTCATTGCATGTTTCCGTTAAATGCCTAAATGTTGACTATTATGCCCTTTTGACCCTAAAACGAGAATTTTGAAAATGTGAGAGGACAATAATCTTTATTACTGATTTATAAACTTGTCCTTAAAATATGACATCAGTTAGAGGTCTGGATTAGGAGTTATGCTCAATAGCGTAATTAAAAAGTTTTTATTAATTTAACGGCGTAATTAGCGTATATCCTATCTACACCCAATTTTTAATTCCAAACCTTTTACCTACTGATATAAAATAGTATTTTGGAATATTTGAAGATTTTTAATTATTTTTAGGCTGAGCATAACATAGAGTTCTAAACTTAATTCGGTAATTGTCGGTTTTGCCCTTTTGGCCCATAAAATGAGTTTTACAAATCCTTTCGATGCCAAACCTTTTTCTACTAATCTAATATGATAAATAAAATATTTTGAGACTTCTGGAATAATAAAAACATCAGCTTTCCTTTGAAAACCCGGAAATGGCTCCAAATCGCCTTTTAAGCGTTTTTTAACTCATAATATGTATCAAAACTATTTTAAACATATAAGGGTTGATGCCTACTGATATATTCAGTAAATTTTCATATTTTAACAGTAAGGAAAAGTTTTAAACTCAGGTTTTCAGTTTTGACCTTTTAAGACTATGTGAAATTACCAAAATGCCCCTACGGTGCATAGTATGGTTATGATTAATAAAATTTCACATATATATGATACCTTATTGTTATAAATTATTAAATTGAGTATTTTTACTGATTATATCAGTCCTAAACCTCAGATTTATATTTAACCTCTCTTATAACCTTCAAAATGACCAAAATACCCCTACGGGGCATAAATTGGTTTTAAATTCGTTTTGGGCATAATGGAAGGTATCCTACTGATATCACAACATATTTAAGGCATATTAACTTAGGAAACCTGTTCATGACTATTTTGGTTACCCGTTACGCACTTTTCGCGTTCGGATTGGCTTATGTAAGTAGTTTGCATAAATTAGCCGAAACGGGTTAAACCCTGTCATTTTTATCTCCAAATCCAGAATGTGTTTAAGTTACCCATATTAAACAAGTGTCCAAGCTTGTCGGGTCAAAACCACATTCTAAACCGGTCTTCGCTTTATCATGCGTTCGAACCGTGTATTCCTTTCGAAAACTAACCGGTCTAATCCTAAGCTTGATTAAAGACCCGTTAGGATTCTAATAGGTTATTATAAACATTCGTTCCAGATTAGGAGCCAAGTAAAACCCATCTGTACTTGCTGTATTTGACTTATACATTGCTCAGGTAAATACTCTTAACTTATTTTCCCTATACGGGCTTGGGATACGGTATTATAATAATACCGCTTGGTCGGGTGTGTAGTTATTTAAATCGTATTGTGATTGATGTATTTACAACCCGTTTAATATGTATTATTTGGTGTATGGCCTTTGGGGGTTAAATGACCATGTCCCGGATATCCTTGACATCATTGTATTATAAAATGGCCACGACCTAAGCACGGGGTGTAGGCGTACACCTGACAGATGCATTATGTAAAAACTGGTAATCCACTCAGAGGTATCATCCTTGTGGGCATTATACCGAAACTGGTAATCCACTTAAAGGATGATAGCCTGTGGGCATTATACCTGTGGCGTGTCAGTTAATCTAGTCCGGACTTACCACCGGCCCTAATGGACGACAAATGAGTAAAACTGTATACAAGATTATTTTTAAATAATTGTCCCAAGTTATAAAAATATTTTTGCCGAAGTGCATTCAAATCAATTTTCAAACCTTTTCAAAATGAGTCAGTTAAGTTGTATTTACCAGTGTAAACTGTCGTATTTTCCAAAAAGGCTAAGTGCAGGTACTAGACGAAATAGGCTGGCTACTCCAGGCATCATTACTCAAGTCTCGCAAGCTTTAGATGTCAAAGTCTGTTGAACAGTTTTCCTTTTTATTTGATCCGCCTGTGGATCCTTTACATTCCGTTTGTAATACTTGGATATTACTTTATATTCGGATCATAATATATTTATCGTTTGCTTCCGCTGTGCAATTAAATATTGTGTTGTTTGACTATGATGATATCAACTACATCACGATACTCCCCACCGGGCTCACCGGTGACACGTGGAATTCGGGGTGTGACACGTTAGTGATCCTTAAACAGAAATAAGCTTATTCGGTGATCCTTCTAAGGATCCTCTATCCTACCATGGGTGGTCCATTTTCTAGGCAGATCCTTTCCATCAGGGAGAGAATCTCTTCTGACAAAAAAGAATCGCCATTTCCAGTTGGTGTCATTCTTAGTGGCTTTGAAGATGGGGAGTTCTTCACCAGGTTTATGTTTGAGTAGATATCGGTGGGATCCATGGCTCACAAGATCATACATCTCTGCAAACTCCGACATTCCCAGATCACGTCCTTCATGTTCAATGATCCTTTCAAGGGTATATAAAACCCTCCAGATCATTGGCATCGCTTGAATGTAGGAGATGCCGGTGAGAGAGAAGAAGGATTGAGTGAAATCTGGAAAAGGATACGAGTATCCTATTATAAATGGTGTGACCAGAAAGGCTACCCAGGTTTCAGAAATATAATCACTTAGAACGGTGGGATCAAATGGTTTGAAATCGGTGTTTGCCGGAAAACAATGGCGGATTCTGTCTATCTGTGGATCAGTGAAGCAACATCATTCTTTTGCAGAATCTTTTATGATCCCTTGGCTTTTCAAGGGGCTGTCCTTCTTGTGATCCTTAGCCGGAGAGGATCTTAGCATCATCTTGATTATGACGGTGGTGAAGAAGAAGAAACAGAGTGAGAAGATGAAGAGAGAAAGGAAAGAGAAATACCTGATCAAGTCTTCGAATGAGGATTTAAAGAGGAAACGCACGAATTTAAATGCTCTCTAACCCTTATCTCTAACTTCAATTTATAATGATGATCTTGCAGGGTAGTCACTTCAGTGACGTCAGGATGGTAACGGCTAGTCCGACTACAACGGCTAGTTATCCGTTGATTCGTTGCGGATAAGAACAGAAAATATAACTCGTTTATTTACAAATTACTCCTTATATTTTGGGGGCAATTGTTACGGGAGGATTTTTGAATGATCAGTGATCCTCAATTATTGTTGGGCTTAGTGATCCTCACTTCTGTTTGAATTGGTGATCCTCAGAAGTATTACAGGATCAGGATCATGGATCATCGTAAGGATCCTTATACTAACGATTGTCTGCTTTGAATATGATGTTGTTTTGCAGGAGTACGAGCTTGGACTTGGTCTTGGCGATATTCCTGGAGCATATTCCATATTTATTCCGCACGTGCATGGCTGAAATGGACGTTATGGAGGTCATGGAGGACTTGCACCAAATGCGGAATGTTTGTTAGCTTAGATATTTTCCATTTTTAAAAGGGATAGCGAGCTAAATAGAAAACACTTGGCTATTTTTAGCTTAACACACACACTCGCAACTGCTCTCATCAGCTCTTGACAATTCACTTGGCGATTATACACTTTTTTACACATTACACTATAGTGATCCTTGTAATTAGCTCGTTATCATCCGAAGTTGTAACACATTTCTTGTTTAATCTGAGTTGGTGATCGGTAGTTTCCATCACCCGAGGTTTTTTATGCCGGAGATCATTCATTGATCAAGGGCTTTTTCCTCGTATAAATCTTTGTGTCACTTGTTCATTACATTTCTGAGTGATCCTTCACATTGTTCATTGATTCAAGCATCACACCTCACAACAGAAAGTTTGGTTGCATTATCATTGCTTGATTTTTGACCAAAACACCTTCCTTCATAACAAACAAAGGATAAGAATCCTAGTTTAAGTATTCCCGCTTAATAATACACAGACTTAGATATTATTTAATCAGCTGGTACACACGATAAGGAGTCGCACTAGATTATGGCAATAACCTTCAAGAAGGGCTCAATCGTGCACCACCAGACAGTTATAACCGTCTGGACACGTGTCGTCATCTCAGGCCTCCCTGGAATCACGATGATAGCATGGAATTGGAGAAAAACCTCCACTCGTCTACTTTCCACGTGGCATCTCCCCAGCCGTAGATCTAAATAGCGATCCGTGTGTGCTCACGTCGGACTAAGAAGATTAACGGAAGGAAATGTAACCGCTTACGGGGTTAGCATCATCCGTTAATATTTCATCAACAGGTTTTCCCGCCCAAACTCTCAGATATAAATAAGAGAATAATTCAGGTATGAACCTCAAGTCACACACACTTTGTCAATACTTCTTCTTCTCCATAAACACATACTTATTCTCACATCGGAGTCGGGTCAAGGAGAGAACCTCTGTCCTCCCCTTGACGAGACTAACGGTGTTCTGTTTTGCAGTGTCCACAGGAGAAGGAGATCTACCCATCTGAATCGAGCGAGTGAGAACCACCCTTTTATGCAGAATCCAACCCCCTAGTTAATCTGATTCCGGTCGATTAATTAGTGCTTCTTCATTGGCGCCCACCGATCTCTCTGTTTTCCTCGTTTCGATTTGTTCCCTGTCATTCTCTGTTCTCACATGGCAGAAAACTCATCTCTCACCCACCAAGTCCTCGATCTGAATTCAAGGCTATTCAGGTCGACGGAATTCTGGGAACAGAAGAAAACAACGACAGTCATTCAGAAGGAAATGACTCCATAACAGTTCATAACCGTTCAAAACAAATCTCAGAAAAATCTCCAGAATACGGGTTTGACAGGTTCCAGATCAGTATGGAACAAATTTTTGAGCAAATCAATAAATCTGGGGTGACGAACGTCAGATCTGATAAAAAAATTCGGCGTTACAGTGTTGGACCCACAGGCACCTGATCTGTGGTACATCCAAACTGATAATCAAGACGGAATGGTGGAAGACACCAAAACAATCGGATCCAAACAAGTACATATGGTGCAAGGAGGTTCCTCAAGAAAACCAAATAAGTGACACCACAATCAGCATTGGAGGGAACAACAAGTTGTGTTTCCTATTGTTCCCGGAGGCCCTCAGGAAGAACGACCAGTAATCATTACTGGCATCTTCAGCCATTACAGAACAAACTATATGTTCATAGATCCAGGAAGCTCAATGGACATCATATATGAACAGTGTTTCAAACAGCTGGATCCAGAAGATAAAGCACGTCTGGAGCCGGTTGATTTTCCCCTTACCGGTTTTTGCAATGAAGCAGTATTTCCATTAGGGCAAATTGCATTCCCAGTGACTCTATCAGATGGCGAGCATTCACGTACAGTCACAGTTAACTTCATGGTCATGCCAGCAACCTCGCGCCACGATGTCTTGCTGGGAAGAAGATCACAAAGGGAATTTAGCATGATCACTTCCATTCCACATGCTGCGTGCGGATTCCCAACAGAAATAGGAGTAGCAATCCTGTACTCAAGCAAGGAAGTCATGTACGTTGATGATAAACCACCTGCAAAAATGGCCAAGCCTTCAAATGAACCAGAGAAATGGGTCTTAAACGAAGAATACCCAGAGCAAACAATCTTACTAGGGCACGCCATTTCACCCGCAATACGAGTACAATTGAAGGAATTAATGTCCAACAATAAAGACATATTTGCTTGGTGCCCAGCAGATATGACCGGAGTTCCGTGAGAAATAGCGCAACACTGCCTCAATGTCAAACCCTCAGCGGAACCTGTCGCGCAGGAAAGACGAAGTCTCAGCGCAGAAAAAGCGGAGGAAATGAACGAGCAGGTCACAAAATTACTCAAAGCCGGAATTCTGCGCGAGGTACAGTACCATACCTGGGTCGCTAACCCCATCATGGTTCAAAAACACAGCGGCGGGTGGAGAATGTGCGTCGACTTCAAAGACCTAAATAAAGCTTGCCCAAAAGATTGCTACGCACTCCCATATATCGATAAGAAAGTCGATTCTTTGGCATCTTTCAGATGGAAGTGTTTTCTCGATTGTTACAAAGGCTACCACCAGGTCCTTATGATGGAGGAAGATGAAGACAAGACAGCCTTCAGAACTGACAAAGGTATCTTCTGCTATACCAAAATGCCCTTCGGATTGCGCAATGCCGGGGCCACATACCAGAGACTAATGGACACGGGTTTTGGGGAAGATATCGGGAAAACAGTTGAAGTATACATGGATGACCTTGTCATCATGAGCCATGAAGAAGAAACTATGCTCGAGAACATTCAGCGAACGTTCAATTCGTTACGCAGTGTTAACTTAAAGCTCAACCCAACAAAATGTTCTTTTGGAATGGAAGAAGGGAAATTTTTGGGATTTATAGTAACAAGGGACGGTTTTAAAGTCAATCCAGAGAAGGTACAAGCCATCCAGCTTATGCCGTCGCCTTCCACAATAAAAGAAATGCAAAGACTCGCGGGAAGATTAGCGGCCTTGAACAGATTTTTAGCAAATCACGCTGCAAAGTCTTACCCATTCATAAGTACGCTACGAAACTGCGCTAAGAAGACTCACTTCCAGTGGACACCAGAAGCGGAAACAGCCTTCAAACAAATGAAGGAGTGTTTGATTCAGCTACCAACACTAACAGCGCCACGAGAAAAGGAGCCACTGATTCTGTACTTATCCGCAGCAGAGGTGGCAGTCGGCGCAGTATTAATGGTGGAAAGAGAAAACATCCAAACCCCAATCTACTACATAAGCAAGATGCTCGCCGGGCTAGAAACGCGCTACTCAATGATCGAAAAGCTTGTCCTCGCGCTAGTACATGCATCTCGACAGCTCCGCCGATATTTCTCAGGTCATGTCATCACAGTTCTCACTAACTATCATTTGGGGCAAATTTTGTTTAAACCCGATGTTGCGGGAAGATTAGCTAAGTGGGCTATAGAACTAGGAGGATACAATATCCTCTATAGACCACGACTAGCAATCAAGGGGCAAGTTTTAGCAGATTTCGCCACCGAAGTACCCATAGATAAAATAAAAGAATGTGAAGCAATCCAAAACCCTATTCCTGTTTTCGATGACAGAGTCTGGACTCTGCACACAGATGGGGCTTCAAATGACGATGGGGTAGGTGCTGGTCTCCGTTTAGTCAGCCCATATGATCATGAACTTACATACGCCATACGTTTAGATTTCCGGAGCACGAACAACGAGGCAGAATATGAAGCATTTTTAGCAGGCCTCCGTTTAGCGCTTAAAATGGGAGCAAAAAACCTTGAAGCCAATGTCGATTCAAAACTAGTAGCTGAGCAAGTTAATGGGCACTATGATGCGAAAGGTGAAGCTATGGCGCTATACCTAGAACAGGCGCGAATGCTAATCAGCCAATTCCAGACGTTCAAAATAAATCACATAAACAGAAGTAAGAACAAGCACGCAGATGCACTAAGCAAATTGGCTGCTACCAGCTTCAGGCACCTAGCTAAAGAGGTACGCATAGAAGTACTGTCCAATCCTTCCGTTCCTCTCAAACAAGTAAACATTGTAGAAGTTGGCAACCCTTCCTGGATGTCCCCGATCATCTTGTACTTACAACACGGCAAACTCCCGGAGGGAAAGGCAGAAGCCAGAAAAATCCAACACAAGGCAATAAACTATGAGATGGCGGACGGAATTCTGTATCGAAAATCATTCATGGGTCCACTCCTGCGCTGTGTAGACAAAACAGACGCGCAGTACTTAGTCAGGGAGATCCATGAAGGCTTGTGCGGGATACATGCAGGTCCGCGCATAGTAGTAGCTAAGATCATGAGCGCCGGATACTATTGGCCAGGGATGCACGTAGATGCAGTTGAATTATTGCGAAAATGCACAGCTTGTCAGCGACACGCACCAAAAACCCTTCGTCCAAAAAATCCACTCGTACCAGTCACATCCGCTTGGCCCTTCCAGCAATGGGGCATCGATCTTGTTGGCCCATTTCCTGATGCACTGGGTGCAGTAAAATTTATTATTGTCGCAGTTGATTATTTCACAAAATGGGTCGAAGCTAAGGTATTAGTCTCAAAAACAGCAATGGTAATCCGCAAATTTATATGGGAACATAGCATTTGCAGATTCGGACTACCATTATGCATTATCTCCGACAACGGCACCAATTTCGCATCAGAAGATCTTCAAAAATGGTTCAAGGAAATGAAGATCGAACACAACTTCGCCTCTGTGGCGCACCCACAAGCAAACGGCCAAGTAGAAAGCGTCAACAAACAGATAGTTGACGGTATAAAAGCAAGGCTCGGAACGGCGCGCAGAGGTTGGGTTGATAAACTTCCTAGAATTTTATGGGCTCATCGTACTATGCCAAAGACTAGCACAGGGGAAACCCCATTCAGTCTTGTATACGGATCGGAAGCGGTAATTCCAGCTGAGATTGGTCTTCCATCACCGCGCATGCTAGCCATGGAAAAACAAAGCAATGAGCAGGAATGAAGATTGGATTTAGACCTTCTTGAAGAAAGGCGTGAAAATGTCGCCATCGCAGAAGCAAGGTACAAGTCCAAACTCGAAAAATACTACAATGCGCGCGTACGCGTGTGTACTTTCGTTCCGGGAGACTTTGTCTTACGCGACAATGAAGCCTCCAATACAGAAAAGCCAGGCAAGCTAGCGCCAAAATGGGAAGGCCCATACATCATCAACGAGGTCTTGGGCAAAGGGGCGTACACCCTGAAAAGAATTGATGGGACGCTGGTTCCCCGCACCTGGAACGCGCAGCAGCTGCGCAGGTGTTATATATAGCCAAACTTTCCAACATCTATACAGGCAATGTATCTTCCTATATCACTTTGTATTACTGGCCCCGCGCCCTATTAATGCAAAAGTTATCCTTACACATTATTGTTTATTACAAATTGCATATAATTTCTTTGGTTACGCGAAAACATTATGGTAACACATTGTACACCTCATGAACAGTCTAAAATAGGCATAAGCTTCACGCGCATTTTAGACATACATTCACACATGAGCACAATACCATTCTCATTCGCTTTACCTACTCAAAGCAATTAAACATATGCAACATATTGTAATCAGAACAAACAATGATAACATGCCAAGGCATATATGCACAACAGTGCATCAAAAATTTATATCATCAAGTGCAGCAGAAAGCACTTTAAGCAAACATTTACAGAGAACACGGCAAGTGTTTCTTCAAAAAAAAAAAGAGTAATACCAATTACAACATAAACAAACTACGAAAGCTGATCCAACATCTCATACATAGTATGGAGAACCTCACCATACTCCGACAAGGGACGAGGGTCTACAATCCAAGGATTGACATCCTCCTCATCATTTTCAACAGCAGCCGGAACAGCAACACGGCGACGTCATTTGTAAACAATCGAGACCAACCAGAAAAAACTGAGTCATGAGATGTGCCGATAACCGGGTAACCCCACCATTATTATCATCTGCAAGACGAAGGCAGAGCCGGTCCTCAAAAGCTTCTCGATGATTTGCATTCTCAACATCTTCATCTCCAGCAGCAAGATTAGTCACCGATTTTGACAGTAATATCAAACCCTCAGCAGCATCAAGCACCTTCAAGACGTTAGAGAGTCTCATCCATCGGATTTGCCCTTTGTTCTCCATTTTTCCAAAATTAGGAGAAGAATATTATACCCAAAATGAGTATATAAACCAAAGCAGCAATACCGAGACAAGAAATGTGATGATTAAGTATCAAATCAAGGGCTGTCTTAACGGCGCTGCCACTACAAATATCACGTCTCATTTAAAACCCCCTGACAGAGTCCACACAAATTCCCAGGAACTACTGTTAAATCAGAAGACGAAGAGTCAATAGAGCTTAAAGAAAATGACGTCAGCTATCGCAAGCTCATAATTACGAACTCTTTTTCCAAGATAGCAACAGTTTAAACAAAGGTATAAATATTTTTCTTTTTTTTCAAAACTGTTCATCTACCCAAAAAATCAAAAGATGTTCAATGAGCAAAGAAAATCTTCTCATAGAAGATTCTTCATTTTCGCGCCTAAAAAACCCCACAAGCATCTCTCTCATAGTCCAATGCTCCACTTATTTGCATAAGAGCAACACTAGACTGGGGGACTTGAAGGGGTAAGGTCCCAAACATAAGTGATTAGGACCATACTACAACCTTATCTTCTAGCCCTCTTTTGACCTTGCGCGACCGCGCACTGGTCCTACAAAAAAGGCTCAGGGAAAAGATAGCAGGCAAACACTTGCGCGCCAAAAGGAAGCTAAAACCCCTGCGCCTTCCTTCAAAACAAACAAAGGATAAGAATCCTAGTTTAAGTATTCCCGCTTAATAATACCCAGACTTAGATATTATTTAATCAGCTGGTACACACGATAAGGAGTCGCACTAGATTATGGCAATAACCTTCTAGAAGGGCTCAATCGTGCACCAGCAGACGGTTATAACCATCTGGACACGTGTCATCATCTCAGGCCTCCCTGGAATCACGATGATAGCATGGAATTGGAGAAAAACCTCCACTCGTCTACTTTCCACGTGACATCTCCCCAGCCGTAGATCTAAATAGCGATCCGTGTGTGCTCACGTCGGACTAAGAAGATTAACGAAAGGAAATGTAACCACTTACGGGGTTAGCATCTTCCGTTAATATTTCATCAACAGGTTTTCCCGCCCAAACTCTCGGTTATAAATAAGAGAATAATTCATGTATGAACCTCAAGTCACACACACTTTGTCAATACTTCTTCTTCTCCATAAACACATACTTATTCTCACGCCGGAGTCGGGTCAAGGAGAGAACCTCCGTCCTCCCCTTGACGAGACTAACGGTGTTCTGTTTTGCAGTGTCCACCGGAGAAGGAGATCTACCCATCCGAATCGAGCAAGTGAGAACCACCCTTTTATGCAGAATCCAACCCCCTAGTTAATCTGATTCCGGTCGATTAATTAGTGTTTCTTCAGTCATTAACCCCCAATGTTATTTGTTATCAAGCAATACTGATTAAAACGGGATTATGCAATTTAATCATCTCCGATTAAAAGGTTTCTACACCCGACCAAGCGGTATATTTATAATACCGTATCCCAAGCACGTATAAGGGAAAATAAGTTAAAAGTATTTACCTGAGCTTAAAATGCAATTTATACTCAGCCGTATATTCTAATCAGGAAGCACAAGTACCTCTACTGGGGCTCTCAATCTGGAACAAAGGTTTTATTAACCTATTAGATTCCTAACGGGTCTTATTTAAGTTGTAACTTAGACTGGTTAGTTTTAAGGAAAGGTTTACGGTTCAAAACGCAAGATTAAGCGAAGACCGGATTAGAATGTGATTTAGACCCGAAAAGTATGGAGACTTGTATAATATGGGTAAACTAAACATATTCTGGATTTTGAAATGAAAATGATATGGTTTGACCCGTTTCGGTTAATTTATGCAAACTAGTTACAAAAACCATGCCGAATGCGAAAAATGCATAACGGGTAACCAAATGAGTCATAAACATGTTCCACAAGTTAATATGCCTTAAATATGCTGTGATATCAGCTGGATATCTTCTATTATGCCCAAAACGAATTTAAAATCAAATTAAGCCCCGTAGGGGTATTTTGGTCATTTTAAATATTATAAAAGAGGTTAAATGACAATCTGAGGTTCTGGTCTAAAATGATCAGTAAAAATCTTTATTTTAATAATTTATATCACTAAAATATCATATATATGTGAAATTTATCACTTATGGCCAAACTATGCACCGTAGGGGCATTTTGGTCATTTCACATATGCTTTAAGGTTAATTTTGGAAATCTGTGTCTCAAAACTTTTATTTATTGTTAGTTTATAAAAATTCATTCATAACATCAGTAGGTAAAAGGTTTGATGTCAAAATTTGAGTTTAAATAGGCTTTATGCCGAAATATCCGTTTAATTAATAAAAACGTTTTCATTTACGATATTGTACATAACTCTCATTTTAGACCATGAACTGATGTCAAATTTTGAGGACATGTTTATAAATTAGTAATAAAGGTTTTTGTCCTCTCACATTTTCAAAAATCTCGTTTTAACATCAAAAGGGCATAATAGTCAACTTTTAAGCATATAACGGAAACATGCATATGAATTCTAATTCTAAGGACCAAGTAGTATAACTTCAGGGGGTTATACTAACATATAATATGGTCACAAAGGAACCCTAAGACATAATTAAACTAAGCTAATTCGGGTCAAAACTGAAAGTCAAAGCAAAAGTCTACTTTTGCGACTTTCGGTTCCGAATCGAGCCTAAACTTAGAATTGTCGGGTTGAACATGCTTAGACATGTTCAACTAATATTTACCAAGTTATTAAAGTGACAAAACTGATTTTATTGCCTTTACATCATTAGTTATAAATTTTATTTAAAAATACTCGTTTGACTTTTATTTTAATTACTTTGACCCGACAATTAACTAAGTAAACGTGGAAATTAGGAGGTGCCCTTATGAGGGTTTAACACCTTCCTAACTACGATCACGTAGCCACGTTCGTTGCGAACCATGGCTTGACCATACAAGGTCTAGCTAAAAGTCAAAACGTTTATCGAAACGTTTGACTTTTCGGCTTTAAGAGCCAAATAAAATGAACTAGCCAAGATAGGACACTTACAAAAGGTCCAAGGGGCAGAAGATAACTCAAAAGGAGGTTCCCTTGATCAGGCTCCTCAGATTTGAGTGCTAGAGAGCAAAACTCAAGAAATGGAGTGAAATGAAGTGAAGTTCAAGGCCCTTTATATAGGTTTTTGGATTGCATAGGATCTTGACAAGTGTTAGGAAGGTTTAACAAGATCATAACAGGTGTAATACCATTTTTCGAAACCATCAAAGGCCCCTAGACTCAATTATGTGAGACAAGGAATCAAAACCAAAGCTGGTTTTCAGTTTTCTGGAACTGGAAATAGCAGACGGACCATAAGGTCTATTGCATACGGTCCGTAAGGACCAGGTCAGCTAAAACAAAGTTTCATCTGTTGTCACGTTTGGTCCCTGCACTTGATAAATGCCATTTTCGACACATTTAAGGTCCGTTAAACCAGTTTTAAGGCTCTACAATGATGCCTAAACATAGGGAACATGAAACATGCTCAAAAACATGCCGGATGTTGGTTCGTTTGGTCGTACGGTCACGTTGTTTGGCTAATTACGAAGAAACACGGACGGACACGAAAAACGAACCAATTTACGCGACGAATGGAATTTTATCAAGCCAATCACTAAAATAAAATGTTTTAATGATTACATAAATTTTTGGATGTCCGGATATATTCAGAACGTAAGATATGCGTGAAAATGCAAACTTATGCACTTTTTGACGCTTTTAGTCCCTGTTAATCAAATAAGTTTATTTTTGCGCACCAAACACCTCAAAGCCTATTTCTAAGCTGCATAAAGGATATTTAGGGAATTTTTAACTTATGATCAAATTCCGGAAGGTTCGATACCATACGAATCGACAGACTTTTGCAGTTTGACGCAAATAGTCCCTCTAATGCGCAAACTTGCGCATATCATCGTTTAATATCATTGAAGCCTTATCTAATCCATATTAGGCATCCATGAGAGTATAATAGAACATCACGATGCTTCGGGTTCGTTAAAAGGTCATTCAGAGGTATAATTAAACATATTGACGCTTTTAACCCCTTAAACTTGCAAAGTTGCGCGTAACTTCACTTATAGTTATAAAAGCCCTTAATGGCCAATATTAGGCATTCTCGAGAGTGAAATCAATTATCATGAAGCTCTCGGTTTGTTAAAAGGTCTCTCAAAGGTAAGAATTAACATGTTGACACTTTTAACCCTTCATTGCGCAAACTTTCAATTAGTTACGCAAATGGCTACTCATGACCAACAAGTGGCACATTTGTGAATATGATTACCATGTAATGTTATTCAGAGGCTTATAATAAGCATGTTAACATTTCCAATTCTTCTATAATCAAAATTTTTGATTTTTCACAAAATTAGTCCCTCAAATTCAACGTTTGACTTTATTAGGGTTTATTACACGTGTCAAAACATCATTGGATGAAATTCTCACGAGGTGTTACATCCTCAGCCCCTTAAAAGAAATCTCGACCTCGAGATTTGCTAAAGTAATGGAAGTACTTTCTGATGTATCATGGACTTAACCTACATAGCATATTTGGGCCTTTAAGAGCATCTCAGTTGACCTATACAATAGGTACATACTCTCTTTCGGAGCTTCTTAACCTGTTGATCCTTAATCTATACAGTTTTCTCATCAACCCATAAATTTTATTAATCTGCATATCATTATGAGATAATGCGTCTCAACTTATTGGCGAAACATATCCTTAAATCTCTTGTGTGGGTTACTTTGCGAGCTCCACCAAGTTCCTTAAATAGGTTTTAGCTTATAAGCTATTGACCTTTGATGTATTCGATTTCCTCGAATGATCTTATATATTCAGAGCTTAACTAGCCCGCTGTATATAAAAAAATTCAGTACACCCTTCCTAGGGCGATACTTTCAATTGAACCTTATTCCTTATTAAGGACTTAAGAGGGTTGCGACTTTCGTCAATCCAAAATTTTCCGCCGATTACTGGCAACTTTCAAACGATTATGGATTTGTATGATCTTATTCGTTGTTTCCAAGGCAACTTTCAGATCCTGATAGTTGGACTTACCAATCTTCTGTCTAACAATAGATGTTTAACTTTCCATCTATACAAGGTCTCCAAAGGAGCAACCTTGATACTTACATACTAACTATTAGTTACAGGAGAGCTTATTTAAGGTGGGGTAATCTTTCCAACTAAAGCTTAAAACCAATCTTTTGGAATAGCTAATCCTTACAGCTAGTCGAACAACTCGACGATCCTGGGCAGCTGATGGCAGTTCTTAATTGTTGCCTAAATAGAGTTGCGGTAATCAATGCATAAGCAAAATGAACTGTCTTTCTTAATTAACAATACTGGAACTTTCAGATTATTGAATTAGGCTTTATGAACCTTTATCTTAAAACTCACTTAATCAGGGTTTCAATTATTCCATAATTGGTGGTACTAATTAACACGGAGATTTCACAAAACTGCAGCCTTAAGTGGGATATTAATCTTAACTCTACTAGCCTTCAGAGGTAAACAGGGTAGTCCTTGGAGAAGATAATCAAGACACAAGGTGGTTACAGAGATTTTCCAAATCTCAGGCTCCAGTTCATCTATCATTGCCTGTGTCACATAAGTGACACAATTTCTTTACTAGTCCACGGATTCCTTAATCAGAGACGCTTACTTGGATAGTTCCATTCTGGATATCTTCTTTGAATGTCGTTAGCTGACTTTAGTACCATATGACCATTGGAATATCCTTGTGGCTCCATGCATTAAACCTCCATACTGATCAGGCATGGAAGTAATCTATGGAACATATCAAGATACACCAATCCTCATATGGCGCTTTTATCATACAATCTGGTATTCGCAGTTGATAGGAATCAATGAGATATCAAACTACATATACTGACGTACTTCATCTGGAGAGAGGGTATTCTAGAATTTTATGACTGAAGATTTCTGAAAGGAACAGAAGAAATGGTTCCTATAATTTTCGTCAGTAAGTTTTACCGTACACTTAACATCCAGGGTTCTTATGGAAGATTTTAAAAGTTTGCTATACTTATAATTTATGAAGGATTTGTTGGTGTACGAATCAAAGCAGAACTCTTAGCATTTATATTATTGATAAATGATAAGGAACGTACCTGTTGTTACTATTGGTATGAACTACCTCTGGCATCCATCAGGAGAGTTTAAGCGCTTTCATTCTTAGGCTTTATACCCTTAGCCGCACTTCCCTTGACATAATTAGGGCACGTAGTCTTGATGTGACCTTTCTCATTGCAGCCGAAGCAGACTGCATCATTTATTTCCTTGCAATCCAATGTTTTATGATCTCTTGATTTGTAGATCCCACAAGCCCTAGGCTGCGATTGGGATTTTGGTTCAAACCTACACTTCCCTAGATGGCGCTTCTTGCAGGTCTTGCATACAGGTTTCTTGTCGGACTTTTGTTTGTTCTTCTTAAGCTCAAGCTTGCTCTTTTTCTTAGAAGTATGGGAGTTATATTTCTCCCTTTTCCACTTTAGTTCATCCTTTGCATTCGAGGCATGAACAAGATCCTTCCTGTGAGTAAGGGAGTGTAATCTTAAATGGGATTTGGGGCAAGTAGCATTGGGTTCTTGGAACTTCTTCACGACCATTCTCACAGCTTTTCCAACAGCTGCGTCTATCATAGCTTGGAGAACATCTTTGTCAATTCTGAGGTTCACAATTGTAGCATTATTAGCATGCGTTGCATCATCAATGGCACGATTGACGGTTGTCTTATACGAGTTTGTCATACTCGAGACTTGGTTCATGTTATCATTCTGTACTGCCTCCTGGGTATTCATCTGGAAGACTCGCGCGTCTGTTTCCTTGGCCTCTCCATGCTTCTTTATAAGTTTTGGGCAGTTGGTTTTGATGTGCCCTTCCTCGTTACAGTTGTAACAAGTTGTGTTCTTCAATCCCTTGCAATCCAAGGTCTTGTGACCCTTGGTCTTGCAAATTCCACACAGTTTAGCACGTGGGTCAATTGTACATTTTCCAGAATGTTGCTTCCTGCAGTTACTGCATTTGGGTCTGTTATTGGACTGACCCGAGTTTTCCTAAACTCGGAATCTTTCCTGTGCTCAGAACTTCCCTTTTTCTTCTTGTCAGATCGATTAGAGCTTTCCTCTTCTACTTTCCTTTTTCCCTCGCCAGGGGTCTTAACAGACTTATTCCTGATTGCATCTAAAGTGAGAGATAAGGATAAGTCCACCACAGACCTATATGTGGTAGGCCTAGATGTTTTAACATTTCCTTTAATTTTTGGTGCTAGGCCTCCAATAAAACGCGCTATGCATTTAGGTTCAGGGGTGACTAAATAGGGAACTAGGCGGGACATAGTGTTAAAACTTGTCACATATGCCTGACAATCTAAATTCTTCATGACCAGAGTCAAGAAGTCTGTTTCTATCCTTTCTACCTCATGCTGAGGACATAAGTTTTCCTTGATCAATGCAACAAATTGATCCCAAGACAAGTTATAAAGTAGGATCTTCCCCGTGGCTTGGATCAATGATCTCCACCATGCCAACGCTTCTCCTTTGAATGATTGTGAAACAAACTTCACAATATCCTGCCCTGCACAACCACTGATGTCTACTACTGTGTCCATCTCATCCAGCCATGTCATACAATCGATGGCTCCTTTCTCTCCCGTAAATTCCCTTGGTTTGCAAGAGGCAAAGTATTTATAAGAGCAGGTCTTAACATGTGGCTCCTGATTGAGCACAATTTTTCTGGATGGAACACTTTTCTCATTTGAAGGATGATGGGAATCATTCTTATGAGACGTATGCATCTTAGAAGGTGGTTTTGTTTGAGGCACAGATTGGGTCCCACTTTGAGCACCACTTAAATCTTCGAACCGTCTGTCAATGGCTTGAGCGACAGCTTTATCTATCATCTTCTGTAATTCTGCTACCGTTACATTCATCCTTGTATTGTCATCCTTCATATTGGGATGACTGTTGACTTCATCTGATTCAGACATGCTGAAGCTTGTTTTCTATAAAGCAATCGCCAATAATTTTGCTTAGGAGTCTATTTTGGAATCATCATCTTCGATGATTCATTAACCATGGTATTAATAGACCATATTTGGTTAATTTGATAATTAGGTTTATT
Organism: Helianthus tuberosus; assembly: GCA_030545235.1. NCBI lineage: Eukaryota > Viridiplantae > Streptophyta > Magnoliopsida > Asterales > Asteraceae > Helianthus > Helianthus tuberosus. Next base: position 46,026,662 of record CM060440.1, read on the forward strand.
TCAAATTTTCATTATAATTAATCCAGCTATAAGCTATTAAGGATATTGAAATGGCACAAAGGCCTTGTCACGAGGGCAGTTTTTAATTTATAAGCCATGATCTTATAGGATCGAGGCATTTAAGGTTTGAACATAGTTCATTACCTTTCTTGACAGAGAGTCAAAGACTACAACTGTCTTTTGTCTTTTAGGACAATAGATATAGCTCGTAGGCATTTCATCACTAAGGGATGTTTATGATATGATCATCTTATCAGATGATATTAGTCAAGATCGTATTGATCATACAGACTATTATGATTGGACGTAGTCCAATATCTTTAGACAGGGGTCAAAGACCACCACTGTCGTTGTCTTATCGGACAACAAGTTTAGCCCGTAGGCACTTCATCACTGATGGATGTTTATAATATGATCATCTTTTTTGATGATTTGAGCCATGATTTCTAAATCACTGGGCTAGATAAGGAAATTGGAAGGATCCAATATAAGGATGACTGTTGTGATTTTCTCGAACCACATTTGTCAAGAGTGTTAACACGTTCTTAGGTGTTAACAAGGATCTATTATCTTAAAAAGGCTTTACTATCTTAGCTATGTCGAAAATGACATATTAGCTAGGTTATACCTTTAAGATTTTCTCTGATATATAAAGGCAGAGCAATCATAAATTGAAATGATATTCTGATTTAGGACATAATACATACGTATACTATTTAATACCAAAGTAAATTTCAAAATAGAAAACTTTTCATAGAAAGTCTCATAAAACACAATAATTGCCCTAAACGGGTCTTATACGAAGAAATTCGCCCACGCGGGGACTTAAAAGATATATATATATATCCTTATAGGGACTACTATAGAAATGAAACATAACAAGGAAATTTCTTCTTAATTCTATTTCTGACAGTTTTCTCCTTGGTTCTCTGAGTGCGGTACGGGTACAGAAGGTTCTTGTGGGTAGTCGAAATCTTCCATATTAGAAATCTTTGCAAAAGTGGAATCCAAGGATTTTATGGCTAATGAATAATATGAATCAAGAATAAGGTCAGGATAGGTATATTCCAAGTCTGGGATTCCAAGACTTGGAGGTAAGAAATACTAGTTCCTTTGGGTCCATAGGTATTATCTCAGAAGCGGGAGTTTCAGGGACAGCTGGTATGAACTCCTCCGATGCTGGCTTCTTATTTGAAGTTTCAAAGATCTTGGGTACAGAGTTTGAAATATGGTTAATGGGTTCAAAAGGTCCTTTCTCCATACTGGTCGTACGCTTATTCGAGCTATAGTACGAAGCTTTGCATTCTTACTCTTCGGATTTGGAGAGCCTCCACCAATGGCAGCTTTGCTTGGCGACACGATCCCGAGATACACAAATATCGAAAATAATGTATACATATAATAGGAATGAGATCATTCCTAGTTCAAGTCTAGACTCGGAAGTCAAGGAATGTGCTACTGTGTCATTGAGATTAAACACAAAAGGCTAGTGTTTAATTCACTCAATGTTGGCTCTGATACCAACCTCTCACACCCCGATATTTCCACGTATTACCGGTGGGCCCGGTGGGGAGTATCGTGACGTAGTTGATATCATCATAGTCAAATGATCATAGTTTAATGCATAGCGGAAGTCTAAATTAAAATATATTACAAACCGAACGAATGTAACATAAGTATTACAAACGGATTGCAAGATGGATCCACAGGCGGATCTTAAAACAGAAACGTGAACACAGTTCAACAGACTTTAGACGTCTAGAATTTGCAAGATTCCTTTACTAACGTCCTGAGCTCCCAGCCAATTTATGTATAGTACCTGTCAGTTAACCTTTTTGAAAAATATGTCAGTTTACACTGGTAAATACAATTAACTGACTCTTTTGAAAATCTTTTATGAAAATTGATTTAAATGCACAAGCCACAAAATATCTTTTATAACTTGGGACAATTATATTAATAACAATATTGTATCAGATTTACATGTTTGTCCAACATTTTGGGCCGGAGATTATACAAACCGATCAACGTTAATCGACACACCACAAATATAACTCACAAGAAGTTACCTCACGAGTGAGTATATCTTTTACATACGCAACAAGAGGTGTTATGCCTACACGTTGTGCTTAAGTTGTGGCCATTACACTTTTTAAATGAGCCAAGGATATCCAGGACACGGTCATTAACCCCCAATGTTATTTGTTATCAAGCAATACTGATTAAAACGGGATTATGCAATTTAATCATCTCTGATTAAAAGGTTTCTACACCCGACCAAGCGGTATATTTATAATACCGTATCCCAAGCCCGTATAAGGGAAAATAAGTTAAAAGTCTTTACCTGAGCTTAAAATGCAATTTATACTCAGCCGTATATTCTAATCAGCAAGCACAAGTACCTCTACTGGGGCTCTCAATCTGGAACGAAGGTTTTATTAACCTATTAGATTCCTAACGGGTCTTATTTAAGTTGTAACTTGGACCGGTTAGTTTTAAGGAAAGGTTTACGGTTCAAAACGCAAGATTAAGAGAAGACCGAATTAGATTGTGATTTAGACCCGACAAGTATGGAGACTTGTATAATATGGGTAAACTAAACATATTCTGGATTTTGAAATGAAAATGATATGGTTTGACCCATTTCGGTTAATTTATTAAAACTAGTTACATAAACCATGCCGAATGCGAAAAATGCATAACGGGTAACCAAATGAGTCAAGAACATGTTCCACAAGTTAATATGCCTTAAATATGTTGTGATATCAGTAGGATATTTTCTATTATGCCCAAAAAGAATTTAAAATCAAATTAAGCCCCGTAGGGGTAGTTTGGTCATTTTAAAGATTATAAAAGAGGTTAAATGACAATCTGAGGTTCTGGTCTAAAATAATCAGTAAAAATATTTATTTTAATAAGTTATATCAGTAAAATATCATATATATGTGAAATTTATCACTTATGGCCAAACTATGCACCGTAGGGGCATTTTGGTCATTTCACATATGCTTTAAGGTTAATTTTGGAAATCTGAGTCTCAAAACTTTTATTTACTGTTAGTGTATAAAAATTCATTCATAACATCAGTAGGTAAAAGGTTTGATGTCAAAATTTGAGTTTAAATAGGCTTTATGCCGAAATTTCCGTTTAATTAATAAAAACGCTTTCATTTACGATATTGTGCATAACTCTCATTTTAGACCATGAACTGATGTCAAATTTTGAGGACATGTTTATAAATCAGTAATAAAGGTTTTTTTCCTCTCACATTTTCAAAAATCTTGTTTTAACATCAAAAGGGCATAATAGTCAACTTTTAAGCATATAACGGAAACATGCATATGAATTCTAATTCTAAGGACCAAGTAGTATTGTAACATCCGCAAAAAAATTTATATAAGATTAATGATCCTTTTAATTAATTAATTATTTATTTTGTTAAAAAAAACAATATAGTAATTAATTAATTAATTAATCTATCTAATTAAATTAAAAGGTTATTTACATAACCAAGTTAGTGTGACCACTTAACTCTTTAAGTTGAGGGACTATTTGTGTATTTATTTGAAAGAGAAAATGGTACCCCCAAACCCTAATCTTTATTTAACATCAGCCGACACCCTCCTATTTCTCTCCCAAGTCTTCTGAATTTGCATCTCATCCTCACACACAAAACACAGAGAAACTGAACAATCTGCCATATACATGCCTTCTCCAACCAAGACACACATGAACAATCTGAGCTATCTCACATCCACTCCCTTGTTTCGTCTCCGGTGAGATCACCGGCGGAGCCGGCGCCGTTACGACAACCAGCAACACCCCCCTCCCCGCTCTCGGTGGTGGCATATGACGGCGTAAGCACAGACGAAAGAGAGAGAGAGACACGATGAGAGAGAGAGAACGAAGAGAGAGAGGCCAGACGCTCGAGATGAGAGAGAGAGAGAGAGAGAGAGAGAGAAAGATCGGAGACGAGGAGCGACGATGACAGTGACCGTCGGACCACGGCGGCGACGGTTCAGGTAAGAATCTGGTTCGGGTTATGCTTGTTTAATTTCCGATTCGAGCTTCGTTTCAGTTCTGTCTTGAGTGGGCTTCGATTCAGGTCACAGAGCGACGGAGACGACGGCGGAGACAAGCTCCGACCGTCGGAAACTGCCAGCGACTCTGGTTCTGTCTCGGGTCAGGTCTGTTCATCAGACTTCAGGTTAGGACAATTTTGGTTTCGAGTTGTTTGGTTAAATTTGATTCTAGTCCGGTTGATTTTCTTAGGTGACTCGACTCGAGTTCCGGTCGACATCAGTCGGGTTCGGCAGTGGAGGTAGTCGTAGTTTACCCGTGTTTCGGTTCCAGATGCGTTCGGGTCAGATTTCATGTTCAATTTCGATTTGTTCGATTCAAAGTACGAGCTGTGGTTATTCGGGTCAACAACTTTGGGTCGGGTCAGCGGCTCAGTCATACCCGGTCAACTGTCAACACAAGACTCGGTAATACATGTAAGGCACGAGTTCAAATTGATTGTTTTACATATGTATTATTTAGCGTAAAACCGAGTTTGAGCCATCGAATCATAGGTTGTATATTATTTAGTATCCGTTAACTTTACAAAAATATTCGTATACTGTTTATACATTTTTGAATTGTTGCGTTTTGACAAATATGTCGACAACTTGTATTGTCGGGATCATCCAAAAACAGATGTAACTCTGCCCGTTTTTCATAAAATCCGTGAAACTATACGTGTTTAGTTATAAAACGAAACGTATCGGGTTCAAATAACTTTTATAACAATAATTATAAATGTATTTTTGGACAATACTTCTATCATATTTTAGATAGACTTAAATTAAATTCTCTTTGCTTAAACCAAAAAAAAAAGTATATATATATATATATATATGTACTTATCCATCGACTGGTCATACTTTAGAATACACTTCTTATCCTTCATCGTGTTTCCTTTTACTCATGCACCATCGCTTGCCCATATAGGGTGACCTCAGTGTTCCATTCTCCAAATCCCATTCACTCGTCAACAATCGGATAATCGGAAGAAATTGCGATATTGTGAGTATACTCGATCCCTTTTTCCCCTTTACACTTTGGGATGCAACATGTATAACTATGCAAACAACTTTTAAACTAAACTAAACATACTCAATCCTTGATCAAGCATGAAACTAATGTGAATTACTTGTTATTCTTGTATGCTCTATGAACGATTTGGAACGTTATATGCTCATTAACTTTGCTCGCCCACCTTAACAATTATAGCGCTATAGGATTAACGCCCCGCCCGCTATTCTATTGGGTATTGTTAAGTTACCACCCCGCTAAACTATTGGGATTAGGCTATTTTATGCGTTGTATTCTAGGGTTTGATCATATTGTACGCCAAAATTGCATACTAGTAATCACATATTATGAATCATGTTGGATTTGAGTTTTTATTCTATTATGCTATGTAAACAAACTTGTATACTCGCCATTGCTTTTGCATTGAAACTCTATTTTAATACATGTTGCAGGTTAAATTGTTGAAGTATGATAAAAGATGAAACAAGAATAGGGTGGACTAGATACACACCTTTAATCTATTTATCTTTTGATGTTATGATTGAAATTTGAACAATGTTGTTATTTCTATTTTAAATGTTGTATGACAATTTAGCACTTGCAATGAAATTTGAATTTAATTAAATATTGTCACATAGTGTTATGAAGTCTCTAGCAATCTATACACACTTCGTCTCATCCCGATGTTTCGGCCATCGGTTGGGGTGTGACAAGTATAACTTCAGGGGGTATACTAACATATAATATGGTCACAAAGGAACCCTAAGGCATAATTAAACTAAGCTAATTCGGGTCAGAACTGAAAGTCAAAGCAAAAGTCTACTTTTGCGACTTTCGGTTCCGAACCGAGCCTAAACTTAGAATTGTCTGGTTGAACATGCTTAGACATGTTCAACTAATATTTACCAAGTTATTAAAGTGACAAAACTGATTTTATTGCCTTTACATCATTAGTTATAAATTTTATTTAAAAAGACTCGTTTGACTTTTATTTTAATTACTTTGACCCGACAATTAACTAAGTAAACGTGGTAATTAGGAGGTGCCCTTATGAGGGTTTAACACCTTCCTAACTACGATCACGTAGCCACATTCGTTGCGAACCATGGCTTGACCATACAAGGTCTAGCTAAAAGTCAAAGCATTTATCTAAACGTTTGACTTTTCGGCTTTAAAAGCCAAATAAAATGAACTAGCCAAGATAGGACACTTACAAAAGGTCCAAGGGGCAGAAGATAACTCAAAAGGAGGTTCCCTTGATCAGGCTCCTCAGATTTGAGTGTTAGAGAGCAAAACTGATGTGTACAAAATGCAACATATAAATTACATCCATTGTGGCATAAAACTAACCCTTTTTTAGTACTAATGTTGGAAAAAGTGTGTTTTTGTCTTCCTTTTGTATTTTCAGGATTAAATGAGCTCAAATGAACAAAAGAAGCAAAAAGACAGCTAAATCTAACATAAATACAAGAAAAGGAACAAATGTGGCATGCCCGACCCCCCGACAGCATCTTCCCAAGCAAAAACAAGAGAACAGAAGGCTGAACACGCCCCGTGCTCAATGAGCATGGGGGCGTGCCCAAGTGTCAGCAGAAAAGACAAAGTTGTAGAAGCTTCTATCACCCACCACGGGGGCATGCCCAGCGGACACGGGGCCGTGGTCAACTCTAAGATTCGCAGAATCTGAGGAAATCTTGATAGTACAGATACGCTTCTGCACACGGGGCCGTGCCCAGCGAACACAGGGGTGTGGTCAACTAATGCAGACAAACTGCAATTAATGAAGAAAGAGAAGAGGGATGGACACGGGGCCGTGCCCGAGCTTCTGTTCAGGCTATAAATAGGGGTGCTTGGCTCACTTGCAAATCATCCCTTGGCACACCACCTCTCTCACACTTCACCCACACTCCACCACCACCACAACACCATCATCCACCACCATCATCCATCATCGATCATAGAGTGTGTGAGTAGTCTCGGGATCCAAGATTGATCGTAAGAGTTCTTGACAATCAAAGGCCATGTTTACCTAAGTCTCTTACATCACTTGGTGAAGACAAGCATTTAGTGTAATACTTTTTATTTTTAATCTTTTCGCACTTTTTATTTGGTTATGTATTAATGACTTTAATAACTAGTTTTATATGTTGAAGGTGATTCTTCCTTATCATTTGTCCGTGGTGTCTTGGTATTATTTTACTGTCTATATAAAATAAAAGATTTTCACCATTCATATCTCCACGGTCTATATGGAGATATGTTGGCTACCTGGTCGGGGGTTAAGGGAATGGTTTGGTAAGAGTCTTGCCATTGTTCAGTGTATAGATCCTGCAAGGACCTGGGTCAAATTTAGTAGGACCTTCTTCAATACCCAATGGTATTGGATGGCGGGGGTCCAAACTCTTTCATCCCCTCATATGTAAATTACTATTAAAACTTTAACCCGGCTATTTAAGATTGTATCCCTGCTGACTCAGACTACTTAGCCGAGGGTAACGTCACCTTCAAAAGAGGGGCCTACCACATTATGCATTAATAACTTAATTAATTATCTTTCAATAATCCAACCCTTTAGGATTGTATCCTTGCTGACTCAAACTACTGGGTTGAGGGTAACGTCACCTTCAAAAAAGGGGCCTACTACAATAACTAAGATAATCTCTTAAAAAGTGCAAAAGTGCGGAAATAACCAAAGGTTACACTAAAGGCGAGTCGGATCCAAGTGATTCATCTTGTCTATCTGTTTTTATTTTTATTTTTATTTTTCAGCATTTTAGTTTTTATTTTCTAGTTTAAAATATTTTTCTAAATTTTTTATTTGATTAGACGTTGAAGATAAACCGGTATTAAAAGCTCTTGTGTCCTTAGACGACCTCGGTATCTTACCAACACTATACTACGCTCACGATGGGTGCACTTTCCCATATGTGTGTTTGGTGTTAGTAAATATCGTGTTTTATATATTTAAAACTTGACTAAAGTTGTTAAAAAGGGCTAAAAATATACATAAAAATATATCACACCACACACGCATCAAAAACTCAAGAAATGGTGTGAAATGAAGTGAAGTTCAAGGCCCTTTATATAGGTTTTTGGATTGCATAGGATCTTGACAAGTGTTAGGAAGGTTTAACAAGATCATAACATGTGTAATACCATTTTTCTAAACCATCAAAGGCCCCTAGACTCAATTATGTGAGACAAGGAAGCAAAACCAAAGCTGGTTTTCAGTTTTCTGGAACTGGAAATAGCATGCGGACCATAAGGTCTATTGCATATGGTCTGTAAGGACCAGGTCAGCTAAAACAAAGTTTCATCTGTTGTCACGTTTGGTCCCTGCACTTGATAAATGCCATTTTTGACACATTTAAGGTCCGTTAAACCATTTTTAAGGCTCTACAATGATGCCTAAACATAGGGAACATGAAACATTCTCAAAAATATGCCAGATGTCGGTTTGTTTGGTCGTACGGTCACGTTGTTCGGCTAATTACGACGAAACATGGACGGACGCGAAAAACGAACCAAATTACGCGACGAATGGAATTTTATCAAGCCAATCACTAAAATAAAATGTTTAAATGATTACATAAATTTTTGGATGTCCGGATGTATTCAGAACATAAGATATGCGCGAAAATGCAAACTGATGCACTTTTTGACGCTTTTAGTCCCTGTTGATCAAATAAGTTTATTTTTGTGCACCAAACACCTCAAAGCCTATTTCTAAGCTACATAAAGGATATTTAGGGCATGTTTAACTTATGATCATATTCCGGAAGGTTCAATACCATACGAATCGACAGACTTTTGCAGTTTGACGCAAATAGTCCCTCTAATGCGCAAACTTGCGCATATCATCGTTTAATATCATTGAAGCCTTATCTAATCCATATTAGGCATCCATGAGAGTATAATAGAACATAACGATGCTTCGGGTTCGTTAAAAGGTCATTCAGAGGTATAATTAAACATATTGACGCTTTTAACCCCTTAAACTTGCAAATTTGCGTGTAACTTCACTTATAGGCATAAAAGCCCTTAATGGCCAATATTAGGCATTCCCGAGAGTGAAATAAATTATCATGAAGCTCTCGGTTTGTTAAAAGGTCTCTCAGAGGTAAGAATTAACATGTTGACACTTTTAACCCTTCATTGCGCAAACTTTCAATTAGTTACGCAAATGGCTACTCATGACCAACAAGTGGCACATTTGTGAATATGATTACCATGTAATGTTATTCAGAGGCTTATAATAAGCATGTTAACATTTCCAGTTCTTCTATAATCAAAATTTTTTATTTTTCATAAAATTTGTCCCTCAAATTCAACGTTTGACTTTATTAGGGTCTATTACACGTGTCAATACATCATTGGACGAAATTCTCATGAGGTGTTACAACAGACAACAAAACAGATAAACTGTTATGACAAAGAACACCAGGCAACGATGATAGCCTACACGGTTCTGGCAAAATACACACCAAGAAACACATCTCTTACACAAGAGAAAACATACAACGCTAATCATCACATACATTCAAGAACCAAGACTAAAAGACACAGCCAAACAAATTCTGATTAAACACAAAATTACACAATTTGTAACCAGAACAATATTTCTCCACAAGAAAAAAACATACAAGGCTGTCACATATAGAAAAACGTCTGACAAAATCACTGGTTAAACATGAACCACTCAGCTCAACTAACCATACAAACAAGTCTATAGACGAGCAGACATAGCGACCGTAAAACAAAGACATTTTAACTAGGCATGGGCAAATACCGATCCCGGTACCATACCGTCCCGATACCGACAAATCCCGATCCCGATTTTTGTGAAAAATGGGTACCGATACTGAAATACGTCGGTTTGGTACGGTATCGGTACGGTATCGGTATTTTGAGGGTAAAATGCGGTATTATACCGATACCATACCGTACCGATACCGACAAATACCTAAAAGTGGATACCGATACCGGTACCGGTACCGAAACCCCTTCGGTATGGTATTCTCGGGATCGGGATCGGGATGGGATCGGTATTGGATACCACTTGCTCATCCCTAATTTTAACAACATTCAAGACAAAAAATCCTCAACATATGGATCTCATAACAAGACAGACACAGCCATCAAGAACAATCATGGTAAAACAACTAATTAGAGATCTCTCAAACCACATGGTTTGACTAACCATACAACAAAAGACAATAAGACATACAAACAACGCCCAGGAGACATTTCGACAGTCCAAAAAACAGAATTGAATCACATGATCCAAGATAAAGACTCACACCACAAATCAACAACATTTACAGGTCTAAACTTAACAAAAACACAAGACCATACAACCCCAAAAAATATAATATCACATGAAGATAAAACGTGAAATAACAAAAACATGAAACTTGACCATACAAGAAGCAAATTCACACAATCAGTTGAACACTGATATGGGAACATACATACTATACAGACAATCTTCTACCAAGAAGATACAAAACAACAGCAATCTTCAACACAAAGACGCTTAGCACGACAACAAGATGATACACATACAAAGATACAACTTTCCGAACAACTCAGCCAGAATACAGAATCACAAGATTCAACGACCAATTATTTATTATCACAAAGCATACAAATACATAACACTGTCAGACACACATCTGATAAACATCAAGTCACAAGACTTCTAGGACAAGACAAGATATGTAAACACGAGCATCAGACAATTATAACCAACTTTAAACTTGAAGAAGCAAGAAACGATACACAAATACAACAAATCTCTAGTCAAAACACAACATGATCTTCCCATGAGACAACTGTACAGATTATCACATGATAACATATACAAAAAACTACAAGAAACAAGCAAATCTAAAAGACTGTAGACAATTTAGGGAACAAATAGTACAAGAGTTACAAGGAAATTTTTTTACGAATCTCTCACATAATACAACTCAACTAAAAAAATAACAGAATTCTAAATTTATGATGAGTACATTTGAAGCAGACATGTTGTAGAAAAAAAAACAAGATCACCTCTAACATAAGAATCAAGTTACCAAGCATACAAACCAAAGTAGACACAATTCATATAACCCAATTTATGTCAGTTGATTTTTTTAGGAACTTAAAGTAGAGATAGCATGATATAATTCTGAACATAGCACATTTCTTCTCATATGTAATTTTTCTAATTATAATAGCCATTCATTATAAAACAGTAGTAAAAAACAAATGTTTCCAAAAAATGAAAAAATAGTTCCAAAGAATATTTTTTCACTTACAGTACAAGCAATGTTATAGACTAAACATACAACAAACTATTTGAACCTTGCAACTTACTACTGTTAAGAATAAGAAATATCTAATATCCAGTTTTGCAACAATCACTAAAGAAATACTTCAAGTTTAACTCATATGCAATACTCTTGAAGTTAAAAAAAAACTTGTTAGAACAACCTAACAAATAATACAAGAGACTATTCTCAATTTGCAAGTAATGACAGATATTTAAAAAAAAAAAAACAAGTTCATTACTACACAAACATTTCAACCTCCATGATTAAGTATAGCAAGATATCTAATATACTAGCCTACAACCATACAATCATATTCAAGAAAGTACCTGAACAGATAGAAAAATAACGTAAAACAATCCAACAAGAGACACAGATAAACAACCACTATACAAACAGGAGAACAATGGTTATCAGACAGATAACTAATCACAGAAGAGACAATCAAACAAGACACAAAACCCTAAGGCGAAGCTGTATCAGTGTCCAGATTCCAGGTTCATCACTTATAGTGCCTGGACAGGTCTTTATACAGGAGCCACTCTCTAACAGATGAAATACAACAAGCAAATAATAACAATTACCAAAAAACAAACTGAAAACATGTATACAAAGGAACAACAACAATAACAAGAAACAGACAAACAAGAACGCATAACCAGTGAACAAACAGGCAGGTGTCGGTCCTCACTACCCCGACTTCAACTAACTCAACCAACAAACACACATAACAAAAATAATTAGAAAGATCTTACAGAGGGTGCGTTTAAATCCTAGTGAGATCAAATTTGTAGTTTTCAAGAACTACACAATCTGATCAAGCCATAATCAAGCACACCTAGTTAGTTTGCCCTGAACCTTCTAGGGTTTCAGAGACTAACACAGGTCTTTAATAAACTTCAATAAGCCCTACTTAGGGTTTGTGTCACACCAGAATTAAACAGAGCTCATCAGATCTGACCTGCACGCACTTCAAACAAAAGATAAAAAACCAGAACAGACACTAATAATGTAACAAAAAAACAGACTTTTGAAATTCCAAAACATCTTAGTTTTAAAACAAGTATCATTTAATCAAGAAACACTCATAATAAGAAGGAATGAAGATGCTTTTAAGACCCTTTTATGACACAACGAAAAATATGAAGAGTTTACTTCCAATAAACTTGTCAATAAATCAATCAACAATCATCAAGATATCTTGAACAAAAAAAACATAGATAAGCCCTAAATCACAATAGTTGATCACAAAGTTCAATTAATCACACAAACATTCAAGATTAGAGCCAAGGTGTTCACACTCTTAACACTTATGTATCAAGACTTGCGGTTCAAAAAGAAACAGAAAACAGATTCATAATATAAAAATGAAACCTTAGACTACGGTCAACGTCAATTGAAGTTTAAGAGCGAAAATATACGATTTTAAACATAGCAAGACATGCTTTGAAGCCATATATGAATATATATATATATATATATATATATATACATTTGAATGTAGATACAAATAAAAGATGATTTACGGGATCATCATAACCTATGGGATTAAACACAGTGTTAAGGTCTACGGGACCAGAATGACCCTTGGGTCACGAAAAGAAAAGGAAATAAACCTTAGTGTTTTCAGTAAAAAGGGGGTGAAGACCTAAGGAAATAGCCTACGAGGCTACGTGAAAGAACCTACGGGTTACTTAACAAAACGAGAGAACCAGTTGAAAATCCCCGCATAAAACTAAGACTGTAAAAGAATAAATTACAGACTGTCAATGTCCTGTTACGGAAAATTGACGAAAGATAAAGAGAAGATCCTAAACTAAAACCTTGGTTTTAGTAAGAAATAACGTTTTTGCGAATGAGAATCCTGATAGGAAAATTTAATATTAAGCATGAAAGGTTCAAGTCTTGACACCGATAGGCGCAAGACGTTATATTCAAAAAGTGATATTTCGGAAAGCAAATTTTGATATAAATTAAACATGATGTAACACGATCACGGTCAAGAAATGTAATGTGAAGTAGAATCACATTATAACCAAGCAAGCGGTAAAAAGTAACTGGACTAATAAGTCTAAGTAGTGAGACCGGTCAAGGTCATTTAAATAAATTTGGTTTGCTTGTAAGCGGTAGGTTCGGTATGATTGAACCGAATAAATAAATTTGAAGACAAAAGAAATTTGCTGCTAAAAGTGAAAAGATATCACTAAAGGCCTTTAAACGAGTCAAAATTTTGGATTCATAAGGAATTCGATAGTATATGAAAGCGATGGATATCGCTAAGTTAACTAAACTAGTGGAAATAACGAGATTACGTTATTTTAAGTTGCACTAAGTCATATGAGATACGTAGACAATTAGTGACCAAAAAGATGTTACCATGCTTATCTGGTAATACTAATAATTGGTTAAAAGTATAAGTAATGTTTAAATGAAATCTCGGATCAAATACATTGAGTTTAAACTCAATGAATTATGTAAGAAAAGGTTTCGAGGACGAAACCTCTTTAAGGGGGGTAGACTTGTAACACCCCGAAAACGGGTTGATAATCAAACTCCGTTAATACTGAAAGACGGGTAAAGTACCGTTAGTGGCAAAATTTACCCGGTAAATATTAGGATTTAAATAATTAATCCTAATATTAAATAAAAAGTGAACAAAAGCTTTTAAGGAAATAAAATGGATAAAAGGCCCGGGTTAACGGGACCTAAAATAAACTTAGTCATAATTTCCCCCGAACCCACTAAGTTAACTAGGAATGTCTAACCTAGTTAATAAATGGGAATATTGATATTAGAAATAAGTAGGTTGTGATCTACTTAATAACGAACCAAACACGAGGGGTTAAAGTTGTATAACTTGAAAGGTTATTTATTAATAACTAAACAAAACACACATACATAAGTGTGTGCTCTGGATCGATCTCAGGGGAGCTCCCATGGAGCCAAACCCTAACTTTCAACAAATCCATCAAATTGAAGGATCAAATGAAGCCCAAATTCACAACCGAGCATGAATTAATGATCACCCGAACAAGAGGATCGTAAGGTATGTAAAATCTTGATGATTCGTGAAGTTGTAAAAATTGGATAAACATCCTAATCGTGAATTAGGCATGGATTAGAGAAGCTATGGCTAGATTAGTGATGTATACTTGCTTAGGAACGAAACCCTAAGTGAAAATCATACATAACATGCTATGAATTGAAGGATTTGATGAATTAACACACTTAGACAAGTGGGTTTTAATGTTATGATGATTTTGATGATATAACCATGCTTAGAATCAACATGCATGAAAACAAATAGAAGGTGTTCGATTTAACCATGAATTTGGGTACTTGTTCATATATGGTTGAAGTGGGTTTTATTAGATATGATGAAATTATGAAGAACTTGAAGTAATATCACTTGTATGTGATTAACAAGTAAACTAGGAAGTAGGTTTTGATATAATAGTAAGGATGATGATAAGTTTATGTTTAAAATCATCATATTGGATAATAGAAACAAGGCACTCAAACAAATTTAGTGATTTGGGAACTTGTTCATACATGATTGAAATGGATTTTTGAATGTTGTGATGAAATTTGGTAGCCATGTTCAAGTAACTAAGTGTATAAGATCATGTTAGCTACTAATTGATAGATAGAGCTTGAATGTGCATTTATATGCTAAGGGGCGTTTGACTTTTAGTAGTCAAACCAACCATTGGTAAGATCGAATGATAAATTTGATAGAAAAATACGTAAGATGGAATAGTTATGATTAACAATGACTAAATTAACCATCTTATGAAATATGATGATAGTTTGACGCCTAACAAGCTAGGTGGAAGCTTGTGGATGAAGCGGGTCAAACGGAGCGCGTACGGAAAGAAAAGCGTGGCATGGATGCAAGGTAAGTATAGCTTACACTAGTCATATAGTTTAGAATGTCCTTTTTGTTGTTTTGATTTCGAACAAGACAAATGGGAAATTGAGATATGGTGTTTCCGGCGTGTAGTCGTATGGAACAAGATAACCAATAAGGGTAAAAATTGAAATTTGGACACTTGTTGACAATAATTATCGGTTTTTGAAAGATACATATTTCGTAAGCCTTAATAGGCCAAAAAGCGTTAAGAGGTGAATTATAGTTAAAACGACCGTGCGGTGTAAATTGGAACGAGTCGTGTAGACGAGGTGGCAATAAGCTTTATCTCGCCAATATCATCGGTCATTTAGCCCAACGGGTCAAAAGGTGAAAATATCACTTTTTGACAATATCGACTAATGGTTTGATGAGTTGTTTGATTTT
The DNA here is from genome assembly GCA_030545235.1 of Helianthus tuberosus. Classification (NCBI taxonomy): domain Eukaryota; kingdom Viridiplantae; phylum Streptophyta; class Magnoliopsida; order Asterales; family Asteraceae; genus Helianthus; species Helianthus tuberosus. The sequence continues at coordinate 46,042,349 of CM060440.1, forward strand.
AGAAATAAATATCGAGTGGATATTTACATCGCTGTCACACCCCGACCACGTGGAACATACAAAACGTGGCGGAAACATCGGGGAGTGTTGTAACAGAATTAATGTTTCAAATCCATGGCAATTGAAGTTTCGTTTTATTGATTAAAAGTGTTACAATGTCTTAACAAATAAATAAATACAACAAAATTAACTAGTCTTGCATCTTTTATTGTCACTAAAGCCCAAGTCTGCCTATGTGTATCTTGATCATCTTACGCAACAGTTCCTGAAAAACACATGTGAAAATATGGTACGTCAGCATAAAAATGCCGGTGAGATACATAGGTTTTGTGAAAATAGGTTTCATGACTTATGTTTGAGAAAATGTTTAGTCATGAACCTTGTTATTTGCTTTGTTTTGTAAATCATTTGAAAATCGATAAGACCAGATGATATGTATAAATAATGTATAATGTATGGTTAAATGAATAACCATGTAAAATGAGTTTGTATTAGATAAGCTGTTTGTAAATCAATGTCTTGTGAAAAATATGTTATTTGTATAAAATGTTCTATGTCTCAAACTGAAATGATTCAAATAACGTTACGACATGTAATACCATACAAACACTTATATATAGGAAGTACCAGCGGCGTATCCACCATGCTTGTATCATATTACACACGCATCGTTACTTAATCACTTAATCAAACCAAACCAAACAATGTAAAATGTTCATGTCAAGATGTAAATCATGTCAAATTGTCTATGTCAAATATCCATGTTAAATGTCTATGTCAAATATGTCATGTATGGCAAGTGAAAGGTCTCAACTAAACCATATGCACAAAACAAAGTATTGAAGTAAAACTTGGTTTAAATCAAAGTTATGTTTTATGTAGTAAATGCATGATCAATGTAAATCATGTAATATGCGTCCAAAATGTAAGTATATGATGAATAAGAAATGTACTAAGTATGCTACAACAAACATACATAGCATGTGAACTGAAATATCTGTACTAAGTATGCAACAACATACATACGTAGCATGCGACCTGTACTAAGTATGCAACAATAGACATACGTAGCATGTGATGTAATGTAAAACAATGTACTAAGTAATGCACACAATGGCACACCTAGTATGAAATGTAATGAAATCATGTACTATAATGTACTAATGAACATAGGAAGTATATGATTTGAAAACAGGAAAGCATGAAAGTAACAAGTAGGCACATGTGTTCCACCCCAAAACAGTTTGGAAAACAGTAAAAGAGGGGTCTATGTACTCACTTGAGATTGCTCAGTAGTCCTTGAGTAACAACCAAACAAAGCTAGAGATCACGGAAATCAAACGGCACCTAATATAGGTAACTATGTTAATTAACCGGACCTAAATCGGAAGATTGGGTAGCATTAGGGTTTGTAAACCAAATGAGTGTAGGAACTCATATGATATGGTTTAACAAAGCCTTCATACTAAATGAAACTTAACCCAAGTGTCTACGACCCATTACGACCCGTTTAGGAGCTTATGCTACTTTAACGTGTCGTTCGCGTGAAACGCGTTCGGACCGCCTAACTAGTCCTATGACAAGTGTTATATGCCTAAACATGTTACATAATCAGTTATGTGACAAAAGTTTAGGTTACATATGATTAATTACCAATTATACATGAAAAGGGTATTCTGGTAATTTACCTAAGGCATATAAACTACCTATCATACAACTACTTAAACGATGTGACCATAGGGTATAACCTCGGAAGGTTATTCCCTACCTACTATGGTCACCTAATGTGTTTGGTCGGATCCTAATGATCGACCAAATGGGTCGAGTTCGAAGGTATAGGCGATTTATTAGATCGCCTACCCTACGACTCTAGACAACGTGGTAATCAGTGGGCATAGTCCCAAGGGACTATGACCAACGTGATTACACTCACGTTGCGAAGTTCAAACGAACTTCGCATTGACCATTACTGGTCAACGCTGAAAGTCAAACAAAGTTTGACTTTCTGACTCGAAAAGCAGTAAAATAAGGAAAAGAACGAAAGAATACTAACCCAGGGTCCCCGAATGCTAATCCCGACTTCAAGAACTCAGGTATGAAACAATGGTTTCAACTTAGAGCTCTCAAAAATCAGAATTCTTGTAAGTTTTGCATTGGGGTGTTGGGGTATTTATAGTATTCGGTCCACCGTTGAGATCGTTTCTTGGAAAAGGGGAAACGATCAAGGCCGTACATGTGTTGGAACCTTATGGTGACTAAAATATGATCTTATCAGCTGACTAAGCATTTTAGAACATGTGGTTGAGGTTGTAACAGCTGCAGCCTGCTGTTTAGAAACTCTGAATCTGGTCAGCAGACCCCTAGCGCACCGCTACGCTTAAAGTGTAGCGCACCGCTAGGCACTATTTCGGCAGAATTACACTTTTGGTCCCTGAACTGTATTTAGGCCATTTTCGACACGTTTAAGGCCCGTTAACCCCATTTCAAAGCTTTAAAATGAAGTTAAAGTATAGGGAACTTAAAATGTGTTCAAAAATATCTCGGATGTCGGTTCGTTTGGCCGTACGAACGCGATGTTCGCTTAATTACGACGGAATGCGCATAAGCGCGAAAAACGAACCAAATGACGAAACGAAAGGATTTTTCTTAAAGCGAACACTCAAATATAATATAGTCATGCTTATATAAATTTTTGGATGTCCGGATGTATTCAGAACGTAAGTTATGCGTAAAAATGCAAACTTGTGCACTTTTTGACACTTTTAGTCCCTGAATGACACAAAAGTTTATTTTAGCATACCGAACACCTCAAAGCCTATTTCTAAGCTATGTAAAGGATGTTTGTGGTATGTTTAACTTATGGTCATGCTCCAGAAGGTCTGTTACAGTTCAAATTGGCATACTTTCGCAGTTTGTCAACTTTAGTCCCTGTAAGCGATTAAACTTTGATTTCACCACACCAAACCTTCCAAAACTTATATCTAAGTTATGTAAAGGTTATTTAAGGTATGTTAAGCCTATTTCACTATTCCGGAGTGTTCGTTGGATTAAACTGGTTATATCTACACATCAGAGCGCGTATAACCCTCCAGAAAGCGATTTAAAGCTTGAGATCGAACAGGAATTGATATGTGTAAACGATACACATATTTTTACAAATCCCAAGTATGAAATACTATATTTCATTGGTTTGGCATTTGTCTGATGGTTGGAGTGACACGGGTGTTACAGTCTCCCCTACTTTAGGAAATTTCGTCCCGAAATTAATTCGTAGGAGTCTAACTGTGGCTTTGTGTCAAATAATCACCAGAGATATGAAAGGCATAATCCTGTTATTTCTCTTTAACGGACATTTTTCAGAATTGAAAAATGAACGGAGTTATTTTCAACAGGCATTATTCAGAAACAAATGAACAGAATAGTCATTTTACATCTTCAGAAACAAAAGTGAACGGAATGGTCATTTTACATCTTCGGAAACAAAAATGAACGGAATAGTCATTTTACATCTTCAGAAACAAAAATGAACAGAATAGTCATTTTTACATCTTCAGAAACAAAAATGAACGGAATGGTCATTTTACATCTTCAGAAACAAAAATGAACAGAATGGTCATTTTACATCTTCGGAAACAAAAATGAACGGAATAGTCATTTTACATCTTCAGAAACAAAAATGAACGGAATAGTCATTTTACATCTTCAGAAACAAAAATGAACGGAAAGGTCATTTTACATCTTCAGAAACAAAAATGAACAGAATGGTCATTTTACATCTTCAGAAACAAAAATGAACGGAATGGTCATTTTACATCTTCAGAAACAAAAATGAACGGAATGGTCATTTTACATCTTCAGAAACAAAAATGAACGGAAAGGTCATTTTACATCTTCAGAAACAAAAATGAACAGAATGGTCATTTTACATCTTCAGAAACAAAAATGAACGGAATGGTCATTTTACATCTTCAGAAACAAAAATGAACAGAATGGTCATTTTACATCTTCGGAAACAAAAATGAACGGAATAGTCATTTTACATCTTCAGAAACAAAAATGAACAGAATAGTCATTTTACTACATCTTCAGAAACAAAAATGAACGGAATGGTCATTTTACATCTTCAGAAACAAAAATGAACAGAATGGTCATTTTACATCTTCGGAAACAAAAATGAACGGAATAGTCATTTTACATCTTCAGAAACAAAAATGAACGGAATAGTCATTTTACATCTTCAGAAACAAAAATGAACGGAAAGGTCATTTTACATCTTCAGAAACAAAAATGAACAGAATGGTCATTTTACATCTTCAGAAACAAAAATGAACGGAATGGTCATTTTACATCTTCAGAAACAAAAATGAACGGAAAGGTCATTTTACATCTTCAGAAACAAAAATGAACAGAATGGTCATTTTACATCTTCAGAAACAAAAATGAACAGAATGGTCATTTTACATCTTCAGAAACAAAAATGAACGGAATAGTCATTTTACATCTTCAGAAACAAAAATGAACAGAATAGTCATTTTACATCTTCAGAAACAAAAATGAACGGAATACATGACAAAATTCGCTGTGGTCTCTGTGCACTGAATTTCCATAATTATGTACGCGTCCATAATTACGTAATTCCTTGCACAGTCCGCACAGTGCATTTCATGATGTGTAGGGGAAGAAAATATCAAACCTGTGATGAGTGTGACTAGACTACCATAGGGTCCTTTTTAATCAGATCAACACATGATCTTTTTAATTAGACCTCCAAGGAGTCCTTTCAGCTATATCATCATTTGATATACTTAACCAGATTTTTGGATCAATCTGTTTAACTAGACCACTCAAGGGGTCTAATTATGGAATAGTACAATAAAATCCAAGGGACTTAACTACAACGTAGAAGCCCATTGAGGATTTAATATAGTACCTTTGGATATCCTACTATGAATCCCTTATACGAAGATATGGAAGATTCTATGAGGATTTGGATGACAAAACTTGGATCACACAAAAACATAAAAAGGGAACACATAAGCACATAATCACATAGTTGTTTAACTTGGTTATTAATTTGTTATCTTTGGACGCGGATACTTAAAGCACACCAGGAATCCAATTCGTGGATTTCATTTTGGCACTTTAATCATATCAAGAATCTATCTATGAAGATAGGATAATCTTAAAAGGAATTCGGCTTTGTCCCTATTGAATTGTGATGTACGTATTGAATCATACAAAGAATTCAATTAAGGACTCCGATGAATGATACCCATCCACAAGGATCTAATTATGAAGATAGAAAGATCCTCATGGATTTTGGAGTTTGTGTAACGAGAGTGTTCCGACACCTTGCACTAGGCGTGCTTACGTCGATACACAAGGTAGAAAGTTCATGAGGTTGAGGCGCCAGATATGCCAAGCGACATATGAAGCAGAGTTTGAAGGTTGAGCAGTAGCAGGATTTGTAACAGCTTTGCTTTGGATTGCAAAGCGGCATATGTTAACCAAATGTCTCCATCGTCCACCGTGGGTACATTTGAAACAAGGTATTTGATTTGAATAATGACGATGGCATTGATTGCACCAAGGAGCAGTTCCCTTATACAGCTTCATCCCTGAGGCGAGTCATGGTGATAGCTAAGTCAACGGTCCTCTGGAGTACGACGCCTATTCGCTGGGTAATTGCAGCACCTGGTTCGGACATTGTTGTTGCGATGAAGAAGCATCTTGAAGATAACGAAAGGCATAGGAGGAAACAAGCGAAAGATAGTCAAAAGGAAATGACAAGGCATGTAGATTGTGACCATTTGTTTGTTACCAAAGGCAAACAAATGAGATGGTGACTAATCAAAGTAAACGGGTCAATATAATGTATCGCGAAGACATGCTCGCCTATAAGTGAACACTCATCCCAAGAATTCCCAGGTAAGCACAACTGGTCTCGCGTCTGATGAGATGTATACGAATTGCTTGCCTAGACAGAAAACCCAGAATACAGGCATTCACCCTTCCAGTTTGCACGTGTTCACATTATTTAAAACCCAAAACCTTGACGAGATTTTGAAAATTCAAAGGGGTTCAAAACCATATAACAGAGGGTTCAAAACCTTACAATAGAGGGTTCAAAACCTTGTAATCAATCATCCTGAACAGATGACTAGTTTTCAAAGCGGTTTTGAAATTTATGTTCTTGTTGTGGTCGTCGCCTAAGGATAGGTGACGGTATTGTTTTATGACTAAACGCAAGTAAACTCGCGTTAGGGTCCTAAGAAAGTTATAGACTAGGTCAAAGCATTACTAATAACCTAATTCCCTATAACCATTGGCTCTGATACCATCTTTTCTGTCACACCCCGACCACGTGGAACATACAAAACGTGGCGGAAACATCGGGGAGTGTTGTAACAGAATTAATGTTTCAAATCCATGGCAATTGAAGTTTCGTTTTATTGATTAAAAGTGTTACAATGTCTTAACAAATAAATAAATACAACAAAATTAACTAGTCTTGCATCTTTTATTGTCACTAAAGCCCAAGTCTGCCTATGTGTATCTTGATCATCTTACGCAACAGTTCCTGAAAAACACATGTGAAAATATGGTACGTCAGCATAAAAATGCCGGTGAGATACATAGGTTTTGTGAAAATAGGTTTCATGACTTATGTTTGAGAAAATGTTTAGTCATGAACCTTGTTATTTGCTTTGTTTTGTAAATCATTTGAAAATCGATAAGACCAGATGATATGTATAAATAATGTATAATGTATGGTTAAATGAATAACCATGTAAAATGAGTTTGTATTAGATAAGTTGTTTGTAAATCAATGTCTTGTGAAAAATATGTTATTTGTATAAAATGTTCTATGTCTCAAACTGAAATGATTCAAATAACGTTACGACATGTAATACCATACAAACACTTATATATAGGAAGTACCAGCGGCGTATCCACCATGCTTGTATCATATTACACACGCATCGTTACTTAATCACTTAATCAAACCAAACCAAACAATGTAAAATGTTCATGTCAAGATGTAAATCATGTCAAATTGTCTATGTCAAATATCCATGTTAAATGTCTATGTCAAATATGTCATGTATGGCAAGTGAAAGGTCTCAACTAAACCATATGCACAAAACAAAGTATTGAAGTAAAACTTGGTTTAAATCAAAGTTATGTTTTATGTAGTAAATGCATGATCAATGTAAATCATGTAATATGCGTCCAAAATGTAAGTATATGATGAATAAGAAATGTACTAAGTATGCTACAACAAACATACATAGCATGTGAACTGAAATATCTGTACTAAGTATGCAACAACATACATACGTAGCATGCGACCTGTACTAAGTATGCAACAATAGACATACGTAGCATGTGATGTAATGTAAAACAATGTACTAAGTAATGCACACAATGGCACACCTAGTATGAAATGTAATGAAATCATGTACTATAATGTACTAATGAACATAGGAAGTATATGATTTGAAAACAGGAAAGCATGAAAGTAACAAGTAGGCACATGTGTTCCACCCCAAAACAGTTTGGAAAACAGTAAAAGAGGGGTCTATGTACTCACTTGAGATTGCTCAGTAGTCCTTGAGTAACAACCAAACAAAGCTAGAGATCACGGAAATCAAACGGCACCTAATATAGGTAACTATGTTAATTAACCGGACCTAAATCGGAAGATTGGGTAGCATTAGGGTTTGTAAACCAAATGAGTGTAGGAACTCATATGATATGGTTTAACAAAGCCTTCATACTAAATGAAACTTAACCCAAGTGTCTACGACCCATTACGACCCGTTTAGGAGCTTATGCTACTTTAACGTGTCGTTCGCGTGAAACGCGTTCGGACCGCCTAACTAGTCCTATGACAAGTGTTATATGCCTAAACATGTTACATAATCAGTTATGTGACAAAAGTTTAGGTTACATATGATTAATTACCAATTATACATGAAAAGGGTATTCTGGTAATTTACCTAAGGCATATAAACTACCTATCATACAACTACTTAAACGATGTGACCATAGGGTATAACCTCGGAAGGTTATTCCCTACCTACTATGGTCACCTAATGTGTTTGGTCGGATCCTAATGATCGACCAAATGGGTCGAGTTCGAAGGTATAGGCGATTTATTAGATCGCCTACCCTACGACTCTAGACAACGTGGTAATCAGTGGGCATAGTCCCAAGGGACTATGACCAACGTGATTACACTCACGTTGCGAAGTTCAAACGAACTTCGCATTGACCATTACTGGTCAACGCTGAAAGTCAAACAAAGTTTGACTTTCTGACTCGAAAAGCAGTAAAATAAGGAAAAGAACGAAAGAATACTAACCCAGGGTCCCCGAATGCTAATCCCGACTTCAAGAACTCAGGTATGAAACAATGGTTTCAACTTAGAGCTCTCAAAAATCAGAATTCTTGTAAGTTTTGCATTGGGGTGTTGGGGTATTTATAGTATTCGGTCCACCGTTGAGATCGTTTCTTGGAAAAGGGGAAACGATCAAGGCCGTACATGTGTTGGAACCTTATGGTGACTAAAATATGATCTTATCAGCTGACTAAGCATTTTAGAACATGTGGTTGAGGTTGTAACAGCTGCAGCCTGCTGTTTAGAAACTCTGAATCTGGTCAGCAGACCCCTAGCGCACCGCTACGCTTAAAGTGTAGCGCACCGCTAGGCACTATTTCGGCAGAATTACACTTTTGGTCCCTGAACTGTATTTAGGCCATTTTCGACACGTTTAAGGCCCGTTAACCCCATTTCAAAGCTCTAAAATGAAGTTAAAGTATAGGGAACTTAAAATGTGTTCAAAAATATCTCGGATGTCGGTTCGTTTGGCCGTACGAACGCGATGTTCGCTTAATTACGACGGAATGCGCATAAGCGCGAAAAACGAACCAAATGACGAAACGAAAGGATTTTTCTTAAAGCGAACACTCAAATATAATATAGTCATGCTTATATAAATTTTTGGATGTCCGGATGTATTCAGAACGTAAGTTATGCGTAAAAATGCAAACTTGTGCACTTTTTGACACTTTTAGTCCCTGAATGACACAAAAGTTTATTTTAGCATACCGAACACCTCAAAGCCTATTTCTAAGCTATGTAAAGGATGTTTGTGGTATGTTTAACTTATGGTCATGCTCCAGAAGGTCTGTTACAGTTCAAATTGGCATACTTTCGCAGTTTGTCAACTTTAGTCCCTGTAAGCGATTAAACTTTGATTTCACCACACCAAACCTTCCAAAACTTATATCTAAGTTATGTAAAGGTTATTTAAGGTATGTTAAGCCTATTTCACTATTCCGGAGTGTTCGTTGGATTAAACTGGTTATATCTACACATCAGAGCGCGTATAACCCTCCAGAAAGCGATTTAAAGCTTGAGATCGAACAGGAATTGATATGTGTAAACGATACACATATTTTTACAAATCCCAAGTATGAAATACTATATTTCATTGGTTTGGCATTTGTCTGATGGTTGGAGTGACACGGGTGTTACAATCGCTATTACTTAGTAGATATCGAGGCAAGGTACTTAAATGGGTCAATGTAATGATCCGAGCCAGGTACGCATAATAAGATAACTCTCATTTAAATGTAAGACTAATGAGAGTTAAACGAAGTCTAGAATAAGTTTTTGATTACCCTAATAGGTAAACCAAATGTTACGGACGATGGTCATTATATTTGAAAGGCCTAGTGCCCTTTCAAATAAAATCATAGTTAAAAGATCGGAGTTTGGGTTAAACAAGTAACTAAAAGTCATTCGACGTTAATGAAGGACTAATGTTGACCAAAACGCCCTTGTAGGCTAAATTGAACAAACAACCCTTAAAGGTTGTTTGGAAACGAGTTTTACAATTAGATAATTACTTTGGATGAGTATAGAAGTTGAAGGATGTAAAACGGTAGTCAAATGGCTCTATTTGAGTCTTTGTCGTAAAATAACGATTTGAAGGGTAAATTTTGATATATATAAGTCACCACATTGAATCCACCACAAATATAGTTGTGGTGGAAGATCCTTTGATAAGAAATGTGGACATATGTATTTGGAAATGAATGAAAGCAATTGGTGCTTAAAATATGCTTAAATACCTCATACGGGTCAAAATAAGCATATGGGTGAAAATGGGTTAAAGAAGATATATAATTCTATAATTGGAACCTAATATGTTAGACATCATTGAATTTAATAGATTTATGAGAATTAAGGGTCAAACAAACTTGTATGTTTGATAAAATCATGAACGGGTCAAATTTTCGTAAAAGAGTAATAAGCCGAAGACTTAAAAGTCTTAAATTTTATCAAGCCGGATGTCGGATTTTAACTCCATATGATGGAGAATTAAATTACAATCATGTAGGAAGAAACGGTAGGTCAAACGGATAAGCGGTTTGAAAGATACGAAAGATTTCGTGCCAATTACGGCAAAAAGGATACTGGGCTGCACAGAGGCCACCGTAACTTACGGTGCCACCGTAAGTTACGGTGGAGATGAAAAAGCTACGGTAGATTCCCCCTGTTTTACGGTGGGGGGAATTAACATTCAGAGGCCACCGTAACTTACGGTGCCACCGTAAGTTACGGTGGAGGCCAGGTTGAAATTTTTGTTTTTGTTATCAATTGTTTCTCGGACTCGTTTAGACACGTTTTAAGCCCTGTATGACTAAAGCATTTCATGTTTATGAAATGTAGGTACACCTTGGATGCCGGAAGACGATCAAGCTCAACGAAGAACCGAACACGATACAGTTACATGCTTCCGCACTTTGCCACGTTGTAAATTTTTAAACAACGAATTTCGATCACGTTATGTAGAATAAATTATAATTTGTAAAAGTTTTAATAAACCCGTATTTATATAATATGTGTTGTCTTAACTACACATCTAATTGTTGGTAATTACATACAAAATCGTTAATTAATAACTCGGGTGTTACAAGTTGGTATCAGAGCCTTGGTTTAAGAGATTCAAGTATGGTGGGGAAAACCATGCTTGGACTTAAACCTTACGCTCTTGATAAAGAATAGTGTTCGGTTCGAGGCTTGATCGCAAATCCGGTAAGTACACGTATGTTAATAGTTTAGTATGCTAAATTGTTGTAAATAACACATAGGGCTATCGTGTAACTCACGTTACCCCAATTAAACGATTGATGTAGTTGACGAAAATACGCGCGTTGACGCGTATAGTAGAAAAAGCTTTGTATTATAATACGGGCGATTATTAAAGTTGACGTTACTAACTTTTGTGAATGTTTTAATTGAATGACACTCGCGTTTGAAGACGACGAGAGTCAAACAAATTGTGGATACGATGATGGAACGGTCCGAAGTATAACAAGAGGAGCATGCTCACCGAGGACTAAATCGCGTAATGACCGCGAACAAGGTTAATGGCAAGGAACGCCCGTCGGGGCAAACATTACCAGGTGCACATTTTAAATAATTGCACAAATAGCAATATGCAACAAATGAGTAGAAATTGAAAGTTGCATATGTAGATTAAAAACTTGGAAAAACCCGAATAGAAAATGTATTCGGGATATTGTTTCCAAGAAAAACAAATAGAGGCGTTACTTACATAGGGCGTGATGTGAAAACTATAAAAAGGTCATGTGTGTCATATGTTAATCGCTTACTCTGGCCAAGTAAGTAGTGGCATATGATACCATGAACTTCTTATGGCGAACACGTTTACATCCGATGTAGTAAGGGCAGGGTGAATGGGACTAATAAAAAAAGTACCCACATGAATCAGATAAGCAAAATATTTGATAATAATGTAAACGCACAACCAAGTGACGGGAGCGTATTACATTAGGATAATGAGCCCGGGTGAAGGGACAAAGAAGCATGTAAAATGATTTAGACGAGTATTGGGAAGGAGTGTACTTACACTCGAACCCAGAAAACGCAAGCATGTAAAATGATTTAGACGAGTATTGGGAAGGAGTGTACTTACACTCGAACCCAGAAAACGCAAGCATGTAAAATGATTTAGACGAGTATTGGGAAGGAGTGTACTTACACTCGAACCCAGAAAACGCAAGCATGTAAAATGATTTAGACGAGTATTGGGAAGGAGTGTACTTACACTCGAACCCAGAAAACGCAAGCATGTAAAATGATTTAGACGAGTATTGGGAAGGAGTGTACTTACACTCGAACCCAGAAAACGCAAGCATATAAAATGATTTAGACAAGTATTGGGAGGGAGTGTACTTACACTCGAACCCGGAGAATGTAAACATGTAAAATGATTTAGATATGCATTGGGAGGGGGTGTACTTACACTCGAACCCGGAAAATGCAAATATGTCCCTTAACGGGTCGTTTTTGTAAAACGTCAAACTTAAGGACAAAGTCGGAATATAAAAATGAAACCTTAGACTACGGTCAAGGTCAATTGAAGTTTAAGAGCGAAAATATACGATTTTAAACATAGCAAGACATGCTTTGAAGCCATATATGAATATAAATATATATATACATTTGAATGTAGATACAAATAAAAGATGATTTACGGGATCATCATAACCTACGGGATTAAACACAGTGTTAAGGTCTACGGGACCAGAATGACCCTTGGGTCACGAAAAGAAAAGGAAATAAACCTTAGTGTTTTCAGTAAAAAGGGGGTGAAGACCTAAGGAAATAGCCTACGAGGCTACGTGAAAGAACCTACGGGTTACTTAACAAAACGAGAGAACCAGTTGAAAATCCCCGCATAAAACTAAGACTGTAAAAGAATAAATTACAGACTGTCAATGTCCTGTTACGGAAAATTGACGAAAGATAAAGAGAAGATCCTAAACTAAAACCTTGGTTTTAGTAAGAAATAACGTTTTTGCGAATGAGAATCCTGATAGGAAAATTTAATATTAAGCATGAAAGGTTCAAGTCTTGACACCGATAGGCGCAAGACGTTATATTCAAAAAGTGATATTTCGGAAAGCAAATTTTGATATAAATTAAACATGATGTAACACGATCACGGTCAAGAAATGTAATGTGAAGTAGAATCACATTATAACCAAGCAAGCGGTAAAAAGTAACTGGACTAATAAGTCTAAGTAGTGAGACCGGTCAAGGTCATTTAAATAAATTTGGTTTGCTTGTAAGCGGTAGGTTCGGTATGATTGAACCGAATAAATAAATTTGAAGACAAAAGAAATTTGCTGCTAAAAGTGAAAAGATATCACTAAAGGCCTTTAAACGAGTCAAAATTTCGGATTCATAAGGAATTCGATAGTATATGAAAGCGATGGATATCGCTAAGTTAACTAAACTAGTGGAAATAACGAGATTACGTTATTTTAAGTTGCACTAAGTCATATGAGATACGTAGACAATTAGTGACCAAAAAGATGTTACCATGCTTATCTGGTAATACTAATAATTGGTTAAAAGTATAAGTAATGTTTAAATGAAATCTCGGATCAAATACATTGAGTTTAAACTCAATGAATTATGTAAGAAAAGGTTTCGAGGACGAAACCTCTTTAAGGGGGGTAGACTTGTAACACCCCGAAAACGGGTTGATAATCAAACTCCGTTAATACTGAAAGACGGGTAAAGTACCGTTAGTGGCAAAATTTACCCGGTAAATATTAGGATTTAAATAATTAATCCTAATATTAAATAAAAAGTGAACAAAAGCTTTTAAGGAAATAAAATGGATAAAAGGCCCGGGTTAACGGGACCTAAAATAAACTTAGTCATAATTTCCCCCGAACCCACTAAGTTAACTAGGAATGTCTAACCTAGTTAATAAATGGGAATATTGATATTAGAAATAAGTAGGTTGTGATCTACTTAATAACGAACCAAACACGAGGGGTTAAAGTTGTATAACTTTAAAGGTTATTTATTAATAACTAAACAAAACACACATACACAAGTGTGTGCTCTGGATCGATCTCAGGGGAGCTCCCATGGAGCCAAACCCTAACTTTCAACAAATCCATCAAATTGAAGGATCAAATGAAGCCCAAATTCACAACCGAGCATGAATTAATGATCACCCGAACAAGAGGATCGTAAGGTATGTAAAATCTTGATGATTCGTGAAGTTGTAAAAATTGGATAAACATCCTAATCGTGAATTAGGCATGGATTAGAGAAGCTATGGCTAGATTAGTGATGTATACTTGCTTAGGAACGAAACCCTAAGTGAAAATCATACATAACATGCTATGAATTGAAGGATTTGATGAATTAACACACTTAGACAAGTGGGTTTTAATGTTATGATGATTTTGATGATATAACCATGCTTAGAATCAACATGCATGAAAACAAATAGAAGGTGTTCGATTTAACCATGAATTTGGGTACTTGTTCATATATGGTTGAAGTGGGTTTTATTAGATATGATGAAATTATGAAGAACTTGAAGTAATATCACTTGTATGTGATTAACAAGTAAACTAGGAAGTAGGTTTTGATATAATAGTAAGGATGATGATAAGTTTATGTTTAAAATCATCATATTGGATAATAGAAACAAGGCACTCAAACAAATTTAGTGATTTGGGAACTTGTTCATACATGATTGAAATGGATTTTTGAATGTTGTGATGAAATTTGGTAGCCATGTTCATGTAACTAAGTGTATAAGATCATGTTAGCTACTAATTGATAGATAGAGCTTGAATGTGCATTTATATGCTAAGGGGCGTTTGACTTATAGTAGTCAAACCAACCATTAGTAAGATCGAATGATAAATTTGATAGAAAAATACGTAAGATGGAATAGTTATGATTAACAATGACTAAGTTAACCATCTTATGAAATATGATGATAGTTTGACGCCTAACAAGCTAGGTGGAAGCTTGTGGATGAAGCGGGTCAAACGGAGCGCGTACGGAAAGAAAAGCGTGGCATGGATGCAAGGTAAGTATAGCTTACACTAGTCATATAGTTTAGAATGTCCTTTTTGTTGTTTTGATTTCGAACAAGACAAATGGGAAATTGAGATATGGTGTTTCCGGCATGTAGTCGTATGGAACAAGATAACCAATAAGGGTAAAAATTGAAATTTGGACACTTGTTGACAATAATTATCGGTTTTTGAAAGATACATATTTCGTAAGCCTTAATAGGCCAAAAAGCGTTAAGAGGTGAATTATAGTTAAAACGACCGTGCGGTGTAAATTGGAACGAGTCGTGTAGACGAGATGGCAATAAGCTTTATCTCGCCAATATCATCGGTCATTTAGCCCAACGGGTCAAAAGGTGAAAATATCACTTTTTGACAATATCGACTAATGGTTTGATGAGTTGTTTGATTTCAGAAATAAATATCGAGTGGATATTTACATCGCTATTACTTAGTAGATATCGAGGCAAGGTACTTAAATGGGTCAATGTAATGATCCGAGCCAGGTACGCATAATAAGATAACTCTCATTTAAATGTAAGACTAATGAGAGTTAAACGAAGTCTAGAATAAGTTTTTGATTACCCTAATAGGTAAACCAAATGTTACGGACGATGGTCATTATATTTGAAAGGCCTAGTGCCCTTTCAAATAAAATCATAGTTAAAAGATCGGAGTTTGGGTTAAACAAGTAACTAAAAGTCATTCGACGTAAATGAAGGACTAATGTTGACCAAAACGCCCTTGTAGGCTAAATTGAACAAACAACCCTTAAAGGTTGTTTGGAAACGAGTTTTACAATTAGATAATTACTTTGGATGAGTATAGAAGTTGAAGGATGTAAAACGGTAGTCAAATGGCTCTATTTGAGTCTTTGTCGTAAAATAACGATTTGAAGGGTAAATTTTGATATATATAAGTCACCACATTGAATCCACCACAAATATAGTTGTGGTGGAAGATCCTTTGATAAGAAATGTGGACATATGTATTTGGAAATGAATGAAATCAATTGGTGCTTAAAATATGCTTAAATACCTCATACGGGTCAAAATAAGCATATGGGTGAAAATGGGTTAAAGAAGATATATAATTCTATAATTGGAACCTAATATGTTAGACATCATTGAATTTAATAGATTTATGAGAATTAAGGGTCAAACAAACTTGTATGTTTGATAAAATCACGAACGGGTCAAATTTTGGTAAAAGAGTAATAAGCCGAAGACTTAAAAGTCTTAAATTTTATCAAGCCGGATGTCGGATTTTAACTCCATATGATGGAGAATTAAATTACAATCATGTAGGAAGAAACGGTAGGTCAAACGGATAAGCGGTTTGAAAGATACGAAAGATTTCGTGCCAATTACGGCAAAAAGGATACTGGGCTGCACAGAGGCCACCGTAACTTACGGTGCCACCGTAAGTTACGGTGGAGATGAAAAAGCTACGGTAGATTCCCCCTGTTTTACGGTGGGGGGAATTAACATTCAGAGGCCACCGTAACTTACGGTGCCACCGTAAGTTACGTTGGAGGCCAGGTTGAAATTTTTGTTTTTGTTATCAATTGTTTCTCGGACTCGTTTAGACACGTTTTAAGCCCTGTATGACTAAAGCATTTCATGTTTATGAAATGTAGGTACACCTTGGATGCCGGAAGACGATCAAGCTCAACGAAGAACCGAACACGATACAATTACATGCTTCCGCACTTTGCCATGTTGTAAATTTTTAAACAACGAATTTCGATCACGTTATGTAGAATAAATTATAATTTGTAAAAGTTTTAATAAACCCGTATTTATATAATATGTGTTGTCTTAACTACACATCTAATTGTTGGTAATTACATACAAAATCGTTAATTAATAACTCGGGTGTTACAAGTTGGTATCAGAGCCTTGGTTTAAGAGATTCAAGTATGGTGGGGAAAACCATACTTGGACTTAAACCTTACGCTCTTGATAAAGAATAGTGTTCGGTTCGAGGCTTGATCGCAAATCCGGTAAGTACACGTATGTTAATAGTTTAGTATGCTAAATTGTTGTAAATAACACATAGGGCTATCGTGTAACACACGTTACCCCAAATAAACGATTGATGTAGTTGACGAAAATACGCGCGTTGACGCGTATAGTAGAAAAAGCTTTGTATTATAATACGGGCGATTATTAAAGTTGACGTTACTAACTTTTGTGAATGTTTTAATTGAATGACACTCGCGTTTGAAGACGACGAGAGTCAAACAAATTGTGGATACGATGATGGAACGGTCCGAAGTATAACAAGAGGAGCATGCTCACCGAGGACTAAATCGCGTAACGACCGCGAACATGGTTAATGGCAAGGAACGCCCGTCGGGGCAAACATTACCAGGTGCACATTTTAAATAATTGCACAAATAGCAATATGCAACAAATGAGTAGAAATTGAAAGTTGCATATGTAGATTAAAAACTTGGAAAAACCCGAATAGAAAATGTATTCGGGATATTGTTTCCAAGAAAAACAAATAGAGGCGTTACTTACATAGGGCGTGATGTGAAAACTATAAAAAGGCCATGTGTGTCATATGTTAATCGCTTACTCTGGCCAAGTAAGTAGTGGCATATGATACCATGAACTTCTTATGGCGAACACGTTTACATCCGATGTAGTAAGGGCAGGGTGAATGGGACTAATAAAAAAAGTACCCACATGAATCAGATAAGCAAAATATTTGATAATAATGTAAACGCACAACCAAGTGACGGGAGCGTATTACATTAGGATAATGAGCCCGGGTGAAGGGACAAAGAAGCATGTAAAATGATTTAGACGAGTATTGGGAAGGAGTGTACTTACACTCGAACCCAGAAAACGCAAGCATGTAAAATGATTTAGACGAGTATTGGGAAGGAGTGTACTTACACTCGAACCCAGAAAACGCAAGCATGTAAAATGATTTAGACGAGTATTGGGAAGGAGTGTACTTACACTCGAACCCAGAAAACGCAAGCATGTAAAATGATTTAGACGAGTATTGGGAAGGAGTGTACTTACACTCGAACCCAGAAAACGCAAGCATGTAAAATGATTTTGACGAGTATTGGGAAGGAATGTACTTACACTCGAACCCAGAAAACGCAAGCATATAAAATGATTTAGACAAGTATTGGGAGGGAGTGTACTTACACTCGAACCCGGAGAATGTAAACATGTAAAATGATTTAGATATGCATTGGGAGGGGGTTTACTTACACTCGAACCCGGAAAATTCAAATATGTCCCTTAACGGGTCGTTTTTGTAAAACGTCAAACTTAAGGACAAAGTCGGAATATAAAAATGAAACCTTAGACTACGGTCAAGGTCAATTGAAGTTTAAGAGCGAAAATATACGATTTTAAACATAGCAAGACATGCTTTGAATCCATATATGAATATATATATATATATATATATATATACATTTGAATGTAGATACAAATAAAAGATGATTTACGGGATCATCATAACCTACGGGATTAAACACAGTGTTAAGGTCTACGGGACCAGAATGACCCTTGGGTCACGAAAAGAAAAGGAAATAAACCTTAGTGTTTTCAGTAAAAAGGGGGTGAAGACCTAAGGAAATAGCCTACGAGGCTACGTGAAAGAACCTACGGGTTACTTAACAAAACGAGAGAACCAGTTGAAAATCCCCGCATAAAACTAAGACTGTAAAAGAATAAATTACAGACTGTCAATGTCCTGTTACGGAAAATTGACGAAAGATAAAGAGAAGATCCTAAACTAAAACCTTGGTTTTAGTAAGAAATAACGTTTTTGCGAATGAGAATCCTGATAGGAAAATTTAATATTAAGCATGAAAGGTTCAAGTCTTGACACCGATAGGCGCAAGACGTTATATTCAAAAAGTGATATTTCGGAAAGCAAATTTTGATATAAATTAAACATGATGTAACACGATCACGGTCAAGAAATGTAATGTGAAGTAGAATCACATTATAACCAAGCAAGCGGTAAAAAGTAACTGGACTAATAAGTCTAAGTAGTGAGACCGGTCAAGGTCATTTAAATAAATTTGGTTTGCTTGTAAGCGGTAGGTTCGGTATGATTGAACCGAATAAATAAATTTGAAGACAAAAGAAATTTGCTGCTAAAAGTGAAAAGATATCACTAAAGGCCTTTAAACGAGTCAAAATTTCGGATTCATAAGGAATTCGATAGTATATGAAAGCGATGGATATCGCTAAGTTAACTAAACTAGTGGAAATAACGAGATTACGTTATTTTAAGTTGCACTAAGTCATATGAGATACGTAGACAATTAGTGACCAAAAAGATGTTACCATGCTTATCTGGTAATACTAATAATTGGTTAAAAGTATAAGTAATGTTTAAATGAAATCTCGGATCAAATACATTGAGTTTAAACTCAATGAATTATGTAAGAAAAGGTTTCGAGGACGAAACCTCTTTAAGGGGGGTAGACTTGTAACACCCCGAAAACGGGTTGATAATCAAACTCCGTTAATACTGAAAGACGGGTAAAGTACCGTTAGTGGCAAAATTTACCCGGTAAATATTAGGATTTAAATAATTAATCCTAATATTAAATAAAAAGTGAACAAAAGCTTTTAAGGAAATAAAATGGATAAAAGGCCCGGGTTAACGGGACCTAAAATAAACTTAGTCATAATTTCCCCCGAACCCACTAAGTTAACTAGGAATGTCTAACCTAGTTAATAAATGGGAATATTGATATTAGAAATAAGTAGGTTGTGATCTACTTAATAACGAACCAAACACGAGGGGTTAAAGTTGTATAACTTTAAAGGTTATTTATTAATAACTAAACAAAACACACATACACAAGTGTGTGCTCTGGATCGATCTCAGGGGAGCTCCCATGGAGCCAAACCCTAACTTTCAACAAATCCATCAAATTGAAGGATCAAATGAAGCCCAAATTCACAACCGAGCATGAATTAATGATCACCCGAACAAGAGGATCGTAAGGTATGTAAAATCTTGATGATTCGTGAAGTTGTAAAAATTGGATAAACATCCTAATCGTGAATTAGGCATGGATTAGAGAAGCTATGGCTAGATTAGTGATGTATACTTGCTTAGGAACGAAACCCTAAGTGAAAATCATACATAACATGCTATGAATTGAAGGATTTGATGAATTAACACACTTAGACAAGTGGGTTTTAATGTTATGATGATTTTGATGATATAACCATGCTTAGAATCAACATGCATGAAAACAAATAGAAGGTGTTCGATTTAACCATGAATTTGGGTACTTGTTCATATATGGTTGAAGTGGGTTTTATTAGATATGATGAAATTATGAAGAACTTGAAGTAATATCACTTGTATGTGATTAACATGTAAACTAGGAAGTAGGTTTTGATATAATAGTAAGGATGATGATAAGTTTATGTTTAAAATCATCATATTGGATAATAGAAACAAGGCACTCAAACAAATTTAGTGATTTGGGAACTTGTTCATACATGATTGAAATGGATTTTTGAATGTTGTGATGAAATTTGGTAGCCATGTTCATGTAACTAAGTGTATAAGATCATGTTAGCTACTAATTGATAGATAGAGCTTGAATGTGCATTTATATGCTAAGGGGCGTTTGACTTTTAGTAGTCAAACCAACTATTAGTAAGATCGAATGATAAATTTGATAGAAAAATACGTAAGATGGAATAGTTATGATTAACAATGACTAAATTAACCATCTTATGAAATATGATGATAGTTTGACGCCTAACAAGCTAGGTGGAAGCTTGTGGATGAAGCGGGTCAAACGGAGCGCGTACGGAAAGTAAAGCGTGGCATGGATGCAAGGTAAGTATAGCTTACACTAGTCATATAGTTTAGAATGTCCTTTTTGTTGTTTTGATTTCGAACAAGACAAATGGGAAATTGAGATATGGTGTTTCCGGCGTGTAGTCGTATGGAATAAGATAACCAATAAGGGTAAAAATTGAAATTTGGACACTTGTTGACAATAATTATCGGTTTTTGAAAGATACATATTTCGTAAGCCTTAATAGGCCAAAAAGCGTTAAGAGGTGAATTATAGTTAAAACGACTGTGCGGTGTAAATTGGAACGAGTCGTGTAGACGAGATGGCAATAAGCTTTATCTCGCCAATATCATCGGTCATTTAGCCCAATGGGTCAAAAGGTGAAAATATCACTTTTTGACAATATCGACTAATGGTTTGATGAGTTGTTTGATTTCAGAAATAAATATCGAGTGGATATTTACATCGCTATTACTTAGTAGATATCGAGGCAAGGTACTTAAATGGGTCAATGTAATGATCCGAGCCAGGTACGCATAATAAGATAACTCTCATTTAAATGTAAGACTAATGAGAGTTAAACGAAGTCTAGAATAAGTTTTTGATTACCCTAATAGGTAAACCAAATGTTACGGACGATGGTCATTATATTTGAAAGGCCTAGTGCCCTTTCAAATAAAATCATAGTTAAAAGATCGGAGTTTGGGTTAAACAAGTAACTAAAAGTCATTCGACGTAGATGAAGGACTAATGTTGACCAAAACGCCCTTGTAGGCTAAATTGAACAAACAACCCTTAAAGGTTGTTTGGAAACGAGTTTTACAATTAGATAATTACTTTGGATGAGTATAGAAGTTGAAGGATGTAAAACGGTAGTCAAATGGCTCTATTTGAGTCTTTGCCGTAAAATAACGATTTGAAGGGTAAATTTTGATATATATAAGTCACCACATTGAATCCACGACAAATATAGTTGTGGTGGAAGATCCTTTGATAAGAAATGTGGACATATGTATTTGGAAATGAATGAAAGCAATTGGTGCTTAAAATATGCTTAAATACCTCATACGGGTCAAAATAAGCATATGGGTGAAAATGGGTTAAAGAAGATATATAATTCTATAATTGGAACCTAATATGTTAGACATCATTGAATTTAATAGATTTATGAGAATTAAGGGTCAAACAAACTTGTATGTTTGATAAAATCACGAACGGGTCAAATTTTGGTAAAAGAGTAATAAGCCGAAGACTTAAAAGTCTTAAATTTTATCAAGCCGGATGTCGGATTTTAACTCCATATGATGGAGAATTAAATTACAATCATGTAGGAAGAAACGGTAGGTCAAACGGATAAGGGGTTTGAAAGATACGAAAGATTTCGTGCCAATTACGGCAAAAAGGATATTGGGCTGCACAGAGGCCATTTTAACTTACGGTGCCACCGTAAGTTACGGTGGAGATGAAAAAGCTACGGTAGATTCCCCCTGTTTTACGGTGGGGGGAATTAACATTCAGAGGCCACCGTAACTTACGGTGCCACCGTAAGTTGCGGTGGAGGCCAGGTTGAAATTTTTGTTTTTGTTATCAATTGTTTCTCGGACTCGTTTAGACACGTTTTAAGCCCTGTATGACTAAAGCATTTCATGTTTATGAAATGTAGGTACACCTTGGATGCCGGAAGACGATCAAGCTCAACGAAGAACCGAACACGATACAGTTACATGCTTCCGCACTTTGCCACGTTGTAAATTTTTAAACAACGAATTTCGATCACGTTATGTAGAATAAATTATAATTTGTAAAAGTTTTAATAAACTCGTATTTATATAATATGTGTTGTCTTAACTACACATCTAATTGCTGGTAATTACATACAAAATCGTTAATTAATAACTCGGGTGTTACATAATGCACACCAGTCATAGAACTAGAATCTACCATATTACACAGGTGATTATATCAGATTAAACAATACACAATCAGATTTCAAAGAGCAAAACCTTAGAACAATAAGAGAGCACATAAGTATATGCAACATGTTTAGATATCACATAAACTAGTGATATGTTCAACAAGATAAAAGTCGTGTGAATATGGAAAGAGATCCTTACAGAATACTCCTGCAGCTTTAGGGTTTAAAAATATACTTACAGTGATAATTTTGGGTTTACTGTGTAAAGAACAATAGGTCGTATTCAGATCGCCAAAAATCCAAGTTACAACTCTCTAAACATGGATCAACAGTTTCAACCCGAACATGCCCAATTTGACAACAATATATTAATGTCCTTTTTCCACCGTAACCTTGCCAAAGGGACCAGCGAATTAAGGTTGAAAATGTGTGATTGAACCCCAAACCAATCGGCAATGAGAAAATCCAAATGTCTAGGGTTCAAGACGAGAGAAACCCTAAATGACGAATCACCCTTGAATCAGCGGAAGACACTAGAATCGAACAACTAAGTCACTAGAACACTCAAAAGACCAAAACACGGTGGAACCCCAAGATCAGAAATACTCAAACAAGAATAAACCCAACACTTCAGATCCATGAATCAATAGAACAAACAAGGGTTTTTATTATTAACAAACTTTGAAAAAACAATGAATCAAGAACCTGGGGCTCTGATACCATGTAAAAAAATATGAAAGATGCACAACACAAACACAGATATAACAAAGAACACAAAAGAAGCGACAAAAACGTGATGTAAAACTTTTATTAGTTAACCAACCCGGAAAAACACCCAACCTCCCAAAGATCTTACAAAATGTAAGATCAAAAATCAACCACTACAAAGTACATAATCAACTGAAAACAATCAGTTGATTTAAACGAAACATATAACTTAGACGAAACAATACAACCTGATATGAAGATCCACAGAATCAGCAATACAACTGAAACAAATAACAAATCAAATCTTCAATAGATCTTCATCATATCACCAACGAACTTGGACGAACATCAACTGGAACGAGGATTGAAACAGGCTGATTTACAACTGGAATGAAGAAGATGAGAGTGTGCGTAACAATACAAATGAATGTTCTGGAACCCTAACTGACCAAATGATCCTTTTATATCCTGCAAAAGTCTAAGTTACACTTCAAAACCACAAGAAATAGCACATATGATCGAACCCCCTGAGAAGTTACAATTCCAACCCTTACAAATATAACAGCTGATCATATTTGTCACAATTCAGTTGCAACCGACTGAACAAACAAGTCAGCCCATTCAAGAGCCCAATCACAATATAACACCATCATCAATTATATGTATCACAGTTTATTATAAAGTCCCAATAAATAAGTCCAGTAATGTTGAACCACAAATCCACTTGACATGTTTGTGCTTTAAGCATCATATTTTTAACAAGTTTTGTAGCAGTATAGAGTGTATTTTATATATTGTAAGGTACAACGAGTGTCAGTATCGTGACGAACCAAAGTGATACCGTCCTAGCAACTTCGATGCTCTGTCGATTCAACCGAAAAACATCGGTATAGGTATCAGTACTATCAGAACGTAACTGATTTCGTTTTTATGTTTTTTGACCGATGTAAAATACGTGCTGATATCATTTTTTGATCATATTATGACTTTATTTTTTGGGTTTTATCTTTTGGTTAATTTCCCGAGTGTTGATACCATACGAATACCGTAATGAATCAATCTGATACCGACCAAATACCCGCCGCAACACGTGGGGTTAGTTTACTCGTTACTATATAAAGTATATCCTTGAGATATAGATAATTTCATAATTTTTTTTAAAACGTCTTATACAACGTTGGAAGCATAAGCTACAAGTGTTTTATGTAATAGTTCCTATTTATAAAAGAACCAAAAAAGAAACTATTATCTTATTTGTAATACTTTAAACTAATAATTAAATTTACATTTACTATTTATAATTTTGTAACTAAATACGATCTAAGTTAAATATTAAGTATCGAATTACTAAAGATTTACATAGTTATAATAATAAGAGTAAACTTCCGTTTTGCTCCCTGTGGTTTGGTCACTTTAACGGTTTTGCCACAAACCTTTAAAAATAGTCATTTTACTCCCTGATCTATGAAGCTTATCTCTATTTCACTCCCCGCCCCTAACGCCATCCATTTCCAACGTTAAAACACAGTCACGTGCCCCTCACATGAGGGGCAAATCTGTCTTTTCCCATCCTCCCTCTTAAGAACTGATATGTTGTTGCCTTTTAAAAATCCTAATTTCTCACCACCAACAACCACCACCACCTACTGTCACTAGCACCAACAGTCGCGACTACCTGCCATCAACACTAACAACCAGCCAACACAAACGTGGTTCAACTACAATTACATATTTTAGAAACTGAATTTATGGGGTAAATTGGTATATTGCGAGTAAAATAACCAAAAATCAAAGTTGGAGCAAGAATCAATCGGTTCATGTGTTCAAATCGGAAGACGGATATGAAGAGATTCTGGTTTCAACCCAGATCCGGTCAAAATCAACTGATGTGGAGCGACTTCCACAACGGGTTCATGTGTTCAAATCGGTGGACTGATGTGAAACAATGCGAGGTTCAGCCCAGATCCACTTAAAGCCAAAAACAGAGTCGGTGAATTTGGTCTCAAATTGCGATAACGATCTCTTCTTTGAGATGCCATATCTTGAAGGTAACCGGGATGCCGCTTCTTCAGAACAGGCCCAAGAAACCCAACTATATTAGTGTCAACATCCCCTCAACTGTTTATCAGTTCTTTAATCTGTTCTTGTTGTTTTCGTTGGTAGTTTTTAGTTGTTTTGATTTGTGTTTGTTTGTGGGTCATTGAATTTAAAATTATTTGATATAGTGTTTAGTTTACTAAACACTAAAAGGATATTTATCAAGTAAATTCGAAATGTTATGTGTGTTTCTTGGTTTCTTTTTGTTTTTGTTTTCATCTAGGTTAGTCTTGAAAGTATTGATTTTTTGTTACTGCTTGTCGATCTTGAACCTTTGGTTTATAATGGTTAAAAGTTTTGATAATGAAAGTTGAAAGTTTTCTTTATTTGATGTTGCCAATTTTAAAGCTTGTTCACTTTTATGATTGATTGTTGTGTTAAAGAACATTCTTTTTGTCACATTGAGGGCACTAAAGGGACAAAGATCAGTAATCCCGATTTGGGTTTCTATTTGGGTCATTGATTGTGTGTTTCTTGGTTTCTTTTTGTTTGTTTTCATCTGGGTTAATCTTGAAAGTATGGATTTTTTGTTACTGCGTATTCATGCTGAATCTTTGATTTACTGTTTGGTTAGAGAGGGAGTAGAGAGAGAGAGAGAGAGAGTATGTGTTATATAAATATATAAATATCTTTCCACACAAAATTACCAAAATACCCTCATGTGAGGGGCACATGACCAGGTTTTAACGGTGGAAATGGATGGCGTTAGGGGCGGGGAGTGAAATAGAGATACATTTCATAGATCAGGGAGTAAAATGGCTATTTTTAAAGGTTTGGGGCAAAACCGTTAAAGTAACCAAACCACAGGGAGCAAAACGGAAGTTTACTCTAATAATAATAACAACAACAACAACAATAATAATAATAATAATATTAATAATAATAAAACTTTATATTAAGATTTAAATTTACATTTGTTATTTATAATTTTATAACTAAATACTATTTACATTAAATTTTTATCTTATTTAAATACTTAAATATTTAAATACAAAAGATTTACATAATAATAATAATAATAATAATAATAATAATAATAATAATAATAATAATAATAAAACTTTATATTAAGATTTAAATTTACATTTGTTATTTATAATTTTATAACTAAATACTATTTACATTAAATTTTTATCTTATTTAAATACTTAAATATTTAAATACAAAAGATTTACATAATAATAATAATAATAATGCCCAAATATAATCAACGTATAAAGTAGGTCGGGTTCATTTGTGGTCTCCAAAGAGGCTTAGTGACATCCATCGCATCGTGCGGGCCAACCCACTAAAGGATCTTTTTATCCTCTACTGTAATTTCACAAAAAAAAATTACAACAGTTGACACAAATTTTAATGTGTAAAGTACAATTTATCAATGTATGAAAATGATTTGTTCCCATTTAACTATTATTAACAGTATGTAAAGCGTATTAATTTCACTCATTTATAGCATGTATTTTACCTATTAAATAAAAAAGAAATTAAATCACGAGGATTTAATTTGTATTTTAACTATTAATATAAGTGTCTACATGAAAAAAAAATCCACCACGGGATTGGTGATGGTGTTCCAGGACGGATAAATTTGATTTTAACAAAATAAAACGTACACAAAGCACGTGTTACGTTTTGTTTTTTCTCATATAAAGTTTCGTTGAGAATTGCGTTTAGCAAAATATAAACGCTACGTAGCGTGCGTGTTATGTTTTCGTTGAGAATTGTTTTTTCTATCTATGTTTTTACTTTAATTTTTTGAAAATCATTAAGTCCCCCACCGCGAAGCGCGGGTTCTCCCACTAGTATATCTAATGAAAACAATTATCTTACCATGGTTGCCTGTGATCTTAATGGACACTTCGCTAGTAAAAGCTAAATATCACTCGGATAGACACATATATATAATTGGTGTTCCGACTACCATAAAGGAAACCCATCTCCATTTCTTCATGCAAACAACACGGTTATCCAATCCCATTTGGGGCAATATTCTTGTTTGATGGCCACTCACAAATTAAGGGGCCATGTCCGATTTTGAAGATATGTGGACTGTACGCTTCAGTCAGTCGTGGGTCCGACTTGACCCTGATGTTCAATGGTGATTTAGAGTTTCAAGTGGTGAGTTTAATGGGAGTTACATAAGGGTGGTTTGTAGGGATGCATTGGTGTTGGTTAAGGAGATGCCCGTCTTGGTGATAGAGGCATGTTCAGGATAGCAAAGGAGTTTGTTTTGAATAATGTGGTTTATTTTTATACCACCGTTGGTAGAAGCAAGTTCAGGATGGCAAAGGGGTTTGTTTTTTTGGAATAATGTGGTTTATTTTTATACTACAAATGGTGATGTCATTCTTGAATGGCATGTCACCATTTGTAATCCATAAAACAAAGATACAAAGTTGGGAAAAAACTTCAAGTACGATACTATGTTTGGGAATATAAATAAAAGAACTCAAATGTTTTTGTTTTACCGGTTTAGTTGTTCCTGTGCTTTTAGTGATCCTTGCGTGTTTCAAATATACTTGTCATGACCAAAAATGGCTTTGGAGACAGGGTCTCACTGGAAACAGTATTTCAATCTTCTGTCATAAGGATACAGTTTGTGTAAATCCCACCTTCATTAGACCCAACTAGTAGTTTTACTATGGGTGAGATATTATTGGCTTTTCTCGTTGTGGTTGTTGTAGATGCTTTTATAAATGAACGAAAAAACATGAAATTAAATGAAACTTCCTGTGAAGTTTTTTTTTTTTTTTTTGACCCATGAAGTTTATATCTATTCAAATAAGCTTAGCCTTGGGCCATTTTTGACCCATGAAGTTTTACGCCCAGTTTAGCAAAATACTTGGGCTCCAGCGTAGACCACTTACATTTTGTCAACTCTTATTATTATTATTATTATTATTATTATTATTATTATTATTATTATTATTATTATTATTATTATTATTATTATTATTATTTTGTAAATATAAAAGAAAATTAATATCAATACATTACATCCAATCAACGCTTGATAATCTAAAGTTTAAATCTTACAAATTGTTTTTAAACTATTTTCAATGTTGAAAAGAATATCTATAGAAAAAGGTCGAAAAGGTCTTATTATCTTTCTTAAAGTTATCATTCCAATAAAAAAACACATCACAACAATTATTATTATGGTTGACGATGGATGATAAATAGTAACTTTATTTTTATAATATATATTTTTTTATTATTTTTTTATTTAATATATTATAATAGTTTATTATTGTATTTACTTTTAGTAACATATTTTTCTTTTTTTTAAACATGTATTTCCTTTAATTTTTTTTAATAATTGTTTTTTTTCTTTATCTTTTTTTGAACATATATTAATTTATCGATTAATTTGATATTTCTTTAATAATTTACTTTTATAACTTTTTGTCTAAAAACTTAAGTACGTGGTTGTGCTTGATTTCTTTCTCTGAAATTCCTTTATAAGTTTGTTAAAAATGAAGTTGTACTCAAAATAAAGTATTCATTTGTTATCATAAAACGATACGATGATACATTAAATAGTTCTAATGGTTTGACTTTCTAAACAAAATTCTTATTTTCAAATCACGTTTTTTTACATTATCATTTGCTTGGTTTCGCCGTAACGCGCGACATAAAATGTTTTATTCCCAAAATTTTTATTTATATAAAATATATAAAAACTTATGTTATTAAAAGGATGCATCATAGGTAAGTTGACCAATGGAAACATGAGGTATTTTGGGCAAGCGTAGGAACCATTTAATAATTAAAATTATAAAAATACATTATATTTGAACCTACTCTGTTTTTAATGAAACTTGGTTCAAAATGTAGATAAAATTATTCTCGTTCTAATGGCATATTTATTATTTTACAAAACGTCATATTTTAGAAGTTATAAGCGCCAAAAGAGTGAAGCAGTTAAATTAATTATAATATATATATATATAGGGAGGGGCTCATGCGAGAACCACCCTTATTGTGAGAACCTTGAGAACCAATGTGAACACAACCTAAAATAGCTAAAAAAAACCTAAAAAAACCTAACCCCCACCCCCCCCCCCCCCAAAAAAACCTAAACCCCCACCCCCCCCCCCCAAAAAAAAAAAAACCTAACCCCCCCCCCCCCCCCAAGCTAAAAAAAACCTAACCCCCCCCCCCAAAAAAAAACCTAAACCCCCCTCCCCCACCCCCCAAAAACCTAAACACCCCCCCGCCCCCCAAGCTAAAATGCTAAAAACTAAACCCCCAAAAAACCTAAAAAAATCTAAAAAAAATCTAAAAAAATCAAAAAAAAATCCAAAAGAGAGAGAGAGAGGATCCTGTTAAAAGTTGGTTCTCGCATGATCTTCTCCCTATATATATATATATATATATATAGAGAGAGAGAGAGAGAGAGGATCCTGTTAAAAGTGTGAGAAGTGTATTATAACACTATATATAATACTATATAACACCATATAAACACCGTATAACAATATGTAAGACCATATAATACCATATAACACTATGTAACACTATATATCACTATATAACAAATATAACACTATAGGTTGTCTGATAGCATGTCTATGATAAATGTATAGTATTATATTTGTTATATAATGTTATATAGTGTTACATAGTGTTATATGGTATTATATGGTGTTACATATTGTTATATGGTGTTATATAGTATTATATATAATGTTATAATACACTTTAGGCCCTTTTTACACTATCCTTACCCTATATATATATATATATATATATATATATATATATATATATATATTGATAGGGAATTTTAGTGTGACTGGTTTTAATTTGCCTTATAAATTAATTTGACGGGTTTTAATTTTGTAAAATTAATAAACCTTCTTTTGACGGTTTATGTTTTGTAAAATTTATGCCATAATTCTTTATTATGGTATCAGAGCCATGGATTCAAAGGAAGTTATTGTATGTCTTGTTTCAATACTTTAATTTTATTCATGTTAAATCTATTTAAGAAAAGTACTATTAAAAATAGTACTAATGAGGAATATGATATACCTCAAGATCTTGATCTACTTAATAAATGGACAATCCCTCACATAAATCCTAAGGTTATATACCAAATTGGAAGTTTTGATAATTTAATAAACAAACATGTGGTTAAAACCACTGAAGAATCAGCTTCTATAAAAGATGAGGAAATGGTGATAAAACTTTTAAATATGTCTGACATAAACAGATATAAAAAAGATTTTAATTTTATGCATATTGGTCTAGTTCAAGTTGCTTTTAAACCTTTAACATTAAAAGGTTTACCGGAAAGTTTTCTAGCTGTTTTACGAGATGCTCGTAATCTTAATTGGAAACAATCATTAATGGGTATTATAGAAACTAGTCTGGCACATGGTCCAGTATATTTTAATGTTTATCCTGATATTCATCTATCTCTAACAGATCAGAATATTGATGACGCTTTAACCTTATATGTTAAAACGCATGGTTATAATTATGCTGAAGGATCTGAAGTTATATGCATTTGTTATAGAATATATTATAGACTTCTTACTACTATCAATGCTAGATGTAAAAGGGTAGATAAATCTAGTGAGGAAACTATTTTAATAGAAACAAATTATGGAAAATCTAATATTTCCATAAGAAGACCAATTAAATGGGAAGAAATAACTTTTCCAGAAAATTGGGTTATAAATAGGGCTGTTAAAATACAACCACAAATAAATCATAAGCTAAGGAGATTAATAGAAACTCCTGAAGGAAATATAGAAATAGAATTTGAAGAAGAAAGGAAAGATAAAAAAAATTTAAAATCTATTTCTGCTAGATCTTATATATCACCACTTGATTATAAAGTTGATTTACCAGAATCTTCTAGAGCCTCTACTTCTCAAATAAGAAATAGTAGAGTAGAAAATTTAAATGTTGATAACAACAATTTAGTTTCAGGAATATACCAACCTGTTAGTGAGGATGATACGGTCTCACACATGAGTTTTAGTTTATAATGATAAAAGAAAAACTTGATTTTAGTCCTGGATCTGTCATTAGACAACAAATATGTGAAAAATATAAAAATCCTATATGGTTACCATTTAAAGATTGGTTTTTAGAGTCATATCCTAGAGATAAAAGGTTTAAAATTGGAAGAGAATTTTATGAAGATCTGAATAATATACAAGAAATTATAGAGTTTCCTGTTTGGTTTATAAATAAATATTCTTTGAGATATATTTTAGTTATTGAGAAAAATTATAGACTTATTAC
The DNA here is from genome assembly GCA_030545235.1 of Helianthus tuberosus. Lineage (NCBI taxonomy): Eukaryota > Viridiplantae > Streptophyta > Magnoliopsida > Asterales > Asteraceae > Helianthus > Helianthus tuberosus. The sequence continues at coordinate 46,074,079 of CM060440.1, forward strand.
AGGAGAAATAATAAAATATGTCTTTCCTCCTCAAAATGATTTTGAAATGACAAAAGAAAATTGTGCTATACATTTTGCTGCTTTTAAGAGAGCTTTACATAATGAGTCCATGACTGCGACTATTGCTCATGTTAATCATATTATACAACAAAATAATTTTACAAATTTATGTCTTAAAAATTTGTCTGATAATCTCCAAGAAATAAATAATAAAATTGAAAGGGTTTTGATAAACCAGAAAAAAGAAATTGGAGAATCTAGTAATACGAAATCTTCTGAGCCTGAGTCAGCCATATTAGCTAAAGCTACTATACAGCCTCCTCCTGAAATAGAAAATTATAAAATAAAACCCGAAGAAGAGCTTAAGTCTATGGATGATTTAATAGGAATTATAAAAGAAAAGTTTTCAAATATCCAGATTAATGTCTTAAGTGATGAAGAAAACATGAATGATGAAACTTATGAAGCTTATGTTACTGATTCAATTAATAAATTTGGAAAAGGTAAAAGATATAAAACCTATGATAATTATAATAGCAAATTTGCTGAGAGGCCTAGACAAAAGTTATATTATTATCCTAGGCCTACTCCTTAGGATGTTCTTCATGAGGAACAAGAATTTGAGATAAATAATTCTTATAATGGAAAAGCAATCTATGAATGAAATTTAGATGGTTATACTGATAGGCAAGTTTATACGATGACACATAGAATGTTGATGTATGACACCATAGCTAAAAATAATCAAAATACTGACGAAGTAGTCTGTAAAATGATAACTGCGGGTTTTACAGGTCAGTTAAAAGGATGGTGGGATAATTATATAAGTGATAAACAAGAACAAATTTATAAACATTATAGGCAAGAAGGTGATAAGCAAATATTTGATGCTGTTTACACTTTAATCATAACCATTATAGAACACTTTACAGATGGTCAGATAATTCTGAAACCATAAGAACATTATTAAATGGTCTCAGATGTCATACGTTAACTTCGTTCAGATGGTATAAAGATGTCTTTTTAAGTAGAGTCTATGAGCTCCCGGAGAATAATAGTTCTCACTAGAAGTCCAAGTTTATTGATGGTCTTCCTTCTCTTTTTGCAGAAAGGGTAAGAAAAGTCCTTAGAGGTAATAATATTCAAATCCCTTATGATAATTATACTTATGGTAGACTAATAGGAGTCTGTGTTCAAGAAGGTTTAGCCTTATGTAATGAGCTAAAATTAAATCAACAAATTAAAAAACAAAACCTAACAGAAAAAAAGACAGTTAGGACAATTTGGCATGGATTGTACCAAATATAAGGATAATGAAAAATATTATAAAAAATACAGAAAACCTAGTAGGGAAAAATATTTCCAGAAAAGAAGAGAAAAAAGAGAAAGGAGAAAAACCCAAAGAAAAGAAAAATGGGTTCCCACCTGCTACATATGCAAGAAAAAAGGTCATAAGGCAAATGAATGTCACCAAAGGAAAATAGTGAAAAAGAAGATAAATAGTTTAGACATAGAAGAAAATGTTAAAAATGAATTATATAAAATTTTTGATTCTGAAGAATCCTCAGATTATAGCACAGAGGAAAATTCTTGTTCAGAAGACTACAAAGAAAATTGCTGTAATAAAATTGATTCTGATAATGAAATAATATATAAAGTAATGTCACAATTTCAATATAATGATCTTAATGATAGTGAGATTAATACTATAGATAGTAATATTTTAGAAAATATTTTAAACAAAATAAAAAATCCTGAAGAAAAATTAAAAATTCTTCATATGATATATCAAAATGAAGAAGTTCAAAAGGATATCAGAATAGAGCAACCTGAAGGCCCTATTCCATGAAATATGTCCATAATATTTTAAATAATAGGAAAAATAATTCCTCTACTTCTGAAGATTTAAAAATGGAAATCACCAATTTAAAAGAAGAGATAATTTATTTAAAAAAGAAGAATTCTGATTTTGAAAAAAGAATTATAAATATTGAAGGAAGGATTATAGAAGAAACATCTTATAAACCTTCATCTTCTATTCATATAGGAGAAACATCTTACAAACATTCATCTCCTATTCATAGTCCTATTAATAATACTAATTATGATCTGGAATATCCTCCTTTGGTTATTATTAAAAATGAAGGAAAAGATGAATATATTCATAGAATTGAGAAATTTATTTCTCAAAAATGGTTAGTTAAAATAACTTTATTAATACAAAATACTTTTAAAAAGGATTTTGTTGCTCTTATTGATTCCGGAACAGATTTAAATTGTTTAAGGGAAGGATTGATTCCTACAAAATATTTTGAAAAAACAACTCATATCCTTAAAGCAGCTAATAGGCAAGATATGAGAGTTAAATATAAAATTCCTAATGCAAAGATTTGTAATAATGGAGAATGTATTCCTTTATCTTTTGTTCTTATAAAAAAATATATCAAATGAAGTTATATTAGGAACCCCATTTCTTTCAAAAATATTTCCTTTAAAAGAAGTTAATAAAAAGGGGTTTAAAGCTTTTTATAATAACAAAGAGTTGTATTTTGAGTTTATAACTCAGCCATTGGAAAAATATTTAAATGAATTTTTTATACAAGCTAAGACTAACCAAATAAATTTTTTAAAAGAAGAAGTTAGTATTTTTACAATTGAAGAGAAATTAAAAAGTCCTAAATTAGTATTAAAAATTGAAACTATAAAGAATCAATTTAATGTAGAAATATGTAATGATCATCAGAATGCTTTTTGGAATAGAAAACAACATATTGTTTCTCTTCCCTATGAAGATAATTTTATAGAAAACAATATTCCAACTAAGGCAAGTCCTTGTCAGATGAACTCTGAATATTTGGAGTTATGTAAAAAAGAAATTGAATCCCTTCAACAAAAAGGATTAATATGTCCTTCAAAATCTCCATGGCCATGTACTGCTTTTTATGTTAATAATCATTCTGAAATTGAAAGAGTTGTTCCATGATTAGTTATAAACTATAAACCTCTGAATAAAGTTTTGAAATGGATAAGGTATCCAATCCCTAATAAAAAAGATTTATTAGATAGACTATATGATGCTTTAATATTCTCAAAATTTGACTTAAAATCAGGATATTATATTGGCATATTCAAATTGATAAAAAAGACAGGTATAAAACTGCTTTTAATGTTACTTTTGGGCAATATGAATGGTATGTTATGCCTTTTGGCCTAAAGAATGCCCCTTCAGAATTTCAAAAAATTATGAATGAAATATTCATTCCTTTTTCAAATTTTATAATTGTTTATATAGATGATGTATTAGTATTTTCAAAAGATATTGAAACTCACTTTAAACACCTTGATATATTCAAAACCATTATTATAAAAAATGGATTGGTTATTTCTAGTCCTAAGATGATGCTTTTTCAAACAAGTATCAGATTTTTAAGTCATATAATAGAGAAAGGGAAAATTGTTCCTATTAATAGAAGTATAGAATTTGCTTCTAAATTCCCTGATAAGATCACAGATAAAACTCAACTTCAAAGGTTTTTGGGAAGTTTAAATTATATAGCTCCTTATTACCATGATTTAGCTAAAGATTCTTCTATTTTATATGATAGACTAAAAAAGAATCCAAAGCCTTGGGGTGAAAATCATACTCAAGCTGTTAAAAAAATTAAACAAAAGGTTTTAAGTCTTCCTTGTATGACAATTGCTAATCCCAATTGGGAAAAGATTATTGAAACGGATGCATCAGAAATAGGTTATGGGGGAATATTAAAACAAATTTCTCCTCAAACAAAACAAGAATATCTTGTTAGATTTCATTCAGGAAAATGGCTTGATAGCCAGAAGAAATATGCTACTATTGCAAAAGAAATTTTAGCAATTTTAACATGTGTTTTGAAATTTCAGGATGATTTATACAATCAAAAGTTTATAATAAAAACTGATTGTCAAGCAGCCAAATTTATGTTCCAAAGTAAGAATTTTTATTTTTTGATTTCTTTATTATAATTATGATGGGCAAAAGCCCTTAAAGTATTGAAGCATGGCTCAATAACGTCTTTTGATAACATGGTCCTAATATTATAAAAAGTTTTGGTTAAAATATAAACTGGCAGGGTTAAAATTTTAAACTGGCAATTAATGAACTAAGGGAACCTTCGTCCACGTTGTATCCCGTTTTAATATTGATAGGGAATTTTAGTGTGACTGGTTTTAATTTGCCTTATAAATTAATTTGACGGGTTTTAATTTTGTAAAATTAATAAACCTTCTTTTGACGGTTTATGTTTTGTAAAATTTATGCCATAATTCTTTATTATGGTATCAGAGCCATGGAATCAAAGGAAGTTATTGTATGTCTTGTTTCAATACTTTAATTTTATTCATGTTAAATCTATTTAAGAAGAAAAGTACTATTAAAAATAGTACTAATGAGGAATATGATATACCTCAAGATCTTGATCTACTTAATAAATGGACAATCCCTCACATAAATCCTAAGGTTATATACCAAATTGGAAGTTTTGATAATTTAATAAACAAACATGTGGTTAAAACCACTGAAGAATCAGCTTCTATAAAAGATGAGGAAATGGTGATAAAACTTTTAAATATGTCTGACATAAACAGATATAAAAAAAAGATTTTAATTTTATGCATATTGGTCTAGTTCAAGTTGCTTTTAAACCTTTAACATTAAAAGGTTTACCGGAAAGTTTTCTAGCTGTTTTACGAGATGCTCGTAATCTTAATTGGAAACAATCATTAATGGGTATTATAGAAACTAGTCTGGCACATGGTCCAGTATATTTTAATGTTTATCCTGATATTCATCTATCTCTAACAGATCAGAATATTGATGATGCTTTAACCTTATATGTTAAAACGCATGGTTATAATTATGCTGAAGGATCTGAAGTTATATGCATTTGTTATAGAATATATTATAGACTTCTTACTACTATGAATGCTAGATGTAAAAGGGTAGATAAATCTAGTGAGGAAACTATTTTAATAGAAACAAATTATGGAAAATCTAATATTTCCATAAGAAAACCAGTTAAATGGGAAGAAATAACTTTTCCAGAAAATTGGGTTATAAATAGGGCTGTTAAAATACAACCACAAATAAATCATAAGCTAAGGAGATTAATAGAAACTCCGGAAAGAAATATAGAAATAGAATTTGAAGAAGAAAGGAAAGATAAAAAACTTTTAAAATCTATTTCTGCTAGATCTTATATATCACCACTTGATTATAAAGTTGATTTACCAGAATCTTCTAGAGCCTCTACTTCCCAAATAAGAAATAGTAGAGTAGAAAATTTAAATGTTGATAACAACAATTTAGTTTCAGGAATATACCAACCTGTTAGTGAGGATGATACGGTCTCACACATGAGTTTTAGTTTATAATGATAAAAGAAAAACTTGATTTTAGTCATAAATCTGTCATTAGACAGCAAATATGTGAAAAATATAAAAATCCTATATGGTTACCATTTAAAGATTGGTTTTTAGAGTCATATCCTAGAGATAAAAGGTTTAAAATAGGAAGAGAATTTTATGAAGATCTGAATAATATACAAGAAATTATAGAGTTTCCTGTTTGGTTTATAAATAAATATTCTTTGAGATATATTTCAGTTATTGAGAAAAATTATAGACTTATTACAGGAGAAATAATAAAATTTTTCTTTCCTCCTCAAAATGATTTTGAAATGACAAAAGAAAATTGTGCTATACATTTTGCTGCTTTTAAGAGAGCTTTACATAATGAGTCCATGACTGCGACTATTGCTCATGTTAATCATATTATACAACAAAATAATTTTACAAATTTATGTCTTAAAAATTTGTCTGATAATCTCCAAGAAATAAATAATAAAATTGAAAGGGTTTTGATAAACCAGAAAAAAGAAATTGGAGAATCTAGTAATACGAAATCTTCTGACCCTGAGTCAGCCATATTAGCTAAAGCTACTATACAGCCTCCTCCTGAAATAGAAAATTATAAAATAAAACCCGAAGAAGAGCTTAAGTCTATGGACGATTTAATAGGAATTATAAAAGAAAAGTTTTCAAATATCCAGATTAATGTCTTAAGTGATGAAGAAAACATGAATGATGAAACTTATGAAGCTTATGTTACTGATTCAATTAATAAATTTGGAAAAGGTAAAAGATATAAAACCTATGATAATTATAATAGCAAATATGCTGAGAGGCCTAGACAAAGGTTAGACTGAAGGGAGTGGGGCGTCCTCAAAAGAGGGCGTCTTGCGACACGTGGCGTTTGGGGGCGGCTTGGGGCGTCCTCAAAAAAGGGGGCGTGGTGTTCATGGCAACTCAAGATGCCCCTCCAAGACTTATGATTGGTTGTTTGAAAAAGGAAGGTTTTTGATTGGTTAATGAAAACGGAAAAGATTGAGTTTGGGCGACCTATACAAGTTGGGCAGGCCAAAATTTTCAAGGAGGTTGCCATAGGGGCCGGTGTACCAGGCGACTTGGGGGCTACTTGGGGGTGGGAGTCGCCCCACTCCCCTCAGTCTTATATTATTATCCTAGGCCTACTCCTCAAGATATTCTTCATGAGGAACAAGAATTTGAGATAAATAATTCTTATAATGGAAAAAGCAATCTATGAATGAAATTTAGATGGTTATACTGATAGGCAAGTTTATATGATGACACATAGAATGTTGATGTATGCCACCATAGCTAAAAATAATCAAAATACTGACGAAGTAGTCTGTAAAATGATAACTGCGGGTTTTACAGGTCAGTTAAAAGGATGGTGGGATAATTATATAAGTGATAAACAAGAACAAATTTATAAACATTATAGGCAAGAAGGTGATAAGCAAATATTTGATGCTGTTTACACTTTAATCATAACCATTATAGAACACTTTACAGATGGTCAGATAATTCTGAAACCATAAGAACATTATTAAATGGTCTCAGATGTCATACGTTAACTTCGTTCAGATGGTATAAAGATGTCTTTTTAAGTAGAGTCTATGAGCTCCCGGAGAATAATAGTTCTCACTAGAAGTCCAAGTTTATTGATGGTCTTCCTTCTCTTTTTGCAGAAAGGGTAAGAAAAGTCCTTAGAGGTAATAATATTCAAATCCCTTATGATAATTATACTTATGGTAGACTAATAGGAGTCTGTGTTCAAGAAGGTTTAGCCTTATGTAATGAGCTAAAATTAAATCAACAAATTAAAAAACAAAACCTAACAGAAAAAAGACAGTTAGGACAATTTTGTGAACAATTTGGCATGGATTGTACCAAAGATAAGGATAATGAAAAATATTATAAAAAATACAGAAAAGCTAGTAGGGAAAAATATTTCCAGAAAAGAAGAGAAAAAAAAGAAAGGAGAAAAACCCAAAGAAAAGAAAAATGGGTTCCCACCTGCTACATATGCAAGAAAAAAGGTCATAAGGCAAATGAATGTCACCAAAGGAAAATAGTGAAAAAGAAGATAAATAGTATAGACATAGAAGAAAATGTTAAAAATGAATTATATAAAATTTTTGATTCTGAAGAATCCTCATATTATAGCACAGAGGAAAATTCTTGTTCAGAAGACTGCAAAGAAAATTGCTGTAATAAAATTGATTCTAATAATGAAATAATATATAAAGTAATGTCACAATTTCAAGATAATGATCTTAATGATAGTGAGATTAATATTATAGATAGTAATATTTTAGAAAATATTTTAAACAAAATCAAAAATCCTGAAGAAAAATTAAAAATTGTTCATATGATATATCAAAATGAAGAAGTTCAAAAGGATCTCAGAATAGAGCAACCTGAATGCCCCTATTCCTTGAAATATGTCCATAATATTTTAAATAATAGGAAAAATAATTCCTCTACTTCTGAAGATTTAAAAATGGAAATCACCAATTTAAAAGAAGAGATAATGATAGACTGTCGTCGGGTCTATGCAAAAACCTAATTAACCTAGGTAGCTAGGGTAAGCAGGGTATCGAATCCAGAGGAGTCTGTGGTTAGTGTAAAAGCTAGTTGTTTTAATTATAATATATTTCTAAACTAAATTGCTTTTTGTGGTTTTGAGAATAATTGTGAAAACAAAGACATAAATTAAACTTGTAAAACAATAATGAGAAAAGGTGAGCACTCCGGGGTTCAGATTCTGTAATTACTAATAACCTAATTCTGATTTTATTGGATGCTATTGATTGAATAGTAAACCTGTCACATCTACCAATTACCTATGTAGTTCAAAATCTTAATATTAATTTATCAGATAAATATTAAAACAAACATACATAGAAATCATTCAATCAACAAAAGCATAGTTGGATTCAAAACATAATTATAACTCTGACTGTCACTCAGGATTTGTCTGTCACACAAATAATATAATCATGTAAATAGTCGGATGTTACCCGACTACAAATCCAAATCTCAATACAAAACAGAAACTAGAATTAAAAGTGTCTCACAAGAATCATTCACCCGGAGTGTCCAGGAGAGATTTAGCCGCGCATGTTGGTAGGTTGATCTTCACAGGCTCGAGCTCCGGTTGAAACCATCTTTTTCTTCTTTGCCCTCGAGATCCCCTTTTCTCCAAACCAATCCCCCTCTAAATACAATTCACCCCTCTCTCATATGTGGTGGGCCTCCTATTTAATTCATAGATAAATGATGGCAGCCTTTTATATTTGCAGCCTCCTCTTTTGACTTCAAGTTAATAAAGATGGCCACCAAAACCACATCTCGATATGGACTATACTTTTTCCATAATATATATTTAAACCACTCAAAAGTTGTGCCTTCTTGATCTTGAATTCCAACCCTTATGTGTCAGACACTTTTTTTCATAATATATATATATATATATATATATATTGGCATTTTACTTTAGATAATATAGAGATAAATGAGCTCGGCCTGTACATCTACCAAACAGTATCTATCGCATTGTTTATCATCCCCGGTAGTTCCGCTTCATCTTTAAACTCTCAAACTTTACCGAATTAAATGATTTACCTGTAAAACCACCAACACTCGTAGTTAACACATTCAAGGCACGTAGTCGCTTAAAACACAATAAAACACGTAAAATAAGCACGTAAACACTCGGGTTTCACACACTCCATCACATCCCCACACTTATCTTTGATTGTCCTCAAGCAAACTGATACGGAACTACTTACCACAGTAACAACACCTCTAAACCCCTTTGCCGACGAGACAGTTTAAGTCCCACGTCATACTCATTCCATAGACTGACACAATCAAGATTGACAGTCCGGCAAGCAATTGGTGCAATTTCTAAAACTTAAGACTTATCTATTCAAAACTAACATGCTTAGGATTAGAACACATGCTACACGCCCCTCACAATATTCACTCCTCTCGGTTTAAAATATGAACTAGCGTGTAATGTGCTAGTATTTATAACACTCAAAACCAAACTTGCAATTCTGTGATCATAGGCTTGTACGACAATCACACCTCCACTGAATAATATAACACGACACATATCAAAAGGACTTTCGGTTTTGGGCTTAGGTTAAAGGTATGAAATTTTTGGCTTATATTTATATGTTTTTATGTGGCGAACAAATAAACGACCAAACCGTGACAACTTTATTTGCAAAACATAACATACTTTTGGGTTGGTTTCTACCCAATACATAAACGATATTCATAAAACTTTCTTTTTGTTTTTTTTTATATATATTTTTTCTTTCTTTCCCTTTTTTTTTAATTATTCATAACTTGTCGTTCACGGTCGGTATCACAAATTTCACATCGGGTGGACAAATGAAAGGGTAAATAGGCTCAACAGGGCTACTAGGGGTAGTGATTAGGTAAACATGAAACAAACAAACAGGTATAATGGATATCCTAATGCCTTTATCATTTACGTGCACATATCAAACCACAGTCTTAGCATGCATCAAATCACACAAGTTCTAACACAGAATAACATGCGGCCTGCTCTCAACAAATGAAGTAATAATGTAAATCATTCTATCATTCTACAGGCTCAAAATTCTCACCAAAGAGGGGTAAAAAGGGTTACCGACATGTAGCATATGCAATCTAAAGCATGTTACCCCTAAATAGACATCTCTTCTCAACTCTTTTAACTGAAAACACCTGTCGGACCTACTCTCATGAAACTTAAAGGAACGACCATGACAATGGACTATATTAGTTTACAACCGGCAAGGAACCCATTAGTGATTGAAACATTCGGTTTTCGTATCCATTTAGTTCACTTAAGGCGATGAAATTCTTTAAAATTTCAAAATTTTCAATTTTTCTCAGTTTTCATCGTTTTCAATCACTTTCAACATCTTTCAAGCCTTTGTCGCAAACCTATCCCCACACTTGGATGACATTGTCCCCAATGTATAATGCTTTTAAAACAAAACCCGGGAATACCAACTAACAAACATTATAAGCGACCATTACTAAAACAAATAATTAAAACACATACCCTAGCACATAAAAGTTCGACACCACCAAAGACACGAATAAAAATGCAATAATAAAAGTGGAACAGACTCCCCTGGTTTAAAGCGTAGCATCCTCATGCATCATGTTCCACCACGACCGTATAGCATTTCATTCGCGGCCGTGTCCAACAAGTACTCAGGTCCATCTCTACAATTAGTGTGCAGATCATCCCCGTCCAAATGGAGATTGAGTATGGACAGTTTTGACTGAACCCTAATCCGTGCATTGTCCACCACTGCAACTAGAACGTATTGGGACTTCACCAAACATCCCCACACTTGGACCATTTCATCCGTAACGATTAATAACCTGGTAACCTGCAACAATAATCACGCAAAACAACAACAAAACAAAAAAAAAATACACTACTCTACAACCTCGGGCTGCCTCCCGAGAGCGCTAAGTTTATAGGTCTTTAGCCAGACCATACCTGATATGATCAAGGTGGTTTAAATGGCATCTCTTGTGCAAAGAACACTTGTGTTTGTGAATGGTTAGAATCCCACTGCCATCCATCACTCCATATGGCATCCCAATGATCCGGGTTATCTGGATCTGGATCATCGAAAGAATATAATAACTCGCCCGTACATGTCTCTATGGGATTCTTCTTGGATTTGGTTGCTTCCTTTGGTGGCTTCTTTTCTCGCTTGGCTAATTGCTTTTTAATTCTCAATTTGAGCCACCAAGGTGACTTGGCCTCTTTATCCTTCACGATCTTTTCATCCTTCGACCTGTCAATCATAGCAACACTCTCTTTCGGGCCATCCTCATTAATTGGAGAATGACACTTATTAGCAATATTAGCATAAGTGTGAGACATAAATTTTAAGGAAAACTTACGTGACCCGAAGACCATACTCACAGTATTAGCATTGCAATCAATGGTAGCCTTCGCGGTTTTCAAGAATGGTCGGCCTAAGATAACCGGCGGCTGTCCTTCAACATTGGACGGCGTGTGGTCCACAACTAGGAAATCTTCGGGGTAATAACAATCGCCTACTCTTACAGCAATTCCTCTCAACATCCCCCTAGATGGTTTCCTTGACCCGTCTGCAAGCACAACCGTGGTGTCCACCTTTTCAAGCTCACCAAAATCATATTCATCAAACACTCGACCCGCCAATATGCTTTTGCTTGCCCCATGATCCACCAATGCCCTCTCAGTCTTGAACTCACCCAACTGGACTGGGATCATAGGCACATTCTCCTCTTCATCTTCAACACTTGCAACCAAACGGATTGCACCAATGGTCATATTTAAACGGACGGGTGAATCATTATCATCAACTATTACCCGTACAGGAGTTACTGCCTCTACATCTGATTCTTCATTGCAAACCTCATCTTGGGAATCCGCGATTGACTCGGATATTTGAGATTGTGAGTCCACTTGATTGTTGCTTCCTAACCTCTCGGACTCTCTTTTAACCCGCTCATTGCATAGTGCATTTATGAATTCACCTTGCTTGACTATATCATCATAAATCTGATATATCCTACCAGAACTTTGGTTCCTCTCCTTCATTGCATCATGGAGGACATTGAGTGCGTCCAATAACTTATTTCTATCCCCGAGGATGTCTTGAGCAAAATTTGATGAGTCATATTCATTAAAATGACCATTGCCTCCATAACCATAGTCCTCAAAATATTCTGATTTTCCATTACAACCCCAATCTGGCTTGTACCGGTGACCATCATCCATCTCATAACCGTTGTACTCCCAATTTGGGTCATGATGGTAGTTCCTGCCTTCATCGGATTGATTGTAGTTTTGATATCCTCTGGAGCCATAATCCGGTTGGTAGTACCCTTGTTCAGAATGTGGATAATCTTGAGCCCAGTGATAATAGCTCCCGCAACATGAGCATGGGTCATAATCATATTTCGATGCCATTGTTTCTGCACAAATAACAAACTAACAGTAGTACTGAACAAACAAACAAACAAAAAAAAATTAAATAAATAAAAATAATAATAATAAAATAAAATAAAAACTAACTAGAAAGAGATAAAAAAAATATATATATATTTTTGGAAATTTTTTTTTTAAGATATACAAAAGAATGTAAAAAAATGAAAAGGAAAAATATATAAATAAAAATAGATAAACAACTAATCACTTAAAAAAAAACAAAAGCAAAAGTACTTTTTTTTATACACTTGAGGAAAGATAAAAAACAACACGAAGAGGAAAAACAAAACTTTCAAAAAATAAGGCTGTGATGGGCGACAATAAAAGCAAAAGCAAAAGCAACTTTTTTTTTATAGAAAAATAAAAAGAATCATAAAAAAAATAATAAAAAAAATTGATGGATATGAGAAACTTTCGTGAATCACTGTTCACCAACTTTAATTCTTGAAGAATAACTTTTGTCTCTTCACCAACTTTCTGTGAACTGTTCACCCTTTTTTTTTAGAATAACAATGCAAAAACAAGAAAACCTAACTAATCGCACTAACTCTTTTTAGAAAAAAAATATTACTATTATTTATTTTATTTTTAAATTTTTTTTTTTCTTTAACGCAAAACGAAAACAAACAAACAAAAGTAAACTACCACTAGAAAACAAACAAAATGAAATATTTTTGGATTTTTCTAATCTTTAGATTTTTTTTTATAATAATAATAATAAAAAAAACTAAAGATATATATATGACAGTGGGACGTGCATATAGTCAACAATCACATGCGAGCCACCCCTCTTCTTGTAAACTTTTACACAAAGAATAATAATGATGATGTTTCTCTTGCTTTTCTTAAGTCACGTGTGTGGCTTGCCAAAAAGTCTCACAATGATGATGTGTTCACATTTAAATTACACTTTGCCACCCTTCTAAACCGTAAGGTTGCTGTTTATTCTTGTGAAGATACTACTTGGAAAGAAAATATCATAAAAAAAAATAACTAAAAACTAAAAGAAATATATATATATATATATATTTTTTTTTAAGAAAAACAACTTACTAAACACTAAGCGCACCTACTCCCCGGCAACGGCGCCATTTTGATAGACTGTCGTCGGGTCTATGCAAAAACCTAATTAACCTAGGTAGCTAGGGTAAACAGGGTATCGAATCCAGAGGAGTCTGTGGTTAGTGTAAAAGCTAGTTGTTTTAATTATAATATATTTCTAAACTAAATTGCTTTTTGTGGTTTTGAGAATAATTGTGAAAACAAAGACATAAATTAAACTTGTAAAACAATAATGAGAAAAGGTGAGCACTCCGGGGTTCAGATTCTGTAATTACTAATAACCTAATTCTGATTTTATTGGATGCTATTGATTGAATAGTAAACCTGTCACATCTACCAATTACCTATGTAGTTCAAAATCTTAATATTAATTTATCAGATAAATATTAAAACAAACAGTGGCGCAGGATAGAAGGGCTTGGGGGTAGAAATCATTCAATCAACAAAAGCATAGTTGGATTCAAAACATAATTATAACTCTGACTGTCACTCAGGATTTGTCTGTCACACAAATAATATAATCATGTAAATAGTCGGATGTTACCCGACTACAAATCCAAATCTCAATACAAAACAGAAACTAGAATTAAAAGTGTCTCACAAGAATCATTCACCCGGAGTGTCCAGGAGAGATTTAGCCGCGCATGCTGGTAGGTTGATCTTCACAGGCTCGAGCTCCGGTTGAAACCATCTTTTTCTTCTTTGCCCTCGAGATCCCCTTTTCTCCAAACCAATCCCCCTCTAAATACAATTCACCCCTCTCTCATATGTGGTGGGCCTCCTATTTAATTCATAGATAAATGATGGCAGCCTTTTATATTTGCAGCCTCCTCTTTTGACTTCAAGTTAATAAAGATGGCCACCAAAACCACATCTCGATATGGACTATACTTTTTCCATAATATATATTTAAACCACTCAAAAGTTGTGCCTTCTTGATCTTGAATTCCAACCCTTATGTGTCAGACACTTTTTTTCATAATATATATATATATATATATATATTGGCATTTTACTTTAGATAATATAGAGATAAATGAGCTCGGCCTGTACATCTACCGAACAGTATCTATCGCATTGTTTATCATCCCCGGTAGTTCCGCTTCATCTTTAAACTCTCAAACTTTACCGAATTAAATGATTTACCTGTAAAACCACCAACACTCGTAGTTAACACATTCAAGGCACGTAGTCGCTTAAAACACAATAAAACACGTAAAATAAGCACGTAAACACTCGGGTTTCACACACTCCATCAGATAATTTATTTAAAAAAGAAGAATTCTGATTTTGAAAAAAGAATTATAAATATTGAAGGAAGGATTATAGAAGAAACATCTTATAAACCTTCATCTTCTATTCATATAGGAGAAACATCTTACAAACATTCATCTCCTATTCATAGTCCTATTAATAATACTAATTATGATCTGGAATATTCTCCTTTGGTTATTAATAAAAATGAAGGAAAAGATGAATATATTCATAGAATAGAGAAATTTATTTCTCAGAAATGGTTAGTTAAAATAACTTTATTAATACAAAATACTTTTAAAAAGGATTTTGTTGCTCTTATTGATTCCGGAGCAGATTTAAATTGTTTAAGGGAAACATTGATTCCTACAAAATATTTTCAAAAAAACAACTCATATCCTTAAAGCGGCTAATAGGCAAGATATGAGAGTTAAATATAAAATTCCTAATGCAAAGATTTGTAATAATGGAGAATGTATTCCTTTATCTTTTGTTCTTATAAAAAATATATCAAATGAAGTTATATTAGGAACCCCATTTCTTTCAAAAATATTTCTTTAAAAGAAGTTAATAAAAAGGGGTTTAAAGCTTTTTATAATAATAAAGAGTTGTATTTTGAGTTTATAACTCAGCAATTGGAAAAATATTTAAATGAATTTTTTATACAAGCTAAGACTAACCAAATAAATTTTTTAAAAGAAGAAATTAGTATTTATACAATTGAAGAGAAATTAAAAAATCCTAAATTAATATTAAAAATTGAAACTATAAAGAATCAATTTAATGTAGAAATATGTAATGATCATCCGAATGCTTTTTGGAATAGAAAACAACATATTGTTTCTCTTCCCTATGAAGATAATTTTATAGAAAGCAATATTCCAACTAAGGCAAGACCTTGTCAGATGAACTCTGAATATTTGGAGTTATGTAAAAAAGAAATTGAATCCCTTCAACAAAAAGGATTAATATGTCCTTCAAAATCTCCATGGTCATGTTCTGCTTTTTATGTTAATAAACATTCTGAAATTGAAAGAGGTGTTCCATGATTAGTTATAAACTATAAACCTCTGAATAAAGTTTTGAAATGGATAAGGTATCCAATCCCTAATAAAAAAGAATTATTAGATAGACTATATGATGCTTTAATATTCTCAAAATTTGACTTAAAATCAGGATATTATATTGGCATATTCAAATTGATAAAAAAGACAGGTATAAAACTGCTTTTAATGTTACTTTTGGGCAATATGAATGGTATGTTATGCCTTTTGGCCTAAAGAATGCCCCTTCAGAATTCCAAAAAATTATGAATGAAATATTCATCCCTTTTTCAAATTTTATAATTGTTTATATAGATGATGTATTAGTATTTTCAAAAAATATTGAAACTCACTTTAAACACCTTGATATATTCAAAACCATTATTATAAAAAATGGATTGGTTATTTCTAGTCCTAAGATGATGCTTTTTCAAACAAGTATCAGATTTTTAAGTCATATAATAGAGAAAGGGAAAATTGTTCCTAATAATAGAAGTATAGAATTTGCTTCTAAATTCCCTGATAAGATCACAGATAAAACTCAACTTCAAAGGTTTTTGGGAAGTTTAAATTATATAGCTCCTTATTACCATGATTTAGCTAAAGATTCTTCTATTTTATATGATAGACTAAAAAAGAATCCAAAGCCTTGGGGTGAAAATCATACTCAAGCTGTTAAAAAAATTAAACAAAAGGTTTTAAGTCTTCCTTGTATGACAATTGCTAATCCCAATTGGGAAAAGATTATTGAAACGGATGCATCAGAAATAGGTTATGGGGGAATATTAAAACAAATTTCTCCTCAAACAAAACAAGAATATCTTGTTAGAATTCATTCAGGAAAATGGCTTGATAGCCAGAAGAAATATGCTACTATTGCAAAAGAAATTTTAGCAATTTTAACATGTGTTTTGAAATTTCAGGATGATTTATACAATCAAAAGTTTATAATAAAAACTGATTGTCAAGCAGCCAAATTTATGTTCCAAAGTAAGAATTTTTATTTTTTGATTTCTTTATTATAATTATGATGGGCAAAAGCCCTTAAAGTATTGAAGCATGGCTCAATAACGTCTTTTGATAACATGGTCCTAATATTATAAAAAGTTTTGGTTAAAATATAAACTGGCATGGTTAAAATTTTAAACTGGCAATTAATGAACTAAGGGAACCTTCGTCCACGTTGTATCCCGTTTTAATATTGATAGGGAATTTTAGTGTGACTGGTTTTAATTTGCCTTATAAATTAATTTGACGGGTTTTAATTTTGTAAAATTAATAAACCTTCTTTTGACGGTTTATGTTTTGTAAAATTTATGCCATAATTCTTTATTATGGTATCAGAGCCATGGAATCAAAGGAAGTTATTGTATGTCTTGTTTCAATACTTTAATTTTATTCATGTTAAATCTATTTAAGAAGAAAAGTACTATTAAAAATAGTACTAATGAGGAATATGATATACCTCAAGATCTTGATCTACTTAATAAATGGACAATCCCTCACATAAATCCTAAGGTTATATACCAAATTGGAAGTTTTGATAATTTAATAAACAAACATGTGGTTAAAACCACTGAAGAATCAGCTTCTATAAAAGATGAGGAAATGGTGATAAAACTTTTAAATATGTCTGACATAAACAGATATAAAAAAAAGATTTTAATTTTATGCATATTGGTCTAGTTCAAGTTGCTTTTAAACCTTTAACATTAAAAGGTTTACCGGAAAGTTTTCTAGCTGTTTTACGAGATGCTCGTAATCTTAATTGGAAACAATCATTAATGGGTATTATAGAAACTAGTCTGGCACATGGTCCAGTATATTTTAATGTTTATCCTGATATTCATCTATCTCTAACAGATCAGAATATTGATGATGCTTTAACCTTATATGTTAAAACGCATGGTTATAATTATGCTGAAGGATCTGAAGTTATATGCATTTGTTATAGAATATATTATAGACTTCTTACTACTATGAATGCTAGATGTAAAAGGGTAGATAAATCTAGTGAGGAAACTATTTTAATAGAAACAAATTATGGAAAATCTAATATTTCCATAAGAAAACCAGTTAAATGGGAAGAAATAACTTTTCCAGAAAATTGGGTTATAAATAGGGCTGTTAAAATACAACCACAAATAAATCATAAGCTAAGGAGATTAATAGAAACTCCTGAAGGAAATATAGAAATAGAATTTGAAAAAGAAAGGAAAGATAAAAAACTTTTAAAATCTATTTCTGCTAGATCTTATATATCACCACTTGATTATAAAGTTGATTTACCAGAATCTTCTAGAGCCTCTACTTCTCAAATAAGAAATAGTAGAGTAGAAAATTTAAATGTTGATAACAACAATTTAGTTTCCGGAATATACCAACCTGTTAGTGAGGATGATACGGTCTCACACATGAGTTTTAGTTTATAATGATAAAAGAAAAACTTGATTTTAGTCCTGGATCTGTCATTAGACAGCATATATGTGAAAAATATAAAAATCCTATATGGTTACCATTTAAAGATTGGTTTTTAGAGTCATATCCTAGAGATAAAAGGTTTAAAATAGGAAGAGAATTTTATGAAGATCTGATGATATACAAGAAATTATAGAGTTTCATGTTTGGTTTATAAATAAATATTCTTTGAGATATATTTCAGTTATTGAGAAAAATTATAGAGTTATTACAGGAGAAATAATAAAATCTGTCTTTCGTCCTCAAAATGATTTTGAAATGACAAAAGAAAATTGTGCTATACATTTTGCTGCTTTTAAGAGAGCTTTACATAATGAGTCCATGACTGCGACTATTGCTCATGTTAATCATATTATACAACAAAATAATTATACGAATTTATGTCTTAAAAATTTATCTGATAATCTTCAGGAAATAAATAATAAAATTGAAAAGTTTTAGTAAACCAGAAAAAGGAAATGGGAGAATCAAGTAATACAAAATCTTCTGAGCCTGAGTTAGCTATATTAGCAAAAGCTACTATTCAGCCTCTTCCTGAGATAGAAAATAATAGAATAAAGCCTGAAGAAGAGCTCAAGTCTATGGTTGACTTTATAGGAATTATAAAAGAAAAGTTTTCAAATATCCAGCTTAATGTCTTAAGTGATGAAGATAACATGAATGATGAAACTTATGAAGCTTATGTTACTGATTCAATTAATAAATTTGGAAAAGGTAAAAAATATAAGACCTATGATAAATATAATAGCAAATATGCTGAGAGGCCTAGACAAAGATTATATTATTATCCTAGGCCTACTCCTTAGGATGTTCTTCAAGAGGAACAAGAATGTAAAATAAATAATTCTTATAATGGGAAAGCCATATATGAATGGAATTTAGTTGGTTATACTGATAGACAGGTTTATATGATGACACATAGAATGTTAATGTATGCCACCATAGCTAAAAATAATCAAAATACTGATGAAGTAGTCTGTAAAATGATAACTGTAGGTTTTACAGGTCAGTTAAAAGGATGGTGGGATAATTACATAAATGATAAACAAGAACAAATTTATAAACATTATAGGCAAGAGGGTGATAAGCAAATTTTTGATGTTGTTTATAGTTTAATTATAACCATTATAGAACACTTTACAGGAAGATGGTCAGATAATTCTGAAACCATAAGGACCTTACTAAATGGTCTCAAATGTCATACGTTAACTTCATTTAGATGGTATAAAGATGTATTTTTAAGTAGGGTCTATGAACTCCCAGAGAATAATAGTTCTCACTGGAAGTCCAAGTTTATTGATGGTCTTCCTTCTCTTTTTGCAGAAAGGGTAAGAAAAGTCCTTAGAGGTAAAAATATTCAAATCCCTTATGATAATTATACTTATGGTAGACTAATAGGAGTCTGTGTTCAAGAATGTTTAGCCTTATGTAATGAGCTAAAATTAAATCAACAAATTAAAAAACAAAACCTAACAGAAAAAAGACAGTTAGGACAATTTTGTGAACAATTTGGCATGGATTGTACCAAAGATAAGGATAATGAAAAATATTATAAAAAATACAGAAAAGCTAGTAGGGAAAAATATTTCCAGAAAAGAAGAGAAAAAAGAGAAAAGAGAAAAACCCAAAGAAAAGAAAAATGGGTTCCCACCTGCTACATATGCAAGAAAAAAGGTCATAAGGCAAATGAATGTCACCAAAGGAAAATAGTGAAAAGAAGATTAATAGTCTTGACATAGAAGAAAATGTTAAGAACGAATTATATATAATCTTTGATTCCGAAGAATCCTCAGAAGATAGCACAGAGGAAAGTTCTTGTTCTGATAATTGTCAAGAAAACTGTTGTAATGAAATTGATTCTAATAATGAAATGATATATAAAGTCATGTCTCAATTTCAAGATAATGATCTTAATAATATTGAGATCAATACTATAGATAGTAATATTTTAGAAAATATTTTAAACAAAATCAAGAATCCAGAAGAAAGGTTAAAAATTCTTCAAATGATATACAAAAATGAAGAAGTTCAAAAGGATATTAGAATAGAGGAACCTGAAGGCCCCTATTCCATGAAATATGTTCATAATATTTTAGATACTAGGAAAAATAATTTTTCTACTTCTGAAGATTTAAAAATTGAGATTACCAATTTAAAAGAAGAGATAATTTATTTAAAAAAGAAAAATTCTAATTTTGAAAAAAGAATTATAAACCTTGAAGGAAAAATTATAGGAGAAACATCTGATAAACCTTCGTCTCCTATTATTAGTCCTATTGATAATACTAACTATGATCAGGAATATCCTCCTTTGGTTATTAATAAAAATGAAGGAAAAGACGAATATATTCATAGAATAGAGAAATTTATTTCTCAAAAATGGTTAGTTAAAATAACTTTATTAATACAAAATACATTTAAAAAGGATTTTGTTCCTCTTATTGATTCCGGAGCAGATTTAAATTGTTTAAGAGAAGGATTGATTCCTACAAAATATTTTGAAAAAACAACTGATATTCTTAAAGCGGCTAATAGGCAAGATATGGGAGTTAGATATAAAATTCCAAACGCAAAGATTTGCAATAATGGAAAATGCATTCCGTTATCATTTGTTCTTATAAAAAATATAACAAATGAAGTTATATTAGGAACGCCATTTCTTTAAAAAATATTTCCTTTAAAAGAAGTGGATAAAAAGGGGTTAAAAGCTTTTTATAATATTCAAGAGTTGTATTTTGAGTTTATAACTCAGCCGTTTGAAAAATATTTGAATGAATTTCTTATACAAGCTAAGACTAACCAAATAAATTTTCTGAAAGAAGAAATTAGTATTCATACTATTGAGGAAATATTAAAAAAATCCTAAATTAATATTAAAAATTGAAACTATAAAGAATCAATTTAATGTAGAAATATGTAATGATCATCCGAATGCTTACTGGAATAGAAAACAACATATTGTTTCTCTTCCTTATGAAGATAACTTTATACAAAGAAATATTCCAACTAAGGCAAGACCTTGTCAGATGAACTCTGAATATTTGGAATTATGTAAAAAAGAAATTGAATCCCTTCAACAAAAATGATTAATATGTCCTTCAAAATCTCCTTGGTCATGTACTGCTTTTTATGTTAATAAACACTCTGAAATTGAAAGAGGTGTTCCAAGATTAGTCATAAACTACAAACCTCTTAATAAAATTTTAAAATAGATAAGATATCCAATTCCTAATAAAAAAAGATTTGTTAGATAGATTATATGATGCTTTAATATTCTCAAAATTTGATTTAAAATCAGGATATTGGCAGATTCAAATTGACAAAAAAGACAGGTATAAAACTGCTTTTAATGTTCCTTTTGGGCAATATGAATGGAATGTTATGCCATTTGGCCTAAAGAATGCCCCTTCAGAATTTCAAAAAATTATGAATGAAATATTCATTCCTTTTTCAAATTTTATAATTGTTTATATAGATGACATATTAGTATTTTCAAAAGATATTGAAACCCACTTTAAACACCTTGATATATTCAAAACCATTATTGTAAAAAATGGATTGGTTATTTCTAGTCCTAAGATGATGCTTTTTCAGACAAGTATCAGATTCTTGGGTCATATAATAGAGAAAGGGAAAATTGTTCCTATTAATAGAAATATAGAATTTGCTTCTAAATTCCCTGATAAGATTACAGATAAAACTCAACTTCAAAGGTTTTTGGGAAGTTTGAATTATATAGCTCCTTATTACCATGATTTAGCTAAAGATTCTTCTATTTTATATGATAGACTAAAAAAGAATCCAAAGCCTTGGGATGAACATCATACTCAAGCAGTTAAAAAAAATTAAACAAAAGGTTTTAAGTCTTCCTTGCATGACCATTGCTAATCCCAATTGGGAAAAGATTATTGAAACGGATGTCTCAGAAATAGGTTATGGGGGAATATTAAAGCAGATTTCTCCTCAAACAAAACAAGAATATCTTGTTTATATTTCATTCAGGAAAATGGCTTGATAGTCAAAAGAAATATGCTACCATTGCAAAAGAAATTTTAGCACTCTTAAAATGTGTTCTAAAGTTTCAAGATGATTTATACAATCAAAAGTTTATAATAAAAACTGATTGCCAAGCAGCCAAATTTATGTTTCAAAAAGATTTTAAACATGGTGTTTCAAAACAAATGTTTGCTAGATGGCAATCTCAATTAGCTCCATTTGATTTTGAAATACAATATAAAAAAGAAGAAGAAAATAGTCTTCCAGATTTTCTGACTAGAGAATATTTGAAGATAATATCTTCTGTGTAAATTGCATGTGTTCTAATGACAAAGGCCAGAGGACCACTAAAAAGGGTTTTTGATAATATACAGATTGATAAAAATAATTATAATATTATAAAAAGAATGACAATTGTGAAAATTCATAATTTAATGAATGATTATAGTAATCCTAATAGAATGAAAGATCTTTCAGATGAATATATTGTTCTAAATGTTATCAAGAATCAAATAAAGGTTCTTGAGGAAAATGAGAAAATAATCTCATCAGCCTGATTTTATACTTTCAGGTATGATTCCTCATAACAGAGGAAAACAACATTTTCCCACTTATAGGGGAAGAGGCAGAGGTAGAGGAAGAAGCCAAGATTTAGTTTTGGTTCAACAAGGAAACAGAAGGCTCATAGCCTCTGATATTGCTTCTAGCAGCTCAAATAATAATAATAATATGGGTATTCAAATTAGTCCCAATGATCCGTCATATGAAAAGATCATGGCTATTATAAAAGCCCAAGAAGAGGAACAAGCTTTAAAGGCTCCCTCTTATGCTCATATAGCACAAGAAGATGATGAAGAGTCATGGATTATATCCGACAGACAGAAGAAAATAATTCTTCTAAACCAAGAAGATATAAAGTTTTTTGATGATCCTTGGTTTCTTATGCAAAAATATTTAGAACCAGCATCTTATGATGCCACTTCTTATAAACCAAGACAATATTATGAAAGTATTATACAAGTTTCTGAGTCTGCTGAAATAAGACATTTTTATCCAGCAGATAAAATTAAGAGTTCATTTAATTTTAGTAAGATTTTTATAAAATCTCTTTTATCTCCTCAAAAGTAGGGATTAAGTATTTTAAATGAAAAGGAATTTATAAATTCTAATAGGCAAACTTATAGATAAAATTATTGGGATTACATCCAAAGTTTTGATAAATGTTTATTTTATGAAAACCCCAGCAAAAAACACTCATGGTTCATAAAAGTGAGTGATAAGATTTATAAAGATGGAATTCCTAGTTGGTTCCAAAAATGGTTCATTTTATATGGTCCATCAGTTCAAAACCTCCCTGAACCATTCAAAGGTCTTTACCAAGAATGGGTAGCAGTTTCTCTAGATCTGATAGAAGCCGAGTATAATAAAACTTGGTTTGAGGGAATAGCCTCAATGTACTTTTTTATAGAATTTTCCATACCATGGATTTGGAGATGGAAACCCACAACAGGTTATACCATGCGGGATAATATTCCCTGTATCAAAAGAACTTCTTATACAAAGTTCTGGTCAAAGATGACAAGAGTTAATAACTCTACAAAAGAATTGGAAGGTCAAGACACAATAAAATTGATCACCAATAAAACAGAGTATTATAAATCTCAGATTAATAAAAGACAACAAAGACAGCTTCCGAGTCCTTTTGAACAAATATCAAGAAGAATTCAAGATAAGCAAGCAGTCTCCGTAGCCTCAAAGGCTGAAATTCTTTCATTGTACAAGGAAGAAATGAAGAAGGAGTTAAAAAAGTTTTTTGAATCAAGCAATGAAAGTTTCTCCAGAGCAATGTCAATCTCATCCACTAGCCAAGAAGATGAGAACCGTTTCTCATGTTTAGCAGGAGAATCTCAACCAATAGAAGATATTCCAGAAATAAGACTGGATGATGATCTAGAAGCATATCTTCAAACGGTGGTAGAAGAATTTACCCCAAAGAAAGAATCCAAAGAGGAGATGAAAAAAGACTGATAATTGAGCCAACACAAGGACCCCACTCATAATGGGCATCTTTGAAATATGGGAAAAGTTGGGCCATTATAAGAAATCAAGGACAATCATAGAGTCCTCTTTTTCTTTTGCTTTTTCTTTTTTGTCCGTTCTTCTTTTTATATTTTGTTTGTTTCCTTTTTAATTTTCTATATATAGGGTTAGTTTGTAAGGAAGAAGGCACGCTAATCTTTAGCCCCTTTCTTCTCTCTCTAAAATTTCTGCACTTGTTAAATATTTGAAGCATATTAAATAAAATCTTCCAACTTTGAAGATCTCTCCGGTGTTCCAAAGTAAGAATTTTTATTTTTTGATTTCTTTATTATAATTATGATGGGCTAAAGCCTTAAAGTATTGAAGCATGGCTCAATAACGTCTTTTGATAACATGGTCCTAATATTATAAAAAGTTTTGGTTAAAATATAAACTGGCAGGGTTAAAATTTTAAACTGACAATTAATGAACTAAGGGAACCTTCGTCCACGTTGTATCCCGTTTTAATATTGATAGGGAATTTTAGTGTGACTGGTTTTAATTTGCCTTATAAATTAATTTGACGGGTTTTAATTTTGTAAAATTAATAAATCTTCTTTTGACGGTTTATGTTTTGTAAAATTTATGCCATAATTCTTTTTATATATAGCGTGCCTTCTTCCTTCCAAGCTATCCCTATATATAGAAAATTTAAAAGGAAACAAACAAACTTTAAAAGAAGAACGGACAAAAAGGAAAAGTAAAAGAAAAAGAGGACTCTATGATTGTCCTTGATGCCGTATGATGGCCTTGCTTTTCCCATTTTTTCAAAGATGCCCATTATGAGTGGGGTCCTTGTGTTGGCTCAATTGTCAGTCTTTTTTCATCTCCTATTTGGATTCTTTCTTTGGGGTGAATTCTTGTACCACCGTTTGAAGATATGCTTCTAAATCATCATCCAGCCTTATTTCTGGAATATCTTCTATTGGTTGAGATTCTCCTGCTAAACATGAGAAACGGTTCTCATCTTCTTGACTAGTGGATGAGATTGACATTGCTTTGGAGGAGCCTTCAGTGTTTGCTTCAAAAAATCTTTTTAACTCCTTCTTCATTTCTTCTTTGTATAATGAAAGAATTTCAGTCTTTGAGACTTCTGAAACTGCTTGTTTTTCTTGAATCCTTCTTGACATTTGTTCAAAAGGGCTTGGCAGCTGTCTTTGTTGTTTTTTATCAATTTGAGATTTATAATACTCAGTTTTATTGGTGATCAAATTTATTGTATCTTGACTTTCTACTTGTTTTGTAGAGTTATTAACTCTTGTCATCTTTGACCAGAACTTTGTATAAGAAGTTCTTTTGAGACAGGGAATATTATCCCGCAGGGTATAACCTGTTGTGGGTTTCCATCTCCAAATCCATGGTATGGAGAATTCTATAAAAAAGTACATTGAGGCTATTCCCTCAAACCAAGTTTTATTATACTCGGCTTCTATAAGATCTGGAGAAACTGCTACCTATTCTTGGTAGAGACCTTTAAATGGTTCAGAGAGGATTTGGACTGATGGACCATATAAAATGAACCATTTTTGAAACCAACTCGGAATTCCATCTTTATAAATTTTGTCACTCACCTTTATGAACCTTGAATGTTTTTTGCTGGGATTTTCATAAAATAAACATTTTTCAAAGCTTTGAATATAATCCCAATAATTATATTTATAAGTTTGCCTATTAGAATTTATAAATTCTTTTTCATTTAAAGTACTTAATCCCCACTTTTGAGGGGATAAAAGAGATTTTATGAAAACCTTACTAAAATTAAATGAACTCTTAATTTTATCTGCTGGATAAAAATGTCTTATTTCAGCAGACTCAGAAACTTGTATAATACTTTCATAATATTGTCTTGGTTTATAAGAAGCGGCATCATAAGATGCTGGTTCTAAATATTTTTGCATAAGAAACCAAGGATCATCAAAAAACTTTATATCTTCTTGGTTTAGAAGAATTATTTTCTTCTATCTGTCGGATATAACCCATGACTCTTCATCATCTTCCTGTGCTATATGAGCATAAGAGGGGGCCTTTGAGGCTTGTTCCTCTTCTTGGGCCTTTATAATAGCCATGATCTTTTCATATGACGGATCATTGGGACTAATTTGAATACCCATATTATTATTATTATTATTATTATTATTATTTGAGCTGCTGGAAGCAATATCAGAGGCTATGAGCCTTCTGTTTCCTTATTGTACCAAGACTAAATCTTGGCTTCTTCCTCTACCTCTGCCTCTTCCCCTATAAGTGGGAAAAGGTTGTTTTCTTCTGTTATGAGGAATCATACCTGAAATTATAAAATCAGGCTGATGAGATTATTTTCTAATTTTCCTCAAGAACCTTTATTTAATTCTTGACAACATTTAGAACAATATATTCCTCTGAAAGATCTTTCATTCTATTAGGATTACTATAATCATTCATTAAATTATGAATTCTCACAATTGTCATTCTTTTTATAATATTATAATTATTTTTATCAATTTGGATAGTATCAAAAACCCTTTTTAGTGGTCCTCTGGCCTTTGTCATTAGAACACCTGCAATTTACACAGAAGATATTATCTTCAAATATTTTCTAGTCAGAAAATCTGGAAGACTATTTTCTTCTCCTTTTTTATATTGTATTTCAAAATCAAATGGAGCTAATTGAGATTGCCATCTAGCAAACATTTGTTTTGAAACATCATGTTTAAAATCTATTTGGAACATAAATTTGGCTGCTTGACAATCAGTTTTTATTATAAACTTTTGATTGTATAAATCATCCTGAAATTTCAAAACACATTTTAAAATTGCTAAAATTTCTTTTGCAATAGTAGCATATTTCTTCTGGCTATCAAGCCATTTTCCTGAATGAAATCTAACAAGATATTCTTGTTTTGTTTGAGGAGAAATTTGTTTTAATATTCCCCCATAACCTATTTCTGATGCATCCGTTTCAATAATCTTTTCCCAATTGGGATTAGCAATTGTCATACAAGGAAGACTTAAAACCTTTTGTTTAATTTTTTTAACAGCTTGAGTATGATTTTCACCCCAAGGCTTTGGATTCTTTTTTAGTCTATCATATAAAATAGAAGAATCTTTAGCTAAATCATGGTAATAAGGAGCTATATAATTTAAACTTCCCAAAAACCTTTGAAGTTGAGTTTTATCTGTGATCTTATCAGGGAATTTAGAAGCAAATTATATACTTCTATTAATAGGAACAATTTTCCCTTTCTCTATTATATTACCTAAAAATCTGATACTTGTCTGAAAAAGCATCTTAGGACAAGAAATAACCAATCCATTTTTTATAATAATGGTTTTGAATATATCAAGGTGTTTAAAGTGAGTTTCAATATCTTTTGAAAATACTAATATATCATCTATATAAACAATTATAAAATTTGAAAAAGGAATGAATATTTCATTCATAATTTTTTTGAATTCTGAAGGGGCATTCTTTAGGCCAAAAGGCATAACATTCCATTCATATTGCCCAAAAGGAACATTAAAAGCAGTTTTATACCTGTCTTTTTTATCAATTTGAATCTGCCAATATCCTGATTTTAAGTCAAATTTTGAGAATATTAAAGCATCATATAGTCTATCTAATAAATCTTTTTTATTAGGGATTGGATACCTTATCCATTTCAAAACTTTATTCAGAGGTTTATAGTTGATAACTAATCTTGGAACACCTCTTTCAATTTCAGAATGTTTATTAACAAAAAAAGCAGTACATGACCATGGAGATTTTGAAGGACATATTAATCCTTTTTGTTGAAGGGATTCAATTTCTTTTTTACATAACTCCAAATATTCAGAGTTCATCTGACAAGGTCTTGCCTTAGTTGGAATATTGCTTTCTATAAAATTATCTTCATAGGGAAGAGAAACAATATGTTGTTTTCTATTCCAAAAAGCATTCGGATGATCATTACATATTTCTACATTAAATTGATTCTTTATAGTTTCAATTTTTAATATTAATTTAGGATTTTTTAATTTCTCTTCAATTGTATAAATACTAATTTCTTCTTTTAAAAAATTTATTTGGTTAGTCTTAACTTGTATAAAAAATTCATTTAAATATTTTTCCAATGGCTGAGTTATAAACTCAAAATACAACTCTTTATTATTATAAAAAGCTTTAAACCCCTTTTTATTAACTTTTTTTAAAGAAAATATTTTTGAAAGAAATGTGGTTCCTAATATAACTTCATTTGTTATATTTTTTATAAGAACAAAAGATAAAGGAATACATTCTCCATTATTACAAATCTTTGCATTAGGAATTTTATATTTAACTTTCATATCTTGCCTATTAGCCGCTTTAAGGATATGAGTTGTTTTTTCAAAATAGTTTGTAGGAATCAATCCTTCCCTTAAACAATTTAAATCTGCTCCGGAATCAATAAGAGCAACAAAATCCTTTTTAAAAGTATTTTGTATTAATAAAGTTATTTTAACTAACCATTTTTGAGAAATAAATTTCTCTATTCTATGAATATATTCATCTTTTCCTTTATTTTTATTAATAACCAAAGGAGGATATTCCAAATCATAATTAGTGTTATTAATAGGACTATGAATAGGAGATGAAGGTTTGTAAGATGTTTCTCCTATATGAATAGAAGATGAAGGTTTATAAGATGTTTCTTCTATTATCCTTCCTTCAATATTTATAATTCTTTTTTCAAAATCAGAATTCTTCTTTTTTAAATAAATTATCTCTTCTTTTAAATTGGTGATTTCCATTTTTAAATCTTCAGAAGTAGAGGAATTATTTTTCCTATTATTTAAAATATTATGGACATATTTCATGGAATAGGGGCCTTCAGGTTGCTCTATTCTGATATCCTATTGAACTTCTTCATTTTGATATATCATATGAAGAATTTTTAATTTTTCTTCAGGATTTTTGATTTTGTTTAAAATATTTTCTAAAATATTACCATCTATAGTATTAATCTCACTATCATTAAGATCATTATCTTGAAATTGTGACATTACTTTATATATTATTTCATTATCAGAATCAATTTTATTACAGCAATTTTCTTTGCAGTCTTCTGAACAAGAATTTTCCTCTGTGCTATAATCTGAGGATTCTTCAGAATCAAAAATTTTATATAATTCATTTTTAACATTTTCTTCTATGTCTAAACTACTTATCTTCTTTTTCACTATTTTCCTTTGGTGACATTCATTTGCCTTATGACCTTTTTTCTTGCATATGTAGCAGGTGGGAACCCATTTTTCTTTTCTTTGGGTTTTTCTCCTTTCTCTTTTTGCTCTTCTTTTCTGGAAATATTTTTCCCTACTAGCTTTTCTGTATTTTTTATTATCCTTATCTTTGGTACAATCCATGCCAAATTGTTCATAAAATTGTCCTAACTGTCTTTTTTCTGTTAGGTTTTGTTTTTTAATTTGTTGATTTAATTTTAGCTCATTACATAAGGCTAAATCTTCTTGAACACAGGCTCCTATTAGTCTACCATAAGTATAAATATCATAAGGGATTTGAATATTATTACCTCTAAGAACTTTTCTTACCCTTTCTGTAAATAAAGACGGGAGACCATCAATAAACTTGGACTTCCAATGAGAACTATTATTCTCTGGGAGTTCATAGACTCTACTTAAAAAGACATCTTTATACCATCTGAACGAAGTTAACGTATGACATCTGAGACCATTTAATAATGTTCTTATGGTTTCAGAATTATCTGACCATCTTCCTGTAAAGTGTTCTATAATGGTTATGATTAAAGTGTAAACAACATCAAATATTTGCTTATCACCTTCTTGCCTATAATGTTTATAAATTTGTTCTTGTTTATCACTTATATAATTATTCCACCATCCTTTTAACTGACCTGTAAAACCCGCAGTTATCATTTTATAGACTACTTCGTCAGTATTTTGATTATTTTTAGCTATGGTGGCATACATCAACATTCTATGTGTCATCATATAAACTTGCCTATCAGTATAACCATCTAAATTCCATTCATAGATTGCTTTTCCATTATAAGAATTATTTATCTCAAATTCTTGTTCCTCATGAAGAACATCCTGAGGAGTAGGCCTAGGATAATAATATAACCTTTGTCTAGGCCTCTCAGCATATTTGCTATTATAATTATCATAGGTTTTATATCTTTTACCTTTTCCAAACTTATTAATTGAATCAGTAACATAAGCTTCATAAGTTTCATCATTCATGTTTTCTTCATCACTTAAGACATTAATCTGGATATTTGAAAACTTTTCTTTTATAATTCCTATTAAATCATCCATAGACTTAAGCTCTTCTTCGGGTTTTATTTTATAATTTTCTATTTCAAGAGGAGGCTGTATAGTAGCTTTAGCTAATATGGCTGACTCAGGCTCAGAAGATTTCGTATTACTAGATTCTCCAATTTCTTTTTTCTGGTTTATCAAAACCCTTTCAATTTTATTATTTATTTCTTGGAGATTATCAGACAAATTTTTAAGACATAAATTTGTATAATTATTTTGTTGTATAATATGATTAACATGAGCAATAGTCGCAGTCATGGACTCATTATGTAAAGCTCTCTTAAAAGCAGCACAATGTATAGCACAATTTTCTTTTGTCATTTCAAAATCATTTTGAGGAGGAAAGACAGATTTTATTATTTCTCCTGTAATAAGTCTATAATTTTTCTTAATAACTGAAATATATCTCAAAGAATATTTATTTATAAACCAAACAGGAAACTCTATAGTTTCTTGTATATTATTCAGATCTTCATAAAATTCTCTTCCTATTTTAAACCTTTTATCTCTACGATATGACTCTAAAAACCAATCTTTAAATGGTAACCATATAGGATTTTTATATTTTTCACATATTTGCTGTCTAATGACAGATCCAGGACTAAAATCAAGTTTTTCTTTTATCATTATAAACTAAAACTCATGTGTAAGACCGTACCATCCTCACTAACAGGTTGGTATATTCCTGAAACTAAATTGTTGTTATCAACATTTAAATTTTCTACTCTACTATTTCTTATTTGAGAAGTAGAGGCTCTAGAAGATTCTGGTAAATCAACTTTATAATCAAGTGGTGATATATAAGATCTAGCAGAAATAGATTTTAAAAGTTTTTTTATCTTTCCTTTCTTTTTCAAATTCTATTTCTATATTTCTTTCAGGAGTTTCTATTAATCTCCTTAGCTTATGATTTATTTGTGGTTGTATTTTAACTGCCCTATTTATAACCCAATTTTCTGGAAAAGTTATTTCTTCCCATTTAACTGGTCTTCTTATGGAAATATTAGATTT
Source organism: Helianthus tuberosus (assembly GCA_030545235.1). NCBI lineage: Eukaryota > Viridiplantae > Streptophyta > Magnoliopsida > Asterales > Asteraceae > Helianthus > Helianthus tuberosus. The sequence goes on from CM060440.1 coordinate 46,105,723, forward strand.
TCCATCATTTGTTTCTATTAAAATAGTTTCCTCACTAGATTTATCTACCCTTTTACATCTAGCATTCATAGTAGTAAGAAGTCTATAATATATTCTATAAATGCATATAACTTCAAATCCTTCAGCATAATTATAACCATGCGTTTTAACATATAAGGTTAAAGCATCATCAATATTCTGATCTGTTAGAGATAGATGAATATCAGGATAAACATTAAAATATACTGGACCATCTGCCAGACTAGTTTCTATAATACCTATTAATGATTGTTTCCAATTAAGATTACGAGCATCTCGTAAAACAGCTAGAAAACTTTCCGGTTAACCTTTTAATGTTAAAGGTTTAAAAGCAACTTGAACTAGACCAATATGCATAAAATTTATATCTTTTTTATATCTGTTTATGTCAGACATATTTAAAAGTTTTATCACCATTTCCTCATCTTTTATAGAAGCTGATTCTTCAGTGGTTTTAACCACATGTTTGTTTATTAAATTATCAAAACTTCCAATTTGGTATATAACCTTAGGATTTATGTGAGGGATTGTCCATTTATTAAGTACATCAAGATCTTGAGGTATATCATATTCCTCATTAGTACTATTTTTAATAGTACTTTTCTTCTTAAATAGATTTAACATGAATAAAATTAAAGTATTGAAACAAGACATAAAATAACTTCCTTTGAATCCATGGCTCTGATACCATAATGCTAAGCTATGATATGAATTTTTACAAAACATAAACCGTCAAAAGAAGGTTTATTAATTTTACAAAATTAAAACCCGTCAAATTAATTTATAAGGCAAATTAAAACAAGTCACACTAAAATTCCCTATCAATCATAAAAACGGGATACAACGTGGACGAAGGTTCCCTTAGTTCATTAATTGCCAGTTTAAAATTTTAACCCTGCCAGTTTATGTTTTAACCAAAAACTTTTTACAATATTAGGATCATGTTATCAAAAGATGTTATTGAGCCATGCTTCAATACTTTTAAGGGCTTTAGCCCATCATGATTATAATAGAAAATCAAAAATAAAATTCTTACTTTGGAACACCCGGGGGGGGGGGGAATCTTCAAAGTTGGAAGATTTTAGTTAATATGCTTCAAATATTTTACAAGTGCAGAATTTTTAGAGAGAGAAGAGAGGGGCTAAAGATTAGCGTGCCTTCTTCCTTACAAACTAACCCTATATATAGAAAATTAAAAAGGAAACAAACAAAATATAAAAAGAAGAACGGACAAAAAAGAAAAAAGCAAAAGAAAAAGAAAAAGAGGACTCTATGATTGTCCTTGATGCCTTATAATGGCCCAACTTTTCCCATATTTCAAAGATGCCCATTATGAGTGTGGTCCTTGTGTTGGCTCAATTATCAGTCTTTTTTTCATCTCCTCTTTGGATTCTTTCTTTGGGGTAAATTCTTCTACCACCGTTTGAAGATATGCTTCTAGATCATCATCCGGTCTTATTTCTGGAATATCTTCTATTGGTTGAGATTCTCCTGCTAAACATGAGAAACGGTTCTCATCTTCTTGGCTAGTGGATGAGATTGACATTGCTCTGGAGGAAATTTCATTGCTTGATTCAAAAAACTTTTTTAACTCCTTCTTCATTTCTTCCTTATACAATGAAAGAATTTCAGCCTTTGAGGCTACGGAGACTGCTTGCTTATCTTGAATTCTTCTTGATATTTGTTCAAAAGGACTCGGAAGTTGTCTTTGTTGTCTTTTATTAATCTGAGATTTATAATACTCTGTTTTATTGGTGGTCAATTTTATTGTGTCTTGACCTTCCAATTCTTTTGTAGAGTTATTAACTCTTGTCATCTTTGACCAAAACTTTGTATAAGAAGTTCTTTTGATACAGGGAATATTATCCCGCAGGGTATAACCTGTTGAGGGTTTCCATCTCCAAATCTATGGTATAGAAAATTCTATAAAAAAGTACATTGAGGCTATTCCCTCAAACCAAGTTTTATTATACTCGGCTTCTATCAGGTCTGGAGAAACTGCTACCCATTCTTGGTAAAGACCTTTGAATGGTTCAGGGAGGATTTGAGCTGATGGACCATATAAAATGAACCATTTTTGGATCCAACTAGGAATTCCACCTTTATAAATCTTATCACTCACTTTTATGAACCATGAGTGTTTTTTGCTGGGGTTTTCATAAAATAAACATTTCTCAAAACTTTGGATGTAATCCCAATAATTATATTTATAAGTTTGCCTATTAGAGTTTATAAACTCCTTTTCATTTAAAGTACTAAATCCCCACTTTTGAGGAGATAAAAGAGATTTTATAAAAATCTTACTAAAATTAAATGAACTCTTAATTTTATCTGCTGGATAAAAATGTCTTATTTCAGCAGACTCAGAAACTTGTATAATACTTTCATAATATTGTCTTGGTTTATAAGAAGTGGCATCATAAGATGCTGGTTCTAAATATTTTTGCATTAAGAAACCAAGGATCATCAAAAAACTTTATATCTTCTTGGTTTAGAAGATTTATTTTCTTCTGTCTGTCGGATATAATCCATGACTCTTCATCATCTTCTTGTGCTATATGGGCATAAGAGGGAGCCTTTAAAGCTTGTTCCTCTTCTTGGGCTTTTATAATAGCCATGATCTTTTCATATGACGGATCATTGGGACTAATTTGAATACCCATATTATTATTATTATTTGAGCTGCTAGAAGCAATATCATGGGCTATGAGCCTTCTGTTTCCTTGTTGAACCAAAACTAAATCTTGGCTTCTTCCTCTACCTCTGCCTCTTCCCCTATAAGTGGGAAAATGTTGTTTTCCTCTGTTATGAGGAATCATACCTGAAAGTATAAAATCAGGCTGATGAGATTATTTTCTCATTATCCTCAAGAACCTTTATTTGATTCTTGATAACATTTAGAACAATATATTCATCTGAAAGATCTTTCATTCTATTAGGATTACTATAATCATTCATTAAATTATGAATTCTCACAATTGTCATTCTTTTTATAATATTATAATTATTTTTATCAATTTGTATATTATCAAAAACCCATTTTAGTGGTCCTCTGGCCTTTGTCATTAGAACACATGCAATTTACACAGAAGATATTATCTTCAAATATTCTCTAGTCAGAAAATCTGGAAGACTATTTTCTTCTCCTTTTTTATATTGTATTTCAAAATCAAATAGAGCTAATTGAGATTGCCATCTAGCAAACATTTGTTTTGAAACATCATGTTTAAAATCTTTTTGAAACATAAATTTGGCTGCTTGGCAATCAGTTTTTATTATAGACTTTTGATTGTATAAATCATCTTGAAACCTTAGAACACACTTTAAGATTGCTAAAATTTCTTTTGCAATGGTAGCATATTTCTTTTGACTATCAAGCCATTTTCCTGAATGAAATCTAACAAGATATTCTTGTTTTGTTTGAGGAGAAATCTGCTTTAATATTCCCCCATAACCTATTTCTGAGGCATCCGTTTCAATAATCTTTTCCCAATTGGGATTAGCAATGGTCATGCAAGGAAGACTTAAAACCTTTTGTTTAATTTCTTTAACTGCTTGAGTATGATTTTCATCCCAAGGCTTTGGATTCTTTTTTAGTCTATCATATAAAATAGAAGAATCTTTAGCTAAATCATGGTAATAAGGAGCTATATAATTCAAACTTCCTAAAAACCTTTGAAGTTGAGTTTTATCTGTAATTTTATCAGGGAATTTAGAAGCAAATTCTATACTTCTATTAATAGGAACAATTTTCCCATTCTCTATTATATGACCCAAGAATCTGATACTTGTCTTAAAAAATCATCATCTTAGGACTAGAAATAACCAATCCATTTTTTACAATAATGGTTTTGAATATATCAAGGTGTTTAAAGTGGGTTTCAATATCTTTTGAAAATACTAATATGTCATCTATATAAACAATTATAAAATTTGAAAAAGAAATGAATATTTCATTCATAATTTTTTGGAATTCTGAAGGGGCATTCTTTAGGCCAAATGACATAACATTCCATTCATATTGCTCAAAAGGAACATTAAAAGCAGTTTTATACCTGTCTTTTTTGTCAATTTGAATATGCCAATATCCTGATTTTAAATCAAATTTTGAGAATATTAAAGCATCATATAATCTATCTAACAAATCTTTTTTATTAGGAATTGGATATCTTATACATTTTAAAATTTTATTAAGAGGTTTGTAGTTTATGACTAATCTTGGAACACCTCTTTCAATTTCAGAGTGTTTATTAACATAAAAAGCAGTACATGACTAAGGAGATTTTGAAGGACATATTAATCCTTTTTGTTGAAGGGATTCAATTTCTTTTTTACATAATTCTAAATATTCAGAGTTCATCTGACATGGTCTTGCCTTAGTTGGAATATTGCTTTCTATAAAGTTATCTTCATAAGGAAGAGAAACCATATGTTGTTTTCTATTCCAGAAAGCATTCGAATGATCATTACATATTTCTACATTAAATTGATTCTTTATAGTTTCAATTTTTAATATTAATTTAGGATTTTTTAATCTTTCCTCAATAGTATGAATACTAATTTCTTCTTTCAGAAAATTTATTTGGTTAGTCTTAGCTTGTATAAGAAATTCATTCAAATATTTTTCAAACGGCTGAGTTATAAACTCAAAATACAACTCTTTATTATTATAAAAAGCTTTAAACCCCTTTTTATCCACTTCTTTTAAAGGAAATATTTTTGAAAGAAATGGCGTTCCTAATATAACTTCATTTGTTATATTTTTTATAAGAACAAATGATAAAGGAATACATTCTCCATTATTGCAAATCTTTGCGTTTGGAATTTTATATCTAACTCCCATATCTTGCCTATTAGCCACTTTAAGAATATGAGTTGTTTTTTCAAAATATTTTGTAGGAATCAATCCTTCCCTTAAACAATTTAAATCTGCTCCGGAATCAATAAGAGCAACGAAATCCTTTTTAAATGTATTTTGTATTAATAAAGTTATTTTAACTAACCATTTTTGAGAAATAAATTTCTCTATTCTATGAATATATTCGTCTTTTCCTTCATTTTTATTATTAATCAAATGAGGATATTCCTGATCATAGTTAGTATTATCAATAGGACTAATAATAGGAGACGAAGGTTTATCAGATGTTTCTCCTATAATTTTTCCTTCAAGGTTTATACTTCTTTTTTCAAAATTAGAATTTTTCTTTTTTAAATAAATTATCTCTTCTTTTAAATTGGTAATCTCCATTTTTAAATCTTCAGAAGTAGAAAAATTATTTTTCCTAGTATCTAAAATATTATGAACATATTTCATGGAATAGGGGCCTTCAGGTTCCTCTATTCTAATATCCTTTTGAACTTCTTCATTTTTGTATATCATTTGAAGAATTTTTAATCTTTCTTCTGGATTCTTGATTTTGTTTAAAATATTTTCTAAAATATTACCATCTATAGTATTGATCTCAATATTATTAAGATCATTATCTTGAAATTGAGACATGACTTTATATATCATTTCATTATTAGAATCAATTTCATTACAACAATTTTCTTGACAATTATCAGAACAAGAACTTTCCTCTGTGCTATCTTCTGAGGATTCTTCGGAATCAAAGATTTTATATAATTCATCCTTAACATTTTCTTCTATGTCAAGACTATTAATCTTCTTTTTCACTATTTTCCTTTGGTGACATTCATTTGTCTTATGACATTTTTTTCTTGCATATGTAGCAGGTGGGAACCCATTTTTTTTTTCTTTGGGTTTTTCTCCTTTCTCTTTTTTCTCTTCTTTTCTGGAAATATTTTTCCCTACTAGCTTTTCTGTATTTTTTATAATATTTTTCATTATCCTTATCTTTGGTACAATCCATGCCAAATTATTCACAAAATTGTCCTAACTGTCTTTTTTCTGTTAGGTTTTGTTTTTTAATTTGTTGATTTAATTTTAGCTCATTACATAAGGCTAAAACTTCTTGAACACAGACTCCTATTAGTCTACCATAAGTATAATTATCATAAGGGATTTGAATATTATTACCTCTAAGAACTTTCTTACCCTTTCTGCAAATAAAGACGGGAGACCATCAATAAACTTGGACTTCCAATGAGAACTATTATTCTCTGGGAGTTCATAGACTCTACTTAAAGAGACATCTTTATACCATCTGAACGAAGTTAACGTATGACATCTGAGACCATTTAATAATGTTCTTATGGTTTCAGAATTATCTGACCATCTTCCTGTAAAGTGTTCTATTATGGTTATGATTAAAGTGTAAACAGCATCAAATATTTGCTTATCACCTTCTTGCCTATAATGTTTATAAATTTGTTCTTGTTTATCACTTATATAATTATCCCACCATCCTTTTAACTGACCTGTAAAACCCACAGTTATCATTTTACAGACTACTTCGTCAGTATTTTGATTATTTTTAGCTATGGTGGCATACATCAACATTCTATGTGTCATCATATAAACTTGCCTATCAGTATAACCATCTAAATTCCATTCATAGATTGCTTTTCCATTATAAGAATTATTTATCTCAAATTCTTGTTTCTCATGAAGAACATCCCGAGGAGTAGGCCTAGGATAATAATATAACCTTTGTCTAGGTTTCTCAGCATATTTGCTATTATAATTATCATAGGTTTTATATCTTTTACCTTTTCCAAATTTATTAATTGAATCAGTAACTTAAGCTTCATAAGTTTCATCATTCATGTTTTCTTCATCACCTAAGACATTAATCTGGATATTTGAAAACTTTTCTTTTATAATTCCTATTAAATCATCCATAGACTTAAGCTCTTCTTCGGGTTTTATTTTATAATTTTCTATTTCAGGAGGAGGCTGTATAGTAGCTTTAGCTAATATGGCTGACTCAGGCTCAGAAGATTTCGTATTACTAGATTCTCCAATTTCTTTTTTCTGGTTTATCAAAACCCTTTCAATCTAATTATTTATTTCTTGGAGATTATCAGACAAATTTTTAAGACATAAATTTGTATAATTATTTTGTTGTATAATATGATTAACATGAGCAATAGTCGCAGTCATGGACTCATTATGTAAAGCTCTTTTAAAAGCAGCAAAATGAATTGCACAATTCTCTTTTGTCGTTTCAAAATCATTTTGAGGAGGAAAAACAGATTTTATTATTTCTCCTGTAATAAGCCTATAATTTTTTTCAATAACTGAAATATATTTAAAAGAATATTTGTTTATAAACCAAACAGGAAACTCTATGATTTCTTGAACATTATTCAAATCTTCATAAAATTCTCTTCCTATTTCAAACCTTTTATCTCTAGGATATGACTATAAAAACCATTCTTTAAATGGTATCCATATAGGATTTTTATATTTTTCACATATTTGCTGTCTAATGACAGATCCAGGACTAAAATCAAGTTTCTTTTTTATCATTATAAACTAAAACTCATGTGTTAGACTGTATCATCCTCACTAGCAGGTTGGTATATCCCTGAGACTAAGTTGTTATCAACATTTAGATTTTCTACTCTACTATTTCTTATCTGAGAAGTAGAGGCTCTAGAGGATTCTGGTAAATCCATTTTATAATCAAGAGGTGATATATAAGATCTAGCATAAATAGATTTTAAAAGTTTTTTATCTTTTCTTTCTTCTTTAAATTCTATTTCTATATTTCCTTCAAGAGTTTCTATTAATCTCCTTAGCTTATGATTTATTTGTGGTTGTATTTTAACAGCCCTATTTATAACCCAATTTTCCGGAAAAGTTATTTCTTCCCATTTAACTGGTCTTCTTATGGAAATATTAGATTTTCCATAATTTGTTTCTATTAAAATAGTTTCCTCACTAGATTTATCTACCCTTTTACATCTAGCATTCATAGTAGTAAGAAGTCTATAATATATTCTATAACAAATGCATATAACTTCAGATCCTTCAGCATAATTATAACCATGCGTTTTAACATATAAGGTTAAAGCATCATCAATATTCTGATCTGTTAGAGATAGATGAATATCAGGATAAACATTAAAATATACTGGACCATGTGCCAGACTAGTTTCTATAATACCCATTAATGATTGTTTCCAATTAAGATTAGATAGTTCACCAAAAGATAAGGGAACCTCATTTCAACCAAATCCCTCAGGATACTCAGCAGATACTGAGGTAAGAATATTTATTCGTAAGGCACAGTCTGAGAAACTATTTACCACTAAGAAGAGAAGTTGGATTATTAGAAAAAGTCAAGAGAAAATAAAAAAATCACAACCAAAGGGAGTGATAATCAATAAGGAAATAAATACACAAACTCAAGAAACAGGCAATAACCTACCATGGGAAGATGAATTAGATGGACAATGGGTAAATCTCCATATGTTAGCCACTACAGCAGTAAATGCTAACTTATATTAAATAGTTGAATCGCCAAACCAGTACCAGCACCCATGCCACCTATGAGCTAGAAACTTTAAAGGAACTTCGCCCATTAGATAACAATTTAGTAGAGACAGGAGATAGAATAAACCTTATATAAAAGCATGTTCAGCATAATACTCCTATAACCTAGATAGACTAAAATAAGTTACGGATGCATAATCATTAGTATATTTTGAATTCCAGTTGTAGTTTGTAATAAATATATATATATATATATATATATATATATATATATATATAAGTCGCAATGTTCACCATTTTTACTCAATCTATTTTATGATTGTACCCAAATGTTTGTACTAGAAATTTGTCTGTGATATTAATACCACCTACTCAAATAATATCATAATATACATCAAACTAAGTTAGTTATTAACAAAGCAGTTATGTTTATGACTCTCTTTTGGAACCAATCATTTACTTTGGTTTAAAATACATATTGAAATATATGATTTAAAACTTTAAAACTCTGTTGTTTTAATAATATTATTTCAAAATAATTTATATTTAAATAAATAAAACCAAAGCTATTAAATTAACCGAAGGGATTTTAAGAATTAATAAAATTTAAAAAGATTGCTTTAGTGGATCAAGCCAAAGCAAGTTTTGAAACCCAGGTGTACCAATTTCCCACTTTATTTTATCCCTTCTGGTTTATAACCAGTTGACCATAAGACATCATACTTTCATAGTTTTATGAAATAACTGATGTTGGGATTATTTGTAAAGATTTCTATTAAAATACTTAGCGATAAAATAAATTGTTAAATGAATATGATGGGTATTCATGTTTAAATAAAATCATTTAAACTTTTTTTGAGATTTGGGTTGGTTGGACTACGTAGAAAGGCCTAACTAAACGTTGAAAGCATTTCTACAAATCTTTAATATTAAGGTATGTTCATAATAGGTCTTATGCATGGAATAGTTAATATAAGATTATAAGATTAACCAGTCATATTAGTTATAGGATTGTGTATCCTAAATTATAAAGAAAAGTATTCAAGTCAGCTGGCTAATGTATAATAGTTAAATAATACAATATTAGTAAATGAGTTGAGTTGATAAATTGGATGTTAAACTTACCTTAAGTAGTTTCGAAGTTCTCATACTTTAAAAAGATTATAATGAAGATAAAAGAGATGAGATTGAATTGTGATTGGTTAAATAATGGAGATGGAGATTCTCATAAAATAACTGTGGTAATAAAATATCAGTGATGTACCCGTGACAAAAATAAATTTTAAAAAGTCGGTTACGTGAATCTATAAAAGATCTATTTAATTGAATACTTGAATATAGATCTCGAATATATACGAAGTAAAATATTAATCTTAACATAAATCAAAACACTAAATATATTTTGAATATAAAATAGACATACTTTGATAGTATGGAATAAAGTACACTACATAAGGTTTAAAAAAAATCACATTTTTGAACAGAGGGCAAAATCGTAAATTAATGTTATGTGTTTTAAAGCTTATACTATATGTAACAACTCTCATTAAAATTAGTATTTCTTATTTTATTTTGTCCAATAGGAAACCCTAATTGAGACCCCCAAGAAATATTGCATGACCCCTAAAATTTTCAGAACAATCGGAACTAGGATCAGGGCCCCTAAAACTCAGGGGGGTATTCCCTAATCGATCTTATCTTCACAGTTCGTTGTCAAAATCGAATTTTAGCGAAACGTCGACTCATCCAGGCTACAATTACACGAGGCAACCCTATGCTAGAGGGGGTTCCCTCGCGCCACGCGCCAGGCTCTCGCGCCACGCGAGGCGCCGTTTTTCCAGTATAAATAGTAGGGTTTGGCACTTGAAATTTGGCGTTGGTTCGACGTAAAACTCGTTTCGTACATTGAGATATCGTCTGTTTACTTCAAAACACACACACAGCACGAAATTCTGCCACGATAACAGGGTAGTAACTCGATCACTGCTACGATTTAATGTCCGGTCGATAAAAACCAATCCGATGGATGTTTAAGTGTTGCCCGTATTTGGGCTATACTTTGTCATTCGTCGTGAAGGTTTTAAATCTCGTGAGTTGTCGTAAAAGTTATATTAAGTTACTGACCTAGTTTTCGTGTGCATTGCTAATTGAATTAGGTTAACAAGGCTAAACCAATAGGCTAAACTCTGCCCGTTTAAATCTGTAATGTGAGTCATTCTCTTTTTACCAAATTGTTTCCAAAACCCTATTTATTTTCAAAGTTATAATTACAGGGATTAAGTCTTTGTAATCTTCAATTACTGCCGGTATGTGGGGTTTTGTATACATTACTTGATACCCGTCACCATTGGACAACGAGTTAGCCCCAATGGGTGATCTGACCATAGTCACAAATACAATCGAGTGACAAATACCTATTTGGGGTAATTGGTTGATAGAAACAATGTAATCACCCTTAATACTGTATATTATAACAATGTGTCGTTTTGTGCAACTTGAGTGACTCGCCAGTATTTCCCTGCTGATAAAACCTTTTTAAAACATGTTTCAGGTGATCTGCTGTGATCCAGGAAAAAAGTGTCGTGTAGCACAACAAGCTTGAGGAAGTGGCTCAATAAAATAAAGAAACATGTTTTTGTAAAAACAGGGATTTCCCAGTGAAATCACCTTTTTGTAAATTATGGGTGTTATCCCCAATTAGTGAAATAAAATAAATTGGGTATTTTCAAGTTTTAAAATATCCTGTTAAAATTCCGCTGCCAACATAATAATTACCACGGATTTCTGTCCCACGGCTCCTGGACCGGGTAAAACTGGGCCGGGGGCAGTGACACTATATATTAATATTTAATCTTATATATATCTGCTATATTGTTATAACTAAAATTTTCAATTACAGAAAGTAATTTATGTATAGTATACATCTCTTGGTAACCCATAAATACAATGTCAGGGGTCACATATGCACATATTCTTCTAAATAATGCTCTCAATCTTAAATGTATATTATAATTAATTCTTATAAAGGAAAATGTAGGAATATGATAATTAGAGTAGATATATAGATGATTAATTAAGGAGAAATTATTAATGTGATATAAATAGTGAGTCTTGTATAGTTTAACCCATTAGTTAAAAATAAAATTGTTCTTATGAGTCCAGAAAGTTTATATTTGGACTAATTTATTTCCTTAAACTTTTATTTATCCATCCTTTGATTCCAAAATAATATATTCAATAAATTTAACAGAAATTTATTTCAATATACTACTTTTATAAAAGGATAAAATAAAGTCACGGAAATAAGCCTGATGATTGGTACCATCGGATGTATAGTTATTATTTTATATATGTGTGTATATATTCCGTAAATTTAATATTAACTAGAGATTTGAAATTTTATACACATATATGCATATACCCAATAGAATTTCTTGATGGTATACCCAATATAATATCTTCTGTAAGATAAACATAAGAGAAAATATCATTGGTGATTCATATGAAAACATGAAGTCATTATAAACCATGAAATCTACTATGTTTTAAAATGCCATCTGTCTCAATAAAATATTCCCTGTGACGGAATCTAATAAAGTTAGCTGTAAGCATACTCTTCCCATTTAATCAAACCATAGAGTCAATGGAGACAACGATATTTTTGTCAAAACTCCATTTTCCAAGCAAAAGAAAAACCACAACCATAATAATATCTATGCTTAAAGATTAGGATATTGATAATTACTGGTAACACTTAGAATAGTATTTAGACTTGAACTTAAGAAAAATGCCTTAGTATAAACTTCGAGATGAGCTAATTACTTGCATAGATAAAGTTGATGGTTATTGGTATACCGTGAGGATAATGACTAGAACAGTGCAAGTATGATAAATAAGCAATAACACCTGGCCACTGTTATTTCTTGTTTATTAGTACTACTCGGTTCTAGAATATGATCCATCATGAGAATACTAATTTCCTTGTTTCTTGATACAAGTCAAAATAAATGATGCACTTTTAAAATTATGATTTGAGAAAAATTCTATTTATGGGAAATACAATAATAATTACCTCTCCGGCAAGACTAGGTATGGTGTAGTAGACTCTCCAGCTTGTCCGGGTAAGATGGGGGTACCTCTCCGACGAAACCGGGTGAGATGGGGTATATGTTATGATAATGAAATTCTCGAAATAGTACCATGATCTGATGTCTGACATATTTTTGGAAATATGAATCTATTAAATACATTGACCTTATAAATGGTATGTATACTACCAGTATGTGAAATATATGATTATATAGACATATATGTCTATGAGGAAATCCAAAGACCATATTGATTGACAATTAGGGATAAATCACGAACAAGTGTGTCAATGATAATTTTAGACTTGTTTATCAGGAATCTCCCGTATACGTCTATAATTTCAATATCAAACATTATTTCGTTTGATCATTTGTCTCGTAGTTCGTGCGACAAGACAAACGACAGGAACTCTATAAGTTGGAACGCCATCGAAAGTATAAGAATTTCCTTTGCAATTATTAACGCATTAGGAAACATGTAACTAATAGATGTGCTAAAATACAAAACATATTTCAGTCAAGAATAAGAATCTCACAGAGAATAGTTCTGGTCAAAGTAAAAACCAGAATATACCTAGAAACTAAACTAAATATTCATCCATATTTCAGGGAATCTCGAGGACGAGATTTAAAACAAGGTGGGGAGGATGTAACATTCCCAAAATTTTTATTTATATAAAATATATAAAAACTTATGTTATTAAAAGGATGCATCATGGGTAAGTTAACCAATGGAAACATGAGGTATTTTGGGCAAGTGTAGGAACCATTTAATAATTAAAATTATAAAAATACATTATATTTGAACCTACTCTGTTTTTAATGAAACTTGGTTCAAAATGTAGATAAAATTATTCTCGTTCTGAATAAACACTAGATAAATGACCGGAATCAAATTATCTAGGGGGTTTGGATCTGCATAAAAGGGTTGTTTCTCTCGTTTGATTCGACGTGACTGATCTCCCTTTCCGATAAATTCTGCAAAACAAAACATCGTTAGCCTCGTCAAGGGGAGAAGGGGGTTCTCTCCTTGACCTGACTCCGACATGAGAATAAGTATGTGTTTCGGAAAAAGAAGAAGAGTTAACGAAGTATGTGTAACTTGAAGTTCATACCTGGATTATCCTCATATTTATAACCGAGAGTTTAGGCGGGAAAACTTGTTGATGAAATATTAACGGAAGATGCTAACCCCATAGGCGGTTATTTTTTCCTTCCGTTAATCTTCACGATCCGGTGTGAGAGCACACAGATTACTATTTTGATCAATGGCTGGGGAGTCGCCACGTGGATAGTGGGCAAGTGGAGGTTTTCCTCCAATTCCATGCCATCATTGTGATTTCAGGGAGGCCTGAGATGATGACACGTGTACCAGACGGTTAACCGTCTGGTGTTGCACGATTGAATCCTTCTAGAAGGTTTATTGTCATAATCCGGTGTGACCTTTTACTGTGGGGTATCAGTTGAGTAAATAATCTCCAAGTCTGGGTATTATTTAAGCGGAAGTGTCTAACTTAGGATTTCCATCCTTTGTTTATGGAGGAAGGAGCAAGGATTTATGGTTTCCTTTTTAGCTCGCAAGTGTTGCCTGCTATCTTCCTCTTGAGTCCTCTCTGCAGGACCAGTTGCGCGGCCGCGCAAGGTCGGAAGGGGGCTAAGAGGTGAGGTCATGGTATGGTCCCATGTACTTGGTATAAGGTTTTTGGGACCTTACCCCTTCACGTTCTAATATTTATTATTTTACAAAACGTCATATTTTAGAAGTTATAGGCGCCAAAAGAGTGAAGCAGTTATATTAATTATAATATATGTGTATATATATATATATATATATATATATATATTAGTTATAAACTAATCAAATTTTATTAAATGTAAATTGACGTGTGTCTTGAAATTATGATGGATGGATACGTGGACAACGTGCACTCTAAGTTTAGAGACTATATATAGATTTCTAAATCAACATTTTGTATGTTCAGTATGTCTCTCTCGTCCGCCTCTATTCTTTTATACCTTATTTTCCTAAGTAATTCACCCCTAATAATAATAATAAAACCCTACCCCATTTTAAGTATTGTAATCCCGGGTCACTGATGCCCTGTCCGATTGACGTAGGGCCCCGTAACGTATGTTAAGGCTCTGTCTAAATTCGTTGGGGTTCTGTCTCGTGACGTAGGGATAAAGTTAAACTGGGTCACTATACTTAATGTGAGTGCACTATATATTCTATTAAATAATCCAGGAGTTGTACCAAGATATATCAACCCTCCAAAATATTTCTGACACCCCTAATATATTTAGAATACCCCTATATGTCCTAAAATACACCCCATATACGAAAACCGGCCCCGAATAACCTTTATTTCATTAAAAACAAATAAAATAAGTTTTACCAACCGCTCGCGGGCCGCGAAGACTTTGTCTTCGGGCTACGCGGGCCGCGACAACTTAAAAACCTGGCAAAGCCCGGTGCGGCCACGTGGCCCAACACCCGACAAACCTACTCGATGACCCAGCACAGCTACGCGTTGACTAGGGTTGACGCGAGCCGTGTAAGGCCTTGCCTTGTTTTACGCGGGCCGCGAGAAAACCCAGGTGAAGCACTATATAAGCAGGCCATCGGATCTTCATTCAAATTCGTTCAAAATCGTTTTCTTTCTCTCAATTCTAAAGTGTAGGCATTATACACGGGTATAATACCCCCCTAAAATAGCGAAGTTCTGCTCCGTTGTAAATATTATAACCCCTGGATACGTATTAGATACGCTGCCCGATTGATCTAGGGTTCCGTAACGGCTGTCGTGGTTCTGCCCGACGTAGTCGTTGGAATGCCGTCTCGGGGAGGGTATTACTAATGTTAAAATGGGTTATTATACTAACACATGTTCTTATGTGTAAATTATAGATTGTCACCAGGAAACCCTTACGGAAAATCTAAGACAGCAATGTGAGTTTATCCTCTTTTTGTTAACTTTTTTGTAATATTTTACAAAACCTTAAATGTTTTACAATGCGATTAAACGGTGATTGAGTCTTTGTAGTTCTTCAATTACTGTCGGTATGTTGGGGTTTTGTATACAAAATTTACTACACTGTGAGCAGTGTTGCAAAAGTCGCTAGGCGGACCCTAGTCGGCCAACGGGGGAGTTGGGTGTACTCGGAGTACTCGCGGAGTACTCGGGGAATACTCGGACATGGTAAATTTAAATAAAATTAAATATCGGAAATTATATATATGTCACAATAAGCACATTTTAAGTCAAATAAGCATAATTCATGTCAAAATAAGCATAATATAAAATGAAACATGTTTAAAGTTCACATTTCAAATACTAAAGTATTTCAAAACAAGCATAATATTTCAAAACAAGCATAATTAATTCTAGAAGATTTTAGACATATGAAACTTTTAATACTAGTCTTCTTGCAAGATATCTTCCAACGGATCTCCATATTGTTCATTTATGTTAACACCATCTGATTCATATTCCACCTCATCACCATTACTCAATCACCAAAGGAACTTCCATTTCAATATCTTCAATGATAATGCTTTCCTTGTCGCTTCTAATATCCACGCCCGCTCTTAAATATTCATCATCATGTTGTTTTCCTTTCTTTTTATTTTTGTTCTCGAGAATAGCATCTCTACATTTTATTTGGTCACTTTTTGTGGATTTGGGACAGGCGGCAACATTTCCCGTTACATGTGCAATGTGATGTTTTAGTCTATTGATTCCTCCGGACATCTCTTTGTTGCACAAAAGAGATTTCACTCTATCTTTGTTTTTAGGATCTGCCAAGACTCCATATTCCCATCCTGGATCATTAGATTTTCGTTTTAGTTGCTCTTTATTTGCGGTTGATGCGGCAGTATCTACGGTCTTTGATGACATAGCTGGATAAGTAAACAAATTAACACACAAGTTTAGAAGCAAATAACCGAATACATTATTTAACAAGCTGAATGTACATTTATAATGGTTAAATCTGTGACCAAATAAAAGCCATTCTTCATTTAAGGACCAAAAAGTATTACTAACAGCAAGTCAGTAACTATAAAAGATAGTAACAGCAAGTCAGCAACTAAAAGTCATTTTAAAAATATGTGAAATCACTGGATCAAATAAAAGTCATTCTGACAGTTAAGTTTTAATTTACAAAGGCCAAAAAGTTTTACTAACAGCAACTATTATGCATTTACTCTTCTATAAATGTGAATAAATGTGAATAAAGTTCTAAAAAATGGCATATTAGAAGCCTTACACTATGTTCCCGAGTCCATTTAAAGGGGGAGGTGAGGGGAGGGGAAGGAAAATTTTCTCTCCTAATCTCTCCAATTTGGGAGGATGAATATATGGTCATATTTTCTTCCCTTTTCCCTCCCCCCCTGTTAAATGAAACTCGGGAACATGGTTTTTCATATTTTCATCTCTTTTCCCTCCCCTCCCCCTGTTAAATGAGACTCGGGAACATAGTGTTAGAAAAAGTTCTTTTACGTTAAACAAGTTTATGAAACACTAATATGCATTTACTCTTCTATAAATGTGAATAAAGTTCTAAAAAATGGCATATTAGAAGCCTTAGAAAAAGTTCTGTCTTTGCTCAAAACTTCATTGCTTATAACATCAGTTGACAACCATTATAAGTTTATAACAAATCAGACCAGAATATTAATCGGACCAGAATATGAACCCTAGACTAATATGCATCAAAATTAGACCAGAATATGAAAAAACAATCGGTCAGAAACAATGACGAACCTTCGTTTGTGTTCTCGTGCGGCTGTGTAGTTGAATCTCCCATGATTTTCAGTTGATTCTTGGTTGCGTTCTGTTAATGCACTTTAGGTGATAAGTGCATGTCTCCCATTTATTAGGGTCTTTATTGTACATATAGTGAAAGTTAGTCCCAACTTTATCCTAGGGACATTTTGTCCAAGTTTTAGGAAAGGCTTTTGTCTGAGGTTTATGTTAGGGACAAAAGTCAGAGTTTTGCTTTGTGTAGTTTGTTGTCCGGGCTTTCTAGTTTGTTTGAAAGTCCGGGTTTTGCCTTGTATATATACCTTTATGTGGAATAGACAAGGTAGCGATTCTGTGTGAAATTCTGTGCACCTAACCCTAATCATTGTGTGTGTTTTGTCTGGCGGCTACTGTGTGTGTGACGTCATTCATCTTCCTCATCAAGAATACTCAGTGTATTCTTGATTTCTCTTACAAATGTTTGCATTCTAGTGTTTCATCTACAGTGGTTGATCATCAGGTGGATTCCGCACACCTGTTGGTTGCTTTAGCTGAGTGAGATCTTGGATTAGGAGGCCTTACAAGTGGTATCAGAGCAGTGTGCTCATACTACTGTAGGTGTTTCTTAGTTTGAAGGTTTTTGTGAGAAAAGTTCAAACTTTGATTGGGTTTAGTGAGTGTTTAGTGAGTTTTTGTGTTTTATTCATGATTCTTCATTCATGTCTAGTGATTTGATGATGGATTTTGAGTAGTTTGGTGATTTTTAGTGTTGTTCTTCATCTGGGTTTTACAGGGGTTTTGGTTCTTGTTCATACAGAGTTTGTAGGTTGGAAAAGATTCCTGAGTTTGATCTTTGGAAGATTTGTCCGTGGTTTAAATTATGTGTTTGTGTCTCCGGGGTATTGTTGAACCAGTGTGTAGTCACATTGGGGAGATAGTCCGGAGATTGGTTCTTCTGAGTTTCAAAACTCCAATCCAGTCCGAAGTTTAACTTGTTCTAGCTATTACCTTGTCCGAATTTTTAAGCTAGTCTGAGTTTTACTTAGTCTGAGTTTTAGGTTTTGCTTTAGTGTCCGAATTTTAGGATTATTAGAGTCCGAGTTATTTAGGTAGAGTCCAAAGTCCGACCTTTTTAGTTATTTCTATCTTGTCCGAATTTTTTAACATATTTCTTTGTCCGATTTTTAGATATCATTTTCAGAAAATCCGAGTTTTCAGTTATTAAGTCCGATTTTTAGTCCAAAGTTCACTGTGTCCGAATTTTAACCTCGAGTCCGAATTTTATATTCTTAACAGTGTAGTGTCCGAGTTTCTCTGTTTGTGTTTTATTTCAGGTTTTGTGATCCGGGTTTCACACTCTTATTAAAGCTCAGACATTTCACTCCGTGTTTTCTCTCCGAGTTTGGACTTAGAAAATCTTTTCAGCAACACAGTTCCTACTTGGAAACCTACTGTTGTTTTTGAAATGGCAAACAACAATCTGACTGCAATGATGCAAAACCTCAAGCACAATGCTGAGGTAGGAAGTAACGACAAACCTCCTTTGTTGATAAACGAGCTTGATTTTCCTGAGTGGAGGGAGCGTTTCGAGAGGTATGTACGAGCGAAAGACATCCAAATCTGGTTGTGTATCGTTAAAGGATGTGGAGCTACTCCAGTACGTACGTTGACGATTGATACGTACTTGGCACTCACTGACGACCAGAAGAGATTTTTTGACTGTGAAGAGAAAGCTATGTCAATGATAACGATGGCAATGTCACAGTCTATACTTCATACGTTCCGTAAGAGAAATAGCTCGAAGGAGTTGTGGGATAACATGATCGAGCGATATGAAGGAAACACAATTTACAAGAAACGACGACTCGAACGGTTGAAGACTCAATTCGTTGTGTTTAAAGCGTTAAAGAATGAATCATTTGATGACACTGTGAACCGATTTTATCATCTGTTGAGCGAACTTGATAGAAGTCAGGAGGGTATCTACACTGAATTTGAGAAGGTTGAGAAGTTTCTTAATTGTCTTCCCAGAGAATGGAATATGTACACCGCTTTGATTAGAGAAGGTGTTCTCTACGAGGAGCTCTCATTGGAAGAAGTTGTACAAAAACTGAAGGGTTATGCTTGGAATATGGAAGATCAAGCATCTGATTTCGAGAAGATCCAAGATCCTCAGTTATATAAAGCTTCAAAACCGACGGATAAGGGTAGTAATGGAGGAGCCGGTGTTGCCCTATATTCAGATAATGAAGTTCCCGCAAGTGAACACGCCTTTATGAGCAACAATGTAAGTTCAAGTGGAACAACGAATTCCAATCAAGGAATGTACTCTTCTAGTGGAGTTCAGAAATCTCAAGCAACAAACTTGAACATTCCAAAGTTAGATGCAAGCGGCTTAAAGTTGATTGAAGAAAACATGAGCCTTTTGGCGTCCTTCATGACTGCCTACGAGAACTTCTGTCTTGGAAAGCTCGTTGAACCATCAAGTCTCGATGAGGACTTTGATCAGATAGATCAAGACGAAATGGAAGAACTTGATCTATAACTCAATATGGCACTGTTAGTCCGTAGAGCGAAGAAGTTTCTGTTGAAGACAGGTAGAAAGTTCATAGGAGGTCAGACAAAGACTCGAATGGGAGTCGACATGTCAAAGGTGAAATGTCACAACTGCGGCATCTACGGGCATTTCGCACGTGATTGTCGGAAGCCGAAGATGGAAAGATCGAACAGAGAAAACTACTCTCAAGGAAACAACTCAAGACCTCACAACAATTCAGCAACTACTTCAAACTCAAATGCTCGTCCAAGTGGTTCTGAAAATCTTACACCTTCAACAAACAATGCTATGGTGGCTCAATCTTTACAAAAAGTGACTGAGCCTTACGACTGGGGTTGTGCATTGGAAGACATTTCAGGAGCTATTGTGTCACAAGCCTTTACAGCTGAAATTGTCAATGAAGAAGTGTGTGAAGAGATTGTCGAAGAGACTAGCATTGAGGAATTTGCGGTTGTAGCTGAAAAAGTGTGTGAAGATATTGTCGAAGAGACTAGCATTGAGGAACTTGCAGTTGTAGCTGAGGTTCTTGGGGAAGAGTTGGATTCGGGCAATGTTGTTGAGAATGAAGATAGCTCGAATGTAGAGTCTGTTGAGAAGTCTAACAAGACAGAAGATGGAGAAAAGGGAGAACGCTTTGAATTCAACATCTCCACAGCTGAAATGCAGCAATTTGCGGATGCAGAAGCTAAAAGGTTGGAAGAAAACTCCGTTGAAAACGAGGCTTGTGCATTCATGGCTGGCATTGAGGTAAATTCATCTTCTGTAGATAAGCGATGTGCTAGATGTGTTGAGTTTGTGACTAAGATTGATAGATATGCACTTCATAACACAAACTTAATTGCAGACTTAGAAAAATCCAGAGAACTCATTGCTGTTTTGTCTAATTCGGATAAAGAACACCGAATTAAGATAAAAGCGCTGAAAAATGATATCTCTGAATTTGAGAGACGTGTGGCTCAGGGAACTGTTAAAAATCAGGAATTAAAATCTGAACTTGAAATGAACCAAAATTGTGTTTTAGAAAAGAACAAAATCATTTTGGAAAAAGATAATCTGATTTTAGACTTGCAACGAAAAATTGAAAAGTTCAGGGATTCATCTGAAGTGATGAACTTCTGTATTAACAGCGAACGTCTCAAAGAATCTGAGGAAGAAATGTTCGGCATCGGTTATAAGAAAGTGCCTCCTCCGGTAAACCATAATTATACATCGATGCCAAGCATTGATCCTGAATTGGCAAATTTTGTGCCAAAGACCCCTCTGACGGTTGAACCGCAAAGTGAGTCAGAATCTGAGCCAGATGAAGTTACTGACTCAGATCAGTCGAAGATGAGTGGAGTTTCAAAGAAAAATGAAGTAAATCTTGAAAACATTGAAAATTTGATAAACAATAAGATTTTGGAAATGTTTAATCAAGTTCAAAATGTGAAGTCAAAACCAAAGTCAGGTGGGAAGTCTAAAAGGTCTTTGAAAAATATCCCTAAAACTGAGTTTGTTAAAGGGGAGGATTTTGTCAAAGAAGAAGTAAAGATCGAAACTGGTTCCAACTCTCAGTTTGTGAACCAAATTTTGAAAAATTCCACCAACGACTCATCATCTTCGACCACTCATGAGGAACGTCCAAAGAATGATACGAAAGTTCGCAAATGTTATAAGTGTCGTGGGAAAGGACAATTAGCAGCAGATTGTCCAGATGACAAGGGTAAGTCTCTTGTTGATCCTGATCAAAGGAAACCTTTTGTTGAAAAACCACAAAATGAAACAGTTAATGTTGAAAAGAAAAACGGTAAAAATCAGAAGGTTGAGAAAAACAAAGTGATTAAACAAGAAGTAAAACCAGTTGTCAAAACAAATGTTAAATCACAACAAAATCAGGATCATGGGGAGAAACCAGTTGTTATAACTCGTGGTAAAGGACCGGAAAGTTCATCTCAAAAACATGATACTCGTGAGAAAACCCCTCACAGACGACAAAATCATGTTACTTTCCAAACACATGAGAATGACCAACGTTTTGGAGGTTCGAACAGCAACTATGTTAGACCTCATGCACAGAACAGATTCGTGAATGACCGAAATGCGTCACCCCCTCGATTTTCAAATCAAAGACAGCATTCGGATAATCATCCACGATCATTCTCAAGACACGATGATGTTCCTAGATTTGGTAGGAATTTTGAGCCTCCCAGGAATCAAAATTACAGTTACCAAAACTATGGAAGCCGAGGTTATGGAAACTCTGGTTATACCAACAGATCGTCAACTCCGTATAATCCACGATTTGCGGGGACTCATTCCAACAATTTCCGAAATGGAAATGGTGGACACAGAGGCGATGATGGTTATTTCAAAGAGTTTTCTTATGTTGACGAATCAGGACGACCCAAGACCATCATGGCTTGGGTCCCACACTCTAACTAAATTTTTGTTGGGGAGTGTAGGAGCAGCTGAAGAGGGCTATCTATATTTGGTATATCGATAGTGGCTGTTCCAGACACATGACAGGAAATAAAGAGTTATTGAACAATTTTAAACAAATTCGTGGTGATTATGTGATCTTTGCCGGTGAAAAGGGTGGATACATCACATTGGATAATCTTGCCGACCTGTTTACAAAAACATTCGATCGGGCTAGATTTGAAAATCTGGTCCGAATGATTGGCATGATCAACCCAGAGTAAAATGCTTTCTAAACTCGCATAGAAACTTTATTTTATCCTTTCTGTACAGTTCTTACCGCTTTCGAAAAATTGAAAAACTCCAAAAATATTTTACTTAGTTGTAGGATAAATTTTCAGAAAAATACAAAAACATTTGAAAAATTTAAAAATGAAGTCGTGTTGAGATATAAGGGAAATGATAGTACATCGGTTAGTCGTATCTGGTGCAGGATTATAGTAATATATAAAATTAACCGTTAACTGTAACAGCTTCATTATACGTTGCTTCGGTAGGTTTTACGCGTCAATAAGAACCTGTTTTTGGTATATAAACATAATGAACTGCGTAACTTGTGTGGTACATCTCTCGGATATATGGTCTTGGTACCGTAATTTCGTTTGATAGATTGCCGAGGTTCTGAGATACGTGGTCTTTATGCTGTTTATCATCTGGGTATCATGGTTGTTTCTTTTACCGAATATAATGGGGACGCAAGTCTAGATCTTCCATGATACCATACATACGTGTAAATATCTTTAATACATGATGCATTCGACCCAAATAAGTGATAAACAATCACATGTCCCACAAAATCATGCGGGAGTCAAGTTCGTCTCTTTGTCTGTACGATGGTACTAACCTGTTCACGAACTTGCTCCTGTGCCCTTTGCATCTGAAATTCAAGTTCCTCCTCAATAAGTGATTCTATCACAAAGGACTTGTTTTCAATCCCAAATAAGTGAGTATCTCACATTAGCTTATACGTCAAAACAGATGATAAATGGTATACTCACCAGTAAGATGATCTCTCGCGCATACCTTGATACGGGAGTATATTCTGAGGTGGGTAAACATAGTTACAGTCAGCTAGTAAAACACTTAATCGCATATCTCGAAAACAGTGTTCGAAAGCGTGCTAAAGCTTAAGTGGACCACAATACCGTTGAACGTCTTGAACTGTTAATATCATTCAAAGAGCTTAAACTGATAAACTATGTTCTTGTGTTCGATATTGACAGAAAAACCGATATGATCCCTTTGCTCCAATTTCACAAAAAGATAATTAGTGTAAATACGTTCGTAGGTTTAATTTCTTTATTAAGTAAAAAAAAAAAATCAAAAAAAAAAATCAAAAAGATTTTGCTTTCTTGTTTCTATGTGCGAGTTATCATTCTGAAAAATACTCTAAGGGTTGTGAATATTCTTTAATAAGGTGTTAAAACACTAGATTCGGTAACTTAAAATAAGTCCTTTTCATAAAAATCGGTCTTGCAAGATACATCCAAGTGTATGTGTGAAACTTCGTCTTTTTAAAGGGTTCGATAAAATTTTGTTCAAGTTGTGATACTTTTCCTGTTCAAACTTTTATGTCCTTGGGTGAAGTGTTGTTTTTGAAAGTCAATTTTTTTAGAATTTCGAAGATTATCTTGATCTATAAAATTCAAAGTTAAAATTGGGGGTTTCTTAGTCAACGTATGTAAAACAAAATTCAGAGTTGATAATGACCGGTCATATGGTTCGAGTTGGTCAGAGTCTGTCTTACTTTGATAATGACCGGTCATATGGTTTCAACATTAAATAAACCGACCGAGTTTCAAGACCGAGTTTTAATAGACCCTCTGGTCCGAGTTTTGGTAAGTATTTAAGGATCTTATCATCTCTCTCATTCAAATTCAAAGTCTCAGAAGAGACAAACACCCTGCGTCGACCCCCTTTTCTTCAGCTCATTCTTCTTACAAAACTCTGTCACTTGTGTTTAGATACTTAAGTCTTCTTCAAGGTATGTGTTTCTACCCTCATAACTTCTCCATTGTTTCAATCTTGGTAAGATTTCTTTGATTTCTAGGGCTTGGATTTGAACTTAGTGTTCATGTTTCTTGCTAAATTCATGCTTGACTCTTTGTGATTTCTTACTAACTGTTGATATTATGTGATGTTATTGAGCTTCTTGAAGTTAGGGCTTTGTAGGAAATTTGGGGGTTTTGTGTTTGGCTTCAAGAACTTGGTGTTCTTGAGGTTGGGGGTTTTGAATATTGAAGAATAATGAATATTTGAGTTGTCTTTGAGCTTTGATTAGTAGAAATTTTGTTGAAAATGTGTTTGAGTATGCATGATAAGGTATCTATTTGTCTGTTTGAATGAGGTTTTAGTAAGGTCCTTGGTTGGTGTTTTGGCGCGAAACTTGGTTGTTCTTAGGAAGAAGATGAAAGAAATTTGAAAATTTCACTTTTTAATCCATCATGAAAGATGGTTTCTTGTTTGTAGTGTTAAATCTTGGAGATTCAATTCTTTTTCTCTTCCGTAAGTTCGGAAGGTCAAAGACTTGATTCGGTGATAAGTTTTTAACTCTATGTTCCGAGTTTTACTTGTTCCGAGGTTTCTTATGTCTGTTGTCCGACCTTTAAGCTGTTAAACTGTTGATCCTGTGTCCGAGTTTTAAAAACTGTCATTTTTTTCGAGTTTTTAAACAGATTTTCTGACCTTTAAATAGGTGGGTTGTTTTCTGAGTTTTAAACTAGTTGCACCTGTTCCGACCTTTTCACAGTTCTGTACCTGTTCCGACTTTGAACCTATTCCGATTTTTTTTTCTTCAGAGGTTTGATTTTTTTTTATTTGTATGGGTTCTTATCACAGTCTAAGGTTTATTTTAACTGTGTGTTTACCTGTGTGACAGTTATCTTGCCAAACATTGAATATTGAAGTTCACTATGTGTAAATTGCATGCCTTTATTTTCTAATTGTTCTGCACTTATATCTGATGCATGTGTTTCGTTTCTTGGTTTGCTTTCCAACAGAGATGGCAGAACAACCTCGTCCAGTTCGTGAGTTTCATCGTAATCATAATCAAATTGCCTTGCTAAACGAGAACGTTCGTGGTGGAGCCGAATATTCTGATATTATACGTTTTCTTCGAAATTCAAGAATTGGTTTCGCGATTTCAGAAAACATTCACCAAGTGCAAGCATATATTGAGGATTTTTGGCGTACGGCTCGGATTGTTGATGATTCTATCAAAGCTACTATTCAGGGAAGCCCTATTGTCATCACGGAAGCAATTATTCGTGCGGTTTTGCGTTTTGGTGACTTAGATCATGGAAACACGTGCTATGTGCGGCAAATCCGTGAACGTGGGGCTAGGTCTTTCGGCTATGTTGGTTCTTTTACCAGGAAGGAGATCTACAAGGGACTGTTTATTGGGCAATGGAGATACTTCTTTCATGTGTTGATGCAGTGTCGGTCTGCACGAAAAACGGGAACTGATACGATGGGTCATGATCATATTTCGGCAATGATTGGATTGACTTATAACCAGCCGTACAATTTCTCACTGATGATTCTCCAAGCTTTCAAACACCAGATTGGCCTGAAGTTAAATGATCAGCGTTTGCTGATTCTGTATCCTCGCTTTCTTTCTCTTATTATTCGACATTTGTTGCCGAATCTTTCGTTTGAAGGAACTTTACCTGCCTACGCTCAAGCACCCATGCCTATTCGTATTTTCACTGATTGTGCCAGGGTTAACAAGTCCAATAGGACTGATGTTCGTCCTGTTACGACTCCCTTGTGTGGTGCTATTCTTCAAGGAAACTACAATCCAGAAATTGATCCGAATTGGTTAAACATTAGAAGTGGTGTTGTTCAAATCCTTGTTAGGGATGCTCTCGAGCCCGTGTTTGTTCAACCTCGGGTTGATCTTCAACAACCACCGGTTAATCGTCCGGAACCTAAACCCGTCCAAGAACCAGTGATTTCTGAACCAGTTGTTGTTGCTTCTATTCAAGAAACTGTGTCTGTTCAAGCTCCGGTTTCTACGTCTTCGGCAACAGGGGTTGCTGTAGAAACTGATGATGTGATTTTAGAGCTTGATGCTGCTCTAGATGCGGGTCCGTCCTCCCGTACAGTTGACAAAGGGAAGCGGCCTATGGAAGAAGTTTTTGTGGCTGATATGCTCACTGAAAAGGAATACCTTTTGTTGGTTATGAAAGATCTTCAAAATCGGATTTCACCCTCTGAAAGAGAAAAGCTTGAGTTATTTCGATCGAAGGTTGCTTCTTTCGGTCCCTCTTCCGAATGGAGTACACGCTTAGCTAGTTGGAATGACAGAGCGAACGATCTGGATTCAATCGTTTTTAGCTCGTCCTCTTCTGATGATGATGATGAGGACCGTCGTCGTCCTGACACTGATACTGTCTGTGTGCCAATTCCTCTCAAGACGTACAAAAGACGACGTCTTACAGTTTCGGATCTTCAGTCTTTAAGTCCGATGGTTGCTTCGGTCACGGTTACATCCAGCTCTGCTCCATCAGACTCCAGAGGTCTTCTTAATATGGAGTTATCTATAGCTCTCCCGTCACTGTCTTCCTCACTTCCATTCACTTCCCTTGTGGAAGCTACCAGTATGGTTACTTCTCCTCAACCAGTAACGCCGATGATGTCATCTCCGATTCCTGCAGTACCACTATTTGGGTCGTTATCATCTCAAACGGGTAATGTGTTTGCCCTATCAGGAAGTTCCTCTCTGCCACCGCGCCCTGGTACTTTCACCGATTTGCAAGCACCAGAGACACGCCAAGCAGGTCCGAAGGTTGCTTTCGGTAAAAATCCGGCAGTGCGACCAAAGAAGGGATCTCTGCGTCCTCCAGTGATACCATCCTCAGGTCCTAGGCCATCCAGTGCACAGCCGTCTGGCTCAAGACCTCCTGTACCTAGATCTTCTACAGTTTCTGTTTCGAGACCATCAAGTTCAGGTCAAGAACAGAACTTTCGGGAATTTGTTCGTGGCAAGTTTCAGGATGCAGCCAAGGTCATGGTTCAACACAAGAATCAGATCTCTAGGAAGCAGAAAGAAATTGCTTTCTTGAAGAAAAGGGATGCAGAGCGAGACCAGCAGATGGCTCAGCTTTTTCGTCTAACCAAGGATCAGAGTGTTCAGTTGGGTAAATTCATAACACAAGATGCCTCGACGTCTGCCCGACAACTGAATTTGGTTAGTACTACAGATCGGCTTCTCAGGATTGTGACAGATCTCGTATCACTCCTTGCTGCTCAGGGGGAGATTTCGGCTTCGGATTTTCAGGTTCAGGCTAAGTGCAAGATGGATGAACTAAAGAAAATTAGAGACGATCTTGACAAGGACAAGGATCCCAACGCGTCGAAGCAGGGGGAGCAGTCAAGGAGCGCACGGGCTCCTGAAGCTGCAACCCCGGCTCATGTTGAGGGGGAGTCCTCGGGTGCAGCTGCAGGGGGAGATAAAGGCCCTGTAGATGCTGATGCTGGTGCCATTTCTGATTCTGAGTTAGATCATGCTGCTGAATTGATTTTGGGAGCTGGTGAAGTGGTTGAGGAAATGGTTGAAGATTGGCGAACCGACGACGACTTGGCTGGTAAGTTCAGTTTCATTGAGACTGCGAAAGGCAAAAGGATTGAGTACGAGTCATTACCGGTCAACAGTGATGTTATCAGAGGTTTTGTGTTTGGCTGTGAAATGCCCGAAGAAATCTTTAATCCTATACGAATTCCCGAAGAAGTCAGTGTGGCAGCTCACAAATGGTTTAGAAATCTTCCAGATGACACTCAAAGGAAGAGGTACTTATCCACAAAAGGTGAGTACTCGGGACAGATTCGAAGTTGGGATTTCGATGAGCAGCACGGCCTGGTAATGATCAAAAGAACCGATGGGATTCAGTACTTCAGGCCTAGGGCCAAAGATCTTCAGACTCTTCCAGCACGTGATCTCCATCACATTGCTCAACTCGATCTCAACAACCATACAAATGTTGCTAGTATCAGAGGATTGATTCCTCATCTCGTTGCTGAGAGTCGAGAGAGTAAGTGGAAGATGTTCAAGCCAGCGGTCGGTCGAGGAGTTAAGTACTTAAACAAGTTCACCGGTAAAGAAGAATGGAAGATGGTTTACCCTCCAGCGAGATGCCTTCGTAAAATTCCTATGCGAAAGTTTGATCTCGATAAATTCGACAAAATAGGTTATTGGTATCTCCATGGGAAGACTGGGGAAGCTGTGATTACTGAAAAGAAAGTGACGGTTGAGATTGCCAAGATTCTGGATCCAATTTGGCTTGCTAACCTTAGAGAAGCACATATGAAGAAGCTTCGGCGCCTGCCTCTAAAATACAATGAAGAAGATCATGTTCTAGCGGACCAGTTCATCAAGGTGGTTCAGTTCTGTGTGAAGAACAAGGTCTGGGCAGGAAGCAGCTTCTCGAAGAGAGTATGAAGATTTCAAGTCCAATGAAGACCATGCACTGATCAAGGGGGAGTTTGTTAATGCACTTTAGGTGATAAGTGCATGTCTCCCATTTATTAGGGTCTTTATTGTACATATAGTGAAAGTTAGTCCCAACTTTATCCTAGGGACATTTTGTCCAAGTTTTAGGAAAGGCTTTTGTCTGAGGTTTATGTTAGGGACAAAAGTCAGAGTTTTGCTTTGTGTAGTTTGTTGTCCGGGCTTTCTAGTTTGTTTGAAAGTCCGGGTTTTGCCTTGTATATATACCTTTATGTGGAATAGACAAGGTAGCGATTCTGTGTGAAATTCTGTGCACCTAACCCTAATCATTGTGTGTGTTTTGTCTGGCGGCTACTGTGTGTGTGACGTCATTCATCTTCCTCATCAAGAATACTCAGTGTGTTCTTGATTTCTCTCACAAATCTTTGCATTCTAGTGTTTCATCTACAGTGGTTGATCATCAGGTGGATTCCGCACACCTGTTGGTTGCTTTAGCTGAGTGAGATCTTGGATTAGGAGGCCTTACACGTTCTAGAAGGGGTTTAGGAATTAGGGTGAAAAGTTGAAATGTGGTGTTTGGGATTTGGGCGGGGTAAGACTTGGTATTAGAGTTAGGTTATTTTTTCTTTTTTCTTTTTAATTAAAAGTCAACAAATCTCATTGACCGACTAGGCCGCCTAGACCGACTTTTACCGACTATGTCCGACTAGGCCGACTAGGCGCCGATGTTGACCGATTTTGACCGAGTCCGACTAGTTGGGACCGCCTAGGAGGAAGTCGCCTCGGAACCCCTCCGAGGACCGAATACTCGCCGAGTACAAGGCCGAGGAATCCGACTTTTGCAACACTGACTGTGAGTAGTAAGTCGGGACGACAACACGTTACCATTGGACGAAGAGTTAGCCAATGTGTAATATGACCTACAAGTCAGGATTGACAGTACTGAATGAGTAATTGTGTAGAAATAAACAATGTGAACGCTCTCAATACTGTGTTAATTGATAAAATGTTTCTTGATTAAACTGGGATTCACTCACCAGTATTTCCGGCTGATAAAATGCTTTAAACACGTGTTTCAGGTAACTTAGTGTGAAGCCAATAAAAGCCAACTGGAGAGCACTGAAGGCTTGAAAAAGTGGCAATAAAGTTACCTGAAATAAAATAGATGTTTTTATTAAATAAAATAGGATTTATTCCTATGAAAATGTGTGTACTGCAAACTTGGGTTTTATCCCATGTGTTTAATATTATGAAAATGTGGTATGTTACTCTAATCAAATATTTCCTAACTACGGTTCTGATGAAAATTCCGCTGCCAAATTAGACAATACGCGATACCACCGAAACTGGCTCACGGCCGCCCGTTCCCGGGAATTAGGGATCGAGGGTTGTGACATAAAAAAACTAGTAACTATTATTCAGTAAAATCTTACAAACATATCTACTTTGTATATCTATAGTTATGAGATACATAAATAACATTATCTACTTTATTCCGTGTATCATTGAAATTATCTTATATCTTAAAGTACAAAGTCGGTGGCCTTTGCCACCGACAATACTTGCCCTATTCTTTGATTTCCCTCTTTTTTTTCTTACTATTTGATACTTTAGCCCTCCTACGTACAATAGCGATGAGCTTTCACCACCGAAACACAGCCAGCGGATCGCGGAGGCGGCGGTTTTAGAGTCGGCAGGGACGGCGGAGGCCGTGGCGGACGCGGCGGAAGTGGCCGCTTCGGCGGCGACCGGTTCAATGAAGGTCCACCGGAGCGATTCGTAGGTTCGTATTCATCATTTGTACATTATTAGTGATTAGTGTTTGATTGGAATCTATTAGATGAATCTAACAGTTAATGCTACATATAATGTGTGATATTTAGGTTAATTGTGCTAGAGTTATCAGATGCATTCATTTGTTACACAATTAGTGAATAATATGCTGTAATTGTTGTTTAAATGTTTAATTAGTGTTTAATAGGAATCTATCAGATGAAACAAACAGTCTTTGCTACACGTAATGTGATGTTTAGGTTAATAATAGCTCATGTTTATTGTCACTGAAATTCTTTTGCCAGTTGGAATTTGGAAATTGGCTCTTTTTTTCTTTCTATTTGATACTTTAGTCCCTCCTACGTACAATAGCGATGAGCTTTCATCACCGCAACACAGCCGGCAGATTCGGTAGCAAAGGTCGCGGAGGCGGCGGTTTCAGGGTCGGCAGGGACGGCGGAAGCCGTGGCGGACGCGGCGGAGGTGGCCGCTTCGGTGTGATTTTGTTTATTTTCTGGTGTGATTTTATGAATCAGGGCTTTCTGCTGATGTGTGTGTTTTATGTTTGCTGTTGAAATTTGTAGTTCTTTTCGGTTAAAATGTTGGAAGGGATTATAGCGACTTCGTATGCGGCTGGTGATAAGTTTTATATTGATTCGGCGAAGCTTTTGCCTCTGGCGCGCTTTCTTCCGCATCCCAAGTATGTTTTGTTAGTTGTGATCTTGATTTTGTTGCATCTAGGGGTGTTTACTGTCGGTCGGTTTTGACAAAAAATCTTGACCGAATGGTTGACTACTAAACATCTGGCGGTTTTACTGGTTTCGCGGTTTGAACACTTACTTTAAAGTGGCTGACTTGCTTTGGTTTGGTCGGTTTTCACAGTTTTTGAACACCCTTATCTGGATGTTACCATATTGTAATATTAAAGCTAATGAGCAATGTCATGATGTGATTCTTGAATGCTTCTTGACCCAGGATCAAGAATTTGATCATACACCCTTGCTAATCATATGTTTTTATTCGTGTTAATGACTTGATGCTATATTAAATTTGGTTTTGTATGTTTGGACTTTGATTTTACAGGGGAGCAGCAGGTGGAAGAGGTGGCGGACATGGGGGTGTAAGAGGATGGTAGAGGTGGTGGGCGTGGTGGAGGTTCTTTCTGTGGTAGGGGTGCTCCAAGAGGTGGCATAGGTGGTGGTTTTCGTGGTGGTGGTGGGCGTGGAGGTGGTTTTGGTAGGGGCCGAGGGAGATCATAGGACAAGGTGTTAACCATTGGCCCATTGCTCACACGGCGGTGCTCCTTAAAGAACATAAATAAGGGTGTTTTGGCGCCTTCGATTCCGACGAAGATGAAGCAAGCGACTGCAATGGTGGTGGGAAGGGAGAGAGAGACTCGGTCTCGAGGCTCAAACTGAACCATTGTCGCTGTCAAAGTGTTGACTGTAATGTTTTCGTATATTTTTTGGCCGATGACAATAGCAGACGAGGTAGACGGCGGCGGATTGCGGCGGCCTTATATGACTGTTAAGTAAGTTTTGTATACAATATGTTTTGTATTTGTTTTTTTTAGTTGTCTGTTAAGTAAATTTTTTTTAGTTAAAACCTTAGTGGAATCAATATCTACTTTATGTTTACCTCACGAAAATGGGATGTACACCTGATGAATATATTCCTTATATTTGCTCTTACTAAATCAATATTTTATAATCTACTATACTAAGTTACATGTATTTATTAAATACAGCAAAGCAAGTTTACATGCAAAGAATGGGTAACTGAAATCACTCTAAATCGTAAATGGTTTCGTTTGTGAGGACGATGGCTCTGTTCCTTGCCCTGTTTTCATGTAAACTTCATCGTCAGATTTTACAAAAAATAATATTTGGTTCATGGTATATTCAGTTTTGTATTTAATCTTCTCAAATTATCAGCTACAATGGTACAAATGTTGGAAAAATCATGCTATGACATGGTGGTCAAGGACGGATATACGATCTAGAAATCATGCCTATGGAAATCTTTAATATTCTCAAAGAATTACACCTATTGATGTGTCCATAAGAGAATGGAACAATGGCCATGAACAAAGCTGCCTATAATCACAGCGACCCCAGATCCTAAAACAACGACATCAAAAAAAGAATGCAACGATCACCAGGTATATAGACTTTACCTATGCATAAATTAATGTAAAAACAAAAGAATATAATGGCATATATGCAATACCATGGTAAACATCTCTTTACTGGTTCCATAGATAATGAAACAACAGGAAGGCGAGCAAAACAATAAAATGATACTGGGCAAGGCAATTTTTTGGGTGGCCGAAACAACTCCAGATGCATCTAACAAGATGGGCATTTTCCAGGTGCACAAAATAGTTTGCAGCGTTCATAACATTTTTTTTAACTTTGTAAATAATTTTTTGTAATTATGCTTGTAGTGATAAATCCCAGCCTACAAGTAGAATACGACGTCGTTAGCCTTCATAGGCAGCGTATCATATGCCATTTTAGCAACGTGCAGGTCAACTGGGACGAATTACAAAGGTAGTAACTTTTGTATTAAAAAAAACATGACAAGGACACTGATGTTATGAGAATATAACCAAAGTATTTAATCTATAGTTTGCAATATAAAGCAACCAACTTTGCTTCACGAAACATAGTGAACACCTAATACGTCAGGTTATTCATACGATGTTTGCGATATACCTATACGCGTTCCATTCAATGTTTGTGACATGCCCGCGCCGCAACGCGCGCGGGTCTAACCACTAGTTTCATATAATAAACAAAACTGACTTTTAATATTATAAAACAAATATGTGAAATTGATATGGATAAATTAAAGGTAGAGTCTAGAAAACATTATATATATATCAAATAACAAGAATGGTTTGCGTCAATATACTTTTTGGTTCTTACATGTTAACAACTAATGTTTGTGTTTTCTCTCTTGCGCCACCGCCTGGCTTGTCACACCCCCAAAATCCACCATGCGGAGTATCACCGCTTGGAGGCGTGACATGACCAGGATCGAGCCACCAATCATATTGAACAACACAATTAAGTAAATGAAACTAACTACAATACGATTGGTGACCTAAAGAAGGTAACCGATTTTAAGATAACAGCGGAAGCATAAAACGTAAGTTCAAAACATAAGTTCACAGTTCATAAGTTTAAAGTCTCAAACATAAGTTCCATAAGTTTATAAAGTTCAATTATTAAGTATGGGATATAACAACCCATATTCCACAACAACCTTCTCCTCATGCAAGCTCTAAAAGCATCTAGCGACCTGTAAGGCATGTAACATTTAGTCAACAACAAAGTTGAGTGAGTTCACGTTTGGTTGTTTAGTTTTAAGTTGTTTCTGAAAAACGTGGTTTGACTTTCGTTGGCTTAATTGCCGTGGGGGTTACCCCGTAGTTGAAAGTATGTTTAACCAGTTCCTTTTTCATTACCCAAACCATAACCATAATCAGTGGGGGCTTTCCCCGTGTGAACTACTAGACGGTATGATATCGACTACTACGAACAATAGTTGTGCCATACATCAGTGTCTTTAAAAATAGTAAACGAAGTCCAAAAATTATGATTCCAGTGCCATTAGAACCGTATTTCATAGTATATAAATCTAGAGTTCAGAAAATACATTTTCTGCTTTATTAAGGTCCGGTTACAGCCAACTGAAGTTGGCTAAAAATATCATTCAGCAAGTTGTTTTTAGCTTAAATATTACTAAAACGTATCAACAAACGTTCTAACAACGGATTTATCAAGAAATCAACCATAAAACATCATGCATGCTTTAACCAACCCTAAACCAACCATATTTCATCTTTATACAAACTTCAAGTAAAGCTTTATGTTCATCTTTTTGTTTAACCACCTTTTGTGTTCTAGATTTTTAGTGTTTTAAACATAAGTATCATACTACAAATTTTAGCCATAAAACAAGATGAACAAGGGTGTACAAGTAACTTACTACTAGCACAAGGCTATGGTAGAATCTTAGTGAAGATGATGGTGAGAAAGAAGGATGATGAACAAGCAAGAATAAAACTCCTTTGAAGCTCCACAAGATGCAAGCTTCCTTGTATCAACCCTTAAGCTTGAATGGAACTTGAAATTGCAAGAAGATGGTTGAGTTGTGGGGATGGTGGTGGCGAAAATGAGCAGCCAAGAAGGGAGAGAAAGAGTGAACTTGGTGATGATGAAGATGCCTAATTGATTGGTCTTATAATCAATTTCTTTTGACCCTTGATTAGGGTGTTTACTAAAGCTCCAACAAATTATACAAGCTCCAAGAAAATATTAGTGGAAGATTGGTGGAGTTTTTTTTTTAAATAATTCTTATGGGTCATGCATGGCTTGACCAAAAAAATCAGCCGGGGGGGGGGGGGGGGTAAGCTGTAATTTATTTGGGTAAATGGTAAATGGGTAATTAGATTGTAAGTATGGACTTGTATGTGTAGTGAAATGATTTTTTAATGGGTGTTATGGCAAACGGGGATCATGACTAGCCAAAAATAATAAAACAAGGTGTATGGCAAAAATTTGGTGTCCCGGGTAATGTCCGGTTGTCCGGTTCGGTGTTGTCCCGTTAAAATCCTTAATTACTTCGTAAAGTGTCCTACATATATATTTTTGCAACGTTTTTAATTTTTAACACTCAGGAAAGCATACCGGACTATTTAGTAACTTTTCTGTATACTACTAGTATGTTAACAAATACATGTAAGCATAACACAGAAATCAGAGAGCAGTTAAATGATTCAGTACAGTCATCAAGTACTTTAATTAGCAATAATAGATTGTACGGTTACATGTAAATTTGAGGGTTGTCACATGCCTCCTATCCTATTTTATCTTTACCTGCCGCTAAAGAGAGAAAATAAGAGAGAAGAGAGGGGGGGGGGGGGGGGGGGGGGAGGGGAAGTGAGGCAAAGAGTGGCTTGTTAATAAACAAACGACATCATATAATATTTATTTTCGAAGGAGATCCGGCAGTGCACTAGATAAAATTTTGTCATCATACTCACTATATATAAATTTTGTAAAAAAAAAAAAAATAACTATTTGTATTAGTGTAAGATTCCCTATAACTACTTACTAAGAAAGACAAGCTTATATAGTCCCAACTTCACGATTCAAATACATGTATGGGTATTTTTACGTTCTTATACTTTTGTGTCAAGTGCATGTTGTTTTATCAAAATCTATTAAATCGACAAGTTGTTTTTGGCACAAACTACAAGTTGCATTCAACAGATCTGGAAAACTTAGATACCCCGTAAAAACATATTCTTTTCATACCAAACTAGATTTTTACCCGCGCCGCGCGTTTCGGCGGCGACATCACGTCACACGCGTGACGATGATGACATTGATGTGTGGCGCGACACGCGTGACGTGTGAGTTTACATTTGAAAGAAATAAACCAAAAAATACCTTGAAGTGACACCTGCGATCCCATCCTAGCTTTGCAAGCTGATTCAATACATAATAATACAAAGTAAAGTTAATTTGAAAAGGCCAAAAAATAACAAACAAAGAAATAAAAACAACAATTCGACTAGTAATTTCAAATTATGTTGGTGTGATTTAGCAACTAATAACCAAGTCAGTGATAGATTGGTATGAACATTTTATATCTATCAATCCTACGAATCTGAAACATAATTAAATAACTTACATTTGGTGGAGTTTTGTGGTTCCTTTAGAGCATTTCACCTAGAGGATAACAAACCCAAAACAGATTACAAACCTACTGGTTGCCATGTGATATCAGGCGACCATCTCCTAGCATCATAGCATGAGTATATTGCCCAATCACTTTGTCAAAGCAAAGTAAATCACACGAAGAGGCATTCAAGCTAAGCATAAAGCGAAAACTATTCAAGTAGGGAAAAAATTAAAGGACAATGTCAAAAAAGGACCGTTAGCATACAAAACAAAGGAACAATGAGACTCAGATATGTAAAGCTTATGCCCCGCCAAAATACGGAATACCTCATCTTCAAAATGAAGAGGATAAACTGCCATGGTTGCATAGTCCGACTGTGATGCAAGCACTTAAACACCACAGCATGTCGGCTGCCCCGCCAAGACACGGAATATCTCATCTTCAAAATGAAGAGGATAAACCACCATGGCTGCATAGTCCGATTGTGATGTAAAAGCACAGACAAATACATGCCAACACTGAACAGTGCCCAAAGAGTAAGTTATCATCATAGCCCCTAAAATAAAAAGAAACAATAATCATTGGATAAATTGTTGCCAGTTCTTTCACACATTTCATTAGAACACCACATTCAGGATACCCGTTTAAACATGACTACTTCTTAACCAACTTCTAATAACGAACAACGCGCATTAATTAACATAATCACCAAAAAGATTAAAGTAAGTAGTTAATTACCCATCTTTGTATAACACAACAACCACCCACACATCTGATGAAGCTTGTGACACCTAATGAACAAAATTCGATCCAGAAATCGGTATGATTGAACCAAACTTTGCGATTTTCACACCTTGCTTCATCTCAGCTAACTTCTGTCTCCTTCAATAACAACAATATGGATGTGTGCTGAATCACTGTAAAAGTGCTCATTTGCAAAGACAACATATTAATTTCCTTAATTTAAGCAAAGATGAATAAATACTACTACTTTAGGAATTGTATTAGTCAACATCCCAATCCACTCATTATCCTCATGATTTGCTTTTTTTTTTTAAATAAACCCACCATCCATACTGTATATTTTGCATTCAAAGAACCCTATTGCAATTGGAATAATCTTG
Organism: Helianthus tuberosus; assembly: GCA_030545235.1. NCBI lineage: Eukaryota > Viridiplantae > Streptophyta > Magnoliopsida > Asterales > Asteraceae > Helianthus > Helianthus tuberosus. The sequence goes on from CM060440.1 coordinate 46,143,034, forward strand.
AAAAAAAAAATCTATATCAACCACTTATCCCCACAACTTACGGCTACATCTCAGAATGTATAACATCCCAAATCCCTCTTTCTCTACATCCTGGTCGTAGTCCCCCCCCCCCCCCCATACCACCCTCATATTGCATTATCAAACATATGCAACTGGATCTAATTTCCCCAAATCCAGCAGAATCAATAATAATAATAAGGTAAAAAAAACTGTAGAACACAAAGAAGCCTTCATTAGAAGCAAACAGAAAACATCGGTTGAAATTGAATAGATACATACCTGGAGTTTGAAGACTCCTCACCCTTCGGTCATCGGTTTGTAATGGTCCACGCGCCAAAGTACGGCCGGCTCCGCCGTAACAACGCCGCGGCAACGCCGTGGCGCCGTGTGTGGTTAGCAAAACAGGGTGGTCGGCCTCCTTTACTGTCTCATCTCCGCCTCGGATGCAAGATTAGCGAAGTCTGATGATAGCATCGAAGGTGCGATCTTTGGTTCAACTTGTGTCGCCATTTTGTGAAAGGGGGAGAATGGAGGAGAAGGATTCGGGATTCAGAAGTCTTTGATTGAGGATTAGGGTTTGGTATGATTAAAAGAGAAAGGGTAGGTGAAAAGATTTCTTAGGGCAGTTTTGTAATTTGGTTGCTTGGGTTAGGGCAGATATAGTCATTTGGTCATTGCACCGACCTTTGTGTTTAAGATATATATAATAACAAGGCTTGCGCCACTATACTTTTTGGTTCTTCATATTAACCGCTAATGTTTGTGCTTTCTCTCTTACATCACCGCCTGGCTCCTGTCCTTTTTTATCTTTATTTCTTGAAAATTTACCTACTGTTAGAGAGTGAGAGAGTGAGTGAGTGAGTGAGTGAGGCGGAGAGTGGCTTGTTAATAAACAAACGCCATAATTAATATTTTATTTTCGAAGGTGAAACATCCCATTGTTAATAAACAAACACCACTATTCCCAATTCGGTTTACAACTTCCATAATTCGGCCGTGTTCATGTCTTAAACGGGTCATGTTCGTGTCTTAACCAAGTCGTATGATACGTTGGTAATTTTTCGTGTCTTAGCAGGTCGTTTCGTGTAACATGTTTATTAACAGGTTCGTGTTTCAAAAATCTGACACGATAAGATTCCGTGTCGTGTTCGTGTTTATGTGTTTCGGGTTCGTGTCTTATCGTGTTCGTATCTTAACAGATCGGATTAACCCACTATACCAGCCCTCTTGAAATGCAAGCAACCCCAACATAAAAACTAAGTTGTCTTGTTGACCTGTAAACATGAATTCCACATGCTATATTATATTAACCACTCAATCTGGCCCACCACACCATCTAACGGTCAGACGTTAATCACGTAACTGTTTTTATCATGATATATCATCCAACTTTGAAAAGTGACAGCTGATGAGAATGTAGGAAATTAAAATGTCCATTTCACTTGATTTATCAACTGTATTTCATATGTAATATTGGTTATTCTTCCTAGCTATCCGGACACCACCTTAAAAATATCCGTTTACTTTATTTGTTTTATCATATGATATCTGTTCACTCTATCATAGGGCCGGGTGTATATTTGATGTGAATATCTTTATACTTAATAAATAAGTACATGTGATGTCATGTGGCAAAAGGATTCGGGATTGTTGGTGGTAGAGGTAAGTTTAGGATGGCAAAAGGGTTTATTTTTAATACACTCAATTTCTTGAATGTTACAACTGGTGATGCTATTCTTGAATGGAATGTGACCATTTTTCATCAATGAAACAAAGGATATAGGGTTGTGGAACAGTGGAAGACCATGTATTTGTTATTGTGAATCATGTATTTTTTTTCTTTATAAAAAGTTAATATAATTATGTGTATATGTAACCGATCACCTCTTGATAAAAACATATGTATTGTTTTTGAATGTAAGAATATCTTTGGAACAATGTGATCACTACTAAAAATCGACTTTCACGATCCGAAAAAAGAGAAGTCTAGAAAAAACTATAAAAGCTAAATTTTGAACATTCGTTGCGGTAATAACTGAAAGATCATCGACGAAAAAACAATAAACCTAGAAATGAAATTTTCAGAGTCCATCAGCTATCGATTAATACTTTTAGACGGATCACCGACAACAAAACAATAAACCTAGAAAAGGTTGAATTTTGAAGGACTTGTTGATAAAAAAAACATTATCGTTGGTGATTCATCAGTAAAGTAAAGAGATCTTCGTGATTCATTGGTAACTGTGGTCGTTGATCCGTTGGTAAAGTATTTACCCACGTACTTCACTGACTGATTACCAACCAGGCCGCTCTTCACTATCAGATGAGCAAAGGTTCCTTCGTCAGTGAAAATGCATGTTGGAAAGAAAGACTTGATAAGCCATCTAATTGCTATATATTTTGCCCGTTATCATTGTGTAAAACTCAACAACTTAAAGTCTTAAACGAAAACAATTTGAGATAGTTTTTGATTTATCAACTTTTTAGCCAAGAATTAAGTAATTAATCAAAAGCTTTGATTAACCTCTCCAAAGCTTAGCCTTGGGCAATTCCCGATAATGGATTTTTAGCCCAACTTAGCAAACATATGGGTTCCATCGTGGACGGTAGAGTGGTAGACCACTTGCATTCGTTTACATTTTTAGGCGCATTTTCATTATATAAGCCCAAAATATGAGTCATCCCGTTACACACTTACACCCAATGATTCAATGAACATATTGATACTTCAAATATAATTCGATCTTAAATTTTAATAACCATCTCTAAACTGGTTTCAACAATAATTAAATATATATAAAATTTTAATCATAAAAAATGGCACACAATGACACATGCATTATCTTTCTTAGGGTACTAGGATTGGTCATCGCTCATCACACTCCATTGCTCATCACACCCAATCATAAATTGACACATTTTTTTTAATAGCAAGGAACGACGAGCCAACCAGCGTGACACCGGACGTTGTGGCCAAGGTCGACTACTCGACCGTCGCCAGTCCCTTGGCTCTCCCAGATGCGCGGAAACCCAACCTCCACCCGCGCAAAGGCACGACAGTGAAATAAATAAATATTGCATTAAACTTAAAAATAGTACAACAAAAATAAAACTTCATAACCTAAAAACGATTTAAAAAATAATAAATAAAAAACTATTGAATTTAAGGAAATAAAAACTAACCTAAAAAACAAATATTGCAAAAAAATTAAGAGTAAACTGCCATTTTGGTCCCTGAGTTTTGGCTAGTTTTGCCACTTTAGTCCAAATTTCAAACCTTTTTGCCATTTTGATCCCTGTGGTTTCGTTTTTTTTGCCATTTTAGTCCAAATTTCAAATTTGGTCAGATTCCCCAACTAAAACCCTGATATTTTGTCTTTATCCTTAGGGGTATTTTGGTCATTTTAGATTTATTATAACTCAAAATTGATTAAAAATAATTAAACCCAAATACACCACAAATCAGCAGTCCCTTCTGACCCAAATACACCACAAATTCACTTCAATTTCATTCTCAATTGTTACAAAAATGACATCTGCATCATTCTACTGTGATCAATCAAAGAGATCGTCGAACAAACCTATGATTTCACCACAACGAGGTCAGAATCAAATCAAGCGGATGATGATGAAACAGATAATGAATTTTGGTTGCTTCGAAGACCACCAGCATGATGATGATGAAGAACACATAATCAAGCTCACCGGAATTGCTGAATTACGTTTTAACCACCACCTGCCTCTCTCTCTCTCTCTCTAGCACCCCTGTCTCTCTCTCTTCTCTCTCTCCAAACAACCCTCTGTCTCTCTCTCTTCTCTCTCTCTCTAACACCCCCAAATCATCTGCCGCCCCAAATTAGGGTTATTAACATACTTGCAGATCCTAACATTCAAAGCCATTTTCTTAAATACAACCCAGAAAGCTCAACCCGTGTACGGTGGAGATGAAGGACATAAGACCAGGCCGGAGATTCAGAAACGGTGGTGGTGGTGCTTGTGGCGGCAGAAAGGAGAGAGGGAGAGAGAGTGTGGTGATGGTGGCGGTGGTGATCTGAAAGGGGAGATGAAGACGAGGGTTTATTGATTAATGTGTATTGTTTAACTAAAAATGTGTTATAATAATTCCAAAATGACTAAAATACCCCTGAGGGTAAAGACAAAATATCAGGTTTTAAATTGGAGAATCTGGCCAAATTTGAAATTTGAACCAAAATGGCAAAAAAATGAAACCACAGGGACCAAAATGGCAAAAGGTTTGAAATTTTGACTAAGGTGGCAAAATTGGCCAAACCTCAAGGACCAAAATGACAGTTTACTCAAAAATTAACAATAAACTACGGTTGGGTGGGAAACAGTTGTGTGGGCATCGCTTCATTTTGTAAACGAAACCTATCTGGTTCGCCTAGATTAGCACGAACCTTCGGCGTAATTTGTTTCTTCGTAGCTGATGTTTTTTTTTTTTTTTTTGCTTGAGCCTTCCATAGAGTTTTTTGGTTGAAAATTAGGTGTTGTAGTGTATATTTTTTTAGATATAAAATGTGCAGAAACTGGGTAAATATTGGATGCATTACATGGTTAGAAAATATTTTTTTAATGAGCCCCCTTCAAACCAACACACTCCGTCACACTGTGATATGTATGACACTGTCAGCCTCCATTACTCGTGATATACCTCCTGAGGCGGTGTTTCACGCATCACTCACCATCTGTCACACACTATCACATACCCACCGGACTACCATTAGGCCACCCGGGGCGGTCAACTTTTAACGCGTGATGATGATATATAAAGGGTTATAAAAAACAAAACACCACCGCACTAGTGTTTATCAGCCGTCAAAATGAAAACGCATCATAATTATCACGCGTGAAGAAGTGTTGGGTGGTGAAGGAAATTGTTGGTTGTGGGGGGAAATTGTTGGGTGTGGTGGTGAGTGATGGATATTTCCACTAAAATTCATCACTAGTGATGGAATAATGATTGATGACATGGCGGAACTTGATTGGAAATTGTGAGTGGGTGATGAGTGATGACCACCCTACCCCTTATCTTAAACTGAAATCAATATTAAAAAGGCAAAAAAGAAACTATATTTGATATAAACAAGTAACACAAGTTCATACCTCTATAGCTACCATAGAAATATGTGGTTTATTTACCATATTTTGTGTACCAAGATTAATGTATTAATATGTATAAAATTGACATGTGAAAATAAAGTAGATATATGAAAAAAAAATAACCAGGTAAACGAAAATGACTAGATAAATTATTTTGAAAAAATCTAAATATAAGTGAAAATAAAATAGATAACTAAAAGTTATTCGCATAGGGCTGTTAAACATACATCTTGTTCCCGGTATTTTTGCTAAATGTGCCACTCCATTTAAGTTTCATAAAATTCAAATCTTTTTGTTTTGTTTTTTTTTTTTTTGTCTTTTATAATACTAGCTTGGAACCCCGTGTTACACACGGGTTGCATAAAATACCTCGTATATTAGACGAGTTAAATGAATTATAATGAAATTGATTAACACATACGGTCGTCAAGATATGTATTTAATGATAAATTCGATGTACTATTTGCTAATTTAAATTTTAATTTGTTTTTTATATATTATTAGGTTAGAAACATGTGTATTACATGTGGTAGAATCAATGGAAATTAATAAGCGGAAAAAATAAAATAAATTATAAATATATAAGAGAGATCCATGAAGTTTGTGATTTAATATTAAATAATAATAGTATTAAAAAATAATTTAACTAAATCTAATTTTAATGAGAATACAAATTTATATATTTTCCTGGTTCTACAAAGAAAAATAAAAAGAAAACTTCTTTTATCTCCCAGGGAGAATTAGAAAAGACAAATTATATATTATTATTACTAGATTAGAACCCCGTGTAATACACAGGTTGAATAAATGTAATTTTATATATCAAATAATAAAAAAAAAATTGAAACCTCGTTTATTACACTGGTTGAATAAATGTAATTTTACATACCAAATAATAAAAAAATATTTTTAAAAATCTCATTTATTACATGTGTTGAATAAATGTAATTTTATATATTAAATAATAAAAAAGTTATATCTTTAAGAACTCTGTGTATTGTACGGGTTGAGTAAATTTTATTTTATATATTTATAATGAAAAAAGTTACATTTTTAAGAAACTCATGTATTGTATGGGTTGAGCACATGTAATTTTATATACCAATCAATAAAAAGTTATATTTTATTATATATTTATAAACCCAGTGTATTATAAAACTTTTGAACTAAACTGACAAAATGTCCAAACCACAGGGACTAAAATGACATTTAACTCTTTACATTATACTAATTTATAGTTAGTGTAATCTAATAAATATTTCAAAAGATTATATTATCTCCTATACGAATTGTTTAAATTTAATTTTATAATGATCTTTTAATTAATATTAATTATCTATAATTAAGTAGGAGATAAATATGAGAAAACTAAAAAATAGATGGCTCCAATGAATGACATGTGTCCCAAAGTTGGTTTCTTTTATTATATAGTAAGTATAGATTAATTCAAAGTTTTATAAAAAAATTATTATCCTTATCTTAATTATATAATAGGAAAAAGAATTAAAAAATAAGATAAGGAGATTATTAATTCAAAGTTTGATAAAAATAATTATCCTTATCTAAATTATACCGGAAAAAGAATTGAAAAATAAGATAAGGAGATTATTAATTCAATGTTTGATAAAAATAATTATCCTTATCTAAATTATATTCAGTTAAACTATTGTTTAATAAGAAAAAAATTTGAAAAATAAGATAAGAAGACACCAGAGATTGACATGTGTCAAAAAAGATTTTCGTTTATTAGTATAGAAAGATTTTTTAAAAAACTTTTTTAATTATTTAAAGAACCTTTTCAAATTTTTTTATTTTTATTTTGAAAACGATTTTTTTAAATAACGTTTTATAACTATTTTTGAAAAACACTTTTTGTTTTCTGAAAATTGTTTTAATTTTTTTTAGAAAGTGTTTTATATAACTTTTAGAGAGTTTCAAGCATTTTTAAGTATTTTTGGTATTTTTTTTGTTAATAAACAAATACGGTTGCAGAATATTAACAAACAAAATTGGATATACATACACGAATAATGAAACATGTATTCACGTTCGTTTGTTTAACTAAATGAACGAAACATGCGCTCATGTTCATTCGTTCCTGTGGTTTGCACAAAATAACAAACTTAGGTACTAATAGAATGTGATTTTAAACCTACAAATAACGTTAATACCTCCAAACGTTACAAAATGAAAAGTTAATACCCTAGAAGGTGATTTTAAACTATTAGTAGCTAAGTATGCTATTTTGTGTAAACCACAGGGACTAACTATGTAATTAATTCTTTATTAAATAAATGATTCGGGTTAAAACCATAAAACCACCCAAATTGATTATTAGTTTTGTTTCACGCTCGGTTTTTCTTTTACTATTTCGTTGGGTTCAAATTGTATCATTGACTCTCCTGTTACGTGTGCTCTCATATTTTTTATGATGATTTGGACTTTTATTATTTGGCATTCAAATTTGAATCTTGAATATAGGTAACTTGTTTTAGTATTTAACTATTTCTATAGCTTTTTCATTTTATTATTATTATTATTATTATTATGTATTTTATATGAATTTTTTAATGTATTTTTTATTTAGAAAAAAGTTTATATGATTGTTTTATTTAAAAAACGTTTTTAGTTTTCTTTGTTAGGTATTTTAGATCTCTATATATAGAGAATTTTAAAGGGGTGAAATTTGATGATTTTTAACTGAATGTTTTAGAAAGAGGTATGAAAAGTAAATATGGAGGTATATAAATTAAAGAAAAGGCAAACTTATATAACACCCTCTCTCAATATCTAGTCTAGAAACTAATATATATGAGACTTATAAAAAAAACTAATGTTTTGGTTGAACAAACGAAGACAGTGTCAACCACCCCTCATAGATATATACTATAAATATATGTACGTGAGCTAGGGAGAATCTCATAAAATGCAATAAATAAGAAAGTAGTGTTTTAGCTAAACTAATTAACGTAAACAATGACACACCCACCCCCTCTACATTTATACAAACACACACATATATAAGCACCAATCAAGATATACATACATACAAAGATCAAGATGGTGAATACATGCATAACCCTAATACTAAGCTCAATGATACTATTAGCCATACCTTCGGTCCTTAGTCTTGACCAAGACCCGGAAGCCGTAGAACAATGGTTCGAAAACCTGCCAAACATGTCCCCAAAGCTAACCCACCTTCACTTCTATCTACACGACTTAGTAAGTGGCTCAGACCCCACCGTGTTCAGAGTCGCCCAATCCAACATCACCTCATCCTCTCCAACCGCTTTTGGTTTCATCGCGATGGCTGACGACATGCTCACCACTGGACCCGAACCCAACTCTACTGTCCTTGGTCGAGCACAAGGTATCTATGGTTCGGCGTGTTTAGAGGAGTCTGGCTTGCTCATGACTATGAACTTGGTTTTTACTGGAGCGGATTACAATGGTAGTACTCTCAGTCTTTTGGGGCGGAATGCAGTGTTCCATACGTATCGCGAGATGCCAATTGTGGGTGGTTCTGGTGTTTTTAGGATGGCAAGGGGTGTCGCCACGGCTAAAACTTATGAGTTTAATCTTACCTCAGGTGATGCAGTTGTGGAATATAATGTTATGGTTCAACATTATAATTAGGCCATGTTTTTGGAATATAAATTGTCGTTTATGGTCATTTATATGATATATTCACTAAGTTTCCATTATTAATCTATTTCATTCAGGCCGGAGATGGGCGACTGGCCTCCCCAATGCTTGGGGGTGTAGGGTGTTTCGCACCCAAAAAATTGTGACACCTTACTGTTCAAAAAAATATTATTAGTTTTGTACGATCAATAAATAATTCAATATGTATTCAATAGCTCAAAATTCAAGCATAAAACTACTAAGGCTATAGGGTGTGGTCATGACCCTCATGACCATCATGATCCTCCACGTTAGCGTTATGTCATCGCCCTCTAATTCACCATCCAAAATCACTATCCTAAGGGTGTGGTCATGACCAAAACTACTATCCAACCCTTTTTTGTGTGAAATATATTTTATTTATTTTAAATAAACAACAAATGAAATTAAATAAATTTTAGTAATAAAACTACATAACATTCAAATTAATAAAAAAATAACATCCAAATTTAAACTACATATTATAAATTAAGAAAAAAAACTACTCGTTGTTGTTAACCCGACCCAATTGCCAAACAAGTTCAATCAAATCCGAACGAAGATAGTTATGTGTAGCCTCGTTGTATAACGCCCACATATTAGATTCTTGTTGCCCTTCATCAACTGGTACAACATTCTCATGAATGTCGTCAGGATCATATCCACATATGGCGTTACCTTCGTCTTCGATAATCATATTCCAAAAACTATCAGACTTTTGATTATTACCTACAATAAATATCAAGGTGTAAATAAATGTTGTTTTCTCTTGAATAAAATATTATTTTAGTATAAATAAAAAAGTATAACATACCTACGATTGGACACGTAGACGTATTGGTCCACGCCCTTGCCAACGCCATCTCTTCGATCGATGTCCAAGTTTAACCTGTACCGGTGGTTAAATTATCTTGTTCCGGCCTCTTTGAACGCTTTTTTAGGTGTTTTCTTAGAACTTTTAGTGATTGCAAGCATTCAGTTCTGTCCAATCTTAGCTTCACAAAGCGAGAGCCATTTACTCTTATGTTGAAAGCTACCTTTAAGCTTTTGGTTTGTAGTTACTATCTCCTTTACTGTCACACCCCAACCGATTGCGGAATCATCGGGGCGCGGCACTGGGCGAATCAGATTGCTCAAGAGAATCCATAACAACTATATTGCGGCAGTATTTAATGCGTTCATTATCCCACACTAATAAACAATACATTCACATAAGTTATCACATATTTCATGTCCTCTCGAACAATACACATCCAACAACATAGATTTTAGGTGAGTTTCTAGACTTCCTAGCTTGATTTGATGTAGACTACGACTAAACCTGCAACATACGTTAAAACGACGTCAATAAAAACGTATTGGCGAGTATACAAGTTTTGATAGAGTAGCGTAAAATAGTTAGAAGTGCTGCGAATCACCAAATACATAAACGAGATACCTCAACATATATGCATAAAAGACAGATACTACCAGCTAAGTCACTCGAGCTGTGATTGCGATTGCTATTCATCCTAACTAGACCCCGTCGGGTGCTATAGTACTATACTAGTTAAGGCGGGACCTCGCGAGTATAAGTCCTAACACATATGTAACTAGCATCACGTGTAAATATGCATAACAGTTATTCGCAAGTGATAAACAGTTCAGTTGAATAATTCGTTTGTTAAGTTTGATTTGATAGAAACATATGTTACACCCAAAATGCGATAAAAAGGGTTCGAGTATACTCACAGTCGGTATTCGGCAAGCAAACACAACTTGGTTGGATTGAAGGGAGCGTGTCTGAGATTGGCATGAGTTTAGATTGATAGCGTAAGCGTTGGATGGTGCGTGAAACGGAGCAAGGTGTCAATGGATCGGAGAGTACTTCGATCGGATGGCAATCCGATCGGCTGGTCGGTCGATCGGATGGCAATCCGATCGGGTGGTCGGTCGATCGGATGACAATCCGTTCGGATGGTCATCCGATCGGGTGACCACTCGATTGGTTTGCTACCTCGTTGGGAAAGATATGTGTAACACCCCAACCCGGAAGGGCTGACGTGTCACTTTTACGGAGTCAGATTAAAAACATAATTCCATTTATACTTAAATGTATTACAAGGCTTTACAACTTAATGAAGGATATCTAATCCAGTACATTATTTCTACGGTCTGTTTCATATACTCGAGCACTCTTCTGTATCCCGTCCCAGATTGTCTTGATAACCTGACGTAAAGAAGAAAACACAAAAACGTATGTCTGAGCAAAATTTGGAAAGTTTTGCCCAGTGTGCGGATAGAGGAAAACAAAAGCTTATTTTATTTGATATCCGGATGGAACTTTATGATGCAATTAACGTAATTTCATAATCATATCTTACGGATGTACCCATGAGCAAACTTAAAACGTGACAATACACAGGTAGCTACTCCTGCATAATTATCACATGAGATGGCGAGTTGGCATACCCGTTATCCACCTCCTTATACTTAAATCCTAGGATCGATCCATACGCCTCCTAATAGCCTTATGTACCACACTTGTACTTAAGAGACGCCGTGAACTGATCTCTCCATCACGGATGGAGCACATGATGTTGATGCCACAACAACATGCTCGTGGGACACTCCACGAGAAGCGATACTCAGGGTATCAGAGTACAAATGGTCTTATTCTCATAACTTATAAAACTTATTTTCATAACAAAACGGAACATATATTGGAACATGCGATAATGAGTATAACAACATAATACTATCGCATGACATGAAAGCTAAATCAAATGATTAGAATAGGAATCGAACGGACGGTCAAATGAATCGATAATCAAAGACGTGAGGAGTTTTTAAAAGATATAGTAATTTAGTGGGTTATAACAATTTGACTTGAGTAACATAATACTTGTATATAATATTAAACTTGTAATTTATTTACTTATAACTTGTAAGCCTTAAGATATTTAACTTAGAACTTGTAAATAATAATTTGATTGAAAATACGAATCTTTGGCGAAATTAAAATCTAAGAGTGGAACCAGTCACCAAGGTATGGATATCAATCCTATCTTGACAATTTCGTCCCCAAAATGTGGTTTATCAAACGAACAAGATAAAACCTTGACTCGTTAATAAGGAACCACTAGAGTATGAAATTTGATTTGTAAATTTATAAACATGTATACTTGTAAACACGAAAAGAATATTTTTCATAAACCATTTTCTAAATAACTGATGTAAAACAAAACCTTTTTCAAAACGTTTGTAACTTCCAACACATATTTCATAACTTAATCTTAATACGGAATTTAAAATCAGGAATGATATACTTGTATCCAAACGACATAAATCGAAAGAAAGGATTCTATCCGTACCTTAAAATTTCCAAGTGATGCTACCTTGTTTTCAATTGTAGATTTATACAGGCAGAGTTTAGCCTACTGATTATCCTCTTAACCTAATTTGCACACAAACTAGGTAATTAACTAATATAGCTTTTACGATAACTCACGAGATTAAACCTTCACAACAAATGACAAAGTGCGATACTTAAACATCCAGCGGATTCACAACTAAGGACCGAGTATAGTCCGTTTTCGGACAGCACTCAAACATCCCGTCAAAATCACGACGAATGACAAAGTATAAACCCAATTTGAGCAGCACTTAAACATTCATTGGATAGTTCTAATCGATCGGACATTGAATCGTAGCAGCGATTGAGTTAATACCCTGTTTGCGGCAGCACCCCGCTATACTAATTAGTGTTTTTGGTAGTAATCGGACGATAACTCAGCGTAATTTTGGAGTTTGAACGTCGCTCAATCGCCCAGAATCAAGTCCCGAAGCCTTCTATTTATAGCCAGAAATTGACATTCCTTGCGCACCGTAACACCAAATATCTTGCGGTCCGTAACCACCCTTGCGCATCGTAACACTTATTCCCTTACGGTGCGTAAAGGACACCTAAACACTATAGGGTTGCCACGCGTGGGACTAGGCCTGCTGAGTCGACAGTTTCTTAATTTAGAATTTTGACAACGAGTATTTTAGGATAATCGTCAATAGGGAATACCCCCCCCCCCTGAGTTTTAGGGGCCCTGATCCTGATTCTGATTGTTCTGGAAATCTTAGGGTTTGTGCAGAATCACTTGGGTGTCTTAATTAGGGTTTCCTATTTGACTATAAATCATAAGAAATAATATTTTTTTTTAATGAGGGTTGTTACATTTTTGTTTTAAAATTTTCGGGTGTTACAATATGTTTGTGTATGATGGTTTGCCTTTTGAAGTTTTCGTTGTAGCATTTTTGAAAACAGAGAAGTATCTCTACCTTTCAGGTCGGTCGATCGAACGGTCGGTCGATCGGGTGTCAACTCGATCGGGTGGCTGTTCGATCAGACAGTGATCCGATTGGCAAGACACTTTGGTTGGTGATAAGCTCACAGCAGACTGGTCACTCGATCGGGTGGCAGTCCGTTGGAACTGATGTGCAATGAAGATTTCTAAAACGTTTAAGTGTTGAGGATCCAAAAGTCAGCCTATCGGATGGTCGTTCGATCGGATGGCAATCCGATAGGACGACAATCCTTTCGTCGTTCAGATCTTTGAATGTTTGAGAATTGTTTAAATCTTGATTCCAAGTGCAATCCGATCGGATTGCGGGTCGATCGGGTGGCAGTCCGATCGGACGGTAATCCGATCGGACGTCAATCCGTCCCGCAGCCTGATCATTTCACACTTGTTTATTTTGTTAAATTTCTGCGATTTGATCGAGACGGTATAACTACGAGCTAAACAATGGAAACTCCACCGAGTCCAAGTCATTGGATCGGATGGGAATCACCCCGTCCGATCAGTTAACTGTTCTCGACGGTTGTTCGTGTTCAACAAGATAAGCCGGTCATCTCGTTGATAGGGACCAGTTCTCAAACCGACACTTCACTAGAGACAGAGTAGAAGGTCTGTACGAGCTCTGTTGCTACTGGTTTTGAGTGAAAAGTTAAGAAAGTTTGAACAAAAGCTTAGAAAACTTAGATTCGGCTTAGATTTAGGTGAGATTATTGTTTATACACCGTGGAATCTATCTGATCTGGACTGTTCTTGATGAGATGAGGTCACACTTCATTGTTCCTAAGAACTCCATGATGACATCACCTTAGAACGGCTCAAATCCAAAGATTTAACGGTGAAAAAGTAAGATTTGATGACGAGAAAGATGAAGGAGTGCGTGTAGATCATAGAAGTACAATATTCAGGGTGAAAACTTACAAGAATCGTGGGAAATCGAATGAAAATGGCGAGAAGGCGTCTGGTCGAGCGAGGGCAGTCACATCAACTATTGTTGATATGACAAGTGGGGTATTTATAGGCAAGGGGGAGGAGAAAGGCGGTGCAGTGAATCGGATCGGACGGCTGTCCGATCGAGTGGCACCTCGATCGGGTGGCCATTCGGTCGAGCGGTCATTCGATCGGTGGCATCCGGTGAGTCGTGTTTTGGCGTTTTGTTTCGATCGTTAAGCGTTGCGATAGTTTGGTTAGACATTTCATCCACATTTTCATATATTTATTATAATTAGTCACCTTGGGTCGTATATACATATCCGTATTCCAATCCTACGATAACCGAGTTACGCGTGTTTGCGGGTGCGTCTTTGAGTATTGCTACATTGCGACACATCACGGCTATCAGGGAGGGTAGAATTGGTCCTCACTCGACATCCTCGTGGTTGTCAGCAAGTGCAATGTGATGTGATAGCGATAAGGTATGCGATAATATGCGAAAATACTGCGGCATAGCGATGTATGCGATATAGCTACATTATGATCTGAATCTCTGGTGCTAGGCGTAACGAGTATTACGAGTAGTGACAACGCACGAACGTGCGGGTTGTTACAGTCTCCCCTGCTTTAGGAAATTTCGTCCCGAAAATAATCCACAAGAAGGATTGCGAGGATCAATGTGAGTGTGAGTATCGATTAGAAGCGTCAACATAAATGAGCGATTAATTGAAATTCGACAAGCGAGGGCGTTACGATGACTGACGAAAACAACGAGTAAGACGATTCGTATAACAAAAGATGACAACATACGAAAAGTGATCCAAAAGTGTTTCGTATACCTGAAATTTGTTTAATTTGAAAAGGTTTGGAGAAAACTTGCTTGCGAAAAATCTTCCCACGGGGTGTTGAACTGTTTCGATGTTCATGCCAGCGCTATGAGAGGAGTTTTATTAGGTTATTAAAAGATTTTGGGGTGGTTAAAACTCGTCTTGCGAAATTTTCTCATCACACGGCATTAACTTGAGTCGATTTTCACACGATCGTTACAAGATAATCTTGTTTTGTTCAAAAGTTTAATCAATTTTTAGAAAAGTTTTGTAAGAAGAGCTCAGTTTAAAATTTGTGTAGACAAAACCTTTTATTAATACCAAAAATTTAAATTTAAGGCCGGCCCTGCATGGCACTTTTCCACGAAAGTTTGACAATATGGTTAAAACACTTATATATAGGAAGTACCAGCGGCGTATCCACCATGCTTTAACCATATGATTTCCGTCTCGTGAGGCAGTGTCATACGTGTCGACATAGTACAGACGGACTTACGATGACTTGATCCAAACGGGAAAGGGTTGGATCAAGTCTTGGAAAGCGAACTGAGTGATGAGGTCGTTTTCGAACTCAGTTTATTGTCACATGCGAGTGCGGCAAGCGATAAGCAGTATGCGATAAATGATAGCACAAAACAACGTAATAAGCGAAGACGACGGCGATAAGCGAAAGGCGATAAGCGACAACCGTCGAGCGATAGGCGACGATCAATGCGTTGTAAGCGATGGGAATATGCGATTTGATTAGATTAGACGACACCACCAATTTCAACTAACACTAAGCCCCACATGGCCTTTTTCCACGAAAGTCTGTTGATATGGCTGAAACACTTATATATAGGAAGTACCAGTGGCGTATCCACTATGTTTCAACCCTATCAGTTTCGTCTCGTGAAGCGAGGTCGTGTGTGCTATCATAACACAGATAACATAAATAACGGTAAGCGATAGCGATGGCGATAAACGTTAAGCGATATACGATGAGTGATGTAACGACACACAAGCGATAAAGCGATACACAAGTGATAGAGCGATACACAAGCGATAGAGCGATACACAGGCGATAGAGTGATTCCCATGATATGCGATAGCGCAATTGCACATAATAAGCGATTGAGATTGCGAGATAGATTCCTGCGATAATGCGATTGCGAGAGTGTTTGACTTACGAAAAGTCTTAGCGATTGCACGCTTTGAGTTGCGATTGAGATTGTTACGCCTTACGATGTAGTGTAGTGTGTCGAAAATAACCACAATAGTATAATAGGTCTACGTTCCAACTCCACATGGCACTTTCTTCACAAAACTTCGGTTAGCACGGCGAAACACCGTCGTGTTTCAATCCATACGCTTCCGTTCCATGATTAGGTGTCACACTTTGTCAGACATGGTCAAAACGCTTATATATAGGAAGTACCAGCGGCGTATCCACCACGCTTAACCATGCCCTGAACGTAAAGGCATCATTGAAATTCACTACGATCTCCGTGCACTAACCAAAATAATTCTGTGTGCACCCGTGATTAATTTGATCCTTGCACGTTTATCGCACTTCATCTCAAGAACGCATAGTAGGGGGAAAACACATTATATAGTACATAGTGCTAGCATTTAGTCCGTGAGCGAGTGCGAGGGAGAGCGGGAGTTAAATAGAGTCCATATTGCTTCGAGAAATAGAACAAGTTCAACATACATAGGAAGTTAACGGCGAAGATTATATCACTACAACAACATTGTAAGCATAAATTATGTTGCTGTGGAGGACTTCTGCGGAGACTGCGATCGTTGCTGAATTTCCTCAAGTCTGCGGCCCCGTGCGACAGTGCTGGGTAAGATGACCATACCAGTTGCAATTTTCACAGCAGCGACAGTTAGCTTCTGGCGGGTGATGATACGTACACATGAGACACAGGGGATGGGTTCCGTTGTAGTCGCGCTTTGAGTGAACTGGAATTGCTTGGAGAGGCTCTGGTTGCGATAGCTCAGTTGTTGAAGAGTTTGGGCTCATGGTCTTTCGTTTGCGGCTGGACTGAGCTTCTTGAGGCGATGCGTTGTCATCGGAGGATTCGCCTGAGGACTCACTTGAAGAATCCTCGGTAGAGTCATCGGAAGAATCGATGACGATTGCTTGATGAGCTTGTTTGACAGGATTGGAGAAAAATCCGTCCAAGACTCGTTTGTCGTTGATTTCTGCGGCTAAGCGGTTGGTTTCTTCGATGGTGGCAGGTCTTGCAGCTTCGACAAAATCGCCCACACATTCAGGCAAGCCGCGAATGTACTTCGTGATGGCTTTTTCTGAAGTGTTGACTTGACCTGGGCAGATTATGCTAAGCTGTTTGAACCTTGCGGTGTAGCCAGTATTGTCACCTTCGACTTGCTTGATTTCCCAAAACTGGTCTTCTAGCTTCTGGACTTCGTGGGGAGGGCAGTACTCTTTCTTCATGAGCTCTTTCAGCTCATCCCAAGAGAGAGCATAGGCTGCGGAGATCCCACGTTTGTTACGTTCGGCTGTCTACCAGTCGAGTGCTCGCGATTGAAATACTCCGGTAGCGCAAGTAGTACGAAAACCATCGGGACACCCACTCTGACGAAGGTTAATCTCGATAGAATCGAACCACTGGAGTAGCTGGGAGACACCTCCTTCACCAGTGAACTCCATTGGGTCACAGGCTTTGAAGTGTTTGTAGAGGAAAGCAGATTGCGGCGCTTCCGTCTTAGAGTCTTCCGAGGTTCGAGAGTTGCTGAGAGAGTGCCCTTGAGCGATAATTTGAGGAATGAACTTGGCCACTTCCCTGGCCACAAGCGAGGCAATCCTCTTCTCGGCGCTTCGTTTGGCCCTTCTCCTAGCTGTTTGTCTCGAGGTAGAGTCGTTGGAAGGCATCTAGACAGAGGGAGATTTGGAGTGAGATTCGATCATAATGAGTTTTGAGTTTTTGCGATGCGATTGAGTTTGATCAAAACTTGTTGCAAGTAATATAATAGATTTCACATAGGAGACACGAGATTCCTAAGTTCTCACACAATTGATTCATTTTGTACATATAGTTAGTTGTAGTTTATACTTACACACATCCATGTCGGTGTAGATTGCGCGAGGACGCGATGAAGAGGGAGAGCGAGATCGAAAGCGAGTAATTTAGACATTAGTTTTGTTGCGACATTCGATTTTCGTTTTAGATTGCGATGGCTGTGTGTGTTGTGCGTTTACAAAGCAGGGATCAAAAATCGATAAATTGAGAAATCGATAAAGCGTAAAGTCTTAAATCGTAGTCACATAAGCGTCAATTTTGGCAAGTTATAAGCGAGAAACATAGATAGAGTGCCTCGGGTGTTTAGGCGTCGACTACCCAAGGTAACCCAACTATACCCAACAAGTTCGTGCACGCGCGTTGCCCTAGAAGGCTTATGCTTCCACTGGGATGCAGCTCATGGCATTCGTCTTCCTAGGCATCGCGTGGCTCGAGTTATCGTTATAATCGAGTCCTTGGTGAGAGCTTTTGAAAACCATTTTTATAGAGAGTGGAACGGTATATTAAGATACTGGTTTCACCCCTGACTTAGTTACTTCGCTCCTAGCTGTGGTTATGCTTTTCGAATAAGTTCGAGAGTTCCACTAGATTTTGAGATGGAGACTTTTGCTGAGATGTGGATGTCACTCCTAGCTCATCGGAAAGTTCTCGTGATAGAAAATGCGCTGAGTGAGCGATTTTATTGAGAGTTCTTGGTTTTCACCCCTGATCTTAACTGGACCACTCGGTTGTGTTATGCGAATATTTTCGAAAACGTGTGTATTGTGTTGGCCTTAGGAAAGGCTAAGTAATATTCTAGCCTTAGGAAAGGCTCTTCGTGTGAAATTGTAGTATGCGGTGTTCACGCGAAGTAGTAGCTTTTAGCGAATTTGAACGAGAGTATCAAGTAGGCCTGTACAATCTCCTACTGGGTTCGTACGAGTCGGCCTGTTGGTACTTAGACTATAGACTAGGTCGTCTCTAAGACATCGACCCGGACTAGGTCAAGTCTGGCCTAATTCCCTATAATTATGGCTCTGATACCAATCTGTCACACCCCAACCGATGGCGGAATCATCGGGGCGCGGCACTGGGCGAATCAGATTGCTCAAGAGAATCCATAACAACTATATTGCGACAGTATTTAATGCGTTCGTTATCCCATACTAATAAACAATACATTCACATAAGTTATCACATATTTCTTGTCCTCTCAAACAATACACATCCGACAACATAGATTTTAGGTGAGTTTCTAGACTTCCTAGCTTGATTTGATGTAGACTGCGACTAAACCTGCAACATACGTTAAAACGACGTCAATACAAAAGTATTGGCGAGTATACAAGTTTTGATAGAGTAGCGTAAAATAGTTAGAAGTGTTGCGAATCACCAAATACATAAACGAGATACCTCAACATATATGCATAAAAGACAGATACTACCAGCTAAGTCACTCGAGCTGCGATTGCGATTGCTATTCATCCTAAAGACCCCCTCGGGTGCTATAGTACTATACTAGTTAAGGCGGGACCTCGCGAGTATAAGTCCTAACACATATGTAACTAGCATCACGTGTAAATATGCATAATAGTTATTCGCAAGTGATAAACAGTTCGGTTGAATAATTCGTTTGTTAAGTTTGATTTGATAGAAACGTATGTTACACCCAAAATGCGATAAAAAGGGTTCGAGTATACTCATAGTCGGTATTCGGCAAGCAAACACAACATGGTTGGATTGAAGGGAGCGCCTCTGACATTAGCCTGAGTTTAGATTGATAGGTTAAGCGTTGGATGGTGTGTGAAACGGAGCAAGGTGTCAATGGATCGGACAGTGCTCCGATCGGATGGCAATCCGATCGGGTGACAATCCGTTCGGATGGTCATCCGATCGGGTGACCACTCTATTGGTTTGCTACCTCATTGGGAAAGATGTGTTTGTGTATGATGGTTTGCCTTTTGAAGTTTTTGTTGTAGCATTTTTTAAAACAGAGAAGTATCTCTACCTTTCAGGTCGGTCGATCGAACGGTCGGTCGATCGGGTGGCTGTTCGATCGGACGGTGATCCGATTGGCAAGACACTTTGGTTGGTGATAAGCTCACAGCAGACTAGTCACTCGATCGGGTGGCAGTCCGTTGGAACTGATGTGCAATGAAGATTTGTAAAACGTTTAAGTGTTGAGGATCCAAAAGTCAGCCGATCGGATGGCAATCCGATCGGACGGCAATCCGTTCGTCGTTCAGATCTTTGAATGTTTGAGAATTGTTTAAATCTTGATTCCAAGTGCAATCCAATCGGATTGCGGTGTAACACCCCGTGTTTTCAGGAAAGTCAAAGTCAAAGTCAAGGTCAAAGTCAATGACCGATCGCGCGACTTGACTTATAGTAAATTTGTTTTATGTGTTTATTTTAGTTGTATTATGTGGAGTAAGTATCAAAACTACAGTAATCGACGGGTGTTATTCGCTATTTAATCAACGTACAACTGTAAATTATAGAAAGTAACAATGCGATAAAGTCAACTAAACACTAATCAAACCAATTTAACGACATCGAATCGCAATCGAACTCGCAACTCGAATTACGCACTTTAATTATTGTTATACGTGTGTATATGCCTTATGTGTTACTTGTGCATGTTTATTTATGTTATGTGTGGTAATCAATCGAAACTCAATCGCAATCGAAATGGTATGATAATTAGTGGAGAAGAGATAGTGCGAGATATGAGTAGTTGGGATTAAAAGTAATTTGACTAGGAAACTCTATCGCATCGCAACGCTCGCAATCGCAATCGAAACAACAAAAATTGCCGCACCGAACACTCGAACCAAGTGCCATCCGGCCGGGTTGCCATCCGAGCGAGGTGACATCCGACCGGGCTGTCATCCGGGCGAGATGCCATCCGACCGACCCGCCCCTTTCCACTTTGGGAATCCTATAAATACCCCTTGTCACTTTCATTCTTTCCACTTTTGGCAAGTGATGTCCGACCAGCTCGTGTTCCTCGCTTTTTCTCTGATTTCTCGCAATTCCGGTAAGATCTCGTCCTGAATCTTGTACTTCCTTGATCTACACGCACTCCTACACCTTTTTTATCTTTAAATCTTAACTTTTAACCGTGAAATCATCAAGATTCAAGGTGTTCTAGGATGACGTCATCATGTGTTCTTGAAGAACTTCATGTTTTGGCCTCAATCCACCAAGAACAACTTGGATCTAACCGATTTCCACATAAACGAACAAAGATCTTTCATAGATCTAAACATATTCACGGCGAAAAGGATTGAGAGAAGGTTTTCCAACTTTCTTTCAACTCTTTTACACTCAATGCATTCAAAACCGGTAGAATCGGAGCTTGTGCCGACTCACCACTCAATCTTGTGGTTGTGTTAGTTCAAGATCCGTATTCTATCCACGAGACTATCGATTACGGGTTACCCAATAACTATCATCCTAAACCGGTGGACTGACCGAATTTGGGTGGTTCCTGTTCAGTCGGGTCACTAGAGCTTAGGATGGGACTCAGTTGGTTAGCACGATATCAACACATCTCGATAACACGACGAACAATCAAAACGGCCAAGTGTAGGACGAACGGAACAGCCAGGACGGAGTGTCGTCCGATCGGACTACTGTCCGAACGAACAGCCATCCGAGCGACCGGCTGTCCGCACGACTTGCACCTTGGGTCCCACACTTAACTATTTTGCCAACGATTGAAGTCTGGTTGTTGAACGAGTTGTTGTCCGACCGGACTACCATCCGATCGGATAGCCACCCGAATCATGAGACATTTGGACTTCAACACTTAGACAATTTTCAACAAGTTCAGTAACAGGGTTGCCACCCGGACGGATGGGTATCCGACCGAGTGATCGCCCTGTTGTGAACTTGTTCTCACTAAGGAACCTCTCCATTCGAGTCGCCGACCGATCGGACGACCGTCCGACCGACCGACCTGAAAGGTAGAGATACTTCAATGTTTTCAAAATGCTACAACGAAAACTTCAAAAGTCAAGCCATCATACACAAACACATCCTTCTCAAAGAAAGAAATAATCCACTCGAGTAGTCATCCGACCGGACTGCCGTCCGACCGGATAACCATCCGAACGGATTGCCATCCGCACGACTGGCTGTCCGACCGAACTGTTGTCCAAGCCACTTACACCTTGCATCGTTTTACGCGTCGCTTATCTTTATGCTATCGTCCTGATCAGGCTAACCCTACTCTCTAGCGCTCCCTTCAATCCATCAATCGTTGTGAGTATACTCGAACCCTTTTTGCTTTATGCACTTTTGGGTGTTACATACGTTACGAATATTCAAATCACATCGAACACACTACTCAATACTATTCAAACGCTAACCGTTACCGCATGTTATACGTGGCTTAATGAATGCTTGTTTGTTATGTTTACATATGGAATGCTGTCTACCTGCCTTAGCAACGATAGTACTATAGTTTGGACTCAGCACCTGTTCGCAGGGGTTGTTAAGGACAATTACTTGCATGGATTACGGTGGTAATCATGTATTGTGAACTGCCTTGGGCAGTCAACCCGTAGTCATTGGTATCGATAGATCTATGTCGATAACTAACATGCCTCATTTCACTCTGTGTACGTGCTGGTTATGCGTAAATAAATTCGAACTTTATTATATCTATCAAACTTGTATGCTCACCTTTACACTATGTGTATTGACTTTATTTTAACGTATGTGACAGGTGCTTAGGATGCTTATCTGCTAGGAAATCGAGGCTAGAATAAGGTCTTAGAGGCCAACAAATAGTTGTCCGTACAAATGAAATCTGAGTTGTCGGAACAGAACTATTTGCCTAGATTTTGTCTGTAATAATTGTATTATCTTTTGAGACATGGTATGGGACATGTTACTTTAAATTAATTGGTAATGATAATTGTTATGGAAACTTCTGGACAATCTGTTTCGCTCAGTGCCATTCCCCGATGTTTCCGCCATCGGTTGGGGTGTGACATGCGGGTCGATCGGGTGGCAGTCCGATCGGACGGTAATCCGATCGGACGTCAATCCGTCCCGCAGCCTGATCATTTCACACTTGTTTATTTTGTTAAGTTTCTGCGATTTGATCGAGACTGTATGACTACGAGCTAAACAATGAAAACTCCACCGAGTCCAAGTCATTGGATCGGATGGGAATCACCCCATCCGATCAGTTAACTGTTCTCGACGGTTGTTCGTGTTCAACACGATAAGCCGGTCATCTCGTTGATAGGGACCGGTTCTCAAACCGACACTTCACTAGAGACAGAGTAGATGGTCTGTACGAGCTCTGTTGCTACTGGTTTTGAGTGAAAAGTTAAGAAAGTTTGAAGAAAAGCTTAGAAAACTTAGATTCGGCTTAGATTTAGGTGAGATTAGTGTTTATACACCGTCGAATCTATCAGATCTAGACTGTTCTTGATGAGATGAGGTCACACTTCATTGTTCCTAAGAACTCCATGATGACATCACCTTAGAACGGCTTAAATCCAAAGATTTAACGGTGAAAAAGTGAGATTTGATGACGAGAAAGATGAAGGAGTGTGTATAGATCATAGAAGTACAATATTCAGGGTGAAAACTTACAAGAATCATGGGAAATCAAGTGAAAATGGCGAGAAGGCGTCTGGTCGAGCGAGGGCAGTCACATCAACTATTGTTGATGTGACAAGTGGGGTATTTATAGGCAAGGAGGAGGAGAAAGGCGGTGCAGTGAATCAGATCGGACGGCTGTCCGATCGAGTGGCACCTCGATCGGGTGGCACCTCGATCGGGTGGCACCTCTATCGGGTGGCCATTCGGTCGGGCGGTCATTCGATCGGTGGCATCCGGTGAGTCGTGTTTTGGCATTTCGTTTCGATCGTTAAGCGTTGCGATTGTTTGGCTACACATTTCATCCACATTTTCATATATTTATTATAATTAGTCACCTTGGGTCGTATATACATATCCGTATTCCAATCCTGCGATAATCGAGTTACGCGTGTTTGCGGGTCCGTCTTTGAGTATTGCTACATTGCGACACATCACGTCTATCAGGGAGGGTAGAATTGGTCCTCACTCGACATCATCGTGGTTGTCAGCAAGAGCAATGTGATGTGATAGCGATAAGGTATGCAATAATATGCGAAAATACTGCGGTATAGCGATGTATGCGATATAGTTATATTATGATCTGAATCTCTGGTGTTAGGCGTAACGAGTATTACGAGTAGTGACAACGCACGAACGTGCGGGTTGTTACATTTACAAACTCCACAAACTTCTAAATCAAATCAAATCAACTAAATGATTCATTTTCTTTGCAAAGTTGAGCTGAATCACAGAAGTAGGAAAATGGGTATACCAAAGCGTAAACCAAACCGTTAGTAGCAGTTTGATTTGGTTCGGTTTTGAATTTCAACCGGTACGGGTTCGGTATTTACCGGTGTTTTACCCGTAAATACCGGTACCGACAAACGGGGAAAAAGGGTTTCAGTACCGATACCGAATATACCCGGTACAGTTCGGTACCGGTTCGATGCCATTACTTCCATAAAAAACGAGTAGCAACTTAAGAAGCAAAATCAATGAACTAAGTATCAGCTTATAATTTCCAACCTCTACTATATACATAATGTTCTGTACATTGTTTTACTTATTTGATTTTTCAAAGATTCCAATTGTAGTTTACTCCCATCCAAAACAATAGTCCACTTCTATACCAAAAGATTAAAATAGTATTCCAATCATGACCTTGACATTCACTTTTGTAAATTCAGTTGTATCTTCGATACAAATTAAGAGTTCAGTGCAGTCATAAATCTAAAACAAACAAATGTGAGCAAATAACTTAACTAAAAGTCTAAAATCAACTATTGATCTGATCAATCATAAACAGAAATCAACCATTAATCAATTATAACTATGATTGAAAACTTTCAACAGAAGAGAATAAACAACAAACCTGGTATACTTGTCGTCTTGATCTTTTTGTCGTTGCTCCTGCTTCTTGTCGTCTTGTTGGAGGAATAGAAAAGAGGGTTATGGTTTGCTAGTATTGCTTATGTTCTTGTGGTCGACTGGCTTAGGGTTCATGTTAACAGAGGTGGGGATGATGGAAGAATAGATAAAAGGGAAAAAATTGTTTATATATTTATTGTTGCCAACCCTAGAAAATAGAAAAAGTGGGTCGTGGGTTTCGTGGTTTAATTCACGTACACCACGACATGAAGCTCCTAGGGGATGGTGTAGGTGTGAATCATGTTCCTATGTGGCAATTAATGATCCAATTCATGCCCCCCACACCCTATAGCTTAACAAATCTATATATATTAATAAAGGAGATGATTTGGGCTATTTGTCCTTAGATGGTGAAGCCAATATGATGATGTGGCAACCATTTGTTTAGTGAACCTTCATTTTGGGAGGGAAAATCTCTACTTCTTCATAAAGAAACCATTATACACAAACCATTGTGTATTTCAACGCGGGATCCGAAACTTTATGGGTCGGATTCATGGTTTCCCAAACTAACCCAAATACAATATGGATCCTATATAATGTTTCTTATCAATCATTCAACCCTAATCTTTCTTTCTACACTTTCTTTGCCAACGGTTATTCTCTCTTCTAAATCCATATCCGATATACATCTTAGGTGCCGAATCTGTTCAAAATTCATCGGTAAATCTACTTGATCAAACTTAAATACTCTTTATTTATGTTATTAGATCACATATACAGTTTTTTTTTGTCTTTAAAACCCAACCGGTATATGTTAATCATTTTTTTTTATTTTTTTTGTAGATTGTTCCACAAAATCTGCATGTATGTAATGAAACTTTGTTAGACCTGTAAATATTGTTTTATGTTTAATCGGAATTTTTGATTTACTTTCCCTTTTTTGTAGTTTTTTGGTTCGTTCTTGATGCTTATAAACCCTAAATCCCAATATCAAAATACTAAAGACGATAATCCTTAAAACTGACCAATATTTCAACAATCGAAGTTAAATGTACTCTTTATATATTTATATGTTATATCTATTTTGATTTATGCAAAACCCTTTTGCCCGACGATAATGTTTATTGTTGTTACTTATTTATAGATAATTGCAGAAAATTCTATATCCGGTGATCCTTTTAGATGACGAAACTTTCAACAATCATAGGTAAATTTACTGTTTAGTGTTTTTTAGATCTTATGTTTCTTTAATGTTGATGATCATGTATTTTTTGGCACTTTTTTGTTGTTGTAGATTATTTTGCATTATACGAATCCAATGTTTTTGAAAAGATTTTGTATTTATTTATTTATATTTCATTCTGTTTTATTTTTTTCCCATATTTTTAATGTGTTTCTAAAAATAAATTCTTTTTAAATTTTTTCAAAACGTCTACTTATTAATGTTGGTAATATTGATTGTTTTGTTATAAATACATTGCCTTTTTTGGTTTTTAATAAACCTTCGTATACATATTTCAGGTATCGACCCCTTGCACAACACTCCTTCATTTTTAAAGCTAATTGATGAAGATTTCCCGATATTTTTGGTATGTTTATTGTTATTCTAATGTTTTATAAATATATATTATGTAAACTGATAAATTATTCTTTTTTTTTAACTCATAGGAAATACCTAATGACTTTGCGTCAATGGTTTGGGGAGACCATCCACCTTACAAAGATTCAGTTAAGATTCATGATGGTGACAATATATGGTTTGTAAGAGTGAAAAAAACTGATGTGGGCCTTGTTCTTGCTGATGGATTCACAAAAGTAGTTAGGGATAGTT
Source organism: Helianthus tuberosus (assembly GCA_030545235.1). Lineage (NCBI taxonomy): Eukaryota > Viridiplantae > Streptophyta > Magnoliopsida > Asterales > Asteraceae > Helianthus > Helianthus tuberosus. The sequence continues at coordinate 46,169,723 of CM060440.1, forward strand.
CTGTAAGAAAAGATGACTACGTTATGTTTCAGTCATATGGACCATCCTCATTTTTTCTAATGGTGTTTAAATCATGTGTTCATAAAAGCTGCTTCATATCCAATATCAACCCTCACGAAGATGTTATTGTAAGTAGTATCTTATAATATATGTATGATGAATAATTTGTTATGTCTGTATATTGGTATTTAAATTATTTGTTAATACTAATTATCACATCATATGCAGGTAATGGCTGATGAATTTTGGAGGCAGTTTTACGGAAAAAATTTCAAAGGTGGTCAATCAACTCTGTATTTAGGAGATAGGTTTTGGAACGTTAACATGGACGGATTAACTGACAGTTGTGTTTTTACTCATGGATGTTCTGAGATGATAAACGAACTTGCCTTAGACAGGAGATCTACCTTTGTTTTCTCACTGCATGGAAATAAAATCTTCGAGCTTTCAGTATTTAATCATCAAACGGGTACTCAAATTCAGAACAACAGGGTTGAGTTAGTTGTTTTGGACGACTCAATCTATGTTGACGATTGTGATGAATTTGCTATTGAGGTTAGAATTATAAATGTACACTATTTGTTTACTTATCAACACGATCTTACAAGTAGATATTTCATTTAAGTCATTGTTATTTCTTTATTTTATATTTAGACCGAACATAAGGATAAGTATATTAGTGCTGGAACTGACATTGAAGAAGGTGTTGCTGTGGAAAGTTTAGATGACAAATTTCATTTGGCAAGTTTTGAATATCTGTTCAATGTAATTCTGTATATTAGAAGCAAATTAATTAACTAATTTTATAAATATTTTTTTGTTGTATTTTTACCATTATTTACTTCATTCTTAATTATATAGGATAAAGACGATTCCAAGTTTGATACCTTTTTCTCATCTCTACTTGAAATGGAAGACCTTAAGAAGAAGGTAATTTTGTTTACATGTTTAATATATTTTTTTAATAATAATTAGTACTATTTTGTTAAACAAATATTTTTTTGATACGTAGTTCAAAGATGATTGGGATACAAAAACTGAAGGCCATGGCAAATCAAGTGTTGTTTGTGATGAAGATTCAACTATTAAGGTTTGTTTTTATTTAACAAATGATAAAAATTGTAAACTTTTACAATTATTTTGCCTTTATTTATTCATTTACAAAGGTTAATTTTATATCTTTCGTAGGATGACCCGAAGGCGAAAACTATTGTTGATGTTGATGAAAATCTAAGTTTAAAGGTTCTATATTTGTTACTTAAATTTAGTTTTGTTAATTTAACTGAATTTGTTTACATTATTTTTAGATTTCTGTTTTCCTTTTTTCAGGACAAAAGCATGAGTCAAACGGATATCGACAACTTTTTGATACCAAAAAATGTTATGGTTTATGAACCGAATCTGTGCTCCACAGTTGTTTCTGATGTGAGTTCTGCTGAAAGTCTTATTTTTTTCCAATAAGGTAGTTACTTATGTATTTATTTACCTGTTTAGGCCATTCCGAACAATACAGTTGATGTTCGTCAATCTGTTTTGCCGAGAAATCAACAGGTAGAGTATCATATATACATATTTTACTTTATAAATTTTATCTTAAAAGACAAAGTAATGATTATTTTTTTGGACTTATTAGGCCACTCGGAAATGTAAGTCGGTTATGATTGTGTCCGATGACTCTGTAATTGCTCATCGTACCCGTTCAAAGTATAGAAACAAAAAAGAAGCTGTTGTTGATAAGATCAGGGCCGCTGAAACCGCACCTGTTTGCCGTAAACGTTCTAATTTGAAAATGACGAAAACAGATTCATTTATTAAATTCACGAAAGTCGCAGAAAACCGATTGGTACGTGTTTTCATATTAGTAATTTTTATTTATTTCATATTTAACTAATAATTATATGTTATAGATTAATTTTATAATTTTGTTTTTTTTTTAATGTTTTCAGCGTTTACCGTCTGCTGTTTCGGATGATTTGTCTCTTTCTGTTCACAACCTGCATGAGGTTTCGATAAAAAACCTTAGATGTGAGGTAACAAACATCAAGACGGTAGCGGAAAAGAATGGTGATGTTTACAGGTATGGTTTTTCCAAGTGGTCGAGATTCTTGAAATCAAATCAAATACACATTGGCGCTACTCTTTTCTTTAAATATGTGAAGTCTTCTCAGCTTTTGATGTTGACCAAAGTTGTTAACAAGTCTACAAAGAAAAGAGGCCGTGCGTGACTGTTTGCATTTGTGGTCGTTAGTTGGGTTTTTAGATGTTTTGGCAACCTGTTGGTTATTACTTAATAGTAGGTTCACAATGTTTTGGAAGTCTGATGTTAGTTATGTTTTCCTTTGGACAGTTAGTACTTAAACAAGTCTATTTTGTAAGAAAGTTAGCAACCCGTTTTATCTTTCAAATTATTACCTAATATTTCGTACTACCTTTATTTATAATTTTTTTATTGTCTTTGCACAACGAATTATATTATCCAACACAAACAACCTAACCTCAAAACTTATTAATTTTATACCAATAGGAAGTTATAATATTTAAAAAACATTAAATTATATCACTCCCAACTCAATATGTTATTGATGTTAAAACATATTATATTTAGGGGATTATATTTTGATAAAATGTAAACTTCAGATTAACCAATCACTTAATGTATTCATTTTTTGTGTAGCTTATTTTCTAATTACATATCTTAACATTTAGTAACTTAATTTGGTTATGTTATTTTGGAAACTTATACATATTTATACATAAAATTGATAAAAAAATGATCCTTTATTTTTTTTTTATTTTTTTGTTGTCCTAGCAACAGATTCATATTTTCAAAAAATGTATAAAGTAATTCCATATATACTCCAGTATCCAATAGAAGTTATTTTAGATATTTTAGATGTTAGATATTTTTCTTTTATTATTAATTCAGAATCATATATAAGTAAATTTTAAACTTTAATATAATTACGGAATATTTGTGCTGACAAAATTTATTTTTGGTAAACGAAATTGAAATTATAATTTTTTTTAAATGTATTCATGTTAAATTATTTTTGTCCGACATACACTTTCCTTAGTCATTCAATGTTTACATAATTGATTTTTATTATTTTTTTCGAAAATATTGTTTCTAACAATATATCGTTAAAAGTTTTCCTATAAATTCATGTTAAATTTTTCTTCATTCATATATTGTATCCAATTAATAACTTTTCTTTTTCCTTGAGTAACTGTTTCAGAGGTAATCTATGGAACAAGAAGGTACGATTACTCTTCTTAATGATGTTAACGCTCTCAGTACAAACTTCACTATAAAGGTGAAGATTATTAGTTTGTGGAGAAAGAAGATGAAAGGTAACGAAAGAGAGACCTATCGTATCGATATGATACTTATGGATGAGATGGTAAGTTTCTTAAATAAATATTTATTAATGTTTTATTTTTTTATGATTTAAAGTTCATATTACCATTTATTTATATTTTATACTTTCTTAATGTACAGGGTACCAAGATTCAAGCTTCTTGCTTACATAGGCTCTTTTCAAAATTTGAGAGACATCTTAATGTTGATGAATGCCTTTTAATAAAAAGGCCATCTCTTGCTGCCAACACTGCATCTTTCAAAATTGTTCCTAACAATCAGAAGCTATCTTTTTATTACCAGACATCTGTCGAAAAGTGTATTAAATGGGACGGGCCACAGTTTGTTTTTGAATTTGTTGATTTTAAGGATGTTTTGTCACAGAGATACAAGGAGGGTACAACAATAGGTATTGTTGTAAATTCTTTCGAAATATCTGTATTATGACATATGTTTCACATTTACTTTAATATATTGTGTTCACTTTATACTAACATGTTACAATTTTTTTATTAGATTTCATCGGTTACGTTGTTGTTTGCTACAAGATTGAGGACACTAACAAAAAAGATGGTACTAAAGGAAAACGCCTCAATCTTAAACTTCAAGATCTCGAGTAATGCAATTTTCATTTTGATATTACTTTTATTTACTAAATTTATTTCCTTTATATTTTATAAAATGTAAAAGGTTTTCTTTTTTTTTTTAATATTTATTTCGTCTATTGGTTTCAGAGATGTTGAGGTTGATTTAACTCTTTGGGATGATTATGCGAAAGACATGTGTTCGTACATGCTGAGTCAAGATCGTGAAGCCCATGTTGTCATTGCTGTTCATTTTGGTGCCGTTAAAACCTACAAAGGTATGTTAATAAGTTTTAAATTTTATTTTAACAATATATATATGATTATGTGATTTATTAATATGTTTCTTATTATCAGGTAAATGGGGGATATCTAACAATTTTGATGGTACCCGAGTCTTCATTAACGACAATTTTGATCAGATATTGACATTCAAGGAAAAGTGAGTAAAATTAACAAAGTTAAATTTTTGCATTGTATCAACTAAATATCTATTTATATTCTTTGTTTATTTAACATTAATGTTTCTAAAATAATTTTTTATTAGGTTTATTGCAAAACTTTCTGCTTCATCCGAGTCAATTGGGTCGTATGTTTTATGTTCTGTTGAAGATGAATTTATGAAAAATGATGTTTTCTCACCAATTGCTTATCTTGGTTCAATCATACAGGTTATTTCTCACAATTTATAATTTACTCAGCATACTAATATCATAATCTTAATTCGCTTTCATATATTTTACTATTAAAACAGCCAAAAAAGGTTGTTATTGTGGGAACTATTGTAGCAATTGTTTCTGATAAGATGTGGTATTATGATGGATGTAACTATTGCAAATCCAAAGTTGAGCAAAAGTTTGAAACATACGATAAGGAAGATGGTACAAGTGATGTTAGAGATGAGAAGGTATACCATTGTTCCAACAAGGATTGTGATGGAAAAGATGTTTTCCCAATGTCGAGGTAAATAACTTTCATTCATACTTCTTATTTTGTAAATAACATGATTTATTTTATTAACTATATAAATACTCTTTTAAGGTTTAAAATACCAATTCGAGTTCAAGATTCAACTGGTACGGTGACACTTACAATGTTTGATCATGAGGCTTTGAAGTTTGTTGGTAAAACTGCAAAGGAACTTATACAAATTCAGGACGATGTAAATATAATACTTCTGTATGATTTACTTAAATTATTTTGTTCATATATGATCTTTACGAGACATCACATGTTTTCAATATAGATACTTAATACCAATGACGTGCCCAGAGCATATCCAGTTGAGTTTGAGACATTGGTTAACATGAAGTGTGCTTTCGTTATTCGAGTAACAGACTTTAATATTTCCAATGCTGTTGAGAATTATGGTATATCAGTTATGACCAATGATGTAGATATTTTGGATCAGCTAAACAAAAAATGGAAAATTGATCAAGTAAGTGAATCTTATATTAAATTATTATTTTTTTTTCATTTATATGATCCTTATAGATATTGACATTTTATTCCAAATGTTAACAGCTTGATGCATCTGAATCGTTTTCTATGGGTCACTCTGAATTCCAGGATGCTGTCGGTGAAAGTGCAAAGGTTTAAGATTTGTCAACTAATATATCATAAAATTAAGAATTGCTTTAGTACTAATATTTCTTTATTTTATAAAGGATGGTGTCTCTTATACTGGTGATAATTCTACACCTGTTTCAAAGGATGTTGCGTCTGATTTCAATAAATCATCAACTGATTTGAAGCGTAATCTTGGTGATGTCTATGTGAGTGAAGATGGAGTGGGATCGTCGGCAAGTAAACCTCGCATAAGTGGTGACAAGATTTCTTTTGATGAGGATAATGCCAAGAATTAATAACCAAATAATCACACTTTTACAAGAAGAAACAATTATTCTAATGTTTGAGAGTTTGTTTTGAATTTTTATGTTGGTTGTGCTTTAAAAACTTTATATGGTTTGCTAATGTAATATGACATATTTATTTAACTGTTGTGTCGTTTGGTTTTAAAGAATGTTTGTTCATGTTTCTTATTTAATTATATTACTTTTTTTAGTAATTTACTCATATGATGTAGATTAAAACCATTATTTCGTAAACGTGTTTACTTTAACCGTTACTATATTTACCTTTACATGACCACTTACTTTTTTTTTCTTAATTTCTTTGTGATAATTACTTACCATTTAAAATTTAAAATATGTTTTATTCATAATTACAGGTAAATTACAGGTATTTAAATTTTGATTGTTTTATTCAAAAATTTCGGAAATTTGATACACTTTCTATATTTATCATTATTTCTATATTTAAGGTAATCATTTTCATTTTAAGTAATTTACATTGATTACTATTATAAATTTCCAAAAATAGATTATCTCTATAAAACCAAAAAAAAATATGCATTTCTTCATTTCAGCATCAACGTTCTTTCAATCTTCATTCAGATTAATCTCACGTTCTATTTCTTATTTCATCACTCTTTCATACATCCAGTAAGTTAGTAATTGTTCAACTATTATGCATATGTATCCTAATTTGTTTTTATATCATTTATATCTATTATGATGTTTGCTACAGTTTATAAAGTTTTGTTATGAGTAAATATTTTTAAATATAAAACTTTTATATCTTAAATTCTGACAGTAAGTTATAATGTTTCATTTTACATTTCTGTTGCTTTTTAGAAAATGGATAATAGGTTTAAACATCAATATTCATCTTCTTCCGAACCTTCCATGACTGCCGTTATTAACGATTGTAAGTGTTGTTCTTTTTATTTTTGTACTGAAACATATTATATTTAAAAATAATTCAATATAATAATTAATTTATTTTGTTCCCAATTTCTTTCAGATTATACACGTTGGTTATCTTACGTTATGAAAGGTAAGTTAGTATTGTAATTAATTTTAAATTTATTATTACATTGTTAAACTTAATCTTTATTTATTTTTATTTTTTATTACTCCTTTCTTGCCCTCTTTAATTATTTTGTAATTGTAGCTCACGAGGCCAGGCATAGAAGAAGGTTAAGAAAACAAATTCTTGATAATAAGAGATCAAGATGTACTACACAAGTTCATCCTTATTTTCTCAAAGGTTACTTCTTTTTTATTAATAATGTTTATTTTGTCAAAATTTCTTAATTTTTTTATAAGTATTATTATCATTAATACTATTTAGTTTTTGTTATTTCATATTTTATTGCTTTAACCATTTTGCTCACTGCAGTCGCCGAGGCAAAAAGAAGGCGTAGGTTAAGAAAACTATTTCTTGATAGTAAGAGATCAAAGTTTACTCAAAATTGTATTCCATCAAAAGTGGATTCAACGTCTTCATCAGCAACACGGGTCGTTTTAAACAACAAAGAAAACATAACACCTAATTTTTCAAACAAAAGCTTGCCTACAAATTATTCACCAGTTATTCCTATAAGTAACTATTCTTTTACTTAAGACCATCTTATTAGTACAACAATATTGTTTTACATCTTATGAAAGTCTTTTTATTATTAGTTTACTTACAATAATGTCTTTATTTTTTTTAGGAGATCGTTTAAATACTTCCTTAAACGGACAAACTTCCATTATAACACCTACTACTATTAAGAAGAACGGAAAAGATGTGCAACACCCTTATACAACACCCAACCGTACACCGTTGTCAAATTTATCAAACATACTACCAGGTTTGTAAACAAAAAGAAAGGTTTTAATTCTAAATGTTTATTTATTATATTTATAACTCTGTTATATGTAAATACTATTTTTTTAATGGTTATTTGTAATATGATATTTGTTATATTTTTTTTAGGAAATCATTGCATTGCTTCAAAATCGGTTACTTCTACATCTGGGTCGGTTTTAACTTTGAATGGAAAGACCAATGTAGTATTGGAAGATTCTTCTAAATTTATTCGAAGTTCGAATACTGCAAACAAAGAAAACTTAACACCTTATTCGTGTATGACAAATATACCTTCAGAAAATCGTAATCCCTCACAGTTTACTAATGCGATGTCTTCTTTGAACCGTATTTCTCCCGGTATATTTATTAATTATACATTTTTCAGAAAACTTTTTATTTTCTACAAAAAATATACCTTTTCTTTAATAATGTTTTATTTGTTACAACAGACAATGTTGCAACGTCATCTACTTTACCACTGAACGATTGTTATTCTATTACTCCGCGGATTGTTAGTAAACGAAATGCTACATCTATGATGACGGATTTGTCTTCTGTTAAAAGGATGTCTTCTGGAAGGCGTAAGTTGACGCATACGCCAATCGAAATAGAACCCATACGAATGGCTGATCTTGATTCTGATGATGAAAATGTTGTTCAACAAGTGATTAAAGACCTCAGGAAAGGCACATCTACAGGTAACCAAAATTAATTGTTAATCATTATATTTTTACATTCTTATGTCTTAAATTTTCGTTTACCTGTGCAGCTTACCTTGACCATGGTGACCAATCTGTTTGTTGTGGGTTATGCTTTGCAAAGTTGTGGCAAACTGAAGCTGGAAAAGGTCGTATGACACTTCAAAAGCGAACATATGCCTTATGTTGTGGTTATGGTAAAGTTGACTTACCTGATTATAAAGAATCTGACCCATCTTACCAGATGCTTTTTCGATCTTTAGATTCCGATAGCAAGTTTTTCTTAAAGAATATTCGACGTTACAATTCAATGTTTTCCTTTACTTCTATGGGAGGGAAAGTGGATACTAAGATAAACAAAGGTAATGCTCCTTTTGTTTATAGAATCAGCGGTCAAAATGCGCATAGTATGGGTAGCCTTCTTCCTAAACCCGGTGACCAACCAAAGTTTTCTCAACTTTATATTTACGATACTGAGAATGAACTGTCCAATAGGAAGACCTTATTTGGGTATGTTATTTTTATCAGCACCTATATTCTTAATCCAATGTTTTTTTATAATTAATTTTTTTATTGTATTTTCTACCTATTGTTAATTATCTTTAATTTTTATACCAGGGACTCAACAACTCAGTCATCTTCCAGATCAAAAGAGCTTGACGATAAATTCATAAAGTATCTAACTGACATGTTAGATTCAAAAAATATGTTGGTAAAAACATATCGGATGGTTAGAAACCATCTTCATGAGAAACCCAATGTTTCTCTTAGGCTTCGTTTGATTTATCAGAGAGATAAAGATGGCAGGACTTACAATTTACCTACATCATCCGAAATTGCTGCTTTAATAGTTGGCGATGAAAATCAAAGTGTGGAACAACGTGATATTATTGTCGAAGAGCAGTCAGGAGTTCTTAAACGTATTAGCGAGTTACATCCTTCATACCTTGCTTTACAATATCCAATTATTTTTCCTTATGGAGATGACGGCTATAGGATTAACATTCCTCATAGGGATTTTGGTCCAAACACAAAGAAGACACGTCCAAATTGCACAATGAGAGAGTTCTTTGCTTATAGGATGCAGGATAGGGACAACAAATTCTCTCTAATCCTTAATGCGAGGAGGTTGTATCAGCAGTTTATAGTCGACGCATACACAATGATCGAAAGCGAGCGGCTAAACTACATAAGATTTCAGCAAACCAAATTACGATGCGAATCGTTTAACAGCCTAAGAAGTGTTCAGCAAGGTGGCCAGACTGATTTGTCTCATACTGGAAAACCTGTGATATTACCGTCTTCGTTTACTGGTGGAGCTAGATATATGATGCAAAATTACCTCGATGCTATGGCTTTATGTAGGAATTATGGGTATCCTGATTTTTTCATAACTATTACATGTAATCCGAAATGGCCCGAGATGATAAGGTTTATTGGTGACACATCACTTAAGCCTGAAGATAGACCCGACATTCTTTGTAGATTGTTTAAGATGAAGCTTGATGCATTGATAAAAGACCTTAAGGAAAAAAAATTTCTTGGCGATATTAATGCTGGTACGTGGAATTTAATTTTTTTTCACTTATTTTATTTGTATTTGCTAATTTTATTTTTTTGACAGTTGTTTACACCGTTGAATTTCAAAAGTGTGGTCTGCCACATGCTCATTTATGTGTTTTTATGAAAGCTGATCATAAGGTTCCTACTGTTGAACATATTGACCCTTTTATCTCAGCTGAGATTCCTGATAAAAATGAAGATCCTGAATTATATTCTCTGGTTTGTGAGTTCATGATTCATGGTCCATGTGGACAGGCTAACTTGAAATGTCCATGCATGGTAGGCAACCGTTGTTCTAAGAATTTTCCAAAGAAGTTTTTGGAGGCTACTTCTGTTGATTCAGATGGATTTCCGCTTTATAGGCGAAGAGACGATGGTCACACAGTTATTAAGAAGGGTGTCACATTGGACAACAGGAGCGTCGTTCCATACAACAAAAGGCTTCTTAGAAGATATCAGGCGCACATCAATGTGGAGTGGTGCAATCAGGCAGGTTCAATTAAGTATTTATTTAAATACATTAATAAAGGACCAGATAGAGCCACTGTTGCTGTTATAGATTCAGACAGAGGGATTGAGGAAGAGATACCGAAAGATGAAATAAAAGAATATTACGAGGCAAGATATGTTTCTGCATGTGAAGCGAGTTGGAGAATATTTGCATGTGAAGTTCACTATCGGTATCCGTCTGTTATGAGGTTACCATTTCATCTTCCAGGCCAGCAAAATGTAGTTTTCAGTGGTGAAGATGATATTGAAGATGTGCTAAACAAACCACAGGTTAATTCTTCTATTTTTTTGGAGTGGATGAACATGAACAAAAAACCAGAAACAACGAAACTTACGTATGTTGAGTTTCCATCAAAGTATGTATGGAAGTTAAAGGATCGTTGCTGGCAGCCGCGAAAAAATTATGTTGTTGTTGGAAGACTTTATTCAGTTTCTCCTTCTCTTGGTGAAGCTTATTACCTTAGAATTCTTCTAACCAAGGTCAAGGGTCCACGATCTTTTGAAGAAATTAGAACCTATGAGGGTGTTGTTTATCCTACTTTTAGGGATGCATGTTATGCGCGTGGCCTATTAGACGATGACAACGAATACATTGAGTGTATTAAAGAGGCCAGTTTTACAGGAAATGGTCATTATCTTCGTTCATTGTTCGGTACACTTCTTTTGTCTAATACTCTATCAAGACCAGAAATTGTTTGGGAGAAGACGTGGGAGTTTTTGTCGGAGGACATTTTATACAATATGCAGAAGGATGCTGGGTTTAGTGGTACAATTTTTTTAAAAAAAAATTCTACTCTATTTTTTTAACACATAAAGTTATTTTTTTTATTTAGTTTTCCTTATTTTAATAAAGTCTGTTCTTAAATATATTAATTTAAATTTTTGTTGTAGGTTTTGCTATCTCAGACGAGCGTTTAAAGAATATAACGTTGTCTAAAATCGAAAAATATCTTATCCGTAATGGATCCAGCTTGCATAGATTCTCACCAATGCCTGTTCCAGATGAAGATTCTACATTATATGAGGCTAACCGTCTAATAAATGAGGAGCTTTCTTGGGATAAGGATGAAGTTACGGCTGAATTCAACAAGCTTCATAATTCTTTAAATGATGATCAAAGAGCAGTGTATAATGAGATTATGACTGCTGTTGGACGTGGTAAAGGTGGTGTTTTTTTTGTGTACGGTTATGGTATTACAGGTAAGACATTTCTTTGGAAAACTTTAGCTGCTTCCATAAGATGCAATGGACATATTGTTGTTAATGTTGCTTCAAGCGGGATTGCATCACTGTTGTTGTCACGAGGCCGTACCGCCCATTCAAGATTTCATATTCCGATTAATCTTACTGAAGATTCCGTTTGTCATATCAAACCTAATTCTGAAATCGCTAATCTTCTACACGAAGCCAAGTTGATTATTTGGGACGAAGCACCGATGGTACACAAACATGCTTTTGAAGCTCTTGATCGTACATTGAAAGATGTTTTGAGTGTCTCCGATTCACGTAATTCTGAACTTCCCTTTGGTGGAAAGACTATTGTTTTCGGTGGTGACTTTAGGCAAATCTTACCGGTTGTACAAAACGGCACAAGGCAAGACATTGCACATGCCTCTTTATGTTCATCTTACATTTGGTCAACTTGCAAGGTTTTAAAATTGACCCGTAACATGCGTTTATCTGTTGGAAGCAGTAGTTCAAACATTGATGAGATAAACAATTTTGCGAAATGGCTTCTTGAAATTGGTGAAGGCAATATTGGTGATGGTAACGATGGCGATTCAACTATAGAAATACCAAACGATCTTCTAATCACCGATTCAACTGATCCAATTCAAAGCTTGATTGACTTTGTATATCCATCAGTTCTTGACCGTTTTAAAGATCGTGACTACTTTTCTGAAAGAGCCATACTTGCTCCTAAAAATGAAGTTGTACATGGTATCAATGATCGTTTGCTTGCATTATTTCCCGGTGAAGAAGTAGAGTATCTTAGCTCAGATAGTCTATGCCCAACTGAGGAAATTAATGATCCATTACACCAAGATTTGTATAATCCTGATGTGTTAAATAGTGTGATTGTTTCTGGCTTACCCAATCATAGATTGGTGTTAAAGTTGGGTGTCCCAGTCATGCTTTTGAGGAACATTGATCAGCAAAATGGGTTATGCAATGGTACACGTCTTCAGATCACGCGTCTTGGTAAACGTGTTATCGAGGCTGAGATACTATCGGGAGGTAATGTTGGTTCAAGAACTTACATTCCCAGAATTAGCATGATACCGTCAGACAAGAAAATACCTTTCAAATTTCAACGAAGGCAGTTTCCCATAACCGTCTGTTTTGCCATGACTATTAACAAAAGTCAAGGACAGTCTCTTTCCAGAGTTGGTCTGTACCTAAGAGACCCCGTTTTCTCTCATGGTCAACTTTATGTTGCGTTGTCGAGAGTAAAGACAAGAGATGGCGTGAAGCTTTTAATATCTGACAAAGATGGAAGGCCAACGAATACAACTGTAAATGTTGTTTACAAAGAAATATTTGGAAAACTGTAGTTTAAAAAATAACCAATATTATCAAATTATAACATTTGAAGTTTATTTTTTTATATAAATTATTGACTAGATTTTACATCTTCATCTATTATAATTGTATTTAAGTTTTAGATTAGATTATTTAAGTACAATTATCATTTGCAAATTTCGTTTACACATTTTTTGGTAATTTCTTCAAATATAAATATCACAATTTATTATAAACTTTTGTAAAACTAATAATTTATAATACCCGTATTATTGAAAGTGATTTTATAGAGTTTTGTAACTATTATAGATCTTTAAGGGTACAATTTGTAATTATATTTTAATTTACTTCAAAATACGTGCTACTCAAAACAAAACCATCATATCACCTGCAACATCATTACCCATCAAGTTCACTTTCACCATCTCACTCGGTTATCTTTTCTTCACCGCCATTCTCTCTTAGGGTTTCAACCTTCATTGCTAACATCTTCTACAATACAATCAACAGCTACACTACAATCAACACAAGAAGGTATGTTCTTGATCTTTAATCCGGCTATTTTGAGGTTTTCCTCATATTGTTTTTCAATGTTTTTGATTTAGATGTTATAATTACAAGATTTTAAAATGTTCTTATGTTCAATCCACTGTTATACTTAAATTTGTTTAATAACAATCCGATTATTAATTTGATGTTATGTTTACAACAATTTCCCACTTTTTTATGTTTCTTAATTTCCTTTATCGTTGTAAACCGCAATTATATGATATAAATGTGATTAAAATTTACGTTCACAGATAATAGCTAAGTCAAACTTGCTTATTCATTGTAGGAATCAATTTATATGTATATTTCAATCTTTATCAGTAATAAAATATTTCTTTATTTTAAGTGTTTTTATTTTGTGATGTTTTGATTTTATTTTTTGATCTAAAAAGTTGTTGATAATAATTTTACAGATATGGATCCAAAAACAAGTAGTTATTGTTTCTTGAAGTTAATCGATCTTCATCATCCCACTAAACTGGTATTTAATTTATGTTATTATGTTTAAAAAACAAAATATGTTGACACTTATATGTTTTTTTGTTTCACATTATAGGAAATACCGAATGATTTTGCCAAATTACTGTGGGGAGAACAATTCCCATATGGTGATCGTATTATAATTTTTGCTGCTGACAACTTATGGATTGTTGAAATTGAAAAATATGGGTCAGGTCCTGTTTTAGGTGATGGGTTTGATAAAGTCGTTAAAGACAGTGGTTTACAAAAAAACGATTATCTTTTGTTCAACAGTATTGGACCAACTACATGGTATCTCGATGTCTATAAGTCATGTGTCTTGGATAACTCTTTTATTACTTCCATTAGAGTTGATGATGATTTCGTTGTAAGTACTCTATATAAAATAATTATTTGTTTATCTCAAATTTGTTATGTGAAAATTTTGTTTAACATAATTGTTAACAAATTTACAGGTCATGCCGGACAAATTTTGGGGACAGTTTTACGGCAGCAGTTATAAAGGTGGATCAGCAACTGTTTATATCGGTGATAGGTTTTGGAATGTGAAGATGGAGATGTTGTCCGGCAAATGTGCTTTCACTGATGGATGGTCTAATTTGATTACCGATCTTGAATTAGAATCTCGGACTACTTTTCTTTTTACAATGGCTGGATATGAGGCTTTTGAGTTGGCCGTTTTTAATCATCAAACCGGTACTCAAATGTATTTCAAGAAGGTTGACGTTGTTGTGTTGGATGATCCTATTTACGGAGATGTTGGATTTGATTTACTGCTTGCGGTTAGTGTTATTATGCTTACAATACATTTTTTTTTCATAATATGAGGTAATTAGTTAATATTGAAGTTAAAATTGTTGTTGTTTTTTAATATTATTTTTTTTTGTAGTCGGAACACAAAGAGAGGGTGATTACCAACGAAAGTGATGTTGATGAAGATCTTTCTGGTCATATAGTTGTTGAATCTAACCGGTTTTCATCTTCCTCTCATACCTATCAGTCCCACGTAAGTGTTTCACAATGTCCGTTTTCATTATATACTGCTTCGTGTTCTATACTTATATTTTTATCATTTATTATTATTTAGAATGACCAAAAAGGAAAGTCAAAGATTTTATTTGGTCACAAGACTATATCTCCAAAGGTTGTTTCTTATATACTGTTTTTATTTAATACTTAATTTATATAAATTTAATACAGCTGGTTATGTTAAATAATTTATGGTTTTGTAGGTTAATCCTAAGGTAAAGTCTTACATTTTTCTTGGCGATAAAGTGCTTCTGACAAAGGTTGTTTATGTTATAATTGTACATGTTTATATATATGGTTTTAACACTTAATGTATCTTATTCAATTATGTAGGCTAAACCAAGGTGTAAATCATTCAGATGCATGATATCTTCCGCCGCTCATGTTGGTCGTAAGTGTTGTACATCAGGGAAGTTCAAAGAAAATGATGTAATTAAATTCACCAAGAAAGCCGAAAGGAGACTGGTAAATTTTATAATATTAATTTTTTCCTTATAATATAACATAATACAGGAGACATAACTTATGACTAAACAAGA
Organism: Helianthus tuberosus; assembly: GCA_030545235.1. Classification (NCBI taxonomy): domain Eukaryota; kingdom Viridiplantae; phylum Streptophyta; class Magnoliopsida; order Asterales; family Asteraceae; genus Helianthus; species Helianthus tuberosus. The sequence goes on from CM060440.1 coordinate 46,185,255, forward strand.
TATTTAATCCGTTAATTTATTTCTCAGCGTTTACCGACTGATGTTTCAAGCCATTTGTGTCTTTCTGTTGACAACCTGCACCATGTTACAATTCATAACGAAAAATGTGAACTACTTAAGTTGGCCACAAGACGCGAGAAGTCTGGGAAAAGTTTCAGGTATGGTTTTAAACAGTGGCCAGCTTTCTTGAAATTGAATTACATCGACTTCGGCTCTACTCTTTTCTTTACGTACTTGAAGTCTTCTCATCGTTTGATGTTGACCAAAGTTGTATCCAAGATCACAAAGAAAAGAGGCCGTTCGTGAATGTTGGTTATTATGTTATGTTAGATGGTTAAGTATGAATATTTAATGTGTTTTATGGTTTGTTTGTTTTGAAACATTGTGATACTTCTTATGGTTTGTTAGACAACTTTTTTGGTAATATGTATTTGTTTTTAATATGCTTATTACGTGGTTATGTGAAATTCATGTTAGGTTACCATTTAACGTAATAAATAATAAATTAATAAATTTAACCTAAAGATATTATTGATTATCAAGATATATTTTATGTTTTTATTCAATAACATTTGACTATTATAACTCCTCAATCAAGAATCATTTTGTTTTCGTAATGATATTTTAATTTTAGAAACTTCCATATAATTGTAACAAATTAGAACGGAATAATTACAATTTATTTCTGTCAATACATATATTTGGAAACATGTATCTTCATTAGTTATATAAGTTTTCAAAAGATTTGTAATAGCATTTAATTATTATATATTACTATATTACTATATGTCTCATATATATATATATATACACATAAATACATATTATGGAACTCGGTTTTCTGTATGATACCAAAATAGTTTGTTTTTATATCTAAAGTTGTCTGAACCAATTCAACTCAGCTGGTGTTGATTCTCGATTAAATCTACAAGGTTAGATAATTCAGTTGTGTATGTTTATTAAACCTATTATTCTTGAAGATCATATTATTTTTACACTTTTATAATATTGTTGTTCATATAACTGATAACCATGAATGATGTTAAATGTTCTTAAACTAATAAGAATAGATTATCACATGCTTGAAAACGTTTCAGTATGTGTTTTAATTTATGTTTTTTAAGCAATCATATATTAAAACATTGTTAACAAGAATATATTATTACAAATCATTTTTTTTTCATATATGATGTTACAGTATTCAACTTATATTATGACAGGAATAAAAAAAATTAATTATTTTTTAAACATTTTTTTATATATATTTTTAATTGTTTTTTCTACGTTATATTTGTTTGTAGCTTTATAATATGGCTGAAAGTTCTTCCAGGTATTTTTTTTTAATGATATACTTTCTTGCGTAAAATACCCATTATCAACTTATATTATATTAATATCTTAAGTTTTTCAATCAGTAGTAGAGAACCTTTCTTTTGTAGACACATGAATGGAGCGGACGAAGTTTTACTGGTATTATATAAATTCATACATTTGATAAATTTAAATTTTAATCTTATGTTGGTATACAATTTTAAATTTCCTTATCTTTTATAAATAAGAATTATAATTATAAGTTATTTTGGATTACTTCTTTATTAGGCAATTCCTTCGGACGCTGCATCCAAATTGTGGGGTAACGATAATTCACCAAAAAATGTTATTATACAAACTCAAGATGGCCGAAAATTTGATGTTTCTATAAGTGAAGCCAAAGGAAAACATTTCTTTTTCCATGGTTGGTCAAAAGTTGTTGAACATTTACAACTCAAAAAAGGATGTTTCGTGCTCTTCAAACCTTTTGATAAATCTATATTCAAAGTAACACATTTCATTGAAGGTGTGTTTCAAAGCTCATTCTGGACATCGCCACTATCTACAACATCTATCTTTGTTGTAAGCTTATTTTTTCTTTCATATTACTGATGTTATTAAATTTATGTTTTATGAACTGTTTAATAAAGTAACATTTTTTTATATTTTTTTAATATTTTTACAGCTCATTCCTGACTCTATACTGGCAAGTTACTATGATTATACGTCCGATGATATAATTTCCATTATAGATGTAGGCAACAAAATCTTTCACGTCAAGATTGAAACACTGTTTGGTAAAGTTGGTTTCTCCATTGGTTTTGATGTTATTGTTAGTTTGTTTCACTTGGAGGCGGGTTGTTATTTAATATTCACAAGAGGTTTTGGAAATTATTTCCATTTAACAATTCTTGAAAAAAATGGTGTTGAAATTAATTATGCTGATGTACAACTTGATGAGGTAAGTATACATTTGCTTGCTTTTTTTATACATTTAATTACCATATTACTATATGTTATTCTAATAAATGTTGTCTGTTATTTTTTAGACTATAGTTGCACCTATTGATGTAGTTGACGAGCCAGCTATTGATGAACAAGAAAATGTTTGTGTTTATAAGTTTCATCGTATGGCTTCTAAAGATTTTGTAAGTTTTAATATTATTTTAGAAAGTACTAAATATAAATAATTACATATTTTTTTAAATGCACATAGAAATACATTATTATTTTTTTTATTCTTATTAATTTTATTTAAAAAATAATACAGCGACTGCCTGATAATGTTTCAAGAATGGCTAAACTTGGTGCTGATTTAAAACCTATGACCGTCAGACTTTTGCATCTGCCTGAGCAACTTGAGTTTACCAATCCTACCAGACGTGAAAAGAGAGGAGAAGATTGGCGTTATGCTTTATCAAAATGGTCCAAATTCATGAAACGTGCGCGCATTAACGAGGGTGATACGGTTTATTTTTCTTTTGATAAAACTCATCAAGTGTTGAATGTTGACTTGGTGGTACCTCACCCAAAAAAGAGTAGGGATTAGTTTTTTTACATTTAGGTTTTGGATATTTTGTTTTCGTATGATATACATTTACTTTGTGAGTTTTAATAGTTTTTAATTTTTTATTCATACACCTTATTCGTCATTAAAGTTTTCTTTTATTAAAAATTTCGTATATATTTATTTGGTGTGAAAGATAGATTAACAACACGTGACTATTCACGGGATATAACCTACCTTGATTACTTAATTACTTTTCATGAATTGAAAATTAACCATTTGTTTGGTTATATTCCGTATTTTAAGAGAGTAATTTGATTACTTAATTACTTTTCGTGAATTCAACATTAACCATTTGTGGTTAAATATTATTTATTATTCACTTACAAGTCTAAATCTAATTTAAGAAATATTGTAATTGTGACAATTTTTTCCATTCAGTTACATATATAAACTTATTTATAAAAAAATCCTATTTTTAGAAATTCTATTTTACTAATCAAACACTATCTTTTATTTTCGAAACTAATAAATTTTATATTCTTTTCATATTTAATGTTATTAACTTGGTTCCAATTCATTTTAGTCATCTTTTATTTTTTACTTCATTTTGTTTTGTTACAATACATATTTATTACATCTTACATTCAACTTATATAAACAATACGAATCACATATACACATCAACAACTTATTATCCGTCAATATATCTACTTAAACATTTATAATCAACGTATATCTTACATTTATTTTTCTATCTCCCTAGATTTAGGTTTGTGGTACAATGCTTTTGTTTTTTTAGTATTTTAAATTCAGATTTCCATTTTAATTTCATCCCTACAACCCGTTTTTCATAAGTAATATAAATTAAGTATATCAGAAGTACACACATGTAATTTATCTATACACCTTATTCATCGTACAATTTTTCGTTTATATATAGATTTGTATATAATCTTTTTGTTTACAAAGATAGATTAACAACCCGTGAGTATTCACGGGTTATAACCTAGTACAACAATAAATGAAATGCTAAACGCATAAAGGTCTCATTTTTTAATTGTAAATACAACTAGGGGTGCTCAGGATTCAATTTTAACAGTTTTTTGGGTCAAACCACAAATTAAACCGTTAGTAATAGTTTTTTTATCATGGCAAACCAAAACCTATAATATATGTCAGTTGATGGTTGTTGTGGTGGTGGTGGCGGCTGATGGTGGTTGCAGTTGATGGTGGTGGTGGTGGCTGATGGTGGTGGTTGTCGATGGTGATGGTTGTCGATGGTGGTGGCGGCTAATGGTGGTCAAAGTTAGGATTATTAAAATCCAATAACTAAGTTTGTAGAACATAAGCAGCCACATCAGTCAATAACTAGGTTTCTGTCACGTAAGGTGTAACGTCAGCAAAAAACTAACCCAGATAGAAAAAACGGGCCAAATTCTTTCAAGTTTGGATAGTTACAGAGAATTTTTGAAGTTGGGATTAATGTTGGCCAATGAGTGAAAGTTAGGATTATTAAAATCTAATAACCCAACTTTTTTCATTAACAATCGAAAAAATATTTCGAAACAAAATCCCATGAATTAATCCTAGATCCCTCACATAGTTTCAAGAATTCAAATACCCATATCGAATAGCTAACAGAGATTTAAGATGAAATTTCATTGGATTGTGAAGATTGTTGTAAGTTTAAAGTTTGAATCATGTTCTATTTGATCTGTATTTTGCGGTTTTTAACTTCTTGTTTGTTCTTTTTTTTTAATGAAATATCTTTAGCCGTTCAAAAAAAAGAAAATGAACCACTCAATAAAATAAATAACATTATCACATAATTGGATTCTATGAAGTTGGTGTTACTTTTGTCTTCTAACGAAACAGCTTCTACTTGTAAAACAAAAGGTCCCATTAATCATTCAACCTCACATGGTGGGCAGAGATCGAGTACCCAAACAAGGGCAATTGTGTTTCACAAGTGGGTACCAATGTCTATACATGTATAATTAAAATAGTATCAATAGTTATCATATTACTTTGGCTATGATATACAATATGATAAACAAACATGTCTTTTTATCATTCTATCAAAATAACTCGTTCCCATCCGTCTTCAATTCTCTCATACTAAACACCAGCCAAATGTTTGTTAAGTATAGTCTCGCGTATATTGTTTTTCCGTATGCATTGGCCTTTCAAAGAAAAGTGAAGGTTCCCGATGCATATAAGTTAGGTAAGGGGACTGTGTCAAACACGTCGCATGAGCATTTTGTTTGTGCGTGTTCTTCCCATTTTCCTTTATTTCAATTGTAATCGTATTGTAAATTTGTTTATAAATGGTGAAAGGTATCCCTACAATACCATCCATTATTTGAATGTTCATAACTATAGGATAAAGTAGTAAGCAAAAGCAGATTTATGACCATTTACAAAAATATTAAAAAGTTTCATTTTAAATAAAGTTGGATATTTTAGTTGTGGCTACATGCATTGAATCAAAAATTATGCATTACAACTAAAAGAAACAAGTGTATAGTGAGAAATAAAACCATCCAAAGCATAAACAACCAAGAACTACCATCATTCAAGAACAAACCAAACCTACTTCAATGATATATTATGGCCAGTTTCATTAGGTTCAATGCATTAATATTTAATGCCAAACTAGTTAATGGTTCTGGTTGCTTGTGGTTTTGCAGAGGCGGTGACAATCTTTGGCAGTCAAGGTCAATCGACGACAAGGTTGGTGTTATGGTGTTGTCAAGGTTGAGTGATGATCAAGTGCAATAACATGCGTTCATTGGTGGTCGAGGTTGACTAACGACAATTATGGTGATTGAGGTTGATCGAAACAATCAGCAACGACAATTAGGCTGACTATGATTATAAGTGCTAAATGATGATAGGTGGTCAGTTAGTGGTTGTAGGGCGGTAACGCGATGGACATTGAAAGTAATTCAACGGCTACGGTTTCGTCCTTTAGGATTTATGACTATCATATTATGTGTTTATGCAATTATTAGAAGAATAAATGTGTAATATTGTGTAGGGATCATATTTATAGAGTTAGAATTGTATCAGAGTGAGTAGGAAACTTGATAAACCTAACTTTCATAACAAAATAATCCAATTAATACTATTATTATCTAATACTATGAGAATATATTTTTCTAAAAACCTCTCTGCGGCGGAACCCTAATCGGCTTTTCCCGCTCCGGCATAACAGCCTGAAATTGTTTGGAGGCTGTGCTCTCCAAACATATCGAGATTTTTAGCCGGGGTCGGGTATTCTGATTCAGGGTTTCTTCCGGCGGTCTTCCTGCTGCTATTCTGGTTCTCTCTGGCTGTGTTTCGCAAGGAGCGCTCGACGACGACGGCAATAAACCGATTAGCGTGTGAGGTGTTCAATATTCCTTTCGGTTGGAACAGAATACCTTCCATTCTAATCAGTAGTTGTCTAATCCATTCGCCTCCGAGGATTCATCAGTCTTTCCTTTTGCAATGGACGAAATAGACGACGGTGGGGAGTGGAACGAAGTCACCTCCAAAAAGACTTCAAGGCCCAACGGAGATTCGGGTACCAAGAACCTAAGAGGAAACATTACTAAATTCTACATCAGCAATCTGCCTAAGGGATGCAGGCCATGGGACGTCGCAGACTTCGTTAAAGTTTTCGGTGAGGTCTCGGGGGTCTACATCGCTCGGAAACTTGACAAAGAAGGTAGGAGATTTGGTTTCGTAAGTTTTGTCAATGTGGTGGATGTGAAGGAAATGGAGCGAGCTCTAAACGGCACTAAGTTGGGGGGTCCAAACTGATAGCAAACTTGGCAAGATTCGCTAAGGAGAACGTCGGTAAATATGGTGGGAAGCGTGGAGAAGATAGAGTTAATGTCAAGGAGAGACCTACATATGCTCAGGAAAGACCAGTTCACAACCCTTCGGGCCCCATGCATGGAAAAGGAAAACTCTTCAGTGACTTGTTCAGGAATGATATTCCTCACTCAGATTATAAGAGCCCCCCGGTTACGGAGACTGGTATTGTTATCGATATCGCAGACGACACGCTTGCCTTCAGTGACCTGATAGGCTGTGCCTTGGTGGGGAGGTGCAAAGATTTGAAGATCCTTAGGAAACTCAATGTCATTCTAGTTGAGAACGGTTTATCGGGGGTTTCGCTAAGCTACTTAGGAGGACTATCTATGCTCTTGAAGTTTGATTCTGACGAGTCATGCGTAGAGTTTATGCTTGATCATCTTAGATGGAATTCTTGGTTCTCTAATCCAGACCCTTGGAACAACCAGTCTCTCCCGTTCGAGAGGCTGGCTTGGGTTAGGGTCCAAGGCATCCCAATGCATTTGGCGGATAACGACGTGTTCAACAACGTTGCGGAACACTTCGGGAAGATAGTACATGGGTCTCAGATAGAGGCGACCGACGCTAACTTATCTTTCAGTTGGATAGGCCTACTTGTCGGAGATGGCGATAGGATTCAGGGCCACGTCACCTTGAGGTGGTCTAATAAAAATTATAGAGTTTGGGTAGAAGAAGAGATCTGTGACTGGGTGCCGGATTCTGTAGGCAAGGTGACGTTTCCTGGTGAAGACTCGTCGCAAAAGTTACATCCCGTGTCGGAGTGCATGGCTCAGTCGGAACCAATTGGCAGGGGAGATGACCTAGGTCTCGATCCGCAGGTGGAATCTCCGGGGATAATTCAGAAGTCGGCTAAGGAAAACGAAAAGTCGGAAGAGTTTAATGCTGCCGCCATATCCGGGTCTCAAAATGGTGGAAATAATAATGTGGAAAAGGTCTTTAACGATTCGGTTACTTCCCAGGTGGAGAATACGAGGCCACGCTCTGGTGGGGCCCTTGGTCACTCGAATAATGAGGTGTTCTTTTTTAATTCAGGGATTGAAAAGTTGAGGTCCAAAAAAAGAATTGTTAAGAATAGGCCCAGAATATCGTCCCACTTACGGAGTGGGCCCTCTAGCCCAATATCAGAGGAGAGACCCAAAAAAAGGCCCAGAGATGAAGGTGAATTTTCTTTTGACCTAAATGCTGCTGCTGTTGACCATTATGTGGAGGATTCATTACCCGAGAAGGACCCTGGTTTAAATATTAATTCTCAGACGGTGGAGGAGGAAGCTACCTTCCTAAACGATGATCCTATCGACACGGGGTTAATTAACGGTGGGGGAGATAGAAATAGTGAGGTTCCGTCTGAGAGGGAAGAAGCTATAGTGGCTGATACCTTTGACAACCAGGATAAAGAAGAGGTTACAGAAACTATCAAGATTGCCAACATAGTCGGAGTAGATCTGGAGAATCATAAAGAGCTGATCAAAGAGGTGATTAGAGGTGAAGGTAAGAATGTGGTTTATCAATGAATTTGCTTTCTTTAAACATCAGGGGTATAAATGGGGGAGCAAAAGCAAATTGGGTCAAAGAGATAAGATTGGTTCACAAAATTGGGGCAGTTGCATTACAAGAGTCTAAGGTGGAGTCGTTGTCTAAATCGGGTTTATCTGGATACTGGGGAAACTCTAATTTTGATTTCGCATTCGAGCCCTCTGTTGGTCTTTCGGGGGGGTCTTATCTGGATGTGGGACCCTAAAATCTTTAAGATTGAATCTACTGTTCACAATAGATGTTATCTGATGATTAAAGGAACCATGGTTGGTAGTGGGGTGCCGGTGAACTTAGTTAACGTGTACGCCCCACAAAGTGTTTCGGCTAAAAAACAGTTATGGGAGGATCTCTCAGCAGTTCTAATCGCTTCAGAAGGTCAGTGGGTTTTGGCTGGTGATTTTAATGCGGTCCGCAATCAGGAAGAAAGGAAACATTCGAGCTTCAAAGTGGCTTGCGCTGAAAATTTTAATAACTTCATTTTTTAGAACGGGTTGTTAGAATATGCTATGCACGGGCGTAAATTCACTTGTATCAGGGATAATGGTAGGAAACTCAGTAAGCTGGACCGTTTTCTAGTATGTTCGGAGTTTTTTAATATGTGGCCTACAGCTTGCGTGAGAGTGCTTCCTGCCAGGCACTCTGATCATTGTCCAATTATTTTAGAAGTGGTTAAACTTAACTTTGGCCCCAGGCCTTTTAGGGTTTATAGCTCGTGGATTGGGCAGGTTGGGTTTGATGAAGCGGTCAGGGAGGCTTCGGATAGTTTTGTTCCTAGTGGTAGTCCCGATGCTAGTCTCTCGTCCAAGTTTGCTCACATCAGATCCCGCCTAAAGATTTGGAGGGATAAGTTCTTGGAGAAAGAGAAAGAAACTGTCAACCTGGCCTTAGAAGAATTGGAAGTCCTGGAAAGAGAAATGGAAGATAGAGATCTCTCGGAGGAAGAAGAATGGATATTGGCAGAAAATAGTAAGACTGTAAAAGAAGCTGATTATAGAAAATCGTTGGATCTAAAACAAAGAGCTCGGTTGAGGTGGGCATGTGAGGGAGACGAGAACTCTAAGTTCTTTCATGCATCGATCAATAGTAGGAAAGCGGTCAACTCTATCTTCGGGCTCAATATTAATGGTGATTGGTGCTCAAAACCGTCGACTATTAAGAAACAGGTTCTCTCTTTCTTTCGGGATAAATTTAAAGACCCATGCCCTTCGAGACCGGATTTGGTTTGTAGTAACGTGAAGAAAATCTCGGAAGCCGATAGTCTCCTTTTAATAGAGCCTTTTTCGGACCAAGAAATCAAAAACGCTGTTTCTGAGTGTGGAGATGATAGGGCCCCGGGTCCAGATGGGATGAACTTCAAGTTTATTAAACATTATTGGGACTTATTTAAAGAAGACTTCGCGAAAGTATTTGATTCGTTCCACAACTTCGGTGACATTGCTTTAGGAAGTGGGGCTTCTTTTATAGCTCTCGTTCCTAAGGTGTCCGACCCGGAGTCTCTTAATAACTATAGGCCCATTAATCTTGTGGGGGTGATTAGTAAGGTAATCTCAAAAGTCTTAGCCAACCGGATGCGGATGGTGTTGGACGGGGTAATATCCGAATCTCAATCGGCCTTTCTTAGGGGAAGGTTCATATTGGATGGTCCTCTCATAGTCAATGAGATTATATCCTGGATCAAAAAGAAGAATTCTAAAGCCTTTATTCTCAAGCTTGATTTCGACAAAGCGTATGATAATGTAAACTGGAATTTTGTGGTGAACATTCTTCGTCAGATGGGCTTTCATGAAAAATGGTGTCTTTGGATTATGGGTATTCTTAAATCGGCTAACTCCTCGGTGTTGGTCAATGGAGCTCCAACATTTACTTTTAGATGCGAGAAAGGAATGAGGCAAGGGGATCCCCTGTCCCCTTTCTTATTCTTGGTTGTGATGGAGGCTCTCTCATGTATGATTGACAAAGCGAAGGAAGCGGACATTATTAGAGGTATTAAGATCGCTAATAATGGTCCGTCGATCACCCATCTCCTCTATGCGGACGACGCGATCATGTTAGGTGAATGGTCAAGGAACGATTTGTTGAATGTCGTTAGAATCCTTCGTTGTTTTTATTTAAGTTCGGGTTTGAAAATCAATATAGATAAATCTTATCTATATGGGCTAGGTGTTGAGTTGGATGAAGTTGGGGGGCTAGCTAATGAGTTTGGTTGTAAGCCGGATTGTCCTCCATTCAAGTACCTTGGCCTCATGGTTGGTGCAAACATGAACCGTGTGGCTAATTGGCAACCGGTATGTGACATTTTCCGGGCTCGACTAGCTAAATGGAAGGCCCATCTTCTTTCAATTGGAGGAAGGGTGGTTCTTATTAAATCGGTGTTGGAGAGTTTGCCTTGTTACTACTTCTCGCTTTATAAAGCCCCTAAGAAAGTGATTGCTTCATTGGAGTCGATGATAAAAAAATTCTTGTGGGGGGGCTCGTCGGAAGAAAGAAAATTACATTGGGTCGCTTGGGACAAGGTTACCCGTCACAAGAAAAATGGTGGATTGGGCTTAAATAAATTATTAGACGTGAACACGGCTCTCCTATTCAAATGGGGATGGAGATACAAGACAGAAGATAACTCTCTTTGGAAAAAGTCATTGATGCCATTCATACGAGTCGGGTCGGATGGGAGAGTATCCCTTTTAAAAAATATGCCAGTGGGGTCTGGGTCAATATTGAAAAAAACTTCATTAACTCCAAAGCTGGAGGACAACACCTGAGGAACTACATGCTCGATTCTGTAGGGAATGGAGGAAAGATCTCTTTTTGGTTGGACAACTGGCTATTCAACGAACCCCTCAAGACCAAATTCCCAGATTTATTTAGGCTTGATATGAACAAGCAATGTACAGTCGCTGACAGGATCATTCAGACTGGTACCGAGCATCAGTTCCAATGGCAATGGAGGTCGAGTATCTTCGATGCAGGGCTTATCTCAGAGCTGGAACAGTTGATAAATGCCCTTGCGGGGGTCCAGCTATCGGCAGCCGCAGATAAGTGGAAATGGGGAGCGGATTCGAAGGGTGTATTTTCGGTCAAATCTGTTAAAAGGTTATTGAAAGAAGATCCGGTTATCGAAGATTCTTATGTCATGAACTGGTGTAAATGGGTCCCTGCGAAAGTCAATATTCACGCCTGGAGGATGGTTATGGATAAAATCCCCACAATTGAAGCTTTAAGGAAAAGGAACATTGGCGTCGGTGATTCGACTTGTCCGATGTGTCAGTCGAACGACGAGACGGCTGAGCACGTTTTTATTGGGTGTTATATCGCAGCGAATGTCTGGCAAGGAATAAGTTCCTGGTGCAAGATTCCAAACGTCTATGCGTTCGATCTCAAGGATCTTCTTTCTTTCGGCAACAACCTCAACGCTTCGGATAAAAAGAAAGACGCGGTTCAAGGTATTATAGCTACTGTATGTTGGAGTATTTGGCGAGCTAGAAACAACGCCAAGTTCTCTAATTCCCCTATTAGGATTGATAGCATAATTAGCGAGTCTAAAGCTTTGGGTTTTTTATGGTTCTCCATTAGATCGAAATATAGAGGATTAGATTGGCAAGACTGGGCGTCGTTTGTAAATATGTAATTATTGTAGTTGGTTTGGTGGCGGTCCGTCTTGGGTCGGCCTTGTTTTAATGACAGTTACCTTTCAAAAAAAAAAAAAATACTATGAGAATATAAAATTATTATTACTCTCTTATTTGTATGGGCCAAGTGCAAGACCCCTCAATGGCCTACCGGATAAATTAGAGCCCACACATGACTTATCTATATGATCCCTACAGTATTTCATATAATTTTTTAATTTAATTTACATAAACAATAATAATAAAATAGAAATTGGTATATTCCTTAAAATAAATGAAAGCAACTCCAACATTGAAAATGGGTTTTCTTGTTGACCAATAACCATGAGTTCCACGTGGGGAGTTGGCACTGGGATCCATTAACCAACCACTCAACTTGACCCACCACCTCATCCAACGGTTGAACATGAGTCACGTGACTAGCGGTGTGCACAATCACCCATCTCTTTATCATCTGAAAATTCAGATTTGGATTTAAGTCCCTAGTGATATGAGAAGTTTGCAAATAGTAAGATTTTATAGCTTCATATTAAACATACCTCTCAGTTGACAGGTGCGACTATTATTTGATTAGAAGCACTAACAGATCCAGAAAAAAAGTAAACATTTATCTTAAAAAAAAATTACCCTACATATATAACAGAAAAAATATTTGTAACTGTACATTTAACAATACATTTATCGTTAACTTCCACATTGTGGGACAACACCCCCTTTAAAGCCCCCCGTAAGCTAGATTAAAAAAACAAATTAAAAAATATATGATTAGTCTTCCTCCCCTTTAACCCCTTTAGCGCCCGCCAAGAGCTTGGTTGGGGCATTCCATAGCGCCCTTCAATGGCGGAGGCGGGGTGTGTAGGCGGCGCCACCCAACTAAGGTGGTTGGGGGTGTTGCCCCACACCGTCCAGTCTTACACATATGCATCCGTAATGATATGTGAATAGTCTTACAACAATCACTGAAAAACATTTGAATAGTTTTATAACAAGTCATTGAAACTAAGAAAAATATTTCACACATATTTTGATATGATATGTGTCCATATATAATGGTGAAATTTAATTTTTATTTAGATCATAAACCTAAAAACATTTAATATGACTAATTCCAAAATGATTATGCATGTCTTGTAATCCTAGTGCTACTTTAGAGATACACCATTAGTCCATTATCCATTAGTCACTACACACCAAGTTGTGCTTAGACTAATGGTATTTATACAACTCTTAAATACAGGTTCAAGAAGTTTAAACATTTTATGGTATGATTAACTATGTGAATGACAATTGTTGTTCCAAAAATATGTGAATGATAATTTATGGTCCGGACCCATGCACAAGCAAACATGATATGATAACATCTATATAACCAAGCCTCATGTATTAGCTTTAAATGATTGTAGCACTTCGCTTAATTTTGATAATGTTAATCTTTTAAAAAAATGAACATCTATACTATCTATAATAAGAGACTTTGAGCTGATATAAAACTGCCTATGTGTCAACTCCTAAGCTATGCCACATGTCCATGCTGATGTCATAATTCCGTTTTAAATAATATAATAGGATTTATAAAATATTAATAAATCACAATCTAATAAAGGGGAGTTGAAAAAGAAAAGCGGGTGTTTTAAATTTCAAATTCAAATAACCTAATATAATCTATCCCTTAGTAAATGTCCTCGAAACCTAAAAATCATCTCTCTCTCATACGGTCTCTTTCTCTCTCACTAAAAATCATCTCCGTGCTCTCCATCTCCGATCAGGCTTCCACTCCTAATCTTGAATACCAATCCTAATCTAATCTTCTTCGATCGTCGCCACCCAAAAGTTGCCTCTAAAGATTGTATTGATGGTAAGTTTCTGTATCGGATTTGAAGTTCTGGACATTTGATTTTGATATATTCGTTTTCAACTCAATCTCCCTCTTCAAAATCTTAAATCTTTGTTTGATTGATTTTAGGTTATGTGCATTCTAGAGTTGATTAGGGTTTTTCATCCACCTCCTATTTGGATCTGAGATCCCATGTTTGAAGTGGAGGGGTCCAACGATTAGGGGCAAAAGATTTGGAAGCGTGAGGAAGATAGATCCCTGTTTCAGGCCTCCTGTTCAACAGAATCAGCTTCGGTAATCCCTTTTTTCTCTATCTGCTTTTCTTTCTTTCTTCATTGTCATCTTAGATAGGTCTATCTGCACTACACCTTCTTTTATGATTCTTGGATGTTGATAATATCTTCAGATTCATATTCCATTTAGTTCGATTTTAGGGTTTCAAGCCATGGCTTTGAGGGAAGAGTAACCGCAGCAAGCAATGGCCTCCGCCCGTCTGGTCTAGGGTTTCAAGCCAGGTAAACGTATCTCTTATCTCCTTCGTATGTTTTCAATTTCAAACCCTAATTCTTCAAATATCATATTTACTGTATCAATAACAATTCAAAACCAATTCTCGCATTAAACAAACCTAACAGATTCATCGCAGATCGATTTTGCAAGCGCAATTGCAATGAGGAAGTGGACTCTTCCGTCAGTTCTGTTCCTGTTATGTCTTCTCTTTCTTCTTCCGGATCACGGTACGTTGTTTAGGGTTTTACCGTTTAATTCTTCAGATTTTGTGTTGAGCTTGTCTGCTTGATATAGATGTGTTAGGTGAGAAGTTGTTAAGATTTTGTTCATGGAAGAGTTATGATTTGTTCTAGAATCGGTGACGTGTAGTGTAACAACCCTCGGTAAAATCAATACCCTCATAATATTTCCGACACCCTAATATATCTTATAAAGTCTCAATAAGTCTTTAATAACACCCCGTATGTGAAAACTGAGCCTAAAATATATTATAGTTTATAAAAATAAATTAAGAATGAAAAATATAAGTTGAGGCGGGCCGCTTTGACCCACCTCCACATCTAATGCGGGCCGAATTAGGACCAAGGTTGACTTCGCTGACTTCTCTAGTCAAAGCGGGCCGCTTTAGGGTTTAGTTAAGTTAATGCGGGCCGCGAGTGACTTGGTTACGCGAATGCACCAGAGGTCGACACGTGTCGACATCGTGTCAACCCTAGTAGCTGACTAGTCAAAGCTATGGGTTGATGCGGCCCGCTTTAGGTATAGCGTTCTGGAACGCGGGCCGCGTGGGGATCAGATTTCACAACTATAAATAGCCAGCATCAGATTTCATTTTTCGTCGCTCACATCTTTCTCTCAATCTCGAAATCTGAAGTTATAAGCTTAATATTTTGGGTATTATACCCCTAATTAGCGAGGTTCTGCTCCATTGTAAGTATTATAACCCCGGTTTCATAACAGTTACGCTGCCCGATTGATTTAGGGTTCCGTAACAACTGTCGTGGTTCTGCCCGACGTAGTTGTTGGAATACCGTCTCGGGGAGGGTATTATTAATAATTTCAAAGGGTTATGATACTGACTGAAGAAACACCAACTAAATGGTCGGAACCGAGATAGTTAGGGGGTTTGAATCCGCATAAAAGGTTAGCTCTCCCTCGGTTGATTCAGTTGCAATGGAATTACTTCTCCGGTAGCTCTGCAAAAAAGAATACCGTTAGCCTCGCCAAGGGGAGAAGAGGGTTCTCTCCTTGACCCGACTCCGGCGTGAGAATAAGTATTGGTATCGGAGAAGATAAGTATTTGAAGAGTGAGAGTAGTCTGAGTTTATACCTGAACAGTTCTCTTATTTATATCCGGGAGTTTGGGAGGGAAAACCCGTTATTGAAAAGATAACGGAAAATGCCTAACGCCGTAGCGGTTATTTTTCCTCTGTTAGAGTTCTTTAATCTGACGTTGATTAACCTCGATCCGATGTGAATGCACACGGATCGTGGTCTGATCGATGGCTGGGGGATTGCCACGTGGAAAGTGACTAAGTGGAGATTGCTCTCTAATTGCATGCATTCGTTGTGACTTCAGGGTTGTCTATGGTGATGACACGTGTCCAGACGGTTATAACCGTCTGGGTAGTGCATGATTGTATTTCTTTCTAGAAGATTTCTGTTGTAATCTGATGTGACACCTTGCTGTGTGGGTGCAGACGAATAAATCCCAAGCCTGGGTAAAATGATGTCTAAGTCTGGGTGTTATGGCGGAAGTATTGAGAAAAGGCTCTCTAATCCTGAGACGGCGCAAAGATTTATGTTATCTTTTGGGCGCGCGATTACAAGCTACTGACTTCTTTGTTCCTTTAGCAGGACCAGTGCGCAGCCGCGCAAGGTCAAAAGGCTAGAAAAGTTAGTTTGTGGTATGGTCTCAAATCCTTTTTATGAGGTTTTTGGGACCTTACCCCTTCAAGTCCCCCCAGTCTAGTGTTGTACTTATGCAAGTAAGTGGAGCACTGGACTTAGGAGAGGGAAATGTTTTTTGGGCGCGAAAGGAAATCTTTTCTGAAAAGATTTGAATTTACTGAGTTTGTAAAGATTTTTTGTAAAAAATCTTTGATTTGACATTGTATCAGTAAATTGATTTTGACAGCCTGTCATTGCCAGTTGTTTTTTACCATTCGTGGCTTACACGCGCGCGTGTAAACGCGTGTATGTTCTGACATCTGCTTTTTCTGTTGCTTGGGTAATCGTGATATCCGGAACAGTACTGCGACGGTTACCGATGCTTATTTATTGCGATGGGTATATAATCGTTTGGATAACCCCTTCTGTGTAATCATTGTTTTGTTTGAAAACTTTTCCCCTTTCCTTGTTTTGAAGAAATACTTTCCGTCATTCTCCTGCTTATGTCAACCGGAGAACATCAAGAGGATCTTGTTGAAGAGATGTCGACTGAACTTCCACCATTGAAGTGGCCCAGGGCGTCTTTTGAGGGTTTAATCCAGAATCTTAAATTCCCGGAGAACTGGGGTGCCTTGTATCCTGAAGAAGGGCAAACGGCAGCGAATGCTCCGGCAGGGTATATTACCCTTTTTTGGGATTTTTTCTGCGATGGTAACTTTCGATTGCCTGTTACGAAATTTTTCCTTGAAATTATTGGATTTTACAATCTGCATATCTCCCAACTTCACCCTATTGGTATGGTTAGGGTTCGTCATTTCGAATTTGTATGTCGAACGATGCATGTGGAGCCAACTGTTCCTCGATTTAGGGTTTTTCATCAGATGCACTGTACCCAAGGATTTTACTCATTTGTTCAGAGGGCTTCCGCAAAGAAAATTCTTCATCAGCCCCCAAAATCATTTCATGATTGGAAACAGAAATTTTTCTTCATTAAAGCTGGAGTGATTCCGATGAAGATGAAGCTAAGAGGGAAAGACGATGTTCCGATTGAATCTATTCAGACCCCTGTTGATGAGAACTGGTACCAAGATCTGAAGGATGTTCCCAATATTGCCTTGCCGGAGAAAGCCCTAGTCGGAGCTGGCATGAGTTTGAACTGGAAAATGGAACGAGATGATAAACCTGTGTATACTGAGGATGGCCATAGTAAGTATTGGTGTTTTGTCGCTGTTCCTCTTGTTGTTGTTTTCTTCTTTTTTTTTTTTTTTTTTTTTTTTTTGACCTACTTTCCCTTCAATGCAGTTGTTTCTCTATATGTTGTTGCTTTTAAGAGGGAAGGCGGAAGAATGGGGACCATCAAGAAGAAACCAGAGGAGGAGCTCTGGTATCACCGCATTGTGAAGAATTTTGTGCTTCCGCAGGACACGGACTTATCTGTTCCACCGGCAGCTGGTGCTGGTGAGTTTATATATGTGTTTCTTTTCTTTCTTGCTTTGAGTAATTTTCTCTATTTTGCGCTTGTTTGTAGGTGAGTTGTTGAATTTGGGCATAGGCCCTGAGAAGAAAAAACGTGCAACTACGTCCACTTCTGCGCCGAAGAGGGGTGAAACTGTTAAAGCGCAGCCTTTGAAAGCAAAAAATGCTGGAGAGAAGAAAGGTACGCGCTGCTCTTCTGTTTCCAGGTGTGACTATGTGGTGGTTTCTGACTCATTGGAGGGTCTTACTCTTGTAGTGACTATGCGGGAACCGAAACCAGAACCGAAGGATTCTGCCGATATTCCTCCTTCCAATCCAAATGAGCCTATCGATCTGGATTCTAGTCCCGAGCGTTTGGTTCATAGGAAGGCCGGTAAAAGGAAGCCAGCTGATGCTGATGCGGAGGGTCAACCTCCCAAGAAAGTGCAGAGGAAGAAAATTACTAGGAAGGGAAACCTAGATGCTTTTGTTTCAGAATCCGTTCCTGGTATGTATTGATTTTCTTTTGTTTTCTTTGAACGGATAGGATTTTTATAGACTTTTGTTTCTCCAGAAATTCCTGTCTCTGTGGACACACCAATTGTGGCTGATAAAGAACTTCCCCCTTCCCCACCGCGTGCTACTGTTACCCCTCCGTTGGAGCCTTCAGAGGTAGCTGGAGAAGGTGTTGAAAAAACTGTTGAGGCTGAGGAGCCTGTTGGTATTAACATAGGAATTGAACAGATTGTTGAGCCAAACGTGGTAAAAGATGATGATCAACCGACACCGGAAAAGGAGACTGCCAAGGCAATCCAATCTTCTCCTCCCAGACCTTCTGAAACTGTTTCTGAGCCTACTGAAAAGGTTGCTACTGAGGAAACAGGTTCTTCTGCTGGTATTGGGAAACAATCTCCAATTCGTCCAGAAGAAACTTTAGGAGAATATTATTACCGAATGTATGCGGATAAAGATGCTGCTGATCCTCATATTCCTGTTTGGAATGTGAAGAAAGGAGACACTTTCTCGGATTGGCGTGTCTGCCAAGATTGGTTGCAGGGGATACTTCCGCCTGGCGAGATTAAATTTCAGGAAAATCAGCCTTATGAACAGACCTATCAGTCTTATCTTGCAGAAACTGCATCTCATGTTTCTACTACTCATCGCATAGTGCGTGAGTGGTATAGCATGCATAAAGAGCGAGCATCTTTTGTAGCATCACAAAGGAAATTTGCAAAAGATGAAAAACATGTAGCTCAGTTGAAGGCTAAATTAGAGACTGAGCAAGCTAAATTTGAAGCGGAGCGCAAGACTGAGGAATGGTCAGTTTCCTGTTGGAAAAGAAAAGCTGAAGCTGAAGCTGCGCTTTTGTCTGAGGAGCGCAAAAATTGGAGGAGAATTTGTGAGAGGGATAATGCCGAGAAGGCAAGCCTTCGTAACATCATAAATAACCTCAAGGCTGAGGTTGAAAATCTGAAAAATCAAGATGCGGAGGTGGAAAGATTGAAGAAAGAAAAAGCTGACATGGAAGCTTTGTTGGAGGAAGCGCGCTCTCATAGGGAGCGAAGTGAGCAACGGGAGGTACAAGCTTTAGCCACTCTTGCCGTTAGAGATAAAGAATTAGAGGAACTTACCGCTTTGGTTTCTGACCAGGAACAATTGAAGAAGGATCTGGAGCTTGCGCATTCCGATAATACTGAAACCTCCCGCCGTTTAACTGAAGTTGAAGAGAAACTGGAGAATTCAGAAATGGCGCGGGTTTCTGCGGAAAGCGAGCTTGAACCCTTGAAGAATGATATGACCTGGTTGAAGGATCGCGGGATTGCATGTGTAAGTTCTTTTCTTCTTTTAGTTCATGTGTGCGCTTTTCTTGCTTCGATCTTATCTTTATCTGATGTTATAGGTTGCTGAATCTGTATTAAACTCTGAAGAACTGGATAAAACTGTTGCGAATTTGATGGTTGCTGCGCGACGAGATGGTTATGCGCAAGGGTATGCGGAATGTTCTCAACATGTGAATAGTGCTTTAAAGGTTAACTGGGATGATAGCAAATCTGCTACCTTTGGTGTTAATACTTCCAGTGCGCTTGCTGCTATGAAGGCAGAGTTTAATAATTTGCAACTGCCAGTGATGGAGTTGATAAATGTGGCGCTGCAATCGGATGATCACGTTGCGCAGCTTAAGGAAATCTTTCCGGATGAGGGAGAAGATTTAGAGTAGTGGTGAAATTGTATTTGAACAACTTTTTCTATGTAGGATGTTGATCCTTGTTTTGATGGTGCGCTGTTGCGCATGGGTTTTAAACACTGCTGTGTCTTAAACCTTTCAGGACGTATTTGTACGCCAAACATAGTATGTTTCTATTTATTTTGTTAATATGTCTTTACAATATGTTGCATGAGTACAATTACTTTTGTTTTGAGTAAGGCGAATAAAGTTGGTATGAAGCTCATGTATGAGTTTATGGTCGTTTGTGACGTGATCACTGACCGTGTATAGAGCTTTGTGTTATACTACCATAATGTTTTTGCGCTTACTAAAAAGGAATTGCATGCATTTTGTAAACACAAAAATGATAGAAACTTTGTAATTTTATTCATGGATAATGCTCAGAGGCGTTACAAAGTTGTTTGGATAATTAAATGGAACTTAACTTACTCCCTGATAGTTCCGCTGCTTTTAATAAGTCGTGTCTATCCCGCGGAAAACGTACGGAGGTCCTCAAGTCTTAGCCCGTTTGCTTGAGCTTTCATCCCCCCGAGTAATCTGTTTAATCTCCTTGCGCATAGTCTGGAGCAAATGCGTAAGTTCTCCATTCTTGAGAGCCTTTTCGATTTCCGTGCGCAGGGATATACAATTGTTCGTGGTGTGCCCGTTATCCTTATGATATTCGCAGTATTGCATCAGGTCCTGACCACGTTTACTCTTCATCGGAATCGGGGGTTTGAATTGGTGATCCTCGGTACTTAGTACCTCTGCTGGGGTTTTCGTTAGGGGAGTCCACTGTCTCTCCCTATTTTCGTGTCTGTTCTCTTTTTGCGCCGAGAACTTGTTAGTTGTGCGGGTATCTTCCGCAGATCGACTTCTGGATGCTTCGCGCCATGACTTTTTGTACTTTCCGTTTGCGCTTAAGTCTGCCGGCCTGTTGTGTGGTGGTGGCGGTCTGTTTGTAGTAAGGTTTTTCTCGGTCTGCGCATATACCTTGGCTGCCGCCATTATCTTTTCCCAACTCGTGGGGAGGCCCTCTGTTCCCGATAACACCTTGACCATGTCGTCACACCTAACCGCGTACTTAAACTGAGCACGGATTAGTTGTTCGCTAACACCTCCAATTTCTAACACTTCTTTATTATATCTGGTAATAAAATCTTCCAGATTCTCATCATCGCGACGCCAAATATTCATAACGTCGGATGTATCACGTTTTGACCGCCTTTGTTGGCTGAAGTGTGTTAAAAATTTCCTTTGGAGATCCTTCCACGATTCGATCTGCCCCGTTGGTAGGTTGTCAAACCAGATTCGCGCTGGGCCAGTTAGTATTTGTACAAATAAGTGACACCACAGCGGAAGGGTCCAACCACCAACCAACCCTGCACTGGTGAATACCCTTAAATGATCATCAGGGTCGGTTAACCCATTGAATTTCCCCACATTAGATGGTAACTTGGCCCGTTCCAACGGAGCCAAAGCTATCTCTAATATAAACTTCGAGTTTTCTGCCGCTTCGTCCGGGCGATAAACTAAATCATAGTTATGCTCGGCCTCAGGGTTGTAAACCGCTCGAGGCCTGCATTTGTTATAGTTTGGCTGTAGTCTGTTGAAGACGCTGGAGTTTTCACTCAAACGGTATGTCCGATCGGATTCATCGGTGTGAGTATCCCGTTGGGAACCCAACCTGTCATGCACCGATTGTCGTTGACGAGGACGAGATTCATCATGATGTTGTCTTCGGTAACTGCTTGTATCATCATAAGTTGATTCTTCTCGCTGAGAGGCATGAGCTCTTGATCCCGGCCTCCGGGATTGGGTTACAGGAGCAGTTTGAGCACATAACTGTGAGTATACCGCGTTTAATGCTCCTTGAGACCGGACATACCATGATATCGGGGTTTCCCCTGGTGGTAAAATTGATTGTGCAAGATTTGCTGGTAACACTCCTGGGGTTACAGGATCATTTGCTCGATTGGATTGGACCTCATTATCGTCCGAGGCTTCCTCAACGATCCCTTCTATCGGTAAATTGTTTCCGACGTTTGGTCGAGGACCAAGTTGCCGGTGAGGTGACGAATTTTCTGCCATGTGCAAAGACAGAAAATAGAATGAACTGAATCGAAACGAGGTAGAAACTAGAAAAACTGAGAAAACGGTGGGCGCCAATGAAGAAACACCAACTAAATGGTCGGAACCGAGATAGTTAGGGGGTTTGAATCCGCATAAAAGGTTAGCTCTCCCTCGGTTGATTCAGTTGCAATGGAATTACTTCTCCGGTAGCTCTGCAAAAAAGAATACCGTTAGCCTCGCCAAGGGGAGAAGAGGGTTCTCTCCTTGACCCGACTCCGGCGTGAGAATAAGTATTGGTATCGGAGAAGATAAGTATTTGAAGAGTGAGAGTAGTCTGAGTTTATACCTGAACAGTTCTCTTATTTATATCCGGGAGTTTGGGAGGGAAAACCCGTTATTGAAAAGATAACGGAAAATGCCTAACGCCGTAGCGGTTATTTTTCCTCTGTTAGAGTTCTTTAATCTGACGTTGATTAACCTCGATCCGATGTGAATGCACACGGATCGTGGTCTGATCGATGGCTGGGGGATTGCCACGTGGAAAGTGACTAAGTGGAGATTGCTCTCTAATTGCATGCATTCGTTGTGACTTCAGGGTTGTCTATGGTGATGACACGTGTCCAGACGGTTATAACCGTCTGGGTAGTGCATGATTGTATTTCTTTCTAGAAGATTTCTGTTGTAATCTGATGTGACACCTTGCTGTGTGGGTGCAGACGAATAAATCCCAAGCCTGGGTAAAATGATGTCTAAGTCTGGGTGTTATGGCGGAAGTATTGAGAAAAGGCTCTCTAATCCTGAGACGGCGCAAAGATTTATGTTATCTTTTGGGCGCGCGATTACAAGCTACTGACTTCTTTGTTCCTTTAGCAGGACCAGTGCGCAGCCGCGCAAGGTCAAAAGGCTAGAAAAGTTAGTTTGTGGTATGGTCTCAAATCCTTTTTATGAGGTTTTTGGGACCTTACCCCTTCAAGTCCCCCCAGTCTAGTGTTGTACTTATGCAAGTAAGTGGAGCACTGGACTTAGGAGAGGGAAATGTTTTTTGGGCGCGAAAGGAAATCTTTTCTGAAAAGATTTGAATTTACTGAGTTTGTAAAGATTTTTTGTAAAAAATCTTTGATTTGACATTGTATCAGTAAATTGATTTTGACAGCCTGTCATTGCCAGTTGTTTTTTACCATTCGTGGCTTACACGCGCGCGTGTAAACGCGTGTATGTTCTGACATCTGCTTTTTCTGTTGCTTGGGTAATCGTGATATCCGGAACAGTACTGCGACGGTTACCGATGCTTATTTATTGCGATGGGTATATAATCGTTTGGATAACCCCTTCTGTGTAATCATTGTTTTGTTTGAAAACTTTTCCCCTTTCCTTGTTTTGAAGAAATACTTTCCGTCATTCTCCTGCTTATGTCAACCGGAGAACATCAAGAGGATCTTGTTGAAGAGATGTCGACTGAACTTCCACCATTGAAGTGGCCCAGGGCGTCTTTTGAGGGTTTAATCCAGAATCTTAAATTCCCGGAGAACTGGGGTGCCTTGTATCCTGAAGAAGGGCAAACGGCAGCGAATGCTCCGGCAGGGTATATTACCCTTTTTTGGGATTTTTTCTGCGATGGTAACTTTCGATTGCCTGTTACGAAATTTTTCCTTGAAATTCTTGGATTTTACAATCTGCATATCTCCCAACTTCACCCTATTGGTATGGTTAGGGTTCGTCATTTCGAATTTGTATGTCGAACGATGCATGTGGAGCCAACTGTTCCTCGATTTAGGGTTTTTCATCAGATGCACTGTACCCAAGGATTTTACTCATTTGTTCAGAGGGCTTCCGCAAAGAAAATTCTTCATCAGCCCCCAAAATCATTTCATGATTGGAAACAGAAATTTTTCTTCATTAAAGCTGGAGTGATTCCGATGAAGATGAAGCTAAGAGGGAAAGACGATGTTCCGATTGAATCTATTCAGACCCCTGTTGATGAGAACTGGTACCAAGATCTGAAGGATGTTCCCAATATTGCCTTGCCGGAGAAAGCCCTAGTCGGAGCTGGCATGAGTTTGAACTGGAAAATGGAACGAGATGATAAACCTGTGTATACTGAGGATGGCCATAGTAAGTATTGGTGTTTTGTCGCTGTTCCTCTTGTTGTTGTTTTCTTCTTTTTTTTTTTTTTTTTTTTTTTTTGACCTACTTTCCCTTCAATGCAGTTGTTTCTCTATATGTTGTTGCTTTTAAGAGGGAAGGCGGAAGAATGGGGACCATCAAGAAGAAACCAGAGGAGGAGCTCTGGTATCACCGCATTGTGAAGAATTTTGTGCTTCCGCAGGACACGGACTTATCTGTTCCACCGGCAGCTGGTGCTGGTGAGTTTATATATGTGTTTCTTTTCTTTCTTGCTTTGAGTAATTTTCTCTATTTTGCGCTTGTTTGTAGGTGAGTTGTTGAATTTGGGCATAGGCCCTGAGAAGAAAAAACGTGCAACTACGTCCACTTCTGCGCCGAAGAGGGGTGAAACTGTTAAAGCGCAGCCTTTGAAAGCAAAAAATGCTGGAGAGAAGAAAGGTACGCGCTGCTCTTCTGTTTCCAGGTGTGACTATGTGGTGGTTTCTGACTCATTGGAGGGTCTTACTCCTGTAGTGACTATGCGGGAACCGAAACCAGAACCGAAGGATTCTGCCGATATTCCTCCTTCCAATCCAAATGAGCCTATCGATCTGGATTCTAGTCCCGAGCGTTTGGTTCATAGGAAGGCCGGTAAAAGGAAGCCAGCTGATGCTGATGCGGAGGGTCAACCTCCCAAGAAAGTGCAGAGGAAGAAAATTACTAGGAAGGGAAACCTAGATGCTTTTGTTTCAGAATCCGTTCCTGGTATGTATTGATTTTCTTTTGTTTTCTTTGAACGGATAGGATTTTTATAGACTTTTGTTTCTCCAGAAATTCCTGTCTCTGTGGACACACCAATTGTGGCTGATAAAGAACTTCCCCCTTCCCCACCGCGTGCTACTGTTACCCCTCCGTTGGAGCCTTCAGAGGTAGCTGGAGAAGGTGTTGAAAAAACTGTTGAGGCTGAGGAGCCTGTTGGTATTAACATAGGAATTGAACAGATTGTTGAGCCAAACGTGGTAAAAGATGATGATCAACCGACACCGGAAAAGGAGACTGCCAAGGCAATCCAATCTTCTCCTCCCAGACCTTCTGAAACTGTTTCTGAGCCTACTGAAAAGGTTGCTACTGAGGAAACAGGTTCTTCTGCTGGTATTGGGAAACAATCTCCAATTCGTCCAGAAGAAACTTTAGGAGAATATTATTACCGAATGTATGCGGATAAAGATGCTGCTGATCCTCATATTCCTGTTTGGAATGTGAAGAAAGGAGACACTTTCTCGGATTGGCGTGTCTGCCAAGATTGGTTGCAGGGGATACTTCCGCCTGGCGAGATTAAATTTCAGGAAAATCAGCCTTATGAACAGACCTATCAGTCTTATCTTGCAGAAACTGCATCTCATGTTTCTACTACTCATCGCATAGTGCGTGAGTGGTATAGCATGCATAAAGAGCGAGCATCTTTTGTAGCATCACAAAGGAAATTTGCAAAAGATGAAAAACATGTAGCTCAGTTGAAGGCTAAATTAGAGACTGAGCAAGCTAAATTTGAAGCGGAGCGCAAGACTGAGGAATGGTCAGTTTCCTGTTGGAAAAGAAAAGCTGAAGCTGAAGCTGCGCTTTTGTCTGAGGAGCGCAAAAATTGGAGGAGAATTTGTGAGAGGGATAATGCCGAGAAGGCAAGCCTTCGTAACATCATAAATAACCTCAAGGCTGAGGTTGAAACATATATTTTTAAAACATGATTTCCCACTGACCAGTATTTTTAAACTTGATTAAATTGGGATTCACTCACCAGTATTTCCCACTGACAAATATTTTTAAAACATGTTTCAGGTAACCCAATGTGACAGCCAATTAGTAAAAAGCCAGCTGGAGAGCACTGAAGGCTTGGAGATAATGTGGCTATAAAAGTTACCTAATAAACAATGTTTTAAATTTAATAAAATAGGGGTTTGTCCCTATAAGTGTATTGTATTAAGAAACTTGGGTTTTGCCCATGTCTTTATTAATATCAAAGATGGTGGTTTTTCTCTGATAAATATTTCCTAACTACGATCCTGATGTAAATTCCGCTGCAAGACTAAATAAAAACCTGATACCACCAAACTCTGTGATCACGTCCGCCCGTTCCCGGGGATAAAGGATCGGGGGTTGTGACAGAAGGTGGTATCAGAGCCTAGCCACTGGTCTGAGCCAAAGAAGTGTTCTGCTGACACTTAAAATTTTGTGTTAGGAAATAAATTATGGAAATAAATGCATAACTGTAATTATGTGTTATGTGTTATTTGACTATCTGTTAGTTTTCAGTATGAGTGATCAAGGGCCATCAGACGTGAATCGTCAGTTAGCTGATTCACCTAAGAGTGAAAGTACATCATCACAGCCTGCCCTCTCGGGGTATGTTGCTGATCAGGAAGATGGGATATTTACTTTTAGAGCTCAATCTGAAGAACCATTTCCTACTAAGAAACGAGGATGGTTTAGTAAAGAAGCTTTTGCTCGTAGGAAGAGAATGAGGAAATTGCAACAGCAAAGGACTTTAGCAGCCATTAAGAGAGAGACAGATGCCCATACTCAAGATATGCTAAATAGAAGATTAGCTAATTTCCATATCTTAGCTACGACTGCTGCTGACCCAGGTCTGGAACAATTAGTAGCCCCACAACCACAAAACCCAGAACATCCTATGGAGATAGAAAATCAGGAAAACCAGGTGGAAATGCATGATTTTAACCCAGAAGAGATCCCTCGGGTACCTGCACCAAACCCACTAGACCCGAATTACGACCCCTGGTGGGACGATAATAGGGACTTTGTGCAACGTTACCCTATTCAGGATTATCCACCCATACAGAACATAGAAGTTTACCCAGGTATGGACCCTTTAGATCCCTATTACCAAGATAACTACATTAGGGAGATATTAGAGGATCCCTACCAATTTCAGGAATTGTCACCCCCATATCAGGAACCCGTACCCCAGATTCCCAACCCAGTCCGAGAACCTGCACCCCCAATGAATGCAGAAAACGTTCAAGAACTTAGGACTTTCGGGGAGGAAATTTTAGAAAGCAGTGAGAGGATGCGTCAGGTGGGAGAGCGTCTCGTATGGAAATACGATGAGCGCAATATGGATTTTTGGATAAATCCATATCCGTGAATGTTTGAATGGAGGAAGTGGTAGTAATAATAATATAATAAAAATAAAATAAAATATGTGTGTACGGATGCATATTACTATTTTATTTCTGTTGGTATTGTAACTTTATTTCTGTACTAGTGTGTAATAGACGCATAAGTATATGAAAAGAGTAAAGTAGCAATGATCTACGCTTTTGACAAAACTGCGTGTCATGTGATTTACTTATATTAATATATTATTTGTGATATTAATATGGGGTAAATGTTTAAAAAATTCAGATGTCCGACCAAGAAAATCAAGTCAATTTGGATAATAACCCGGAAATCCAGAATGATAATATTCAGAATGACGATAATCTGAATAATGAGAACCCAAACAACAATAACAATGGAAATCAAGTGGACAATAGTGCTATTCAACATATAGTAGCACAAGGAATTATAGATGCAATGCCATTTATACTTCAAACTGTTAAGGATGCTGATAATAAAAGTAGGCATAGCAGTAAACGACCACTTGAACCAGAAAACAGTGTGAACAATGGACCTGTACTTCAAATGCCTATTCCTAAAAGAAGAAGAACCGTGCCTAACGGTTGTTCTTATAAAGAATTCTGGTCTTGTAAACCAATGGAATTCTCGGGCAACGAAGGGGCCATTGCAACTTTACGCTGGATAGAAAAGACTGAGGCAGTCTTAAGGATAAGTAAGTGTGCTGAAGAAGATAAGATATTGTTTGCTTCTAATCTGTTTAAGAATGCAGCACTAGAATGGTGGAACACTATCCTCCAGACAAGAGGAAGTGATCAAACTTATAATATGGAATGGGAAGAATTTAAAAACAAGGTAGAAAGGAAATTCTGCCCACCCAATGAAAAAGAACAGATAGCAAACAAATTCCTAAATCTTAGGATGACTGGTGTAGATAACAAAGGGTACACAAAGCTATTTTTCGAATATGCTAGAATAGTGCCAACTCTTGCTTCACCAGAACCAGTGTTAATTTCCTGTTATATTTGGGGATTAATTGGGGAAATAAGACATGTAGTCAAGGCAGCTAGACCACAAACCATAGAAGAAGCTGTAGAACTAGCCAATACCTTGACTGATGAGTTAGTCCGTACTAGAGAAGAGGATCAGAGGAAGAACTTAACTCAAAGGCTTACACAAGAATTTCGTTCTGGAAATTCTAACCGTGGAAGAAATATGGGTTCTACCTCTGCAATATATTGCAAGGTCTGCAAGAAAAAGCATTCGGGAAAATGCTCCATTCTCTGCAATCATTGTAAGATGCCAGGACACAAGGAAGAAAATTGCAGGAAGAAAATCAGTAATGGATTATGTTACAACTGTGGAGAAAAAGGTCATATCAGGCCAAATTGTCCAAAATTAGCTCCAGCCACAGATAACAAGAATACTAGAAATGCTAGAGCATTTGTTCTGACTGCAGAAGAAGCCAAAATGATCCCAGACGTCATAGCTGGTACGTTTTTAGTTAATGATGTCTTTGCTAAAGTATTATTTGACTCTGGTGCAAACCAAAGTTTTATTAATACATCGTTTTGCAAAATTTTAAATCAGTCATTAACTAAACTACCACATGAATGCGTAGTAGAGACAGCCAATGGAGAAACCATTAGGATTTCTGAAATCTTGCAGGGTGCAAGCATAGAAATTTTAAATCAGAAGTTTATTGCAAATCTTTATCCCATGAATCTGGTAGGATTTGATGTTATTTTAGGAATGGATTGGTTAATAGCCAATAAAGCTAGTATTTTATGTGATCAAAAGTTAATCCAAGTAAATTCACCAAAAGGTAAAATGATCACAATTAAAGGAGATAAGCCCTTTAGATCCACAAAATTCATATCTGTAATGAAAACTGCAAGTTGCATTAGAAAAGGTTCTGTAGTGTATTTGATTTCTATGATCACTAACACTAAAGGAAAAGAACTAAAAGATATTCCAGTAGTATCACAGTTTTCAGATGTATTTCCAGAAGAATTACCAGGACTACCTCCAGATAGAGAAGTTGAATTCAGAATTCACCTGCTACCAGGAACGTCACCAATTGCCAAAGCACCTTACCGTTTGGCACCTGCAGAAATGCAAGAATTGAAGAAACAATTAGATGAATTATTGGAAAAAGGATTCATACAGCCAAGTTCGTCGCCATGGGGAGCGCCGATATTGTTTGTTAAAAAGAAAGACGGATCAATGCGTATGTGCATTGATTACCGTGAATTAAACAAAGTCACGATCAAGAATCGGTACCCATTACCGAGAATCGATGATTTGTTTGATCAACTACAAGGAGCTCGATTTTTCTCTAAGATCGATTTAAGGTCAGGATATCATCAATTAAAGGTACAGGAAGAGGATATTCCTAAAACCGCATTCAGAACGAGGTATGGTCATTATGAATTTACTGTCATGCCATTTGGTTTAACCAATGCCCCAGCTGCATTTATGGACATGATGAACCGAATATGTAAGCCATATTTGGATAAATTCATAATTGTTTTTATAGATGATATTCTAATTTACTCTAAGAGTAAAGAGGATCATGCAAGACATTTGCACGCACTTTTAAGTCTGTTAAGAAAGGAAAAATTTTATGCTAAGTTTTCAAAGTGTGAATTTTGGTTAGAACAGGTACAATTCCTTGGACACCTAGTAAATCATGAAGGAATTCATGTAGATCCAACAAAGATTGAAGCAATTACAAAATGGAAAACCCCTGAATCACCAACTGAGGTTAGAAGTTTCTTAGGATTGGCTGGTTATTATAGAAGATTTATTAAAGATTTTTCTAGAATAGCCATTCCCTTAACTAAGCTAACCTGTAAATCTGTTAAGTTTGAATGGGGAATAAAACAAGAAGAAGCCTTTAGAATTCTTAAGCAAAGATTAACCCATACACCTATACTAGCATTACCAGAAGGAACTGAAGACTTCGTAGTCTATTGTGATGCTTCTAGATTAGGTTATGGATGTGTGTTGATGCAACGACAAAAAGTTATAGCTTATGCATCTAGACAACTTAAGAATCATGAAGAGAATTATTCAACCCATGATTTAGAATTAGGAGCTATAATTTTTGCTCTTAAGATTTGGAGACATTACCTTTATGGTAGTAAGTTTACCATATTCACAGATCATAAGAGTTTAAGGTATGTTTTCGGACAGAAGGAGTTGAATATGAGACAAAGATGCTGGATGGAATTTCTTAGTGACTATGATTGTAATATCCAGTATCATGAAGGAAAAGCAAATGTAGTGGCAGATGCTTTAAGTCGAAAATATCATGAAAAGCCAAAAAGGGTACGTTCTCTTAAATTAAATCTGCAAGTAGATTTAAATGATCAGATAAGAGAAGCACAAGAAGCAGTAATCAAGGATGATGCTGAAAAATTAAAAGGTATGCTAAAAGAATTAAAACAAGGAACAGATGGAATTTGGAGATTCCATGAGAAGAGAATGTGGATACCTAAATTAGGAAACCTGCGTAATCGTATATTAGAAGAAGCTCATAAGTCTAAATATACGATGCATCCAGGAAGTGATAAAATGTACCAGGATTTAAGGAAAATTTTTTGGTGGATAGGAATGAAGAAGGACATAGCAGTCTATGTTTCTAAATGTTTAACTTGTTCACAAGTTAAAGCTGAACATCAGAAACCTGCAGGATTGTTACAACAATTAGAAATGCCAGTGTGAAAATGGGAATTAATAACAATGG
This sequence comes from Helianthus tuberosus, assembly GCA_030545235.1. NCBI lineage: Eukaryota > Viridiplantae > Streptophyta > Magnoliopsida > Asterales > Asteraceae > Helianthus > Helianthus tuberosus. The sequence continues at coordinate 46,216,056 of CM060440.1, forward strand.
ATTTTGTTACTAAATTACCCAAAACTAGGAAAGGAAATGATACAATCTGGGTGATTGTAGATAGATTAACTAAATCAGCTCATTTCTTACCAATGAAGGAAACAATTAGTATGGAACAATTATCTAAATTGTATGTAAATGAAATTGTTTCTTTACATGGCATTCCTTTATCAATTGTTTCTGATAGAGATAGCCGCTTTACATCTCGTTTTTGGTCAAGTTTCCAAAAGGCAATGGGAACCAAGTTAAGGTTAAGCACAGCTTATCATCCACAAACAGATGGACAAAGTGAAAGGACAATTCAGACAATGGAAGATATGCTTAGAGCTTGTGTAATTGATTTTGGAGGTAATTGGGACGATCACTTACCTTTAATAGAATTTTCTTATAATAATAGTTATCACACAAGTATCAAAGCTGCACCATTTGAAGCACTTTATGGAAGAAAGTGTCGAACCCCAGTCTGTTGGGCAGAAATTGGGGAACAACAATTATCTGGACCTGAAATAGTGCAGGAAACCACTGATAAGATTATTCAAGTCAAGGAACAACTGAAAGCAGCACGTGATCGACAAAAGAGTTATGCTGATAACCGATGCAAACCTTTGGAATTTCAAGTAGGAGATAGAGTGTTGTTGAAAGTCTCTCCTTGGAAAGGAGTAGTAAGATTTATCAAAAGAGGAAAGCTAAGTCCCAGGTATGTTGGACCTTTTAAGATTATCAGAAGAATAGGACCTGTAGCCTATCAGCTACAACTGCCAGAGGAAATGGCAGGAATACATGATGTGTTTCATGTATCTAATCTTAAAAAGTGTTTAGCTGATGAATCACTGATAATGCCTCTTAAAGACATAGAGGTAAATGAACAACTCAAGTTTGTAGAAAGACCTCTACAAATTGAAGATAGGAAAGTTAAGAATCTCAAGCACAAAAGACTAGTTCTAGTCAAATTGAAGTGGGAATCCAAAAGAGGATCTGAGTACACATGGGAACTCGAGTCAGAAATGAAGAAGAAATATCCGCACTTGTTTCAGTAGAACTCGAGGACGAGCTCTAAACAAGGTGGGGAGAATGTAACAACCCTCGGTAAAATCAATACCCTCATAATATTTCCGACACCCTAATATATCTTATAAAGTCTCAATAAGTCTTTAATAACACCCCGTATGTGAAAACTGAGCCTAAAATATATTATAGTTTATAAAAATAAATTAAGAATGAAAAATATAAGTTGAGGCGGGCCGCTTTGACCCACCTCCACATCTAATGCGGGCCGAATTAGGACCAAGGTTGACTTCGCTGACTTCTCTAGTCAAAGCGGGCCGCTTTAGGGTTTAGTTAAGTTAATGCGGGCCGCGAGTGACTTGGTTACGCGAATGCACCAGAGGTCGACACGTGTCGACATCGTGTCAACCCTAGTAGCTGACTAGTCAAAGCTATGGGTTGATGCAGCCCGCTTTAGGTATAGCGTTCTGGAACGCGGGCCGCGTGAGGATCAGATTTCACAACTATAAATAGCCAGCATCAGATTTCATTTTTCGTCGCTCACATCTTTCTCTCAATCTCTCAATCTGAAGTTATAAGCTTAATATTTTGGGTATTATACCCCTAATTAGCGAGGTTCTGCTCCATTGTAAGTATTATAACCCCGGTTTCATAACAGTTACGCTGCCCGATTGATTTAGGGTTCCGTAACAACTGTCGTGGTTCTGCCCGACGTAGTTGTTGGAATACCGTCTCGGGGAGGGTATTATTAATAATTTCAAAGGGTTATGATACTGACCAATGTATATTTGTATAAATTATATATTATAGCCAGGAAATCCTTACGAAAAGCCTAAGACAGCAAAGTGAGTTTATCCTCTTTTTTATAACCTTTTTGGTAATGTTTTACCAAATCTTAAATGTTTACTATGAAAATTAGCAGTAATTGAGTCTTTGTAGTTATTCAATTACTGCCGGTATGTTGGGGTTTTGTATACAAAATTTTGTACTACTTGCGAGTAGTAAGTCGGGATGACAAATTCGTTACCATTGGACAATGAGTTAGCCAATGGGTAATATGACCCACAAGTCAGGTGTGATAATACCAGATGGAGTAATTGTATAGACTTAAACAAAGTGATCACTCTCAATACTGTTCACTGTGACTTTAAACTTGATTAAATTGGGATTCACTCACCAGTATTTCCCACTGACAAATATTTTTAAAACATGTTTCAGGTAACCCAATGTGACAGCCAATTAGTAAAAAGCCAGCTGGAGAGCACTGAAGGCTTGGAGATAATGTGGCTATAAAAGTTACCTAATAAACAATGTTTTAAATTTAATAAAACAGGGGTTTGTCCCTATAAGTGTATTGTATTAAGAAACTTGGGTTTTGCCCATGTCTTTATTAATATCAAAGATGGTGGTTTTTCTCTGATAAATATTTCCTAACTACGATCCTGATGTAAATTCCGCTGCAAGACTAAATAAAAACCTGATACCACCAAACTCTGTGATCACGTCCGCCCGTTCCCGGGGATAAGGGATCGGGGGTTGTGACATGTAGAGAGTTGGTTGATTAGATCATGTGTTCTGTTAACAGTCTTATGATCTGATGGAAATGCAATCTACAGGATACAACTGGTTTGAATTAGTTTAGATTTCATCTCATAGTTCTGGCTTTTAACCAATGCCAGATATTGCATTGCAAACTTTGCAGTTTCTGTCTTCTCAGCTCCACTTTCTCCACTATAAAAAAACGTTACTAAGTAAAGAGAGACATAATCGGGTGTTTGGATGTGCGTTTGAGAGTGATAATCTGAGTAATAGGTTTTTACCATTCAAAGTACAGGATGAACTAACCTGATAATAATAGATTGAATCACACCATCTGCAATGATTATTCAGAAACATGTATTAACATTTAAGATTAAACAATTCAGTTAAACTCTTTCATTTGTTTGTCAACAGTTCAACACACCTTTCATCATATCATTGTATGCAGCATCAGCCACAGCATATACATGAGGATTATCCAAAATCTTCTCTTTATACACCGCCACAAAATCATCTCCATAAATATTTACATCCTTGAAGGGATTAAGCGCTAATAATACAGGTACTTATTATCTTTTTTATGCTTTGGAGCTCCAACCGAATCTTCAAAACTCATATAGTTTGAAGCTCCAACGGTATAAGTAATTCTTGATTTCTGTCTTTTGTTTTATCACTTAATTTGTTCTGTTAGATCAATTGCCCAAGTGAAATAGAATGTTAAACTCAAAGATTGAGTTAAATCTCAATATACCGATCATTAATGAACTTATCCCTTTAATTATTGCCTGAATTTAGTGTTTGTTTATGGCGTTTTTTGGTTGCACACCAGGTGTTCGATCAATTGCCGAGGTGAAGTAGAATGAGAAATAGGTCTAAGAATTCGAGTGATGGGGTATCGAAGTCCGGGAAGGCGGTAGACCAGGAAAAGATTAAGAATGTAGTGACTGCGAAGAGATCGGGTTATACTGTTGTGGCTTTGAAGAATTGGATGAACTCAGCACATATTTGGCTTATTACAAAGGTTTGTTATCTGAGTCATCGGTTAAAGAACGCGGTTTTTTCGCAAATGTCTAAATATAATCAGCTTGATGAGGTAACAAATGATATTTAAATTAATATAATTAGTTGTTTACATGTGTTTCTAAATATATTCAATGGTTTTTTTTTTTTTTTTTTGAAGAATTGGATTATATTTAGGTCCATTGACAAATTATATTGACAAATCACAGATGAAACTCTGCATTACTATCAATGCAATCTAGGTCCAGATGGCAGAAGGAGAGATGTTGATGAGAGACCTGAGCTATGCAGTGGCACAATTGAATTTGTTGCCACAAGGGAATTTATGGTTCGGAATTCGGATCACTACTTCGTGATTTAAGTTTCCAGTTATAGTTATATATACAGAGTGAAATAGGTTGAATCGTAACCGTATTTCTCGTATTTTGCCAGGTGCGTGATCCGATGCCAGCAGTGTTTTTCTTCCTCATTGATGTATCAATGAACGCCGTTCAAACTGGCGCGACAGCTTTCTGTAGAATATGTAGACGCTAAAACAGTATAAAATTGCTTAAATAGATTCATTTGCTGAATATCGAACATTCACTCCAGAATTTCATCCGCAAAACTGTTGTAAACAGGTTATCTGCGCAAAACAGAAGTGTTCATTCACAAAACTGCCGCAAAACTGATCTGAAACACTGATCATTTGTAGAATTTTGTTGTCCATTCGCTGCAGAATTGTATATTCCGCTACTGCAGAACTGTCCATCCGAATAACGTTTGTTCGAATCAAATAAAATTCCATCCATAGAATTTGTTTGATGTTGTCCATTTAAAGAATGTGAAAACTGTCCATTCGTCCAGTTTTTGTCCATTCGTCTGAAAGCAAAACATTGTCCATCCGCTATCTTGATTATTCGGTGTTATTACAAGTTAATACGACCGATTCTGGATAACAAGTCAAAGTCCATTCGTTTGGAACGTGGCATATCCGTTTGATTCGATAAATGAAATCAATACATAAATAAGTTGAATGTGATTTTGAGTTTGTGGGGAAAACGGTTCGATGAATTCATCACAAGGTGTCTCAAATCAGAACAATAGCAAAGGGGACTCCTCTCCTTTTAAAGAAAGCCAGATAGAAGAAAATATCAGGTGATTATATTATTGTTTTTTTGAATAAATAGGCCTTAGGTTTTGAGGATAAAATTGTGGTTGTGATTGTGATTATGGTTTTAAGGATAAAATAGGCCCTTGAAACCTCTGTTTGTTATCAAACATGTATTTGGCAAAGGTCTGTTTTATATTTTAAAACCTCTGTTTGTTGTGAACAGATGTTAGAACGTAAAACAGTGGTTCATACATCTGTTGACTTTGGTTAACAGTTGGATGAAAACAGATGTTTGAAACCACTGTTTTGTTAAAATAGTGTTTTGTTAAAACAGTGTTTTGTGAAGAAAATAGTGGTTGAAACCATTGTTGGGTTAAAATGGTGGTTTGAAACCACTGTTAGCTTAAACAGTGTTTTGAAACGACTGTTAGGTTAAACAGTGTTTTGAAACTACTGTTAGGTTAAACTGTGTTTGAAACGACTATTTGCTTAAACAGTGTTTTGAAACGACTCTTGGCTTAAACAGTGTTTTTAAAACGACTGTTAGGTTCAACAGTGGTTTCAAAACATTGTTTTAACGATGTTAGTGTTCGCCATTGAGACCCACAAAATCAACACCTTTCGTGCCAAAATCGATGATTCAAATGAAGGTTCTTTGAACATGTTTTGGTTATAGCATATGCCAGATAACCTTCAATGACTTTAACTTAGCAAAACTTATTATCTGATTATTTTGGATTCGAAATCAACATAATCTTTTTTCATGTGGAAAAACTAACAACTTTTGTCCCTCCAGTGCAGGTTTCGAAAACCATGCGTGATTCTGGTGTGCCGCCTGATGTTATTGCATATACAACTGCTATTAAGGTTCAAACTTTTCTTAGTTGTTGGGCATTTTGGTATGTGTGGAAAAACTAAAAATCAGCAGGGCATATAATCATTCTGACTCTGGTTACAAATGATTTTATCTACAGGTTTGTGTAAAACAAAGGGAGTTGAACTTGGCATTTTCGTTATTTGCGGAGATGAAGAGATATCAAATACAAGCAAATATGGTGAGGAATGTCTTATGACAATATGCTCTTAAGTAATATTATGTCAATTCCAAATTAAATTTTTAGTAAAATGCCATTTTTGTAAAAGTGAAACCACTGTTTTGGGTTCAAACAGTGTTGGAAACCACTTTTGGGTTAAAACAGTGTTTGAAACCACTGTTGGTTTAAAACAGTGGTTTCAAACACTGTTTTAAGTTGGTTTAAAACAGTGGTTTCAAACACTGTTTTACGGGTTAAAACAGTGGTTTCAAACACTGTTTTAACCAAAAACAGTGGTTTCAAAACGCTGTTTTAACACAAAACAGTGGATTGGTATAATTTTTCTTTTTGTTTAATAGGATAGCATCTCAAAGGAAACGGGAACAACTCAAAATCTTATACAAAAAGATCGTGTGCTTGCTGCTGAATTTTCTTTTAGATGAAACGCTACTTGAATGAAAAGTAGTTTGTTCTTTGTTTGGTAACATCTTTGAAATTGGTGATCGTAGGTGAGAGAGGTACCTGAACAACTGGGTCAGCCAAAAGAACAATAACATTACGATACCAAAAGATGTGAAGAAGGATTCAACACCAATAAAAGATGTGAGCCAAAGATTTGATGGATGTAGACCACTCCAGACTGAGAAATCCAAAGATGTGAAGAAGGATTCAACACCAGTAAAAAAGAAAGCTTCTGGATCCTCCGGGTCGGCATCAAAAGTAACTGCAAAGTCAAAAGGAAAAGTGAAGGAGTCTGGAAAAGAGGGAGTTGAAAGCAATGTAGAAATGGAGACGAAAGTTGAAGGAAATGATTCAGAAAATAAGAAACTGGTAGAAGCTGCTACAGTCGCTACAGTCCAGAAGACTGGTAGCGGAAAGAAGAAAATAAAAAGAAAAGTTGTAAAAAAGTAGGTTGTTGGAAAAGATGATAAACCAGAAAACGCAGTCAAAAAAGTAGGTTGTTGGAAAAGATGATAAACACATATTGTCTTTAACATTGTTTTATAAAGATATGTAACTAAATACAAACAATTTCAATGATGTATTATAATCTATTTTTATGCTTATTAAACCTACTCATGTGGTCACCCGTATGGTCACACGGGCCCTACACCTAGTAAAAAAATAATTGGGTATAACCAAATTCTTTTCACGAAACACTGACCACACCATTATGCAATCAAATGAACCAATAGATCGTTCAAAACTATACTATATCAATCACTTCAATATCTCTAGTAGCTTCCACTAGATTGCATTTTACATATACATGGTACTACAAGAACTCAAGAAGTTAGAATGTTACATGTCACTTAAGAGCTTTTAAACGCATATATCTTTTTTTAGAAAATCATACTTAAGGTCCCTAGAACCTTTTAGTTGAAACATTACTAATTTAAATATTTACATGTATACACACGAGTCTTGCCCTTCTATCTCGCCTCATATAACATTCCCCTTAACCTTTAACACTCGGGATTACATCTTTGAGGAACGCCCATAGCTATCCCCCCTCCTTTTCGTCCAACTATCATTCAAGCTCAAAATCACAACTCCATCTCATACTTTCGCTGCCACCATCGATACTACAGTTCCCAAACCGACCACAAACACCATCTCCTCTATTATCACTCCTCACTAGGGCTGTTCACAAACCGGACCGAGCGAACATTTGCTCGTGCTTGGCTCGTTTACAAACCGAACTGATCCGATCAACTCTTTTACAACTGAACATAAAATCGAACAAGCGTTCTTCGAGCATTAATTTTTTCGAGCAGACGTCGAGTTAGGTAAGAGTAATTTGGACAATCCTACTCTCTAGAGCAAAGAATGAACTGGTTGTCTAAGGATGAGGTAGAATCTGATGAACATAAGAAGAGATAGGCGAGACTTGAAATCGAATTAGGGCAGAGAACGATAGAGGTGGGAGTTTTGTAGGTTCTCAAGTTGTAGCGCCACTTAAAGAATTAGTGCATAGGATGTATGAGACTTGCGTGTACCGGAGCATTGGACATTTCGGCTACTTACGATTTTTTATTAGGCTAATTGGGACATTGGGCTAGTATACTATGTATAAATATAATTGTATATTTGTGTGTGTGTATATGTTAATAAAATATTCGAGCCAACCGAGTAGACCTTTGCTCATGCTTGACTCGTTTATAAACCAAACCGATCAGGTCATTTACAACCAAGCAAAAAATTGAACGGGCATTTTTCAAGCTTTTTCGGTTTTCCGATTGAATGTCGAGTAATTTAGAAAACCCTACTCCTCACCTTCAATCACCTGCTTTTAGCACCAATTACGAATCATTCCTTGTATCATAAACATAAAATCCCCAAACCAATTACGAATCATTCCTTATATGAGAGACATAAAATCCCCAAATTCGATCTATTTTAAATATCCTCCACGTTTCTAGACCATACACAAAAATAAGTTACATAAAAACATACAATATATGTTAAAATGGAGTAAGATCCCATAAACTTTAACAAATATATAGAACCACGAGAAAAAGGTTAAATACCATATTGTCTTTTATATATGTCGTCACCATGACTCTCCCATAATCTGATCAAGCATTCTTCACCGTCGGATCCACTACCCCCTCGAAACAAACCAAACTGGTTAGGTGTGTGCGTAGATATAGCAATAGCAATATATACATATACATATATCTCGCAACATAAGTGTGTGTTTCAATTCTACTAATTTTCTCCCCCCTTTCTTATCCTCAACGTCAATCTATACACCATCAGGTATCATTCTTTAATTTTGTAGCATCTATGTTTGTTTATTATCTGTTTGATCCGTTAAACCCTAGTTTTTAGTTTTAGTTTTAGTTTTCATCTGTTTGATTCGTTTGTTGCATATGGATCTTGTTGATATATATTGAGTATGTTTGATTGTATCTGGTTGATTGAAAAGTTATGATTTTTTTGCTGATTTAGGGTTTTTGAATTGCGAGTTTTTAGGGATCCAGGTATTTGGGGGAATATTGTTGGATATATTAATATTTAGGGTTAGTGATGGAAAATGGTGAACATAAGGTGGAGGAGTTTGATAAAGGTGTGGTGGGAGATGGTAATGGTGGTGCGGAGAGCGTGTCGGTAACGGTCGAGGTGGAAGGAAGTGTTGATGGTATAAAAGAAGAAAATGGTTGTGATCCTGTTGATGAGGGACAAGTGGTGGTAGATGAAAATGGTGAGACTGAAACAGTTGTGGAAAAGGCGTCGGTTGATCCTGTTGAGGAGGTTGTATCTTTGGAGGTAATCTTATTTAGGTTGTTTGTTTGTTTGTTTTGAATTTGATTGGGGATAATTTAGGATGTTATTTGATTAATTGGTGGATATGTGCAGGTGAACGACGGGGAAAGTACGTCTGATAGTACGACCGTGGAGCTACCTGTTGTGATCGAAAACGACAAAAGTAACGAGCCCACGGATTTCAAGGAACCCGAGGTGAGACCTAACGAGGAAGGAACTACATCAGGCAGTACTGCCGGTAATCAGTCGAGTGGATTTGAAGCTAGTGAAGCTATGAATGACGGTCTTAGTGAGACAAAAGGGCTTGATTCGGTGCAGGCAATTGACGGGGAAAGTATTTCCGATAAGGGTGCAGGGGATGAAACTAGTGAATTGGAAACTGATGAGGTAGCAGGTGGTGAAAAAGATGAAGCGAAAAGGGCGGGTGCAAATGATGAACAGAAAATTCATATTGATGTAAGCGGAGATGAGTCGGATATGTTGGAAAATAATGAGGTTCAAGACAATGGGATAAAAGAGGTTGGACATGTATCTAATGCGGATGTATTGGAAGACGTTAAAGACGTTAACAAAAAGCCGGTTACTTTAGTCTTAGAAACTTCTGAAAGTGGAGTTTCAGACCATCTTGATTCGGATGAAACAGTGATTCATGACGATGGTGTTAATGGAGATTCTGTTAGTTGCGAAATACAGCCGGATGGTGAGATAGGAGTTGAAGCAAACGGAGATGTAAATGAAAAAGATACGCTGGTCACTGAAAGTAAAGATGATGACGATATTAAACAGAAGGAAAAGTTTGAAACTTCAAGTAATAACTTGCTTAATGTGCAAAATGGATCAACAGTCGAACACGTTCAAGAGGAGGAACCAAAAACTTTTGATACATTGTCAGAGCATCAAGATGATAAAAAAGCGAAAGAAGGAAGCACTTCAGCCATTAATGAAAAAACAGCAATTCCCGAAATTGAACAAAGTGAGCCGGAAAATCATGAAGTGAAAAAAGATATGCCGGAGAAGAAAGAACCAGAATCAAGTCCTGTTATAGGTGTCTCTTTATCAACACACGAATCTACAACTCTCAAACATGATTCTTCTTCAGGTGATCAAGATGATAAAAAAGCGAAAGAAGGAAGTACGTCAGCCATCGGTGAGCCTGATAACCGTGTGGAAAGAACAGCAATTACTGAAGTTGAAAAAAGTGAACCAGAAAGTCATGAACTGAAACACGATATGCCGGAGAAGAAAGAACCAGAATCGAGGCCCATTATAGGTGTCTCTATATCTACACACAAATCCGCAACTCCTAAACATGATTCAAACCCTAATCAATCTCCGATTCATAATTCCAAATCAAACCTGGAAAATCATAAAGTGAAACAAGATATGCCGCTGAAGAAAGAACCAGAATCGAGGCCCGTTATAGGTGTCTCTTTATCCGCACCCAAATCTGCAACTCCCAAACATGATTCAAACCCTAATCATTCTCCGATTCATAATTCCAAATCACACCCGGAAAATCATGAAGCTAAACAAGATATGCCGGTGAAGAAAGAGCCTGAATCGAGGCCCGTTGTAGGCGTCTCTTTATCCACACCCAAATCCGCAACTCCCAAACATGATTCAAAGCCTAACCAATCTCCGATTCCTAATTCCAAACCAACTACTGCACCGGCACCCGTCGCGGCTCCATCTACAACATCAACTCGCCCTGCTGGTCTTGGCAGTGGTGCACCACTGCTGGAACCGGCTCACCGTGTGGTGCAATCTCAACGAAGCGGAACCGCTTCTCTGCAAAACCAAGTGATCGAGGAACCAACAAACGGGGAAGCTGATGAAAACGACGACACCCGTGAAAAGCTCCAGATGATTCGGGTCAAGTTTCTGAGACTTGCCCGTAGGCTCGGGCAGACTCCTCACAACGTTGTTGTGGCTCAGGTCTTGTATAGGCTGGGGTTAGCTGAACAGATAAGAGGCAGTAATGCAGGCCGTGTTGCAGCTTTTAGCTTCGAGCGTGCTAGTGCCATGGCTGAGCAGTTGGAAGCAGCGGGTCAAGAACCGCTTGAGTTCTCATGCACCATCATGGTTCTTGGGAAAACAGGGGTCGGGAAAAGTGCAACGATCAATTCGATATTCGACGAGGTTAAGTTTGAAACCAGTGCGTTTCAACACGGAACAAAGAAAGTTCAAGACGTTGTCGGAACCGTTCAGGGTATTAAGGTTCGTGTTATCGACACACCAGGCCTGCTTCCTTCTTGGGCCGATCAGAGGAAAAACGAGAAAATTCTTCACTCGGTTAAACGGTTTATCCAAAAATCACCTCCCGATATCGTTTTGTATCTTGACCGGTTGGACATGCAGAGTCGAGATTCCGGTGACATGCCTCTATTGAGAACTATAACCGATATATTCGGTCAGTCTATATGGTTTAACGCTATTGTGGTTCTGACACACGCTGCATCGGCTCCTCCTGAAGGGGCAAACGGTACTGCTACTAGTTACGACATGTTTGTGACACAACGGTCCCATGTGGTCCAGCAAGCCATTCGGCAGGCTGCGGGTGATATGCGGCTCATGAACCCTGTTTCGTTAGTCGAGAATCATTCGGCTTGTCGAACGAATCCTGCTGGTCAAAGGGTTTTGCCAAACGGTCAAGTGTGGAAACCGCATTTGTTACTACTTTCATTTGCTTCAAAGATTCTTGTTGAGGCGAATATGCTGTTAAAGTTGCAAGACTCGCCACCTGGCAAACCGTTTGCGGCTAGAACCCGAGCACCGCCTTTACCGTATATTCTTTCGAATCTTCTTCAGTCGAGACCGCAGCTGAAGTTACCTCAGGAGCAGTTTGGTGATGATGATGAAGACGGTGATGATGACGTCGACGAGTCGTCTGATGAAGAATCGTCAGAATACAACGAGTTACCGCCATTTAAACGATTGACGAATTCCCAACTGTCAAAGCTTAGTAAAGCACAGAAGAAAGCGTATTACGATGAATTGGAATACAGGGAAAAACTCTTCATGAAGAAACAATTGAAGGAAGAGAAGAAACGAAGAAAAATGATGAAGAAAATGGCTGAAGAAGCGAAGAATTATCCGAGCGATATTACCGATAATAATAACGTAGAGGAAGACAGTAGTGGTGCTGCAACGGTTCCTGTTGCTGTTCAGGATATGACTTTACCTACTTCGTTTGATGCCGATAATCCTACTCATCGGTACCGAGCTCTCGATACGGCTAATCAATGGCTCACTAGACCGGTACTTGATCCACACGGTTGGGACCATGATGTCGGTTATGAAGGAATCAACGTGGAACACTTGCTTGCGGTCAAAGACAAGATACCCGTGTCGTTTTCCGGTCAGATCACCAAAGATAAAAAAGATGCTAATCTCCAAATGGAGGTATCAAGTGCGTTAAAACACGGGAAATCGAACTCAACCACTGTAGCATTCGATATGCAGACTGTTGGAAAAGAGTTGTCTTATACGTTAAGAAGCGAAACTCGGTTCATTAACTACAGAAAAAACAAAGCGTCAGCTGGTATTTCCGCTACTTACTTTGGTGATTCGTTAACCGGTGGTGTGAAATTCGAGGACAAGTTAATGATTAATAAACGCGGGCAGTTGGTGGTGGCTGGTGGAGCAGTTATAGGCCGTGGTGATGTTGCTTATGGCGGCAGTTTGGAGGCTACGTTAAGAGATAAAGATTATCCTTTGGGTCGGTTTTTGTCGACTATTGGTCTTTCGGTTATGGATTGGCATGGTGATCTGGCGCTTGGATGGAACGTGCAGTCTCAGATTCCTATCGGTCGGTTTACTAATCTGATCGGCCGCGTTAATTTAAATAACAAGGGCTCTGGACAAGTTAGCGTTCGTTTGAATAGCTCGGAACAGCTTCAAATCGCGTTAACCGCTTTAGTTCCACTTGTCAGTAAGCTATTGGGTTATTATCAAGATCGAGATTCAGCGTATTAATCGGATACGTTTGGGTTCAAGATTAAAGAAAGTTAAATGTGGTGTATATGCTGCAGGAGTGTAATCTTTTGATGATCAATATGTGAGTAGAACTTTCATGCACTTGCTTTATAATGGGTTCTATCTTTCTTGAATTTTAGCAATCTGTGTTTTAGGAACTATTGCATTAACATGATATGGTTTCTTGCAGGTTGGGCCGATCTTGAAATATATATGGCGAAAAGAAGGCGGTAATGTTTTGGGAAGAGTAGTTAAATGCACAAAAGGCTGTAGTGGTAGAGCTAGATTTGAAGCAAATCACCATGATGCTGGTTTTCTTTTTTATTTTCGTTTTGTGTTTAATTTTCTTCTCGGTATAGAGATGTTCCGGTTAGAATGGGGGCGAGTTTAGTTATTGTATTATACGTATGATGAGTATGTAACTCACAAAGGTCTTAATTTGGTTCAGTGAACATGACTTTTTCTGCTTTGAAAAATCTGTTTGGCTTACAAGTTGATGGTGTGGGTATATGTTGATGCACATAACTATATAAGATGTTGGATAAAATGTTATGTTTGGCGATGAGCTTTTAGGAGCTTTTAATAAAAAGTCTAGGAGCTTGAAGCTTTTAGTTGAACACCCCTACTAGTAGCTACAAGCTTTTAGGGAAAAAATGACTATTTTAACCTTTAAAGATAATGAACTTTTTAGTTATGTCTATTTTGGTCATTTTATACATTTTATTAAAAGCTCCAGCTACTCTGTCAAACATCTAAATATATCTAAAAAGCTACAGCCACCCGCTTTCAGCTACCCGCTACTTTTGCCAAACATAAGTGCAATAGTTCATATCTAAGGCAATTATGTAATCATATAAGTTTATGATCATCTCTTTCCACTATATACTTGTGCGTGTTTCTTCAGATCTTGAATTCATTCATTGTTAGGCACCTAAGAAACAATGTGGGGGCATGTGAATCTTGAGTAATGTTTAGGGTCTTTTTGGGGTGGTAAAAGTTGTGTTGCCAGCTAGCGAATGTTCGGATGAGTACGTGATTCGCAAGGGTCTTAATATGATTCAGTCTTTTTGTAGTTTGAAAAATCTGTTTGGCTTACAAGTTTATGCTGAATTGGGCAGTGTTGCATGTGGTTGTCAAAAGGGTGACTAAAAGTATGAAACTTTTGTGTGATTAACAAGTGATTATTAGTCAAATTAAACCAGCTCACATTATGTTGAAGCACAGAAGATGTTGGATGAGAAAATTTTATGGATGATAGAAAAACCAAACTTGAAGGGAAACTCCTAACACCTGAAAATTTAAGATGTATAATGGAATGGATATTTGGGGACATACCCGTTCCATTATACTTTCCTGATGTTTCAAGTTTTCGGTTTTCCTGTTGGGGTTTTAATTTGTCTTTACCTCTTAGCAAATAGTGTTTCTAAGGGGTATGGTGTGATGGTTAGGTGTCTTCATCTTCTCTCTATCCTATAAGGGATATGGTGTGGTAGTAAGGTGTCTTATCTTCTCTCTATCTTAGAAGCGAAGGGTTCAAATCCTGTAAGATATAAGTATTTGTAATTGATACAAGTAGATTAGGAATATGTTAGTTTGCATTTTTTTCTCTTATAATCAAATACTTATTAATTATAATATTTATGAACATGACTAATATATATGTACAACCTCTAACCAGCGGGTCCAATAAAAATATCATAGATATTTTTTGGGGGGTGACATAACGTGGATAGGTGTATTTTGACCCTTTTCCAAGTATATTGCAATCTATCCAAAAACTTCCACATAATGTGGCTAAAATGTTGATTGGTTAGATGGGACAAACCATACCTTTCTTTTTGATGTAGGAACAATGACACCTCAACTATTTATTAGATATGTCAAACTGGGAGGGTTAATAAAGTGTGGTTATTTATGAACATTTATATTATTTGTTACATGACAACTGACAAGTTTATGTTGTATATATTTATACCATTTTGTTACATGACAACCGAAAAATTTATGTTATATACAGTGGCGGCTTTGATGGTGTGCGGGGAGGACCTCCGCACAAGGCCCGTGATTTCGAGGGCACGCGATTTTAAAAAAAAATCCAATATATATGTGCTATTTTTTTTAAATAACATATACCAATTCCAATATAGGCCCGTTTACAAATCTTTTTTTTTTGTTTGGAATTTAGCCCACTTGACATTAGGTTTATTGAGCTCAATACTAATTTGATTTTTATTTGTAAATAATAATAACACATTACAAAAGGGTACATTTTTTTCAAGCTCGAACATGGTACGTGAATTCTCAGAGACGCCTCTGGTTATATATACCATATGCTATATACAACCATGAATGATATTAGGCAATATAGTTGAGTATATAATATTTTAAATCAATATTTCAATTGCGTTTATAATCGGTTTCAAGTAATGAACATCTTAATAGGTAACATTTAATCACCTAAGATCGGTGATGAGTGTACCCAATACTTGTGTGGATAATCATGATGCGTAATGAGTAATGGAACCTGTCAGCTATAGAACACCACTAAGATACCTGATTCATTGTTGTCCCTCAGAGTGGTTGTGGAAGTAGGGGTGGTAGTGGTGTTAACGTATGCAACACCATTATTGCCAAAAGTGACGGTGGAGGTGTCGGTCGATAGCAGGAGCAGAGGGGGTAATGGCGACGTTTGTGGTGGCGAAAGCGTTGACCAATAGGTGGTAACGGTGTCGTAGTGTCAAAATGGTGCTAGCAACGTTTGTGGTGGTGCAAGTGTCGAACAACAGTTGGTGGCGGTGATGCGGTGGTGGCAACGATGACGATCACAATGAATATCTCCACAACTCCACCACCGGATATAATTGATTCCAACAATAGTGTTATATTCAGACAACAATGATAGTTTTGTACGTTGTACAACACATTTATATACATGACAAAAATATTATGCGCAAGTCGTCAATAATCATAAATGATCAAGAAAGATGAGTTCACACAAATTATTTGAGCTTGCTTGCCACAATTGCATCAAGTTAAAATATGAAATAATCTATTTGGTATATTAATTCCACAAATTACCGCTATAAAATTTATCAAATTTTACGACATATATAAATATTATCACTCTTAATAAAACATTTTTTTAATCATGTCACTTTTTTTTTTTTTTTTTTTTTTTTTTTTTTACAAACGGAAATATTTATATATAAGGCCAAACAAATTACACCAAGATAGCCGGTAAGCGGGCAACAAGCTGCGCCGCTACCCCCTTTTGAATAGCGAAACCTAACCTAGTAAAAACGAAACCCCGATCTCTAGGAGACGAAATGTTGCTGTGAACAACCCGTTGGACCCGTTCAAGAAATCATGTCACGTATATTAATTTACTAGTAGGTGCCCGCGCGATGCGGCGGGGGTGACACTTTGCATTGCGGCACTCGTTTTGGGTAGTTTTCTTATTCGTATAATATTTATGGTAGCATTATTGCGGTGGATGTATGTCATAAGTATTACACATGTCTAGTATTTATTAAATTTAGAATTTAAATTATCAAGTATTTCAAGAAACCATTAACGCAATAAAGTAACACACGAATAAAAAAAAGTCTTAAATATAAATAAAAGTTATATAAAGTAGTACATGAATAAGGAACTATAAGTCTTAAATATAAAAGTTGAAAACTAAAAGCTCAAGTATCAAGTACTTTGAATCATGATGAGATCAATTTAGTACTCAGGGTGGAGGGTATAACCCTCGGGGAGTTGTGCGGTGACTTGAGTCACCGATTCGGTGACTATACCCTCGGTTTGGGGGCAATCGGTGAGGAGGAGAGAGGTTGCCATTTTCGATGAGTGTTCACCGATGTGTTTGAGAGGAGAGGAGAGAGGAGAGACCAATCATGTTTTTTTTTTTTTTTTTTAATTGTGGAGTGTTTGACTATACCTAGTGATTGAGTGTAAAATGGGAAGTAGAATGAGGAGTTGACATGACATAATATTATTGGGTATGATTTCACTCAAACACCCTAAGTTGTTTGACTATACCCTCCACCCTTATACGGCTTAAACATCTCAATGATGTCATCTATATTGTCACACCACCATTTGTTATCATCGAGATCAACGTCCTCCGGAATTTCTTGTATCTTTTCCTGTTTGATTATTATATCCTTTGGATGATGAGTTTCTTCTCTGTTCTCCTCTTTAACTGATACATCAGTAGTAGCTAGAGTAGTTTGGGGAACTGAAAAAAAATGTTAAGTATTTTAGTTACATATTTTATCATGTTACCGTTATAAATAATATAGGATACAAAAACAACATTCACGGTTGAACATAATATAAAAAAACAATATATCATGTTTTAGAAACATATATACCTGTGTAAAGATCTGAAAGGATGAATATTGAAGCTCAAAAAAAAAAAAACTACTGAATAATAAATAAGATTAATGTTAAGTGTGAGCATAGAAGAATAAATTAAAGTTACACACAACAGAAAATTGAAATACTTGTAAACAAAAAAAATCTAAAGAACAAGAAATTTCTTGAATTGAAAAAAAAAATTAATAAATTATACTATATATAGAACCTATAAACCAACGAATTGAACAACCTGTAGCTTTTTTCAACTAACTAATATTATCTATAAGAGTATTTTTGTACTTATAATCCCTAAAAAATGCAACAAAATATGGTATTCGGTTTTTGAAGATGTATTATGTTTAGATTATGGAGTTTTTCCTAAAAGTTTGTTGGTGTAAAACTTATTTACCAAACTTCTAAAAAAACGTTATTATAAAAAAGGTTTTATGAAAACAAAAATGCTTCTAAAAACGTTTTTATAATTATTTTTATGAAAACTAAAATTCCACTTTGTTGAATATGGTATTATATAAAACTAGAATTGAGACCCGCCGCAATGCGGCGGAGATTCTTTAGTTATAACTAAGTCGATTTAGCACCCGCACGTTATGTTAAACCTGTCAAACGGGAAAAATAGACGGTGTAAAAATGTTCACCCACACACGCACGTTGCGTCGTGTTAACTCGCAAAATTTAGAACGAAATGTAAAAACGTTAAACCAAAGACGCACGTCACGATGTGTTAAGTCACAAAATTTAGAACCAAGCATAAAACGAAAAATTTGCGAAAAATGAAAACTATAAAGGACCAAAGTTGAAAGTAAAAAAAGTTGCGAGGATAGATTGCAAAAGATAAAAAGTTTTGGGTTAAAAGTAACAAAAAAAATAGTTTTGAGTTAAAAGTAATTTATGGAATACGTGTTGGTGAAAAGTAAAAAAATCAATTTATTTAAAACCCCAAAGCCAAGGTCACGACGACCATATGCATAACTATTTTTTCTTTAAAAAACCCCCAAAGCACACCCCGCGTTGCGGCGGGGCGTAAAACGGTGTCAAATAGTACAAATATCACACAACCGTCATCGACCACCAACACTGACTCGACCTAGGATCTGCGTGTTGCGACGAACCTATCAAATATGAAAAAACAGAGGTAAAAACGTTGAACCACACATGTACGTTGCGTCGTGTTAACTTGCAAAATTTGAAACAAAACATAAAAAAGCTGAACCACACTCGTATATTGCGTTGTATTAAGTCGAAAAAATTAGAACTATACGTAAAACGAAAATTTGCCAAAGATGAGTATAAGTGACAAAAGTTGTGAAGTTAAATTGCAAATAATGAAAAGTTTTGGGTTAAAGTTAAAGAAACAAATTATGTAAGGTTAAAATTGCAAAAGCTAAAAACCGTTGGGTTAAAAGTTAAAAATTAAGTTTAGTTTTGTGTTAAAGTTAAAATAACAAATTATGTATGGTAAAAATTACAAAAGCTAAAAATCTTTGGATTAAAAGTAAAAAAATCAAGTTCTTTTTTTTTTTTTTGAAAAACTCACAAAGCACAAGGTACAAGTGGTTATGCACAAATAACTTGCTTATTTATAAATGAAATAATTTTTTAATACAATCAATTAAATAAAACAAGTGAGCTTGTTTGATGTCAATTTACTATCTTCTAACCCATGTAAGTGTGTGCACCTAACCAAGTAAATACACAAACACATAGAATACGAACAAAGCTCATATCAAACCCGTATGTTCAAGGTTTAGAAATTTAATCTAGTCGTCGGAACAAATTGGTGAACAATCTTAATCAAACGAAAATCGGATTGAAAAAGGATTAGAATATTATTAAACAGATACTAATGACAACAACGTAGAGAGTCTTGAGCATTTGAAATGTGATAAGACACATCGCTTTAATCACTTGTACACTAATGCATCATCTACTTGTACATTTTAATCCGCACAACAATACTGACCAAGACACCTATCGAAATGTCGACAAAAATGAGTTGGTTATCACGGTACCTTTGGATTTTTTTTAAACACTATAGTTTATAAAATATGACAAGAATACGTAAAATAATTATAAGTTTGTTATGGAAAAGGATAAGTGTAACAAATTAGCCATAATTTTGTTAAAATAAAGGGATTTAAGTGTAATAATATGAGGGACTAAAATATAATTAGTGTTTAAAAGACCAAGTTACCCTCATTTTAGGGGTGTTTTTATAAATAAAGAGTAAAGAAGTTTTTATTTTTTTGGTATCTTAAAATACCCCTCACTCATGCATTAATACAGTAATAAATATAGATATAGATATATCTAATCAAAAGTTATATATACACATTCGGCTCTAGGAGTCTAGGATCTTCTTTTGCCAACCACACATTTGATAACACCTATCGTGCCGTCCCACCAATCAATCAATTTCAACACCCACCCCACCCACAACCACAACACATCATGCTATTCTCCCTTTAGACCGTGGGGTATGGGGCGGGAGTTTGGGCGTGGGTAGGGGGAAAACGCCCACGCCACCACCCCGGGTGGGCATGGGTTTCGGCGTGGCCCTTGGGGCATGGGTTTCAAGCCGGGCGTGGGGCGGTCTGGCCAAGCTGACATGGCGGGTTGTGAATGGCCAAACCAAACTAGCCGTTGGGCTAGCCGTTGGTCTATTTTAAAAAAAAAAATTCCTTTATAAATACTTTACAATATTTATTATTTTTCTCACACAAAATCAAACACATAAAACACAATCTCGCCATGAGTTCTTCAAGTTATACTGAATCGTCATCATCATCTGACGATGGGGCGGAAACATTTCTACAAACGATCGCGACGGTGGTGAAAGCTATCGTTGAAAACGAAGAGGAGGAGGAAGAGAGTCAACAACCTAAACGCAGAAGAAGGTACATCGCTCGTGAACGGGTCACCGCTAACGATTTGTTGGTAAGCGATTACTTCTCAGCTGAACCTAAGTATGATGAAAAAATGTTTAGGCGTCGTTTTCGTATGAGTAGAAACTTATTTTTAAGGATATCTAGAGATCTTGAGGAGAAGTATGTTTATTTTCAACAAAAACCCGATGTAACCGGGCAATTAGGATTTACTACGTGGCAAAAGGTCACGGCCGCACTTAGGCAGTTAGCGTACGGCAATAGTTCGGACATTATGGATGACTATTTAAAAATGTCTGCACGTGTAGCTAGAGAAAGTCTTCACAACTTTTGTTCGTGTATTCTAGAACTCTATAGGAAAAGATATTTGAGAAAGCCCTCGTTCAGTGACATGCAACAATTATTGGAACATCACGCAGATTATCATGGGCTACCCGGGATGCTAGGTAGTTTAGATTGTAAGAAATGGGCTTGGGAACTTTGTCCTACCCAATGGCAAGGCGCTCACACGAGTGGATTTCACGGGAGTCCAGCCATCATGCTTGAAGCGGTTGCGTCCCAAGATCTTTGGATATGGCATGCGTTCTTCGGTATGCCAGGTTTACATAATGATATTACCATCATAAACCACTCGCCCCTTTTCAATGATCGAGTAAATGGTATAGGACCCAAATGAACTTTCTTTGTAAACGGAGTTGAGTACGTGTATGGGTACTACCTAGTTGATGGGATTTACCCAGAGTGGGGGGTTTTTGTAAAATCATTCACAAAACACGGTAC
This sequence comes from Helianthus tuberosus, assembly GCA_030545235.1. Taxonomy (NCBI): domain Eukaryota; kingdom Viridiplantae; phylum Streptophyta; class Magnoliopsida; order Asterales; family Asteraceae; genus Helianthus; species Helianthus tuberosus. Next base: position 46,237,040 of record CM060440.1, read on the forward strand.
GGCAGATCCAAAGAGATTAAAGTTTAACAGGGTACAGATGGCTGCACGTAAAGACGTCGAGCGAGCATTCGGTGTTTTGAAGAAAATGTGGCGAATATTACAAATGCCTTGTCGACTATTGGACAAGGATCAGATTGGAAACGTGATGTACACATGTATCATTCTTCACAACATGATTTTGGAGGATGAAGGTAGAGCGGTCGTTACCCACTATAATGACGATGATTCCCAACCAGGTAACGTAACAGACCAAGATAAAGCGGATAATGAATTTTGGATCAAGTCAAGGGATATACATCACAACCTTCGATCTGATTTGGTGGAACATGTTTCAACGATTCCTGGGTTCGAAACCGACGAAGACGACGAAGAATGATTGTTTTTTATTTTAATAATTATTATGTTTGTTTATGTATTCAAAAAAAATATGTTTTTTTATGTAGTTAATTAATTTAAATATATATTAAAAAAAATGGTGATGTGGCTAGGCCACGCCGGCCCAGCCACGCCCAACCCAAGCCCCACTATACCCCATTAAAACTTGGGTTTGGGTTATGAGAATTCAACATCCAGGTGTCAGCAATTGCCCCAACCCAAGCCCCACCATACCCCGCAGTCTTAGGTATAAGAGTGTAACGAGTGATTAAACATTTGAGAGTGGCAAACTAAAAAATCAACCAATGAGAGTGTGCCATGTCGAAGTGGTAAACTATGCTCAAAAGTGTTGGCAATGGTTTAGACACTTGGTGAAGTAGTAAACTATTTAAAAAAAAAAGGAAAAATGTGTGATTGGTTGAGATTGGAATGAACACCACCCCACACTACCCTCTCTCTCTCACATGCACTCCTTCCCCGCATCGGCATGCAATCACTGAACGACAAACAAACCGCATTGGCAAAGGGTCGGCGGCGGTGTTTGCCGCGCGGCAACTGCCTTTGCCGAACCCTTTGCCGCACCCACACCGGACACCCTAAGTTATCATAACATTTAGGTTCCATCTTTGTGAAACATAATTACAACGTTTGTTTAATACACATCTAATCTTAAAACCAACAATCATAAGAATCGTATGGTTTATTTAATACATAACTAATTTTAAACACACTTGTAAGAATCGTTAATCGTATAATCATTAATATCAATTGTTATAAACATAATTACAAAGTTTGTTTAATACGCATCTAATCTTAAAACCGACAATCATAAGAATCGTATGGTTTGTTTAATACGTAACTAATTTTAAACATACTTGTAAGAATCGTTAATCATATAGTCATTTATATCAGTTGTCATAAACATAATTACAACGTTTGTTTAATACACATCTAATCTTAAAACCAACAATCATAAGAATCGTATGGTTTGTCTAATACATAACTAATTTTAAACACACTTGTAAGAATCGTCAATCGTATAATCATTTATATCGATTGTTATAAACATAATTACAACGTTTGTTTAATACACATCTAGTCTTGAAACCGACAATCATAAGAGTCGTATGGTTTGTTTAATACATAACTAATTTTAAACACACTTGTAAGAATCGTTAATCGTATAATCATTTATATCAATTGTTATAAACGTAATACAATGGTTGTACGAGTGTCTGTTAAACTTGTGCAAAACTGCTTCTCGTCCTCAGTTTCTATGTCTAATAAAAAGGGTCCTAATAAAGCTACATCTCAAAATCTTAATTTTACACCATGTATACGGATCGTATAACATTATAAGGGCCGTATAGAATAATCTGACATGATAAATATTGGACCGTATAATATTATACGACTCGTATAGATGGATAAAATATTAGGCCGTATAACATTCTATGCGGGTCGTATAACATTATATTTGGTTTAGGTCGTATTAAATTCTATAGGTCGTATAATGTTATACGACCCGTATAACTTTATACGGGCCGTATACATGTAGGGGTATGAAAATAAGATTTTAGGGTATGTGGGAATACTACGAGCCAATAAAATCTACGTGCATGATAAGGGAAGTGGGGGTGGTAAAAATTCATCACTCACAACATCCAATCAAGTTTCGTCATGTCATCAACCATTATTCCATCACTCACAACCTTTTTAGTGGCAATGGTCATCACTCACAACACCCAACAATAAACCCTCACACCCCCTCATATCCATTTATCACTCACATCCCATCACTTGTTGATTTTATCACGCCAAACCTTCCATCACTCGTGGAATTAGTTGGTGGCAGTGGTAAGTTCCATGCTATCACGCGTGGATTTGTTCCATCACTCGCGGCTCGCCCACCCCCACTACCCTAATACAAAATAATTATTCAAAAAGGAAACAAAACAACGTTAAAAAAAGGAAACAAAACATAAAAATTAAGAAATTAATCATTGAATTTATGATACAAGTCTTAAAGCACAAGGTACAACTTAACACAATGCATTTTGGCTTTAGCAATCAACAGAACAAAGAAAAAGACGGCCTAAAATTATATAAAGAATAAACAGGATCATACATTTTAAATCCACAAAACCAATCAAATCTTCACAGATTGCAAAACACAAAATTTAAAAAAAAAATGGGAGCACAATGCTCTAAACAGGTGACACGCCGGAAACTGATCGCCGACGAGAAAAAAACTCTCCAGGAACTAGAAAAGAGCTGCGGCTGCAACTTTCCGGGCTCCGATCACCACCCCACCGACCGGAAAAACTGGATTGCCGGCCTCAACCCGGAAAAGATCCATATTAACCAAATTGTCTGGCCCGGAACCCATGATTCCGGTACCAACAAGATCGGAATCCGAATGATCTCTCGACCGTTCGCGCAATGCCAATCCCTTTCCATCTACAAACAACTCGTACTCGGGACCCGACTTCTCGATATTCGTGTCAACGAAAACCGAAAAGTCTGTCACGGGATTATGGCCACGTATAGTATTGACGTCGTAATTAAAGACGTCAAGAAGTTTATTTCGGAAACTGAGTCCGAAATAATAATTCTCGAGATCCGCACCGAATTCGGGCACACTGACCCGCCCGAATTCGAGAAATATTTGGAGGAAAAACTAGGGGAATATTTGGTCCATCAAGATGACCAAGTGTTTAATAAAACAGTGGCTGAGATTTTACCCAAACGAATTATTTGCATCTGGAAGCCTCGAAATTCGGACCCGCCGAAGCCGGGTAGCCCGTTTTGGAGTTCGGGTTATTTGAAAGATAATTGGATCGACACGGATTTGCCCGCGACAAAATTCGAGAGTAATTTGAAGTATTTGGGTCAGCAGCCGCCGGTTAGTTCGCGGAAATATTTTTATCGGGTGGAGAATACGGTGACACCGCAAGCGGATAACCCGGTTTTGTGTGTGAAACCGGTTACAAACCGGATCCATGGGTGTGGGAGGTTGTTTATTGCGCAATGTTTTGCGAAAAATATTGCGGACCGGTTGCAAGTGTACTCGACGGATTTTATCGATGAGGATTTTGTTGATGCTTGTGTTGGTCTTACGTGGGCTAGGATTGAAGGGAAAGCTTGAGTTTATTGTTATGTTAAAAGGTGCATATTATGTTTTAGTGATTTATGTTTTATTGTTTTCATTCTTGTTTGTAAAAAAATATGTTTATGTAATAAGAATGTGTGTGTATAAGTTATTGTTATTCGATTTTGTTATTGACGTTGTTTTGTTTCTTGTTTTAGAACTCGGTTTCTTGTGTTTCTTGTTATAATGATTGTGACTTTTTGTTTGATATTCTAGGTCGATGTTTTGTTCTTGAATTCTTGTTGTAGTAGAATACGTTATTTGCCTGTGAATTAACGAAAAACAGGTTCGTTCTCGCTTAGAGTATGTTAATCAACAAAATAGCTCATTGGAAGGGATTCCGGGGCCAAAGCCTTTAGACCACCCTTCGACACTCAAGCCAGAATCTTTATAATGGTTTGTTATGTTAGCTTAATGGACTCACCATTAATGGGTTTGTTAGCTTTAGGTTGATAAAAGATTCATGGATCAGTCTCTTATGGCTTAAATATTAATGGGCCCAAACCAGGAGCGAGGGTAGTCTCTTCAGTTATGCTAATTCCTTATCTTTAAACTGTGTTTTGTAAACCAAATCTTGCACTATTCAAATTATTAAAAACATCCTGTGATTAGTTGAATCATTTAACACCTTTTGGGTTCACTTGATCTCATAGCATGAAGGTCCAAAGTCAAAAATTAAAAGTTTTCAGCCATGAATAAATCTTCAGCATAATTGATTCGTTATAGTTTTTTATTACTTTGGAACGTGAATGAGACGAGGCGCTCGTGACTTGTAAGCTGTTAGCCGAACTTGAAGTTTATTTAGTAAATGAGTTTCAGCCCGAACTTCACATATTGAGCTTAGCAAGGTTGCTAGCTTATTATTTACATAATTGTGTAATAATGTTTTTGAATTTAACTGAACTTTGACATTTCACCGTGTATCGTTCTGACCCGAAGAAAACTGACACTTAAAAGAAGCCCATTTTGACTGAACTCATTTTGTTAAGAACCCATATTGACTTGAACAAAATCACCACTTTTTACTAAAACGCATGTTTTGTCCTGAACTTATTTTGCTAAAACCCCATATTGACAATAGCAAAATTGGCATTTTTTTTTTTCTAAAACGACCCGTTGTGACCAGATTGCTCAAAACTTGTATTGACCCTGTTGAAACACGGAATCACAGCCGGGATGATTGGACTGCTTTCTCCATGAGGGTGAAGAATCACACCTTGTTCCTCCTCTTGAACCTAGATCTGCAATGGAGAAGACAAGAAAGTGGAGCTTGTAGAGATGACCGGTATGGGAAAGAATCCCCTGTTTCCAGTAACAAAAGTGTGGCGGCTCCATCTTGTCTAACCCTAATAATGAGGTGAACACCTCCTTATATAGGGGACATAGGCCTCCCCTAACCTCAATGGGCCAGGCCCAGTTAGGGGTTATCTCTACAAGTCCCTAGCCCAATGTAGTATATACTACAACGCGTTGGGCCTCGCGGTTGGGTTAGTCAGCACAATAATAAATAATTAATATAAAAGCAATAAGTAACGGGAAAGTCTTACCGCTCGGGTCGGGTCCAATACCATACCTCTACAAGTCCCCCAGTCTAGTGTTGCTCACGAGTGCGAGCGCTGGGAGGAGCACTAGACTTATTAGGAGTGTTGGGAAGTGAGGATTTTTTAATTCTATGTTTACCTGTCGCCGAGGCGCGAGAGCTTTGCTGGCCATGTTTATTGCGTCTGTCTTTCGTTGTGAGTAAAGATAATGGAGCGGTGAAATGTGCACGATAGTTCATCGTGGTAATTGGCTAGGCAAAGGCTGGTTGCTGCCTTTTGTACTGGCTCACTCTCATGAGCTGCCAAGGTTGCGCGTATGCGGATATGTCCCGCGCATGGACTTTGGAACTGGGTGAGTGTTTTTTGGCTGTTGAGTGTGGGTATGGCCCGTACACGCATATAACTTACGTAGCATCTGGGACCATACCCCTTCAGGTCCCCCCAGTCCAGTGTACCTTTGGGGTGGGTTTATCAGCCGAAAGGGATTCTGGACTCATAAGAATTGAGGTAATGTTGACTTTGTTGTATATAGATTTGGTGTGTACGTTTGAACCGTATTGCTAATTGTGCAGAATTTTGAATCAAAACGGCACATAGCGCGTGGAGATGGCGTACAGAAGTGAGCCAAAACGGCGCATGGGATGGCGTATGGAACTGAGCCAAAACGGCGTGTGAGTCACTATAAAATATTCAACCTTTGGTATGACTATGTTGGTTAGCGCATGGTGTGCGTGTCTTTAGCCTTGAGGAATACGTATAACTAGTGATTGGATCTTTGTAAACTGCTGTCTACAATATTTGCACGTGTTAATCCACTTTGTATAGGTTATCGCGAATGAGAATTGGCGTGAAGTTGCGTCAGGGTAATAAAGTGGAAACCCTAGCCTTGAAGACTGTAGGTGTAAATGAAATTTGTTTTAGCCAATGTGTTTTTGCGTATACCCAAAGTGGTGCGTGCATTTGTAGAACAATTTACATTTTGTAAACGTGTTTGTATGTAACTAAGCATGCGCGTGAGTTATTTAAATGCTCATAAGGATAGGAGCATGCGCGCGTGCTCGACTTACGTGCTCGAAGTAAAGTGGGCATGCGCGCATGGGCGACTTACGTGCTCGTTAGTAAAGGAGCAGGTGTGCTCACTCGTATGTAGAGGCTTGCTCATAAGTAGAGGAGCATGCGCGTGGCGACTTACGTGCTCGAACGTAGAGCAGCAGGCTCGCATGGGACTGAGATGCTCGTATGAAAAGGAGCATGCGCGTATAGCGACTTACGTGCTCATGTGTAGAAGAGCATGCACGGATGGCGACTTACGTGCTCATTTGTAGAGCGGCAGTCTCGCACGGAGACTAGCGTGCTTGTAAGTAAAGGAGCATGCGCGGATGGCGACTTACGTGCTCATGTGTAGAGCAGAAGTCTCGCACGGAGACTAGCGTGCTCGTATGTAAAGGAGCATGCGCGGATGGCGACTTACGTGCTCGTATGTAGAGGGGCATGCGCGGATGGCGACTTACGTGCTCATATGTAGAGCAGCAGTCTCGCACGGAGACTAGCGTGCTTGTATGTAAAGGAGCATGCGCGGATGGCGACTTACGTGCTCATGTGTAGAGCAGAAGTCTCGCACGGAGACTAGCGTGCTCGTATGTAAAGGAGCATGCGCGGATGGCGACTTACGTGCTCGTATGTAGAGGAGCATGCGCGGATGGCGACTTATGTGCTCATATGTAGAGCAGCGGTCTCGCACGGAGACTAGCGTGCTTGTATGTAAAGGAGCATGAGCGGATGGCGACTTACGTGCTCATTTGTAGAGCAGCAGTCTTGCACGGAGACTAGCGTGCTCGTATGTAAAGGAGTATGCGCGGATGGCGACTTACGTGCTCATATGTTGAGCAGAAGTCTCGCACAGAGACTAGCGTGCTCGTATGTAAAGGAGCATGCGCGTATAGCGGCTTACGTGCTCATGTGTAGAGCAGCAGTCTCGCACGGAGACTAGCGTGCTCGTATGTAAAGGAGCATGCGCGGATGGCGACTTACGTGCTCATAAATAGAGGAGCATGCGTGCAAAACGCATGTGTGCTCGCTCGTATGTAGAAGGAGCAGGCGCGTATGGCGACTTACGTGCTCATAAATAGAGGAGCATGCGTGCAAAACGCATGTGTGCTCGCTCGTATGTAGAAGGAGCAGGCGCGTATGGCGACTTACGTGCTCGTATATTGTTTGCCCTGCGAACAAGTCAACAAGGTAAATTATAACAAAGGATTTGATATATGAAAGCATTGTACCGAAACCTTGTTCTTAGGATGAGTTCGTTCTATGCATCCAAACTCCGTAATATGTGAAAGCAACTTCGAACTTCGGAATGGTGTTGGACTATGCTAGCCCGTTTGCTTATTGCAGCTGCTAAAAAATGTCAGTAGCGTTGAAGTTGAATGATAATAAGCAATGATACTAGTGTGCGCCGGAAATATCGTAAGGTTAATATTCGTTAAAACGATGAACTACTAGCCATGTCGTTGAATAATTTCATTTGCTAGACGTTAGGCGGTTTGTGTTATCGGGGAAAACGTGTAGCAATGCCTTACTAAATAATTCAAGTGCTCACAGGCGATTACATATGAACATTGTCCATATATTAGGTAAAATGATAAGTGCCCAAATGCATATTTAAAAGTCGTACACCGACTCTTGTAGCACGTAATAATGTGTTTGAGCCATAATTGCCAAATCGTTTTTGCAAACCATGACATCGTGGCTTGTCAGTGTTTTAATTGCATGATTTATTTTTTTAAAAGACCCACTTATAAGCATATGGCTTGATAAAAGTAACTATATATTTTATTCAATAAACAAATTTAGTCACACAAGCCATAATTCACTAGAAGGCGTTCAAGTCATAAAGTGTTCGTTTAGGATATTGCAAGGGTCCTTATTGTAAAATGTTGTAAAATGTGGTATCAATTTGTAAGATCAGACACGTGCATTCTTGGTTTTCCACAAACATTAAAGAACACTTGGATTGGGTGTATATCATGAATTTTAAATTCATTTTTAAAAGTTGAAAGATACTGTTGTTTTGAAAGGTGTGAGCATGTGCCATCCTGGACATAGCTGTAAAGCCTTTCGAAAGTTGTCGTATGCCAGTTACTTTAATTTTGTTTTTTAATATTCTAAGAAACAACCAAGCAAAATATAACCTCAAGGTGTCCTGGTTGCTTTATATTTTTCCAAAAAGAAAAAAAAAGTTATATAAGAAAGCTCAGATGATAATTCGTTTTTAAAATTGAGGCAAGCATGTCGGACTGTGGATTTTTTCAGGCACCACAGAGCTTGTCCGTCGTGCGCGCGAAGCTCCCGGCATGCTCGGACCCTTGTCAAGCTGAGTCCAGGGGCGGACCTACGTTACGAGGAACGGGGTCCCCGGACCCCAATCTTTTTTTAAAAAGTAGTAGAAACGGTATATAAAGTTGTCTATGGACCCCATAAAATAATTTAGTTGGACCCCATAACAATAAAAGTGAGCCTAGTGCAGTGGTAAAACCCCTTGTTTGCACACAAAAGGTCATGGGTTCGATACCTGTTTCTTCTTTTTTTGTGTTTTTATTTTTTTTTTATTTTTTGGACCCCATTGTCCAAAAATCCTGGGTCCGCCACTGGCTGAGTCGAAACGTCCGGTAAGGTATGAAGAGCAACTAAGTTTGTTTGTAGGTGAGAATGCTCGTATGAGAGGCGTAGCACCTACAACAACAAAAGTGTTGGATTTCCGACGTTCGCGGGGGTGATGGAGCTTGTGCACGCCACGCGCGCCGCGCATTTGTGCTTATTGGACGTGCTTGCTCGATGCGCATGGCGTGTCGGAGTAGAGGCCCACCATGCGCGCCGCGCGTTTGTGCTTATTAGACGTGTTTGCTCGATGCGCATGGCGTGTCGGAAGCTGGTGCACACCATGCGCGCCGCGCGTTTGTGCTTATTGGACGTGCTTGCTCGATGCGCATGGCGTGTCGGAAGCTGGTGCACACCATGCGCGCCGCGCGTTTGTGCTTATTGGACGTGCTTGCTCGATGCGCATGGCGTGTCGGAGTCGAGGCCCACCATGCACAGTGATTTTTTTCACTCGAAAACTTCTCTTATGGTGAAGTATGGAACCTGGTTTGAAGATTCATTATAACTTGAAAAGGCATCTGCACCTCTTCGTAGCTGAGATTGTTATCCATTTCAAACACATGTAGATTTGAAGGGTGTAGGCACTAATATCTTGCAAGGGTGAAGACAGAGGTGGGCCCTCCTTTCCGGGTGGAGGCAAAAATGTGCAGGCACATGTGACATGTCAGACAACTTTATTTAGTTGTGTACAGCTTTTTTTTTTTTTTTTTTTTTTTTTTTTTTTTTTTTTTTTTTGACAGCTGTAAATGCTTTGTATTTTTTACTATTTAATAATAAAAAATATCTTGAAAGTTGAAAGGACTTTTATCTATTGAGACAAAAATCAAAATTTCTTGAATATCTTGAAAGAACTGAGGTGATGTTCTCATTTCATGAGTTCTCGGATATCATCAAATAATAAATTAACAGCCCCTTTTTTTATTTTTTATTAGGGCTTCTAAAGGTGACATAAGAAAGGAATTTGCATTTTCTTTTCCTTTCCTTTTGTCATACCTTCTTTTGATAGGAGGTTGCGTCAAATAAAAGAAAAGCAAACAACGTACCCGGCCTTTTCTTTTGCATAAATCATTGTTAATCCCCGTTAACGGAGGCATAAAACCTACAAAACTTGGATCTCGAAATTATAACTTGAGAAAGTCTTGTACGGCGACAGATCTGAGCTCTCTTGTACATGAAGTTGTGAACCCTATTTGAAACAAATGTAGATCTGAGGATTTTGAAGCAATAAAATAAGTGAAATACCACAGATCTAGAAGTTTTGGAAAACACAACACAGATCTGTGGGGTTTATCCATTCGAAGATCAAGAGTGTGACTCTAAGAACACAGATCTAGAGATCTGAGGATAAAACAAGATGTGATCAACAAATGTATAACTTAAAACCGGATGGCGCCAAATGTTGAAACACGGAATCACCGCCGGGATGATTGGACCGCTTTCTCCATGAGGGTGAAGAATCACACCTTGTTCCTCCTCTTGAACCTAGATCTGCAATGGAGAAAACAAGAAAGTGGAGCTTGTAGAGATGACCGGTAGGGGAAAGAATCCCCTGTTTCCAGTAACAAAAGTGTGGCGGCTCCATCTTGTCTAACCCTAATAATGAGGTGAACACCTCCTTATATAGGGGACATAGGCCTCCCCTAACCTCAATGGACCAGGCCCAGTTAGGGGTTATCTCTACAAGTCCCTAGCCCAATGTAGTATATACTACAACGCGTTGGGCCTCGCGGTTGGGTTAGTCAGCACAATAATAAATAATTAATATAAAAACAATAAGTAACGGGAAAGTCTTACCGCTCGGGTCGGGTCCAATACCATACCTCTACAGACCCCAACCCGTTTTGACCCGTCACCCTACCCGCTCACTTTGCCAGACTTGGAAAATTGTAATAGAGTTAGCTAAAGACTTAAGTGGTATATGCGGGAGCCCAAATATATTGTTAAACTGGGCTAGAAATTCCAAGAGTCGAGATAGCCCAAGGCAAAGCTTATTTGAACTTTGAAGAGAAAGAAAGCCCAATTCTCTTAAATTTTAGGCCGTTCGCTTGATGAAGCAAGAAAGTTAAGAAGAAGCTTGTTGCGTGTAAGGAAATTAATATATTTATTATTTAGGGGTTGGGGCGCCTATCACTCACTACACACTCATCACTCACAACATTCAATCAAGTTTTGCCACGTCATCGAGTTTTATTCCATCACTAGTGGTGGATTTTAGTGGAAACGTTCATCACTTACCACACCCAACAATTTCCCTCACAACCCAACAATTTCCCTCAACTTCTTCATGCGTCAAATATACACCGCGTTTTCAAAACCACGTGTTAAACTTGGCACCAGCGGCGGTGTTTCATTGCCTTCCACGCCTGGCCAAACGACCACCACGGGGCGCCCCGTCCCCCTTACTATGGGAACTTTTTTATCGTTTGTTAGATTTAAAAAAAAAATTGATGTAAATGACTTTCGCCTGGTTTTAAAGCTGATCGAGTCAGTTGAACGAGTAGGGCCGGTTTGATGTCCCGTTCTTGTTTCAAACCATTGCAAAAAAATTTACAAAAAAATATTTTTTTGAACGGTGAACTTCATGTATAATACCACACTCTCCAAGTCGGAGAGCCTTCACAAAAGTAGAACTCTCTGATGTAACACACAGTGAGACGAAAATCCGGTTGGGCTCGGGAATCAAACTGACAACCTCACACAAGACTTAGTCCAAATCTTTCATTGCCTATATCCACCCCAATATAACACAAATGGGAATTGAATTTGAGTCTCTGTTGGAAAACCCAAGCCTCCGACCAATAGGCCACAAGTGGGAGATTATAAAAAAAATATTTCCACAAGTGGGAGATTATAAAAAAAAAATATTTAACTCCATGTTTTCTCATTCATCGATAAAAACATGCGAGTTTCTTTTATTGGCAGTAATATTACAGATACAACATAGAATACTTTACAAAGTTACCACGGTCTTTCACAACCTTGTATCTTTGTTTTATTAATGAAAAATGGTCACATTCCATTCAAGAATTGCATCACCTGTTGTAACATTAAAGTAAACCGCATTAGTCCAAACAAACCCCTTTGCCATCCTGAACTTCCCTCTACCACCAACGACCGCCAGCTCCTTAACCAACACCAACGGATCCCTAGAAACCACACTTATGGAACTCCCATTAAACTCGCCACTCGTAAACTCTAAATCACCATTAAACAACAGTGTCAAGTCTGACCCGCGGCTGACTGACGCATACAAGCCACGCCCATTGCCAATAACCTTTGAGTTCGGGTCAGGTCCCTCCGTTAGTGGATCATCAAAAACGTAAACTGCCCCAAACGGGACAATTTTGTTGTTTTCTTTGATAACCGTGCTGTTTGCTTTTGCTACAATGACAGAAGAAGGGTTGTTACCGGAAATGATGTCGTGCATGAAGAAATGGAGATGTGTTTCCTTTATGGTGGTTGGAACATCAACTGTATGACTGCTTAAGTGATATTTAGCTTTCACTGCATGCAATGTGGCAGCTAATATCACAAGCAACCATGCAAAGTTAATTGTTTCCATTGTTTTGATGTTTATGAGTAGTTTGTGTGTTATATATAGGTGTATACACATGCATACATATAAATATAAAATGGTGAATGAGATGTCATGGTTGTAAAGTCTACATGTATGAGAATTGACTTGGTTAAATGAAATTGACATGTTAACTTTCTTAATTATCTAGTAACGAGTAGCTCTTCCACTTGTAATATTTTAATCTTAGACTTGATTGAATTACTCTAATTTGAAACCTAACACATAAGTTGACTTTTGAAAAGATATTTTCAAGAATTGACATTTGAAATAAACATTCATGTTTGTCGCATTCACATCCTTTCCATCATCTTTTGTTCTAATATTTAACAAAAAAATCATACTTTTTAAAATTTATCTCTCATTTTAAAAAACATCCCACATCCCATTCACCATACCTATCTCTATAGTCTTTTTATTTTTCCCCCTTTTATTTTTATCTCTTTTTATATATGTGTGGGTGGGTGTGTCTAGCGGCAGACCCATGATTGGGGTGTGATCGGAAGGTTTTATCATATTTTTAGGGATGTGATAAGGATTTTTGCCTAAATAGTACACTATTCTTTTAAGGTAGGCGCCCGCCACCCCACGGGCCATAGTAGGTTCGCCCCTAGGTGTGTGTCAGAGAGATATATGATATAGGGGTGAATAGTAGCTTTTTAAATATGGGGGGGGGGGGGGGGGGTAGATGAAGATAGTGGATGAGATGTGGTGATGTTTTTGTTAACTTTTTAAAATTTAAAGATGAGGTGAAGCAATGTGGAGGGGATGTGAATGCTCTTACATATTAAGTAAATTTTAGAGCTACCTAAACGGATCAACCTTACTCTTCACGTGCGCATAACATAAACGATGCGTAGAGTGAATAACAAATAGATCTTATATTCTTTTAAAATTTGACCAACATAAACTTACGTTAAAAGAAGTTAAATAAGGCGAACCATTTTGGCTGGTATGGACGATCCAACCAACCTATTCAACCTGTCGGTTTAGCTTAATCTTTTATTGAAAGTCGTCATTACAAATTTGGTCCAAAATTTTTGTCAAAGCCAACTAAATCAGACAATGATCCCCCCTAGTTTAAAGTTAGAACCCATTTACTTTTATCTGGTTGCTCCAACTCCAAGTATACGTCTGCTAACTTTTGAATCAACTATTCTAAACATTGTTCTGGAATTCAATTCAATTTGACCTCTGATATCTGGGACCACACTTGTACGCTCAAGGCAAAATCCATATTGAAGGGGTATGGTCCCAAAAATGCCGCGCAGAACATTCAGGTCGCACTTCGGACCATACTCCTTAATCACTTCTGTGATCAATTTGTGGATCCCGCGCGGGATGATCAACCAGAGCATGATCTTGCGCGAGGTCAAACCAAGAGATAACGGCAGTTTCTATACTTGGCATTATGAACAAGAGCTATCACCTCCTGCAACCCCGCGCGGGCTACTAACGTGCTCAGCAAGGGTCGCGCTGGAGTCAAAGAGCAAGGCCACTTCAGAAGGTACTGAAGGTACAAGTGGCAGAAAAGCAAGCCAATCAGCGTTCTCCAGGCCGTGCTCTATCATGCTCCACGATCATCTGACGTGCAGGAGACAGAAAGTACACAAGGACGCCTATGTGGCACCAATCAGAGGGCGGCGACACCTGCCCCACGATCTCCACTTACTTGCTGATGGCAGAGAGACAACAAGGCCGACAACTGAGACACGTGGCTCCAATCAAGGTGTGCCAGCACCGAGGATCTTCTAGAAAACACTAACGGTCGACACCAGTGAGACAAGGAGCATATCCTCTACGTTGTCGCCTTCCGGCCCAAGGCCCATAAGCCCATCTCCTCTTACACCTCTCCGGCTATAAATAGAGACCCCAGTTCACAGGTTAAACATTCTATTCTCTCTACTTTCACTCTTAACACACCATTATCTCCTCAAAGCAGATACTTATTCTCACGCCGGAGCCTGGTTAAGAGGGAAACCCCCATATTCCCCTCTTAAGGAGCTAACGGTGTTCTGTTTTGCAGGATTATCAAGCCCAAACCAAAGCTCGGAAAGTTTAGAGAAGATTAACCACTATGAGAGGAACATAAACCAAACTAATTAAACCTAAGATTAGTTCCGTGTTTCTTCATTGGCGCCCACCGATTTTTTGCAAATCACTCTCATCTTCTTTTTCTGAGTCTTTTTTAAGTTGTTTTTCCTTCGATCATGGCTGGTTAAGGAATCATCCCTGATATTGGTTTTGGAACAAACTCTAGCGCAGCATTGGGGGAGGACAATCAAAATATCCAAGTCCAACCTGCTGAAGAAACCGGTGAAATCGAAGTAACCAACGCAGGGGGACCCCGCGCGAGCTTCACTCGCATTACCCAGACGGGAACCCCGACAAGTCACGTCGCTGGTCCTTCAAATCCAGCTCCAAATCCAAACGTCTCCGCTCTATTGGGGCTACCAGAAGGCGAAACTCTAGCTTCCTGGTACGCCAAACAAATCGCCACCATCAATACTGCATATCAGTCTTTGAGCGCACAGCAGGCGATTTTACAAGCAGAACCCTCATTGGTCACACCTCCGGGACCAACTCAGGGGGTGCGCCAGACGCCCCCACAGCAGAACTTTCAAGGAAGAATCAACAGACCTCCTCCTATGAGAGGCCAAGCTTACATGACACGCGTGACACGTACGGAGAAACAGATGCGTACAGTGATCATCCGTCATATGTGCAGCACAAACGACCAGTTTATAGCTGGCTTGGGCCGCGCAACATGAACAATGAATGGGATGATACTGATCCGAATGATCCCACCTGGCAAGATGACGAGGGTTCATCAGTTTTCAACAGGTTGCCAAAGAACCATGAGTCTTACCGACAGAGACAGCGCATCGCGTACAGCGAAGAGGTAGAAAGAGACTTCAGCCTAGCCTATAGGCCAGCAGAAGCTGCAGAACACTCAAAGTTCATCCCGAAGATCGCTTTGGCACCACTAACAAGGGAAAAGCTGCCCCCAACAGTGGGAAAATTCAACGGTCTTACAGACCCTGACGATCATGTTAGAGTATTTACAAGTGTTGGCGTTATGGGAGGTTGGAATATGCCGATGTGGTGTCACCTATTTATCCAGATGTTTACTGGGGCTGCTCGCGCCTGGTTCGACATCCTTCCTCCTGGAAAAATCAGTTCATGGGTTGATTTCAGAACGCAGTTTGTAAACCACTTCAGCCAGCAGAGACGCTATCAACGAGATACGTCTGAATTAACAGATATCTGGCGTAGAGAAAATGAAGGTTTAGAAGACTTTATCACTCGCTTCAATAAGGAATGCCTGGAAATCGGCGGGGTAGGCTAACAGCTCATGCGCGCTCACTTCAAGAAAGCCATTCGTTGTGATAGTCTCATCAGAACTATCACTGGAAAAGATGGTATGCCCAAAGAATGGGACAAGGTGATGGAAGCCGCAAAAATAGTAGCGCAAACTTAAGAGTCGCTAGCTGGAGCCAAGAGCTCATACACCGATGATCGCTTTTCCAAGAGAAGCTCGCGCTACTACGGCAAGCGCAACAAAAGCAAAAATCATGATTGGAAAGCTGGAAAATCAAGTGGTTATGAGGAAAGATCGCGCTATAAAGAGGATGCGCGAGAAACAATCGACAGAATTGGGTATCGAAAGGCAGTCAGGGACGATAACCGAGAAAAACACTGGACTCCGCTCACAAAGACACCAAAAGAGGTGCTCATGACAGAGAACCATTATTTCAAGGCTCCAAGGCCTATGACGAACAAGAAGGGGCAAGACCCGAACCTGTACTGCGATTTTCACAAGGATACAGGTCATCTGACAGATGACTGTATCAGCTTACAACAAGAGATCGAGAGAGCGCTGAAAAGCGGAAAGTTAAGCCACCTGGTAAAAAATGTGCGCAAAGAGACACGCCAGATCCAGCGCCATGATGAGGGAAACCAGGGCAAGCGCCCTTTCGAACCTGCATGGCAAGAGCAAAAAGTCATTTTCCCGGTAGTACGCGGGGGCCTACGCGCCACGCGCCCCGTCGTCATTACCGGTATTATCGGTCAGAATACATATTCATTAATCCAGGAAGTACAACTGACATCATCTACGAGCAGTGCTTTAATCAGTTTGATGATGAAGATAAAGCGAGACTCGAGTCGGTTGATTATCCTTTGTCAGGATTCTGCAACGAAATGGTATTCCCATTAGGCCAAATCAGCTTCCCCGTCACGCTGTCTGACGGGAAGCATTCAAGAACAACAAATGTCAACTTCATGGTGGTGCCTGTCAAATCAAGGCATGATGTTTTAATTGGGAGAGAAACCCAAGGAGAGCTAAACATGGTAACCTCCACACCCCACCCAGCCATCGGGTTCCCAACCGAGACAGGGGTGGTGATTATCTATGCAAAGAAAGAAGTGATGTCAGCAGAGGATGTGCGCCCAGCAAAAGCGACAAAAATTTCAACAACCGAACCAGAAAAGTGGGTTTTAAACCGTAAATACCCAGAGCAACGGTGACGATTGGTCACGCAATCTCGCCAAACATCAGAACGCACCTCAAGCAACTGTTGTTCAGGAACATGGACATTTTCTCCTGGACTCCGACAGACATGACCGGTGTCCCGCTCGACGTCACTGAACACTGTTTGAACACTTATCCCTCCGTCGAGCCAAAAGTCCAAGGAAGGCGCAGCCTAGGGGCGGATAATACCAAAGCCATGAATGAGAAAATCTGTGAATTGCTAAAAGTAGGTATACTGCGTGAGGTGCGGTATCAAAGTTGGGTTGCAAACCCCGTGATGGTGGAGAAGTCTAATGGAGGATGGAGAATGTGTGTCGATTATACCGATCTCAACAAAGCATGCTCCAAAGATTGCTATTCTTTGCCTGAGATCGACAAAAAGATAGACTCTCTCACGCCATACAGATGGAAGTGTTTTCTGGATTGTTACAAGGGGTATCATCAGGTTCAAATGAAGCTCGAGGACGAAGACAAGACAGCTTTTCGAACCGACATCGACATCTTCTGTTACACAAAGATGCCATTCGGCCTTAAGAACGCTGGCGCAACTTACCAGCGCCTGATGGATACAATATTTGCTGACGACATAGGAAAACATATCGAGGTTTATGTCACACCCCCAAAATCCACACGCGGAGTATCACCGCTTGGAGGCGTGACTGACCAGGATCAAGCCACCAATCATATTGAACATATAAGTAAATAGTAAATGTCATTCATCAATACGATAGGTGTTTTCAAAACCAAACATAAACAAGTGTGTAGCGGAAGCAATAATGTAAAAACCCAACATAAGTATTAAGTTGAAATGTCATAAAAGAGTTTATCATAACATCCACAATCCGTGCCCACAACGACCGCGCCTCCCGTGCAAGCTCCATGGATACCTATGGTCCTGCAAGGCATGTAACAGAGAGTCAACAACTAGTTGAACGAGTTCACAGTAAGTAAGTTCGTTTCATAACTATGTATTATTAACTAAGTCGTTGTGTAGATTCAATTGGTGGGGGCTTCCCATGTTGTATGTACTATCAGTGGGGGCTTCCCATGTTTGTATTTACTATCAGTGGGGGCTTCCCATGTTTGTATTTACTAGACTAGTTGTACCATAAGTGTTCTTCCTAACTCGAGAACAGTAGTACGTACGAGGTTTACGTAGGTTTTACGTAAGTGCCCTTCTTAACCCGAGGACAATGGTACGCGGGGGTTTACGTAGGTTTTACGTAAGTGTCCCTCGAAACCTGAGGACAGTAGCAAGCATAAGTATACGTAGGTTTTACGTATGCGTCCCTCGAACCCTGAGGACAGTAGTAAGCACAAGTATACGTAGGTTTTACGTAAGTGTCCTGCCTAACCTGAGGATGATGGTAGATAGTCTAGTAGCAGTGTAAGTACGAGAAATTGTTCAATCCCATTATTCAAAACCCATTGCCATCCCCGGGAATCCCATGCCTTGGTAAGAGTGTGAACTCACCTTGGTTTGCTCGGTATGCTAAGTTAAGTGCTCACAATTTATCAGTCAAGTCCTATATTTATGCACGTATGTTCAGTCAGTACATGTTTGTAAGGTTTCGCATGCAGTGTGTGTGTAACAGTTAACATCAGGCATTACAAACAGTTAATCATCTTCATACAATTCATGTTTCTCATAAATGTCTTTTACAGTTTAATCTAACATAGTTAACCAACAACACACTTAGTAGAGCTAGCACGCTTAACTGGATTAACATATACAAACAGGAATAACAAACCACAGTGTTAGTTAACTAACAGAGTTAACAAACTAGTAAGGTTATATACTTGACAGTTTTATAAAGTTAATAGAGTTAGTAACTTAACTCAGTTAACAGACTAACCAGAGTTATGGACTTAACAGAAGTTAATAAACTTAACTGGGTTTATATTCGTAACATGCATAGCATAATTAACACACTTAACATGGTTAACACTTAACAAAGTTAACATACTTAACTAAGTTAATCAACTTAACAGGGTTTATCAACTAACAGTGTTAACAACTAACTGAGTTAACAGACATCGTATAACCAGTTTGCTGTACAAAAGTCTTGGACGAAATCACTAAGTTTCGAAAACCCTTTGGGCCGAAATCCCTAGGGTGACGAAATCCCTTTGGGCCGTATACACTTATTGCCGAAATCACCTATACTAGCGAAATCCCCTTTGGGCCGGAAACTCTTGGGCCGAAATCACTATGTGATTTCGTCCAGATGTTTTCAATTGTGATGGGTTTTCGTCGAGCATCGTCAACATCAATGTCAGTTACGTTCACCCTAATCGTCTAACAGTTTCGGCTATTAAGATAAACAATCGACCACTACAATCCGAATCAACATTCATGTGTCATGTACACAACATCTCATTTAGTTCAGCAACTAAACACATAAACATGTATCATTCAGTCGATTAGCATAACATAACACATGATTGAACACTATTAATATATTGACACGTTTCATATCTTAACCCATTAACAGCATTCGAGATCATACATTCAGATCAAACAAAAACAGGATTACCCATAACAACTTCATAACAATGAATAGAGTCATGAAATCACTCCTTATATCATATGTATTTCAGTCAAGAACACGTTTACAGTGTAAGCATACATTAAGAATGAAAACAGCTTAAACAAATAGGCTACTAACCGAACTCAGAGGGATCAAACAAGAGAGATCTGATTTCGAGCAAGGTAATGGCAGCCGTTGGGTTCAAAGGAAACGAGAGAGAGAGGAGATATGATTAGGGTTTTCACAGTTATCCAATATGTGCGTACAGGTAAAACAAGTTCTATATTTATTCGATACTGGGCCAAAGCCCACTTGTGATTTCATTGGCACCTTAATAGATGAAAACACTTAGTGTTTTAGTGAGGTGTGTGGGTCTTTGACAAAAGTTCCATCTTACTGTATTTAATTATAAAATCAAATAATCAAAACAATATGTATAGCATCTACACACACAACATATACATTACAAACTACAATCAACACGTGTATTGCTCATCAAGTATTTATAAAACACACTTGCAAATAAATACGAGGTTAAAACGGATAGAGACCTTGAAAACTCGGGTTGTCACAGTTTACACCGATGATCTGGTGATTAAAAGTCCCGAGGAGGACCAGATGCTAAAGGATATTGAGAAAACATTTAACTCTTTGAGAAGCGTGAACATGAAGCTGAACCCACAAAGTGTTCTTTTGGCATGGAAGAGGGCAAGTTTTTAGGCTTCGTGGTTACAAACGGCGGTTTTAAGGTTAACCCCGAAAAAGTTCAAGCCATAGAGCGGATGCCATCACCGCGAACAATCAAAGAGATGCAGAGATTAGCCAGCCGACTAGCCGCGCTCAATCGCTTTCTGTCAAACCACGCCGCGAAGTCGTACCCTTTCATAAGCACTTTGCGCAATTGTGTGAAAAAACAAGAGTTCAAATGGACACCCGAAGCAGAAGCTGCCTTCCAACAAATGAAGCAGTGTTTAATCAAGCTTCCTACACTAACCGTTCCATTCGAGAAGGAACCCCTCATTCTGTACTTATCCTCTTCGGACAAGGCAGTCGGGTCGGTATTGTTAGCAGAGAGAGATGGAGTTCAGACTCCAATTTACTACGTTAGCAGGGTGCTCATAAATCCAGAAACTCGATATTCAACAATGGAGAAATTAGTGCTTGCGCTACTACACGCCTCCAGGAGGCTGCGCAAATACTTCACAGGGCACGTCATCACCGTACTCACTAATTTCCACATCGGCACAATATTGCAAAAACCAGAGACATTTGGGCGGTTAGCAAAATGGGCGATCGAGCTGGGGGGCCACAACATTCTATACAAGCCACGCCCAGCAATTAAGGGTCAAGTGCTAGCGGACTTCATCACTGAAGTCCCAGAAGATAAGATCAAAGATTGTGAGGTGGTTGAAACTCCCATCAAGGAAACATCAGATGGGTTATGGTTATTATACACTGACGGAGCCTCAAACGAGGATGGCGTAGGAGCTGGATTGCGACTTGTTAGCCCTAAGAAACATGAGTTTACATATGCCATCAAGTTGTAGTTCAAAAATACCAACAACGAGGCAGAGTAGGAAGCGTTCCTGGCAGGCTTGCGCCTCGCCATAAAAATGGGAGCTCAAAATCTACAAGCGCATGTTGACTCACTCCTGATCGCCAGTCAAATCAACAGATTATATGATGCAAAGGGTTGCTTCAATAATTCAAGTCATACAAGGTAGTGAACATCAATCACTCAGAGAACAAACTAGTAGACGCCTTGAGCAAGCTCGCTTCAACTTCTTTTCAACATCTTGCTAAAGATGTAAGAATTGAAGTATTAAAAAACCCGTCGGTTTTGCTGCGTCAAGTGAATGTGATCGAGATAGGACAACCATCTTGGATGACCCCTATCATACAGTATTTGCAAGAAGGAATACTCCCTGAAAACAAAGCAGAGGTAAGGAAGATACAGAACAAGGCCTTGCTCTATGAGATGAATAGTGGTATCTTGTACCAAAAATCCTTCTTGGGGCCACTTCTGCGCTGTGTGGACCCCCAAGATGCAAATTACTTGATCAGGGAGATCCACGAAGGTATCTGCAGCATCCATGCAGGCCCGCGCATGGTCGTCGCAAAAATAATGAACGCTGGATACTACTAGCCAAGGATGCACATCGACGCTCTAAAGGAATTGCGCAAATGCGACTCTTGTCAAAGGCATTCCCCAAAAACCCTGCGCCCGAAAAACGATCTTATCCCTGTATCCACTGCTTGGCCTTTCCAGCAGTGGGGGATTAATATGGTGGGACCCTTCCCTGAAGCTCCCGGTGCCGTGAAGTTTATAATCGTGGCCGTCGATTATTTCACTAAATGGGTGGAGGCCAAAGCTCTCACCTCAACTACTGCAATGATGGTGCGCAAGTTTATATGGGAACATATCATTTGCAGATTCGGCCTCCCACTCATGACTGTAACCGACAACGGCACCAATTTTGCGCCTGACGACCTTCAAAAGTGGAAGAAAGAAATGAAGATCGAACAAACTTTCTCTTCCGTTGCGCACCCTCAAGGCAACGACCAAGTAGAAAGTGTCAACAAAAGTATTGTCAACGAGATAAAGGCCAGACTGGGCACAAAGAGAAGAGCCTGGGTAGATGAGCTCTCGAGCATCCTGTGGGCTCATCGAACCATGCCGAAAACAAGTACTGGCGAAACCCCTTTTAGCCTAGTTTATGGCTCAGAGGCGGTTATCCCAGCTGAGGTTGGCCTCCCCTCGCCACGCTTGGCAGCAATCAACACAATCGACAATGAGGCAGAGCGCCGTCTAGACTTGGACCTGCTAGAAGAGAGACGCGAAATAACACGTATCAAAGAAGCCAAGTATAAGACACAATTGGAGAGGTACTATAATGCAAGAGTATGCATTTGCACCTTCACTCCAGGAGAATATGTCTTCAGAGACAATGAAGCTTCAAACGCTGAACGCCCCAAAAAGCTAGCACCCAAATGGGAAGGCCCATACTTAATACACGAGGTGCTAGGGAAAGGGGCATACAAGTTGCGCACTCTGGATGGACACATCATCCCGCGCACATGGAACGCACAACAATTGCGCAAATGTTACATGTGACTATTCTCGGCCTTGTGCCTTTATCAAATATGTTGGCCACGCTCCCTTGTTACTATTTATGTTGGCTATATGCCCTTTTATTTCGATGATGTATGATTGGCCTAGCGCCTGTTTAAGAGCAACTTAATGAAAGCATTGACTTATGCCTTTTGTTTTTAGCATCATGACTTCTTCGTTATAAATGCATGTTAAACTTTTGATTAACACGAAAACACTCCAGTAAATTATGAGCTCTTGAGTTACGCCTGCAAGGTCCTCCGCGAACATAGCACGAGACCGGGCAAATACACTCGCATACGAGCCACACTTACATTTATTCGCGCTAACTTAACCAAAGTTTCTAACAACAATGCAATAATTGTAACTCCAACAAATTAATGGCAAACATAATGCTATACTATAAGAAGCGCACCGCGCAGTAAGACCATAAGAAATAACAAAACATCATCGACTCATTTCAAAAAGCGCGACTGCGCACCAAGATACATTCGGTTCTTAAAAGAAAATTACAAGGCACGAAGCCTATCAACACTAACTACTCATAACCATCACCACCACCATCATTGTCGTCATCGCCATCACCATCATCACCGGCTGCTTCTTCTTCTTCATCAGATAACTCTACTATTTATGGAGGATCCAGAATAGTCTTGAGCCGTTGACACCAGTCATCGTGCTTCAGCGCCTCTGCGACCAAATCCATCACATGCAGTGATAAAGGGTCATAAACCTTTTCAGCGCGGGCCAATACAACATCAGCCTGATCAGTCACTGAGCAATGACTAACGTCAAACTCCTGTCCTAACGCCTCTTCAACATGCTGCGCACACTTTAGATAACCTCCACGGTGACCAGCCGCGCGTGAGGCATCTATGAGAGTAGCAACAGCTCCGTCCAGCTCGGAGGCATTCAGGATAGAGTTGGCCATCTACAGCAAAGGCAATGGATAAGAAATAAGTTTTAGCAACTAAAGCTTAAGTTAAAGAGGAGAACCGTACCAGGACTACTCCCCTGCCACGCATCCACTCAGCCTCAGAAGCCAGCGTATCAACGATGCCTTGAATCTCGGGATAATTGTTTTGTGCTACGTTGAGGGCAGATGTACTCACGTCTCGTTCCTCCTCAGCCTTCTTTTTGGCCTCCTCAGCAGTAGCAGCTTTCACTCTCTCAGCTTCGAGGTCAATCTCTAAGGACTCGCTTTTGTCAGTTTGCTCTTGCAAACGACGTTTCAGCTCTGCAATCTCCACGTCCTTAGCCGCCAGGTCCTTATCCGTTCAGCTCGGCCTTCCCTTTCAGATCAGCAACTTGAGCCTCAAGATCAGTGATTTTAGAGCGCGCGGCATACATACGTTGATTATCTTTTTCATATATTTTCTTCCACTCCACGCGCTCCTTCACCAGGAGGTCTTCAGCAGCACGAAGCTTGCCCCTCAGGCCTTCACGGCCCCACTCCTCCGATTTTCTATCGAATTCAAAGTTAGCTTTTTCTTCAGCAAACCCAGCCTTAGCTTTTTCAAACTCCTTAAGTTGCCTCACAAGGCGCTCACGATACTTCTCCCACTCAGCCCGCTCCTTAACCATCGTGCGCCACTCACGCATGATCTGGTGATTGGCGACGCTAGTATTGGCCTCTCCAACGACATAGGCTTGGTATAGCCCATCGTGACTTCGCGCCCTTTGGCAGTTAACCTCACCAGGAGGGAATGAATTTAGGAACCAGTCACGACACGCACCAAACTCCAAGAAGGTGTCCTTCTGCATTAAACCCTAGGGAGCTTGGTGGGGAGCGTTACCGCGCGCCTCCTCGGTATACGTCTTATAATAAATATCGCCCACAGTATCTTTCGGGCCGATAGTCTGGGGCATAGACCCTCCTACACCACCAGCCGCACCCGCGCCACCTGCAGCGGTTGTGGCTTCCTTGTGCGCAATAGCAGCTGACCCCCCCAGCATCAGAAGTATCTTTAACAGTTTGGGTGGGGGCATCAACCTGCGCCGGCTTGGTGGGTTTGACAACCTCGGGTCCCTTGCCATATTCTTTCCTTTTTTCATGAAGGGGCTGGTCAAGCCCCGTGATATGGACGACCTCCGGACCCTACGCTTTTTCATGGGCAGTAACAGCAGTGGCCGCAGTCTCCTTAGGATCACCACCAACAGGCTTTTCAAAAGCCTTCTTTTTCTTCTCCTTCTCTTTCTCAACAGCCTTGTCAACAGACTCCTCAGCGATCTTCTTCTTCTCTCTCTTAGCCTCAGTAGTCTTAAAGGGCTTGATTGTAACCTTGGTCTTTTTCTGCGCTGGCTCTTGGGGGTCCTTAAACACAACACCCTTTTTTTCAGGGGTTTTCTTCTTAGCCTCTGCAGAAACTAGGTGTTAAAAAGAGTTGGCAACAAAGGGAACAAGAAGGTACGCAGGAAACTAACCTGGTGAGAATTTATAGAGAGAGCGCAAACTGCTCTGTTTTCTGATTACTGGGATTTCCCCAGTCTTTTGCGCCACTGAAGCACCAGCAGTTGTCTCCACTCTACTTCTCTTCCTAGTCACCAACTTTTCAGCAGGCTTCTCTTCTTCTTCTTCTTCTTCCTCTTCATCATCAAGCGCGATGGAAGAAGGAGTGGCTCCAGCATCTGGGTTCCGAGAACCCGCGCTCTCCGAGTTTTTTGAACCAGCGGCGCTGGTCTTCTTCTCACCTATACGCGATAAACCTTCAAGTGAGTCACTGATAATAACGTAATCCTCCAAGTTACTCTGACGAAAGCGTAGAGTACCTTTATCAGCAGCACCGGCAGTCGCGCGGCTACTCCCGCCTTTCTTGCTAGTAACTTCAGCGTCTAAGGTAATAACCTTCTTCCGCTTGTTGGGTTTCTTCTTCTTCTCTCCAGGGTCAATCCCCAGGTCGCGCAACACACCTGCAAAGATGTTAGACCACGAAGTTAGATCCCCATTGGAAGACCCTACAGACTCCTCGCTAGAAAGATAAAGACTCTCTTTCCCAGCGGAAGTCACAGCACGTAAGGGTCTGGGATTGGGAAGATGCGCACCTTCTGTCGCAGTAGGAGAATTGGCGAAAGCTCCAGCTGGAGGATACATAAATTGACATTTGATACGATCATACCAATACTGCTCCCCTGGCCCCAGCGGGCGCACCCCCATGGACCCACCAAATGTGGGGAAAGCAGCTTGATAGAGTTGTGCCTCTACGTTAAAACCGAACAAGTAAGCGCAACTGAATGGCAAAAGAAGTTAAAGAAAGATAACGAACCTCTATCATGAAACTTCAACACTGGAACTTCGCTGCTCTCCGTTGGCCACTGGTCACTCATCTGCGCCGCGACAAGAACGTTCTCACCAAAGATCCGGTTTTGCGTCGCAGTCAGCTTTAAGTACCAGGCTTCACACTTCGGGATCGGTAACTCCTCCTTCTCAATCACATCCGGCGCACGGAAGATCATTGCAATCGGCATTACCTCCTCCCTAATAAAGAAGAACTTCTGTTTCCAATCATGGAAACTCTTGGGTGGATTCAGAAGTATCTTCTTGGCAGACCCCCGGTTGCCAAAAGAGTTGAAACCCATGTTCCTAATGAGCTGGTAAAACGCCCTAAACCTTTCCACCGTAGGCTCTATTTCATGTGATCGACACAGAAATTCAAAGTGCCTCACCCTCACCATACCGGGTGGACTCATCTGTGAAATATGAAACCCATAATATTGAAGGATATGAGACATGAATTCCGTCGCAGGCAACCGGAAATTTCCTTGTAAGAAAAAGTCTTCAAAAAGTGTGATATATCCCGGTGGTGCATCGGCAGCAGTCTGGTTATGATCGGGATATCTGGCATCCCACTCCGGTGGGAACCGGAAGCCCCTTGTAATTTGTTCAAATAAACCCAGGTCCCATTTGAGGACTGGGAGGGGACCTTCTTCATGATGAGGTTCTTCGTCAGCCATGGAGATTTAAGAGAGAATCTTCTGGTAAAACTTGAATGTTTGAAGATTTGAAGATCTGCTGCTACTCCGTTGAAGATTTGAAGATTCCGGGAAGAAATAAAGAGAAAAAGATAACAACAGTAGAAAAGATGATGATCCTCTCTCCCATCTCATTGACTATATATACTCATCACATTTAATGCGATGAGTAGACTTGCCGGATTAACCGCGCGCCTATCCAGTCAGCAACTGCCACGTATATCGCAATTCCCGGAATGACAGTTATCACGTGCGCGTGGGCCTCACTCGACCAACGGAAAGCCGAAACGTAAGGGACAACTTGATGACAGTCGTGTTAGCAGTCAACTCAAACGTCGCCATCAACGACTTTTCTCACCAACCTGTCAGAGTTCAAAAATCGAGAGTTTTCCTGCTCAAATCTACTACAAACTTCATGCAGAAGTCTCCCAGACCGCGCAGCATTCACATACACCCAATGCACATGCGCGCTTGCATTCAAAAGCAGAGAATTTCCAACAGACTAATCTGGTAGTCGCGCCGTAGTAACTGATAAACAGTTACACACGCGCAACTCACCAGGATCTAACAAGCATTTTTTCCCGCTCAACACTTCCTTTTTTCTAAGTCCAGAGCTCCAAACACACACTTCGCGCGTGATGCAGCACTGGACTGGGGGGACTTGAAGGGGTATGGTCCCAAAAATGCCGCGCAGACCATTCAGGTCGCGCTTCGGACCATACTCCTTAATCACTTATGTGATCAATCTATGGATCCCGCGCGGGATGATCAACCAGAGCATGATCTTGCGCGAGGTCAAACCAAGAGATAACGGCAGTTTCTATACTTGGCATTCTGAATAAGGGCTATCACCTCCTGCAACCCCGCGCGGGCTACTAACGTGCTCAGCAAGGGTCGCGCTGGAGTCAAAGAGCAAGGCCACTTCAGAAGGTACTGAAGGTACAAGTGGCAGAAAGGCAAGCCAATCAGCGTTCTCCAGGATGTGCTCTATCGTGCTCCACGATCATTTGACGTGCAGGATACAGAAAGTACACAAGGACGCCTATGTGGCACCAATCAGAGGGCGGCGACACCCGCCCCACGATCTCCACTTACCTGCTAATGGCAGAGAGACAACAAGGCCGACAACTGAGACACGTGGCTCCAATCAAGGTGCACCGGCACCGAGGATCTTCTAGAAAACACTAACGGTCGACACCAGTGAGACAAGGAGCATATCGTCTATGTTGTCGCCTTCCGGCCCAAGGCCCATCAGCCCATCTCCTCTTACACCTATCCGGCTATAAATAGAGACCTCAGTTCACAGGTTAAACATTCTATTCTCTCTATTCTCACTCTTAACACACCATTATCTCCTCAAAGCAGATACTTATTCTCACGCCGGAGCCTAGTTAAGAGGGAAACCCCCATATTCCCCTCTTAACAAGCTAACGGTGTTCTGTTTTGCAGGATCATCAAGCCCAAACCGAAGCTCAGAAAGTTTAGAGAAGATTAACCACTATGTAATGAACATAAACCAAACTAATTAAACCTAAGATTAGTTCCGTGCTTCTTCACATATCAAATAAAAGTAAGTGTGGTGAAGATAGAGTTAGCTAAGTAAGAATTCTCAGGGAATCAACTTATTGTTGGTTGCTCTCCTTTTATATGAGATTTGCCGCTTATGGTTTATAAACTAAACTTATAATTTATGCAAATATTCAATAATATTTATACATATTTTTTTAAACCCGAACCCAAACCTACCCATAGGGTAGGGTCCAGGTATCCATATTCTCATCGGTACCTGAACCCCAACCCGGGTTTTTTCGTACCCGATTTATATCCGGGTTTTTTGTATACCCGGGTTTAATAATACTCATACCCGGGTTCTAGGAATACCCGCACCGGGTTGTACGAATACCTTATATCGGGTTTTTGGAAAGTATGCACTTTGATTATTCTAATTCCTAGTAACATGTAATCTTGTTAAATTAAAGTTTTACATAATTAAAATTCATGTTTATAAACCCAAAAATGAAGTGGGAAACAAAAAAACTACAAAGTTAATGTTTATAACCATCCGGGTTTTTTTTAATATCGACCTGGGTTTTTTTCGTACCCCCGACCAATACCCGAACCCGGAAATAGGGTATTCTAATGCCCGGGTATAGAAAACCAAACCCGGGTACACAGGGTATGGATTTACTGGCCAATACCCGAACCCGACCAGAGTATTGACAATACCCAAAAATTTAAAACCCGGTCATACTCATACCCGGGTACGTACCCAAACCTGGGTACTGAGAAAACCCTGTTTGTGCACCTCTACTCATGATGAGTTATTGTTAATTGAATTTTTAAAATAATTAAATCAAATATGACTTAGCCTTGTTTTTAAATTGATCAAACCAGTTGAACAAGTAGGTCAACTGGTTCGATATCCGGTTCGCTTTTCAAAACATCGCAAAAAAAATTACGATAAATATTATTAACACCATGTGTTTTTCATTAACTGATACAAGTATATAACATACTGAGTTCTTTTATTGATAGTAACACACATACAACATAGAATAGTTTACGAAGTCACTATGTTCACCTTGTATCTATGTTTTTTATTGATGAAAAATGGTGACATTCCATTCAAGAATACCATCACCAGTTGTAACATTAAAGAAGATGGCTTTCGCCCAAATAAACCCTTGTGCCATCCTCAACTTGCCTCTACCACCAACGACCGCCATCTCCTTAACCGACACCAACGGATCCCTACAAACAACAACTATGGAACTCCCATTAAACTCACCACTCGTAAACTCTAAATCACCATTGAACATCAGGGTCAAGTCCGACCCGCGACTGGCTAAAGCGTACAATCCACGTGCATTGCCAATAACCTTTGACTTTGGGTCGGGCCCCTCGGTGAGTGGGTCATCAAACACGAAGACTGCCCCAAAAGGGACAATATTGTTGTTATCTTTGATAACCGTGCGGTTTGGTTGTGCTACAATGAGGGAGGTTGGGTTGTCACCGGAAAGGGTGTCGTGCAAGAAGAAATGGAGATGGGTTTCCTTTATGGTGGTCGGAACATCAACTATATGACTACCTTGGTAATATTTAGCTTTCACTAAAGATGATGTGGTAGCTAATATCACAAGCAACCATGCAATGATAACAGTTTCCATTGTTTGATATTTATGAGTAGTTTGTTGTCATATATTGGTATATGCGTTATATACATACATACATACATACATACATACATACATACATACATACATACATACATACATACATACATACATACATACATAATGGTGAATTACACGTCACCGTTGCAAAGTCAACATGTATTGGAATTGACTTGATTAAATGGAATAGACATATTGATTTTGTTATTTATCAAGTGCAACTCATAGCAGCCCCCTGGGTGGGTGAGGAGAATCGATCTCAAAATTTGTAACTTAAGTCTTGTAGGTATTTACCCATCTTAGTTTATAATAATAATAATAATAATAATAATAATAATAATAATAATAATAATAATAATAATGAGCGGTGAAAAGACTCACCCATTCGATAACACAGCGACGTAAGGCATTAGTCATTAACAAATGTGATTAGCGAAGATCAAAATTCAAGCCTCTGATCAATAGTAACCACCACCTCCGTTAAAGAACACGTTTTTCCCGGCTCAGATAAGACATCTGAATTCTAGGATTGTCCCTGGTATAACTCTTGTAATAATATAAATATACATATCAACGTGATTTAATTAATCTAATTTGAAACCTAACACATAAGTTGACTTTTGAAAAGACATTTGCAAGAGTTGACTTTTAAAATAAACATACGTTTGGCTAATTAAATATTAACTAAAGTAAATTTTAGAGCCAATACGCGGATCATCCTCACTCTCACACACGTGTAACACGAATGATTCATACACTGATAATTGAATAGACATTAATTACAACTTTTTTATTAAATAAATTACTAAATGCACTTTACATCAATATCGCAGGTAAGCGAGCAACAAGCTGCGCTGCTACCCTTTTCTGGATAGCAAACACTAGCCTATTAAAGACAAACCCCTGCCCCCTAAATAAACTTATGTTAAAGGAAGTTAAGTAGAAGCGAACTGTTTTGGTTGGTTTGGCCGACCCGTCTGGCCCATTCAACCCTTTCGGTTCGGTTTTGATTTTTAAAAGCCATCATTACAAAAAGTGGTGGATCTATACAAAATATTCAGGGGTATCCCAAAAAACTTTTTTTTATCGTACATTAAAAGCAGTGATGAAACCATAACTTTTCCAATTGAAAGGTCATAATAGAATATCTTTTACATATTATAGTGACGCAAATCATATGAATTTATGAAGGTCACATATCTTAAAACCATTATAAACTTGTTTAATTTTCAATATGTGCAAAGATGTTTTTCTCATTGTCTTTATAACGAGTTAGAGTCACCCGCGCGTTGCTGCGGGATATTGATTGTAAAAGTCATTAGGATCACTTTGTTTTCCACACCTATTTGTTCTATTTTTTAACAACAAATGTTACTCTACTATACTCTACTTCACAACAATAATAGTAACATTACCCTTTTGCTCAAGTTTGAACCTAAAACCTCTCTTTAAGAGGCATGTGTCTCTACCAAGTGAGCTAGCCCCACATTTACGACATTTTTGTTATCGAGTAACGATCTTAGCTTCTGAAAATTGTTTTTGACTAAAACGATTTATTTTTTTAATCAAAATGATGGTTTAGAATAAAATAACCAAATTTGATGTAATTTTTAGGATGAATATTTTTCTAAATGTATATTTTTTAATTAATTAATTTATTTTAAAATTTCGTATTATTATTATAGACATAATTTTTAGAACAGACATGCTCTCTATTTTTTTGCTATAGTTTTAAAATAGACATTTTCTTTCTTTAAAACATGTATTTTACTATTGACATTTTTTTAACTATGGGATTTCTTTGTGACGAATTAATTTTCTTTCCATACATTCGGAATCAATTGATTTAATTATGATTTGAAAATATCATAAACTTATATTAAAATCTTTTTAAAGTATGTTTAAATGGAAACAAACTTAAACAAAATAGAATTTTAAAATATTGTCTTATTTCGCAAAAAAACCAAGGTATATATGTAAAAATATCATAACTAAATGCTTTTGGAAACCAAATCTGCTTTTATAATACTCAAATAACTTATATTTAAACAAACATTGAGTTTCTCTTTTTCCGAAAAAACCAATGTATACAAAATTTAGATTTAAACTTCGAAAAGCTCAAGATTCTGCTTACAAATAAATAAAACTTATATTTTTTTTAATCGCAACAAAACTTTTGATTTGCAATGATCAATTCTTCATAATTCCTTTTGATGTGTTTTGATTAAACCAAAACAATTTCCCGCCACAGAAGCCAAGTGATACCCTGTTCATCATTTTCTTTCTTAGAACTCTTCGAAATTGAACAATCTGGTTCAGTCTATGACTGAATATGATATTTTGGTGTCGGTTTAATGATCAAGTATA
Organism: Helianthus tuberosus; assembly: GCA_030545235.1. Lineage (NCBI taxonomy): Eukaryota > Viridiplantae > Streptophyta > Magnoliopsida > Asterales > Asteraceae > Helianthus > Helianthus tuberosus. The sequence goes on from CM060440.1 coordinate 46,269,024, forward strand.
AAGATTCGATTTTTTCTGTGTTTTTTATTGTGATTTTTTCCGATAACAGGGGTCCGGCACGCAACTTTCGGGATGCCCTGTTCTGCGTTCTTCTTGGTTTAAGATTTTCCCGGTAACTGATAAAAGAATTAAACACTCATCCCTGCATAATTTCTTTATCTTCATATTTAACTTTTCAAAATTTTCATTTTACCATCGAAGTCCTCATCTTCACCATCATCTATATACTTGGCAGGCGACAAATGGAATGCATATCTACAATAAGACTGTCACCATCTTTAACAGCAGTTTAAATCCTGCATTTGTTTCACTTTCACATTAAAATCGAACCGGATCTCATGCGTGATTCAGGTAAAAGAATTAAAAGAGATATATTTACACTTAACAATCCGATCGTCGAACCGGCCAACCGCTAGATCGCCACGACTGGAAGGTTTCTTCATGGACAAACTATTCACATTTAACCGGGTCGTTCCGATCAAACCTTGAACAAACCACCCTCGTCCATAACGGTATCGCCGTTAACAATTCGTAGTCGTTGTCTCTATTTCGTTTTCTAATTCCGGCAATCCTTTGCAAGTTTGCGTATTTTTCGAGATGATTTTCGATGAAAGAAAAGGGTTAGTATATATAGACGATTAAGCGACGTAAAACCTCTTCGAAACGGTATGACTCCTTGATTGTAAACTGTTTATTATTGAGTTGGTACGTTGGTTCATGCGAAGCATGGTACAGAACGACACCTTTATTAATTTTCTTGCAACGCATCATCAATTTAATGAACAGATGTGTTGGTTCATTTGAAGAGGATGTCCTTTTCTTTAATAATTTACTGAACCAACTATGTTAAATAAAGATATCGAAAAAAAGAATTAAGATTACGTAGGCAAGAAAAATTGGCGAAACAGTTATATATATTGGTATATGCTCTTTCATCCATTTCAAAAGGTTATGTGTTGTTTGTATCTTAAACAAAGGGTATGTGTATTAGAAAAATGGGTGTAAGCAAAGGGGTATGTGTATCATAAACAAAGGGTTAAATAAATGGGTGTAAACAAAGGGGTATGTGTTTTAAACAAAAGAGTGGGTGTAAACAAAGAAGCGTGTGTTTCAAACAAAAGGGTGCGTGTTACTTTTTGTATAGATAGATAATTTCCTTACTGCCATCAAATATGTTAACCATATAATCATTAATTTGTTTACATCATCCCGAATCCCATCTTCTAAAAGTTTTACTGCCAGTTAAATTATCTATAGACCTATATAAAGCATTTCCTTGTCCTATAATGGTCATTTCCACCACAAATTTTAAGACACTCATCCAAACTCATGCCTTGTCTCCCTAATTTTTCGTCATTGTTCCCAAATATGCCCCCATTCAATATCATCTCAACTTCAACCTGCGTAAATTGAAGACACGAATGAACGGTCCAATCACCCTCGCCTCTTCCACATCCCCTCATCGCCCTCATGCCTTTGAATGCGAATATTAATATCTGACTGAATGCTACAATGAAGGGTCGTGTTTTTATGAATGCGATTATTAACATCTGTTGTTCCATTTTAAGATGTTGAAGGAGTCCCGAGGTTCCCTGCTCCTCAACTACCTCGCCTTAAACAACCCCTCTTCATCTCGCCAAAACCCTATTCGGATTCGTCAACCACCACATCTGCAGGTTTCTCTTTCCCTCTCTGTTGGTTTTGTTTATGATTTGTTGTAATACCACATCTTTTGTTTATATTTTTTAGATTCTGATGATTTTAGTTCTATGGACTTATGTGTTCAATTTGGGTTGGGTGTTCCATATTGGGGTTGATCATTTGGAGCAGCAAGAGCTAACCCTAATTTCACCCCCAATTTTGCTTTTGTATGTAAGGCTTTTATATACAAACTTAAAGCTTATGAAGTTGATTCCAATAATATCAGCCATCAGGTAAATGGGTTTTTTTTTCCAATTCTTGAGTTGTTACTGGTGTTTGATAGCATAAAAGTTTCATTACATTACTGGATCATGCATACGGTTTTCATTGAAGCTAGGATCATGCATATGGTTTTTTCCAATCTTTGGGTTAAGCATTTCACATGTACACAAATGTAATTTCCATCCAATTTTTTAAGACGTCAGCCCAAGACTCATGCTTTTGTTTCTCTAATTTTTCATCCCTCCTCCCAAATTTGCCCCCATTTGAATGTCATCAAACCTAATTGATGAATGAAACTGAAGAATCAATGTCGTAGCTAAGTTCCCCAATCGATTCATTGTGCAGAGACATCATATTCCCTTAATAAGTTCCTAAGTTGTATCAATTTCTCAAACAAAATCTAACCCTAATGTTCCAATCAATGTCAATGGGAGGAAATCAATCGCATCCAAATTTCAAGAAAACGAAGAACTTAACAACTTCTACAAATACATGAAAACTCATCCAAATAGTTTCAATCGATTCGTTGTTCTATTCGCAATCGCAATCCGCTTCTGGAAACAACTGGACTTACGGTTCTCTCAACAATTTTCATCTGATATCTCCTGTTGTTCAATCTAATCTCAAACAGGTTCGTTGAGTTTTGCTCTAATTTCTCTCAATTTTACCTTTTTGTGTGGGGATTTCGTAGGGACATAATGGTTCGGTATGAATCTATACATGTTACAGCATCAATTCGTTACTTGTTAGGTCTGTTGGTGAATTAGGGTTAGTTGTGTTTGATCTGGAAAATTGGGGTTCTGTATGCTTGACCGCTTGATGGTCGGATATTGATGATCTTCATAAGGTTCTATACTACATAGAAACAGTTGCAAACTTTGGTAACTAATGAGAATTTCATTGTGTTCTACAATGATCACCAAATTAGGGTGCAAATAGGGGTTTATAATATTAGCGGATATATTCCATATCCGATATATGTATGTATTTTCTTTAATTAGATGTAGATTTTTTGTATAGTTGTCAATGTATAATTAGCTAGGGTTAACTCTTGTACTATTTGTATGGGTTAATGTATGATACAATGATAAGTTACCTTGCTTAAAGATATATGTTATTTTGCAGCAGCCTGATCGTGGATTAAAGCGGAAACCGAATTTGATCCCTCTGTGGGTGCTTCCTTGCATCCAGTTTCATCCATGCCTTTCCATGCACCCCCGGGCCCACCTCAACTTCCATCAGTTGTTTCTGCCCCTCCAGCGGCCGCTGCACTTTCTACTTTACTTGCTTCTCTTATGGCCCAAGGTCTGCTCTCACTGCCTCATCAACAGGTACATATAATTTACAAAAATATTACAAGTTGTAAATTGTTTATTAATTCATATAATATAATATAATTATATGCTGCACAGGTTTCAGTTTGGGGTAGGTTTGCTCTGAAGGCACGTCACGAGTCAGCAATAACTGCTTTATATGCTGATCTGCCTAGACAATGCAAAACATGTGGGCTGCGGTTCAAATTGCAAGTAGATAATAGCAATCATATGGACTGGCATGTGACTAAGAACCGGGCATCAAAAAGGCGTAAGCAAAAACAGTCTCAGAGGTGGTTTGCTAATGTTAGTATGTGGCTTAGTAGTACAGAGGCCTTGGGAACTCCAGGGTTTTATCTTCCTTCTGAGATTGCTCTGGAAAAGAAAGATGATGATGACATGGTTGTTCCTGCTGACGAGGATCAGAATATATGTGCACTTTGTGGAGAGCCTTTTGATGATTTCTACAGTGATGAAACAGAAAAATGGATGTATAGGGGTGTTGTATACATGAATGCTCCATCTCAGTTAGGCGGCCCCATAGTTCATGCTAAATGTAGATCTGAGTCCTCTTGATGATTCTGGCAATAATGGACGGGTATGTAGCATTTTTGCTTTTATCTTAGCTACCTATGTAGAATGATTGTTAATATTAGACTATATGATTATTATTAGTGTGAGCCCACAGTCCTAATAATTATAATAATATAGTTTAATAGTTATACAGTTTGGTTCATTATTCGTGTTTGGAAAATGTTAGAAAACTGGTAAAAATTGTAATTACATGTTTTAACACAACTCGGCCTTGGTAGCACTCCTATTTTAACCATTACCCATTTTGCCTCGTTAATTACCTAAGTAGCCAGGGTAGTCGTTCTACCACATTAAGAAATATGCTTTCCCCATCTTTCTATTATGTATGTATCTTTTGATGTATTCATGAGCAAACTTTATGGCAACAGTAAAATCGCTTACAGAGGTTCACGGAATATTAAAGGTACAGTTCTAATTCTTTCGGAATATTAAAGGTACATTTCTAATTCTTTCTTTCAGTTGCTTTGTCGTTGGATTGTTTCATGTTATTTGATGATCATTTTCCCATGTTTTCTTCATTTCGTTTTCCTATTTTCTATGCAACTACCACTAGAAAATTTCTTGCGTATGAAATTACATCTGATTGTTTTTACAGTTTAGAGCTGCTTCATTATTGTTCTTTTATCTTCATAATATGATTATTGATATAATGTTCCTTCCCACCAGTTGCACGAGCCTATTGTCTGCGTTGGTGGTTTTTTGCTAATTGATTTAGGTCGGGGTTCAGATACAAGCAGCAGATGGAAAATATAATATATGGTTAGTGTATTTTCTTAATAGTTAAGTTAATAATTGTTTAAGTGCGTTTATATTTGTTTCAAAATTTCCAACTGGATCTTATTACTCTATTTGATGCTTTGTGCTTCCATCATTATTCATTTACATGTACCAAAACAGATTATATTATGTGATATAAAAAAATGATCCAAAGATGATATGCTTAAAAGCTAATCTTTCAATGGCCTACCAGTTAGTGTGCATTTCTCTACTTTTTTTTTAAAACCTTTTTAGTCATTCCTGAGTCTTGACAAGCATGGATCATCTTGTTCAACATGCCACCCATGCCCATAGTCCAACATTCTCCGTCTTTCTGATTATGCTCGATCCAGTGGATACAAATTCTGACCCAACCTGATCAGTTAAGCTGGTTCGATGACGGGTTTGGGTCAAAATATGTGATTTTTTATATGGGTCAGGTTGGGTTGTCACGAAACACATTCTACGGTCCCTATCCGTGTCCCATATAACTGGTTTTCACAAACGTATTAAGAGTTTTCATTGAAAAGTCGGATGAGACGTTTATAATTTTTTACACGTCTCTTCCACGTCTCCTCACTGATCGCAGTCCACATGACATTCTTCTGTAAAAATGATATATTTTCTCATCAAATATAAATCATCATCAGATTAGTGTTTACAACCTTACTATCCAATCATGACATCGTTATGTAAAAAAGGATATATATTGTCTCATTAATTGATGGTAGCATATGAAGGTTAGGTAAGTTATATCCTTGGAAGGTATCTGCAAGATTGTTACATCTTTGAGTGCTTTTGTAGCCGCAAGCATGGTATTAATGAAAGAGAGCCAGTTTTAGATTTACAACAAGAGTGCATTACTGTTATAAGTCATCTTCTTAACTTCAAATAGTTATATGTATGAGTAGCTTTAGCAAAATGAGTCATATATAGGTGTTTTTTTTTTCAGTTTATGTGGATTCTTTTATTTATGCATCCTTATGTATGCCTGAAAGTCTGAAACTATTTACATGATTGAGCAGGATGCTTTACCAACAATTCCAGATGTAGAAGCATTTGCACGTATTGAAAAAGAGCTGGGGCTTTCATTTGATATGTTCTTTTTGTTATGAAGATGCCACTCATAGTACAAAAAAAAACTTACTTATACAGGTTGATGGTTGGGCTGATTGAACTTCCAATAGATCATGTGGAAAACAAATTGTCACAGATGATATTGGACAAGAACATAGAACACTAGATCATGATATTGACTTAGACTTGTATATGTTTTTTATATCATTTTAAGGTTTGAATTATGCTATTGCCCCTTATTGTCGACTCCGCGGCAACGCGCGGGTTACCCACTAGTTATTGTTAATATGGAGCTAGTTTACTTAATAGAGATTCATGCTGAGGGAAGGTACGGGGTTTAAACATAGGTAAGTAAGATTTACCGTTAAAAAAAGTTAAATTATTATTATATTAATTAACTAGTATTATGACATGAAATATCCAACATTTGGTTTAGCTTTTTTTAAAGTAAGTTTTCTAAATATGATAAAACGTATTCTATAGTTATATAATTAATAATATAAAATACATTAAATTGTAGATATATACAAAAATCTTAGGACTTATGGTATTATACATACTATAAACTAATAGAAAATTAAAATTCATTCTAAAATAATTAAAAAAAATTCAATAACCACTAGTACAAAACCCATTTTTTGGTGGTGTCGAATTCATTTTTTGGTGCTTTCTTGTAATACAAAGCACCAAATAACAATATTACCACACTAATAAATAAACACACCACCAAAAAATAGATTATAAAGCACCATTAAATGCTTACTAGTTATACATTACCATAAAATTGATTTTCTGAGGGTGATGTTGTTAATAGCATCAAAATACACCATTTTTTTAGGGTGAAGTTGTTAAATGGAGAACCCCCTACAACCATCAAAATATTAAAACCCCAAAAATAAACCGCCAACACTTTTTCATCATCATATTGTTTAATCTTCTCCCTAACTCAAACCCCTCCCTAACTTCATCCAGAGTGAGAATCCAGTTGAACCCTAGCCTCCACCTCTGCGATGTGATAGCGACGAGATTAGCGTTTAGTTAATTTTATCACATTGTTACTTCCTATCATTCACAGTCGTAAACATACAATTAACGGCGATAAATATACAACGATTAACGAGTTCGAGAGTACAAGCAATAATTAAGCAAGAAAAGACAGATCTAATTATCAATCTTTTCTTCCTTTGACTTTGACTTCAAAAGTCGGGTTGTTACAGTTACTAGGTAGTAATAGAACTCCACGAAAAAGAATTTGTTAACTTGACAAAGGTGTAACATCCGTGAAATACAGTGTACACAACAATTTTTTTATAAAAAATTGTTAATTAGGGTATTTTATAACATAAAAACCCTTAATTACCTCACAAATTTTTTTAAAAAAATTAATAGCATATGAGTTGTATGGGGCAATAAGACCCGTATACAACTCCTATAAAGTGCTCATTGACCAATAAGCCTCCCCTGGTGGACACATTATGAGTGTCTCATTGACCAATAAGCCTCCCCTTGTGGTTTCCACTTTTATCAAAGGTGGAATAGTTCAACCAGGGGAGGCTTATTGGTCAATGAGACACTCAATATGTGCATATGCTTTATTATATGAAGTTTTAAATAATAATAATAATAATAATAATAATAATAATAATACTTAATAAAAAAAACATATGCACATTTAAAAAAAAAGATGATATAACTAGACTCGGCAAACGGGTCGGGCCGGGGGTCGGGTAGGGTCATGGGTTAAAACGGGTTCGGGCCAAAACGGGTTCGGGTTGGAACGGGTAGGCCAAATCTGATCTACCCTTTGAATAAAGCCCTAAATGTTGGAAATTGAAGAAAGCCCTAAAAACCCCTGAATTTACTGAAACACCCCTGGTATTTGGATGTATTTCAACTTATTTTAACGTATTTTAGCGTATTTTAACGTATTTAAGCAATAGTGTTTGTCAAACTTACTTCCCGTTTGTTCGATGGTCCGGAGGTTTACCCGAACCATTCCATTTTATCGATCGCTTATATCGAAGGTGTCTATTTCATCATGGCTAAGTTAACGGATGATTTGTTGATGCATATTTTGGTGTCTGTAACTTGTCTTTATTAACGCTGTAATTTACGGTCTTTTTAGTTATCAAGTCTGTAATTCGCCGTCGACCTAAGTTGGATATCCTCCTATCTTACTGTGGTCCGACAAGTTTGTCTAAATTGTTATGTAATGTTAAATGACTATGCATGTTGCATATGTGGGTAGATAATGTTGTTTGTGTGTTTATAACATGTTTGCTACAAACTGTCTGTTTGCAGCACACATAACAGTTTGTGCAGCCCTCGACGAAACTTCATGTTTTGTCGAGTAAAGGTATGACGAAACTCCCTTTGGTCACAAACCCAGGTTTCACCGTGAACAGTGACGAAACTCCTAGAGTTTCGTCAACTGTGATGTTTCGTCTAGCCCATTAGATGTTTCGTCAAGCCCATGTGATGTTTCGTCGACATGTGGGCCTGGGCTGCTATATAAACCACACATGGTTTCACACACAAACTATGAGAGCATACCCTCTGAGAGTTTTACTTCAAACATTGTGTGCATCTGTTTGAACCTTGTTCTCATATAATCAATTGACTGTGATTCATTGGTTATTTTGTGTTGTTATCATTATCTGTGTTTGGTTTGGCATCGTCACGGGGATTCCGCACTCGTGACTGTGTTTGTGATAAACAAGTGATTTGGTTTCGTTAATCGATCCTCCGAGATTCGGGACCTACAAGTGGTATCAGAGCATTGGCTCTTATCCTTGTTTAAAACCAAACATAGTTGATTTTATCAAGTGTTGTTGTTGATTTTCTGAAAATTGTTCTTGAAAAATTGATAATTTTCTAGAAAAGTTGCTTAAAATCTTTTGATTTTGTTGTTTGCTAAAAAGTTTTATCAAAAACCTTGTTTGTTTGCATGTTTACATAGTAAAACCGGGTTTTTAGTGAAAGTTTTAAGCATTTTCGTGATTCGGAAAATTCTCCGGTGAAAAAAAATCTGGCCGGAAAGTTCATATATTCTGGGGTCGTTCTTCATATCTTCAAGTATTCATTAGTTACATTCAAAGTGTTCTTGAGATAATCATTGATTTTACAATTTAAAAAATTAAAAGATAAATTGATAAATGGATTAAAATATTGTCACCATACTTGGGTTGGTAAGCAAGACATGTTGTAAGTTGATATCGGGTGTTTCTTTGCTGACAAAAGATAAGATTTCATTTGAAAAATCTCACCAACTTTCTCACCAACTAACTGTGACCTTATCCCGACAAAACATATAAGCGACGAAACCCCCTGAGTTTCGCCATAAGGAACTTCGATGAAACCCCTAGAGTTTCGTCAAAGGCACTTCGACGAAACTTCGTGAGTTTCGTGGGAAGAGTTTCGTCGAGACACTTGTAAATTTTTAACAGAGGCTTTGCAATATTGGTTTAACATTGTGTTTTCAAGTTTGTAACCAGGTATTCTCTTTCATATATCAATCATGAGTAGTACAAGTCCATGGGATTGGAGTACGGACCCAAGACCAGGTGAAGATCAGACTTCCGCAGCCGTTTGGATGAGGAATGTTATGCCACAACGATCTATTAGTGAAAATCAATGAGCATTGGTGACGAACCAGAATCAAAGCATTCAGAATCTGTTGTTAAGTGAGAGTGAAACGGGTAGCAACAACCGCCCGCCAAAGCTGAATCATATGAATGATTATCCGTCTTGGAAAAATCGTTTTCACACTTATGTTCTAGGGCAAAACACCGAGTTATGGATGTGCTTCATTTCGCCATATAACATAGCTCTTGAAGAAGCAGGATCAAATGCCACAACCATCATGAATATGCAAGAAGCCGACAAAAAGGCATATGATCTTGAGAAGAAGGCGTTTTCTATTCTCACACAAGCACTCCACAAAGACATCTATCATCAATTCGGTTATTGTACTAGCACGAAAGACTTATGGGATGCCTTGGTAGCAAGAGGAGAAGGGAATGCGGCTACAAGAAAGACACGACATGATTTGTTGAAGAAGGAGTTTTAATCATTTCAATTCATGGATAACGAAACACTAAATGATATGACAGCTCGTTTTTATCATTTAATTAGTGAAATGTATTCTTATGGTGTTCTTGCAACTCAACGGGAAATGGTTTCAAGGTTTGCTGATGCTCTACCACCAAAGTGGAGTTCATTCAACGAACTGTTAAAGCATACAGGCACTTTAGATACTGTCAGTATCTATGAATTCGTTCAGAGATTGGAGCACAAGAATGATGAAGAAATCCGGAAAGCTAAACGGATTCCAGTTCCTCAAAATACTGAAATGTATCTCGCTGGTTTTAATCCTGCAGCTAGTTCCAGTTCCAGTCAGCAACCGAAGCTACAAACGGCGTTTATGTCAAATACAAGCTCTTTTCCTTTTCCACAGTCAGCTCCACCTCCGGTTTTCGATCCATGGGCCTATCTTTCGGCAGAACATGTTATTGCTCAAGCTCACGCTTTTTCAAAACCTCAATTCGATGCGAGTGCCTGGCTACCTAAACCCCAACCTCCACCACAAGTTTCCACTACTCAACCTCAATTTGATCAAAATGCCTATATTCCGATACCATCACAAGCCCAACCACAACCTTTCAACCCCCAAAACCCGAACACCGTCAGAGTTGATACTTCAAACCTTTTGAAAGTAAGCATAGAAGTGGCAAAGGAACATATGGAACTTATCAATACAATGGTCAGTGCCTACTGCGGATTGGTCGCAGGTCAAATTGGAAACATTAATTTGACCAATGAAGATTATCAACAGATAGACCGTGATGAAATGGAGTTAATGGATATCAAGTGGGCGTTTGTGAGTGCTGTTAGAAGGGCAAAAGATTATATGGCTTGAACAGGAAGAACTTCCTTGGAAAGCAAGAAGGATACAAAGTACGGTTTTGATAAGGATGCGGTTACATGTTTCAACTGCGGTGAAAAGGGTCACTTCAAACGTGAGTGCACCCGACCGAGCAGACAAGGAAATCAAAATCCTTTCCGTAATAAGAAAAGTACTTCCAACATGAATCAAGTTAACCGTGAAAGAGGGATAGTAGCTATGAACAACACCACTAATCAAACCCAGGCTGGACCTTCAAACAAAAACCGAGCATTAGTTGTCCAAGCTGATGAAGGATGTAATTGGTCAGTGCAGTTTGGCGACGGTGATCAAGAAGGAGGAGGAACCGCATGTTATGCAAAGATCATCAATCACATCAAGCATGTTCACAAAGAAGAGTTCTCTGATAGTGATGATAGTTCTGGTTATAGCGGTAGTTCGGATGAAGAAAGCTCGAATGCGGGAGGTTATAATTCTGAATCTGATGTGAAAGAAGAGTTGAATTCTGATGTTGATGATTTATTAAGGGAAGCTGAGGAGTTAAAGTGTCAGAAATCTATTCTGATCAAGAAGGCTGCTATCGCATCAAAGGAAATGGAGAAGTTTTTCTCTAAAGACGGATCTTTTTCCTATCAGACTGCCTTTATGGCAAATGTCTCAGCCTCGACGAGTCAGTTAAATTCTGACACTCCTACTCCTAGTGTATGTAATATGTGTGCAGATTTGAAAGAGGGATCCGAAAAGGTTCATAGTCATAATCAAAGTTTGGTTATTGAGCTGTCTAAATGCAAAGAGGCAAACATGGCTTTAGCTCGAAATGAAAAGGATTTCAAAGAAGTAATCGAAAGTGTTTCCGAATTAACAAAAACTGTTTTTAACAAACAAATTGGTATTAATAACTACATTAATATCATTGAGGAAACAAAGAAAGAGTTAGCCGTGGCCAAATGCGAGCATGATGCAATCAAGCTCAAATTGGAGAGTTATTCTAACTCCCGATATATGCTTGATCACATCATAGATACTCAACAGCTGAAAGGGAACAAGAAAGGCGTTGGGTATAAGAAGTGTCCGCCCCCTTTGAGACACAACTATACTCGAATGCCCGATGAAGAGGAAATGCCTCGTTTTGAACCCCGTGTGCCTCTTGATTATGAGGAAGTTACTACTGGATTAGGGTTCAAACCGGACAGTTCCTCGGGTAACTCATCTAAAGGAGCAGGAGATTCAACATCTGTGAATCAAAGTCCTCCACTTGTTGAGGATTATGATTCATCTGATGATGAATCAGATGTGAGTGATCAGGATACATCACTTGACAAGATGAAAGGAGTAGAAATTCCAATTGAGAATCTTATTCTGTGTGATCCTCCTACTCCTGCTGTGTAACCCATTGCCAAACAAGTGATAGATCCTATCAAGGATGTCAGGGATGACAAGAAATCTGTGTCTACCGTTAAGAGTAATAACATGCTGTATACTTTGGTCGGTGATACTAAAATATATTCAGACAATGATTTTCCAATTAAAAACGTCAATCCATCTTCGATTGAGAAAGTTTTTGAAGATAATACCAGCAAATTTTTGGGAAAGACAATTCCGGGAGTTGTTGTAACTCAATGTGACCCAATTCCAAAAGCGGAAATCAGAAAACAATTTGGAAATCAAAGACAACCGACAAAGCAACAACCTATTGCTTCTAAGGGTAAACAACCTGCTCAACGAGCTCAAATGCCTAAAGTTTCTCAATCAAAGTTTGAAACAAAAGGAGCTCGTTACCAGAAGAAAAGCAGTGATGTCAAATTTGTAGCATCAAATGGTACTGATAAAATTGAGACTTTTGAAAACAAATCAAACGCCGATTTTGTCTAACAAGTCAAAATTTTAAAACGAAATAGTCAAAACCACTACACCCAACACACAAACGGGTGTGATGAAAAAGCAAGTACCTCAGGTTCTACAGGTTCGACATCTGTTCGTAAATCGGATTCTCCTAAGTTTGTTGAAAGGAGAACTTGTTTTAAGTGTGGGGAGTTTGGACATATTATTAAAAATTGTACAAATACTCCCAAAGAGAAATTTGTTGAGAAAGCACCACCTGAAAAGGCTCACCCACAACGTCATTCTGTTTCGCCAAAACATGATAAACGAACTGTTAAAGAACAAGAAACGAAACAACGACGTCAAAACGTCAAGAAAATAGAAAAGGCTTTAAAATCAGAAGTCAAATCTGTTAAAAGGGAACCAAGTTCATCACAACCGTTAAAACCAGAAGTTTCAAAATCTTTTCACAAAACTCAATCTGGTAAACAAAATCAAACTTGGAGACCTAAATCGGGTGAAAGTTCAGGGGAGGTGCTGTATTTGAAAATCATCAAGAAATCGAGATCACATTTCGTGATGCTCAGGGACGACCCAAGACCACTAAGGCTTGGGTCCCCAACCTCAACTGATTGTTTAGTGAAATGTGCAGGATGTTCTAGGAGGAACTGTTAATAGTCATTGGATTGTTGACAGTGGAGCATCTAGGCACATGACAGGTGACTTACGGCTTCTGTATGATGTGAAAAACATTAGAGGAGGTTATGTCGCATTTGTTGGAGACAAAGACGGATATATCACTGGAGAAGGAATGATCTCCAATGGAGTTGTATGTTTCGATAAGATCAATTATGTTCATCAAATTGATCATAATCTTCTGAGTGTTTCGCAAATCTGCGATAAGAAATTCACCGTGCATTTTGATGATGCCGGTTGTTATGTGCTGAAGCCTGGTTTTAAAATTCCTAAAGAATGGATTCTCATATCGGATCCAAGAGTTAATGATCTTTATATTATTGATATGAGCCAAGCGATTATGACATCTGCGCAAGTGACATGTTTTGTCTCGAAAGCTACAGAAAAGGAGTCTATATCTTGGCACAGACGAATGGGGCACATTCACTTGAGGAAAATGAACCATTTGGTGAAAAACAATCTTGTGAATGGTGTGCCTGTGAGAAGTTTTCATCTACAATATATCTGTTTTTCGTGCCAGAAAGGAAAGCAAACGAAGAAATCTCACCCGATTAAGAAAGTCAACACTGTTAGCATGCCTCTCGAACGTCTTCATATGGACCTCTTTGCACCTATGAAACACAAGACAACTTTTGGGGATGCTTATTGTCTGGTAGTTACTGATGAATACTCTAGATTTTCTTGGGTATCTTTCATGGCGCACAAGAGTGAAACTCCTGAAATCCTCAAGAATCTTCTTACTATGCTGGAAAATTTGTACACGTTGAAAGTAAAGAGGATCAGAAGCGACAATGGAACTGAGTTCAAAAACCGTATAATGGATGAGTTCTGTACTTCAAAGGGCATTCTTCATGAATACAGTTCTCGCTACACTCCACAGCAAAACGGTGTCGCTGAGAGGAAGAATCAGACGATAATAGAAACTGCAAGAACGATGTTGGTAGAGTCGGAGCTTCCTGTTCAGTTCTGGGGGGAGGCTGTGTCTACTGCTTGCTACACGCTTAACAGAGTTCTCACAGTTAAAAGTCATGACAAAACTTGTTTCGAACTCCTACACAAATGGAAACCGGATATTTCTCATCTAGAACCTTTTGGCGGTCCATGCACTATGATTGAGCCGGATGGAAAATTTGGCGCCAAAGCTATCGAGGGCTTCTTCCTTGGATATGCTACTCCAAATTTTCGTGTTTGGAATTTGACAACCAAAAAGATTGAGTTATGGAGTGAAGTAAGGGTTCAAAGGTATACTAATCCTGTTAGAGCTCCGGGCGATCCTTGGATGTTCGATTATGATGGACTATTCGACTCCTTTGATCTGCCAACCTTTGACGAAGCATCTGCAGCTACTCAAATGCTATTTGATAGTGACAACGCGGCTGGCTCGCCATTGGTTAGACCAATTATTGTTAACCCCCAAGGTTCTAATTCGGTTAACAACACGGTTCAAAATGAGGTATTTGAAGATGCCGCTGATTACAATGAGTCATCGGAAGATGATGAATACCATGATGCGACTGAAGGTACTTCAGCTCCGGTTGCTCCTGTTCAAAGTGCTTCTGAAGCAACTCCTCATAAGCAGATTGTTGACACTGCTGAAGGGAATGCATCCACTTCTACCCCTATGCCCGGTGTGGATTTGGTTATTGATCTTAATCTTTACAATCTGGGTATCAACACTCGTGTTCCTGATGTTCCTGAGTCAAGAATTCATGATACTCATCCACAGCAGAATATTATTGGAGATGTCCATAGAGGTGTGCAGACGCGTAATCAGCTGAGAAACAACCAGAATGCTGGTTTGTATTCAGCCATTAGAGAATCTGGTCTTCAAAATGATTGGTCCTTCACGTGTTATGTTTCACAAGAAGAACCAAAGTCTTGGAAGGAAGCTTTAAAGGATAATTCTTGGGTGGAAGCCATGCAGGATGAACTGCAACAGTTGCAAAAACTGGGTGTTTGGAAGCTTGTTGAAAGGCCTGAAAACTACAAGAAAATTGGCACACGTTGGGTTTTCAAATGCTAGAAGGACGATCGTGGAGTAGTCATTCGAAACAAGGCGAGATTGGTTGTTCAGGGATTTCGTCAGATCGAAGGCATTGACTACAATGAAGTTTATGCACCAGTTGCACGTCTGGAGGCTATTCAGATCTTTCTAGCTTATGCTTCATTTAAAGGATTCAAAGTCTACCAGATGGACGTCAAAAGTGCTTTCTTACACGGTGTGGTTGAAGAAGAAGTGTACGTCGAACAACCTCCGGGTTTTGAAGATCCTATTCATCCAGATCGGGTTTGGTTGCTCAACAAAGCTCTTTATGGTCTACATCAAGCACCACGAGCATGGTATGCAACCTTATCTAACTATCTAGTGGATAATGGTTTTCGGCGAGGTCTTATTGATTGCACTCTCTTCATCAAAGAACAGGATGGAGATCTTCTGTTGGTGCAGGTATACGTTGATGATATAATTTTTGGTTCAACTAATGATTCTTTGTGCAGGCAATTCGAGCGTGTTATGCAGGAAAAATTCAAGATGAGCGAAATGGGGGAAATGAATTTCTTCTTGGACCTACAAGTTCAACAAACCGAGTCTGGGATATTCATCCATCAGACTAAATATATTGGTGACATCTTGAGCCGGTTCCAGATGTCTGATGCAACGCCCATTGGTACCCCACTTCCGCAGAATCACGGGATTACTCCGGATTTGAAGGGTGAAAGCATTAACTCTTCATATTATCGCGCTATGATCGGATCTCTCATGTATCTCACAGCCTCGAGGCCCGACATCATGTATCCACGTGCCTGCTCGCAAGATATCAAGCTAACCCGAAGGCCTCACATCTCTCACTTGTTAAAAGGATTTTCCGCTATTTGAAGGGTTGCCTGGACACCGGTCTCTGGTACCCTAGGGATGATAGCTTCGACTTGATCGCGTTCAGTGATTCTGATTTTGGTGGCTGCAAAATCGACGGCAAATCAACAACAGCTGGATGTCAATTCTTAGGAAATCGCCTGGTCACGTGGCAGTGCAAGAAGCAAACCTGTGTTGCTACATCAACTTGTGAAGCAGAATACATTGCTGCCTCTAGTTGTTGCTCCCAAGTCTTGTGGATCCAACAACAAATGCGCGACTACGGTTTTGAATTCCTGTCTACTCCTATTTTTGTTGATAACAATGCTGCCTTACAGATCACTAGAAATCCTGTGCAGCATTCCAAGACCAAACACATTGAAATTAAATATCACTTCATATGTGATTGTTTTGACAAAAGATTAATCGATGTTGTTAAAGTTCACACCGATCACCAACGTGCCGACCTTTTCACAAAAGCTTTTGATAAATCACGTTTTGATTATCTACTTTTGGTCAATGGCATTAAGGTGATACCCAAGTAAAACTTCTTTGGCTAAACGTTTTTGTAAATATTTTCTTTAAAAACTCTAAAAATACAAAAAGATTTTCGTTTCCGTAACCTTTTAGCATTTTAGGGGGAGTAAATTCAAGAAAATACAAAAACATTTGAAAAAGAAAAAAAAATCCAAAAATATGTCTTTACTTTCTGTCCTTTCGTTTTAAATTTTTAAAAATTAAAAAAATTAGAAAACCAAAAACTCAAAAAATTAGAAAACCAAAAATGAGTTTCTTGGATAATGAAAGATGATGATATTCACTGGTGTGGTCGGTCTACATGTTCAAAATGTAAAACAAAAATTGAGAAATGATAAGTATCTCTATTAACGATGTATCGGTAGGCTCACAATCAGACTAAAATGTGTAGGATGATACAAACCTAACAGACTTCAAGTCAGGTGGAAACCATTCATTGGCATATGGTCTTGGTACCGAAATTTCGTTTGATTGATTGCCGAGGTTCTGAGATATTCGGTCTTTAGGCTGTCTTATCATCTGGGTATCATGTTTGTATCTTTTACCGAAAAAAAAAAATAACGGAGATGAAATCTAGATCTTCCATGATACTATACATACGTGTACATATTGCATTCGACCTCAATAAGAGATTAACAATCACATGTCCAAACAAAATAAGTGATAATATATCACATCTTTCCGGGAGTCAAGTTCGTCTCTTTGCTGTACGTTGTACTGACCTGTTCACGGACTTGCTCCTGTGCCCTCATGCATATGAAAATCAAGTTCCTCATCAATAAGTGATTCTATCACATAGGGCTTGTTTTCAATAAAAAATAAGTGAGTATCTCACATTCTTTTATACGGTCAAACAGATGATAAACAGTATACTCACCGGTAAGATGAACTCTCGTGCATACCTTGATACGGGAATGTGTCGTGAGTGGATGAACATCGACTTGTAAGTATAATCCTTACCGTTAATCGTATCTCCTTATTATGATTAAATCTGACCAGTTTGAGCTTATGTGGACAACAATACCGATAATCATGGTAGTATACTTATCCAGAGCTTTAAACTGAACAAAAATCATGTTGACTAAGACCGTAAGCTGGTATGATTCCTTTTCCTTGAAACTCGTAAAAAGTTTGCATTTGTACAGACATTTATTGCTTTTTCATTGCTTGTCATTAATTTACCGTACTTTAAATTCAGTTTTAGTGTAAATTGTGAAGTTCATTTTTTATTAGCCGAAGTTGTAGCTTGGTGTTTTCTGCCGAAAGCCTGAAACTTACTTCATAAAATGTCCTTGCATTTGGAAAACTCAATCAATGGAAAACTGTTTAAATAAACAACATCTGTTTAGTGTGCAAATTTCAAAGACTTGGTAAATTTTTGGGAAAAGTGTTCACGAAACTCCCTAAGGTCGACGAAACACCTTTGTGTTGATGAAAGTTCATGGTCAAAGTCAACTGTTTTCAAACTTGGTCAAAATTAATTTGGTTCATGGCGAAACTTCATGTTTCGTCGAGACCACGACGAAACTCCTTTGGGCTTAACTTACTTTCGTCATGGGCTCACTGTTCGAGCCCAAACAGAAGTTTCGTCGAGCCCACACTAAGTTTCGTCGCAGATGAAGTTTCGCCGAGTGCGTATGATTATATAAGGGGTCCCAGGTCAATCAGAGACCTCGCTTTTCAAACAACTTCTCTGTTCACCTTCTTCCACACTTCTCCTCCCATACTTTTTCACCAACTCAAAACCCTTTCATTTTCTCTATATTTTCAAACATCAAAGGTATAAACAATGCTCGTTTAAATGATTCGAACCATTTGGAACCGGTTGTTTTTCATGAAACTTGTTGATAAACACTCAGACACCCCTAAATGTTTCGATTTTCTCATATAAATCTTTGTTTATTGTTTTACTTTTCATCAAAACTGATATAGGGTTAGTATAAGGTTTTGTATGTTGATTTGATGTTTATGTTTTTGGGTTTTGGTTAACAAAACAGGGGATGATGATTGTTGATGTTTTAAACTGGTTTGGGTGTTTTAGTGGTCAAAAATCATGTCGTTTGTACATTCTAGTTTGTTTCGTCTTGTTTATGGTTAAACAAAGGTTCAATTTGTGTTTGATTTTGAGGATATTTCATTGGTTAATTGTCAATCAACGAAACCTTAGATTTTGAAAAACCCCAAAATCGACGAAACCCTAACTGTGGACGAAACCCCCCCACCCTTTGATGATGAAACTTAAGTTTCTTCAAACTGTACACGACGAAACCCCCTGTGATGACGAAAATTAAGTTTCTTCAATCTATTGCCGACGAAACCCCTTTGATGACGAAACCCATGTTTCTTCAAAACTGATGACGACGAAACCCCTTATGACGAAACAACCTTTTTACAATGGAACAACTTTCGTCGAGGGATGTCGACGAAACTTCTCTGGCCAAAGGTCAACCTTGACTTTTGGTTGACCAAGGGAGTTTCGCCGTGAATAGGAATGTTTCGTCGGGATGTTGAAGTTTCGTCGTCCAGGACTTAGAAAAATTTCAAGTTTGGTGCCCTTTCACAGTAGATGTGTATTTGAATGATAAATGTCCATTTGATACATGAACTTGTATAAGCACATGTCTAATGCACATTTCATTACATTTTAACGTATTACGGATGTTTACACATACAGATGGCACCGAAAGAGCAGAAACGTAAGCCCGCCATTAAGAAAGAAAACAAATCGGAAGAGGAAATCATGTCTGAAAGACGTCACAATATGATCGCCTATCTGGATCCCGAAGGAAAGATCAGTGAATTGAAAGAGATTACGCAATGGATAAGGGAGTCGCGGATAAATAAAGCTATCACATTTTCAACTCCAGTTTACAAATCGCTCGTTAAAGCATTCTGGAATTCTGCAAGCGTCGTGCAAGTTGATGGTATTGAAGTTATACAAGGGCAAGTGAATGATCTGAACGTGATTGTTTCACCGGAAATCTTAAACACCGTTCTAGAATTACAAGACGATCCGAATGCACCGTTCTCTATTCCAATCATGTGTACTCGTGGATGCTTGCTAAAGATGAAGTGTATTGGTGACATCTTCAGTACTCAAATCAACAAGGGTGATTTGCCGATGCGTTACAAGTTTCTCTTACACGTGCTTATTCAATGTATCAGCAACAGACGTGCAGGATATGATATGGCAGGCAACGATCTCGTTGGTCTCATGGTAGCATTGGTGCTGAACAAACCGTTTAGCATCTCAAAGTATATATTCGCCAACATAAAGGAGAACATGACGAGAACTGGTGGTCGAACAACAGGGAACAAATTCTGGATCTATCCTCATTTTCTACAGATGATCATGAACGTCCAGCATCCTAGTCTTCCAAAAGCCGACGATGACATCTTGAAGATAGATTCTATGATTGAACAATCTTTGAGGATATTCAAGGGGCTTTCAATAAAGCGATACAAAGAAAGCAAGCAACCTAGGAAGTTAATCGGTGCTACTGGCAAACCAGACAACATCGCTCCAGCAGATGACAAATGGCGTCATAATGACAGCCAATCTGATGATGAAGAGCCGGAGTTAAAGAAAAGGATGGTAGAAAGGTTTGGACCAGAGGATTCTGATTCTTCTGATAGCGACAGTGATGGTGATGGTGGTGATACAGGTGCCGTTGATGCATCTGGTGCTGGTGCAGCTGGTGGTACATCAGCTCGTGATAATGAAGAGGATTCTGAATCGGATGATAATCCACCTGAGCCTGGATACGAAGTGTATTTCGATGAACGTGGTGTGAAAAGGATCAGGAGGATTAGACAAGAAGATGACCCTGAATACGTTCCTTCGGATACCGAAGCGGAACGTTTGAAGAAAAAGGAAACGGCTGTCCAACGAAAGAAGAAAGCAAGAAAGTATATTGGTTCTACGTCTGCGCAACAATCCGTTCCTCAACAAGAACCTATACAAGAAGTGGAAATGGATCCAAACCTTGGATTCACGGCCACTAAAGCTTCTGCTATGGTGTCTTCTCCTCCAAGGTCTTCAGAACCAACTCCTGTAGTTACCTCAACTACTGAAACTCCTGTTGTTACGCCACAAGATCCTCCTCACTCAATTGCTTCCACTATTCGAGCAACGATTTCTCAATCGACCACAGAGCGCAGACAAAGCAGATTTGAGCAGATGCAGCAGGATGAAAAAGTAGATTTTCTGTTTTCCCAATTACAAGCTGCAGCAGGTCAAATCAACAGACAATCAGACGTGATCAACCTTACAAGAGGTGAGATGATCAAACAACAGCTACAGATAAATACTTTGAACTCCACCGTTGATCGACAACAAGTTGTGATCACTCGCCAACAAGCTAAAATAGAACAACTGAAGGCAGAAAATGCTAGTTTGAAAGCTGCAGACGAAGAGAGAGAACGACAGTTGCAACAGATGCGAGCGGCGGATAATACTCGCGGTATAGAAATGAACCACATGAAAGAAAGCAGCTCTAAACTTCAGAAGTTGCCTGAGGATCTCAAAGGAAGGTGTGACTATATGAAAGAGTGGTACGATTCTCGAAACACCACGATAGTTGATGGGGTCAAGAAAATAAATGAAGCCTATGAGTTTCTTAGAAGACGGGTCAATACTCTGCGGGGCGATCGATGTAAACAACAAGAAGTGTTACAGAAAAGGGATCCTGATTCTGAAGATCCAGGGAATCCTGACCCTTCTGCCTCATCTCAGCAACCGCCAGCCACTGCATCTATCGATATTGTAGTCTTCAAGCCTTCGCAGCTTGAATATGCGCAAGGAACCTCTAGTGGAGCCGTTGAAGAGATACAACATATTGAGAGCAGTTCTTATGTTGAACGCTCTATGGCTGGTACATCTTCTATCCCTAGCACTGCTGATCTTGCCTTGCGGGTTATACATCCTATTACTGGTGAGGAATTAGAAGAGGGAGAAATGATTGCTGACTTCACCGACGAACAGATCTTAGCGCTCAATGAAATGAAAACGGTTGAAGATGTTGTTATTGATCAAATGCCAAGTGTATTCGAAACGGTAGACCTACAGAATCTTGAAGAGATTGTTTTCAAAGGCGATCATGTCAAGACGTCTTATGTACGAGAAGACGGAACCGAGTTTTCCCCATTCAACGAAGACTGGATGAAAGAAAATATGGACGAAATCTATGAACACTTGAAGAACCATGATACTTCAGATAACTCACCCGATGCGTTCACAGAATGGCGGAGACAGTTTCTTTCAAGAGTTACAAAGCCGATGCCAGCTGAAACTCAAGCTGAGTACATGAGTTTTGAGAAACAAGAACGATACGGAAAAATTCTTTGCTGGATGTTCATCAAGGATATTCACTGCGTGGCGATCAAGCGTGAACGAGGCATTCAGTATTTCAGATCATTGCTGAGTATTCTCTCCTTGTCATTCTATGACATTGCTGCCTTGTCCAAACTTGATTTGATCAATCGCTCAAATTATGAAGGAGCAAAGTTGTTTGCGCGTAAAATTAGAATAAATCGAAAGATTGGCTGGAAGGATGAGTTGTACAAGCCTCAATTCCCCATTTATCAGCAAATCAAGTTCACTCTGGATCCGGCAACCAACACTGGCAGATACAAGCTTGTTTATGAGCCAGCGAAGGTTTTGGATAAGATACCGTTGATGCCGATGAAGCAAAATGTCTTGGAAGAAATGAGGCTATGGTGCTACAATACGGATACGCACGAGGCGGTGATTGTGTTTAAAGGAGATCGTGAAAATTTTTGGATGTTAGATCCGATGTGGATCGTGAACATGTCCGCGGCCAACATCAACAAGTTGTATCGACATGATATCTTCTACGAAGACAAGGACGCGCATCAAGCGTTGCGATTTCAGTGTGTCGCTTGCTTTTGCTACTATCGTGGGATTCATGCTGATAGTTCGTGGTCTGAGAAACACTAAAGACGGAAGATCGAAGACCGAAGACAGTAACAGACAAGGGGGAGTTTGTTGATGCATATTTTGGTGTCTGTAACTTGTCTTTATTAACGATGTAATTTATGATCTTTTTAGTTATCGAGTCTGTAATTCGCCGTCGACCTAAGTTGGATATCCTCCTATCTTACTGTGGTCCGACAAGTTTGTCTAAATTGTTATGTAATGTTAAATGACTATGCATGTTGCATATGTGGGTAGATAAAGTTGTTTGTGTGTTTATAACATGTTTGCTGCAAACTGTCTGTTTGCAGCATACATAACAGTTTGTGCAGCCCTCGACGAAACTTCATGTTTTGTCTAGTAAAGGTATGACGAAACTCCCTTTGGTTACAAACCCAGGTTTCGCCGTGAACAGTGACGAAACTCCTAGAGTTTCGTCAACTGTGATGTTTCGTCTAGCCCATTAGATGTTTCGTCAAGCCCACGTGGTGTTTCGTCGACATGTGGGCCTGGGCTGCTATATAAACCACACATGGTTTCACACACAAACTATGAGAGCATACCCTCTGAGAGTTTTACTTCAAACATTGTGTGTATCTGTTTGAACCTTGTTCTCATATAATCAATTGACTGTGATTCATTGGTTATTTTGTGTTGTTATCATTATCTGTGTTTGGTTTGGCATCGTCACGGGGATTCCGCACTCGTGACTGTGTTTGTGATAAACAACACACATAACAATTTGTGCAGCCCTCGACGAAACTTCATGTTTCGTCTAGTAAAGGTATGACGAAACTCCCTTTGGTCACAAACCCAGGTTTCGCCGTGAACAGTGACGAAACTCCTAAAGTTTCGTCAACTGTGATGTTTCGTCTAGCCCATTAGATGTTTCGTCCAGCCCATGTGATGTTTCGTCGACATGTGGGCCTGGGCTGCTATATAAACCACACATGGTTTCACATACAAACTATGAGAGCATACCCTCTGAGAGTTTTACTTCAAACATTGTGTGTATCTGTTTGAACCTTGTTCTCATCTAATCAATTGACTGTGATTCATTGGTTATTTTGTGTTGTTATCATTATCTATGTTTGGTTTGGCATCGTTACGGGGATTCCGCACTCGTGACTGTGTTTGTGATAAACAGCACACATAACAGTTTGTGCAGCACTCGACGAAACTTAATGTTTCGTCGAGTAAAGGTATGACGAAACTCCCTTTGGTCACAAACCCAGGTTTCGCCGTGAACAGTGACGAAACTCCTAGAGTTTCGTCAACTGTGATGTTTCGTCTAGCCCATTAGATGTTTCGTCCAGCCTATGTGATGTTTCGTCGACATGTGGGCCTGGGCTACTACATAAACCACACATGGTTTCACACACAAACTATGAGAGCATACCCTCTGAGAGTTTTACTTCAAATATTGTGTGTATCTGTTTGAACCTTGTTCTCTTCTAATCAATTGACTGTGATTCATTGGTTATTTTGTGTTGTTATCATTATCTGTGTTTGGTTTGGCATCGTCACGGGGATTCCGCACTCGTGACTGTGTTTGTGATAAACAAGACACATAACAGTTTGTGCAGCCCTCGACAAAACTTCATGTTTCGTCGAGTAAAGGTATGACGAAACTCCCTTTGGTCACAAACCCAGGTTTCGCCGTGAACAGTGACGAAACTCCTAGAGTTTCGTCAACTGTGATGTTTCGTCTAGCCCATTAGATGTTTCGTCCAGCCCATGTGATGTTTCGTCGACATGTGGGTCTGGGCTGCTATATAAACCACACATGGTTTCACACACAAACTATGAGAGCATACCCTCTGAGAGTTTTACTTCAAACATTATGTGTATCTGTTTTGAACCTTGTTCTCATCTAATCAATTGATTGTGATTCATTGGTTATTTTGTGTTGTTATCATTATCTGTGATTGGTTTGGCATCGTCACGGGGATTCCGCACTCGTGACTGTGTTTGTGATAAACAAGTGATTTGGTTTCGTTAATCGATCCTCCGAGATTCGGGACCAACATGATTGCCCGATGCCAGTACGAAATGGACTTTGAAATACCTCACCGAAGTATAGAAGCTATGGAATGGGTGACAATGTACATGTCTCGTATTACACAGGGTAGGGCGTTACTAGGTAGTAATAGAACTCCACGAAAAAGAATTTGTTAACTTGGCAAAGGTGTAACATCGGTGAAATATAGTGTACGCAACAATTTTTTTTATAAAAAAATATTAACTAGGGTGTTTTATAACATAAAAACCCTTAATTACCTCACCAATTTTTTTTTTAATTTATAGCATATGAGTCGTATAGGGCAATAAGACCCGTTTACAACTCCTATAAGGTGCTCATTGACCAATATGTCTCCCCTAGCTTTATCTACTTATTTTTTCTAAATTCTTTATTTCACTTCAAATTTTTTAATAGAACTCTTTACGATGTTGGATATATGCTGGATTTTGCTATATATATGATTCCATGTGAAGATAGCGAGGTTCATGGCTTGAAAAAGATCGAATTGAGTGAGGGGAATCGAAGATTACCTCATCAGATGTTGTGAAAGTTCATTTCTTTGCTCTCTATGGATGATTTGAGGTTAGAAAGGGTAAAAGAAAAGTTAATTTAATATGTGTGTGTGTGTATGTATATCATTTCAAATCTGGATACAAATGTAGAAATGATGACTGATGCTTTTAAAACAACAAGTTTGGCCTGTGATTTGCCTGCAGAGAATGTAAAAATGGCACAAGATGCTTCATTTAAAATACCATTGGATAGTAGAGTGTCAGATGCTTCGTTCATGGTAGTTTGTACTTACAGTTTATAGTTATTAACTTCTTATTATTACACTCACGGGTATCAATATTTATTGTTCAAAGGTGAAGGAAGAAATTAAGAGGTCCAAGAAGCAGAAATTTGCACAAAACCGTACTATTAGAACACTCGAAGATATTGATTTTCAGAAGGATGCCTCGCCAATTTCTGGTAAGTTAATTAAACGATAACCTTCAAGGGGTAAGCATATATGTGTGTGTGTGTATGTATATAATTATTTTTTAGTTTTAATAACTATGTATTTCATTTGGTACAGACGGATACGACATCTGTATTGTCTTCTGTATTGTCTGGAGTTATTAGAACTTCATATTACCAAAACAATAACTATGGAAGTAATTGTGGTATTCAATTAAAAGAAAAGATCT
This sequence comes from Helianthus tuberosus, assembly GCA_030545235.1. Lineage (NCBI taxonomy): Eukaryota > Viridiplantae > Streptophyta > Magnoliopsida > Asterales > Asteraceae > Helianthus > Helianthus tuberosus. Next base: position 46,294,643 of record CM060440.1, read on the forward strand.
CTACATGTTGAGGATGTGAATAAGTAGCATTGCTATTCATGTTGGTATGGCTCACATCTTTTATTTTGCTGTAGTGTTTGTAAAATGATAATAATCTGGAAGTTGTTAGGTGAGTGATTGGGTCGTGGTATTGTTACTAATGCAATAACTACCCCTGTGTTCAATGCATCACCTTACTTTTTCAAGGAAATTGCTGAGCTTATTGCTTTCAAGGTATACAAGGTTTCAAGGTATACAAGCAAATAAGCATGTTCACTTTTTTAATACCATGTTATTAAGTCTTTGAGTTTTTAATACTATTCGAAAGGACGAAACCATTTAACCTTGATCATACCAGGCAGAATGTAACAAACAATTGGCTTCTACTTTATGTGAAATCACCGTCGTAATGTGGCAGGGGTTAAACCTAGTTGTTGTTATTATTATTATACTTTATGTGAAACCACCTTCGTAATGTGGCGTGGTAATCAAACATACGAAAGAGTTTATCGACTCTATACAACATGATTTGGTTAACCGAGTGAGTTTTTGTAAATATTCATAAACTTTGTCTATTGCATTAAATTATATATATTTGCAATCTAACTTGTATTTATTTGTTTTTAAATTTGGAATGAAAAAAAGGTATTTTGAAGAATCTCAAATTGAGAACATAGTGGTAGATTTAATGTCAGGCTTTATTAAAAAGATGTTTTGATCTTGTAAGCATTAGTTTGTGTTTATACTTTTGTAATTCGATATACTTGAACAAGTTGTTTAATACTACTAGTTAACTTTTGTCATTAGCATGTGTATTTGTGTGTAATTGGAATTATATTGGGAAATATTAATGAAAATTCTGGAATTTTGCAAAAATATTAAAAATTTGTATTTTTTCTTGTCTTATTTTTTGGTGTTATGGAGATTTGTTTTTTTGGTGCTATGTAGATATGTTATTATTTTACACGTGTTAGTTTCTATATTGATTTTTGGTGGTGTATTTGGAGATTTAATGGTGGTGGACTTGTGTTTCATCATTGATTTTTTGGTGGTGTGTTTGGAGATTTAATGGTGCTCTTATTGAACACCACCAACAAATCTCTTTATTTGGTGGTATATTTGTTTGTGCTCGATGGTACAACATAAAATAAAGCATAAAATAGAGCATCAAAAAAGTTATTTTGTACTAGTGAACTAAGAACGCCCGTAATGGGGCGTGTTTTATAAAAAAAATTGCACAAAAAGGCCCAATCACGCCCCGACTCCACTACACCCCGACGTTTTCGGGCGTGATTTTTGAGAAAATTGTATGTGGCGTGATTTGAAAAACGCCGGAACTCTATTTCTTTGACCAATTGAACTTGCCATGTGTGTATACTTAGTTTTAATTAAAAAAACAAAAGAAATTAGTTTAGTTAGTTTTAATTAGAAGGTGATTTAAAAAAGAAAAGTTGCAGGTTGTTGTTCTTGGTGAAAGGAAGAAGAAGAAGCTTTTTCATTTTAGTCCCTGCATTTTGATTATATTTAAAAAAAAGATTTAAACTTCAAAAGTCTTTAAAAAAGGATTTTGCATTTCAGTCCCTAAAGTTTAAATTAGTTTTAATTAGATTTTGGAAATGTAATTTTTTTTTTTTACTTTTGAATAGGTTTTTTTATTTCTAGTATTGTATTTTTTTTAATTTAATAAAGTATTTTAAGTTTTTAATTAAAAAATAATAATTGTGTAATGATTGGAAGGGCGTTATTGGGCATTATTCCCACTACGGCACTTTTGCAATAACGCCCAATAATGCCTCCATGCTGACTGGACTGCCACATGGCAGAAAACGCCACATGATGGGGGCATTATTGAGCTAACCACTACGCATGGTCTAAAGCTTAAAAAAATATGAACCTATATAAAAATCTTGGAATTGTAAAGAGAGGGTAATTAGTTGTGTTGTCACCATTGATTAGATTATTAACTGCATTAAAATTAATTAAATGTATTTAAAGCATTGTCTTCTTTCGTCTTCTTCCTCTCAAAAGGAAACAAAACCCTTTCTTCTAAAAATTGCAGAAAGCATATCTTCGATACGACTTGATTTATCTTGTTTCTTCTTCTTCTTCTTCTTCTTCTTCTTCTTCTTCTTCTTCATTCTTCTTTTAGGGGTATCCTACTGTTTGCTAAGGGGTATCCAATACATAAAACGAAGATTTTTTTTACTTTTTTTACACTTCGTCAAGATAGTTGAGGGGTATCCCGTGCAACCCCTAACCCCCATGCAGACCCGCCCCTGATTACAAATTCGATCCAAAAATTTCGTCAAAACTTACTGAATCAGACCACAATCACCACTAGATTAAAGTAAGAACACACTTACTTTTATTTGGTTGTTCCAACTCCAAGTATACGTCTATCAACTTTTGTTACAACTCATTTATATATTAGTAAGTTTTTGAGTCTAGCCAGGTTGCAGTGGATTAACACCACTTACACATTAACAATCTTTGTATGCTAAACATAGCACTGTGGGCACTAAGGGCAAATCGTGAAAGGGATAAGACAGATGTCCTATTAGAAACTAATGAAAACACTGCATGTGGAAGGGGCGTCATCCCACTACACTTTATCTTAGTGGAATTTTATTTATCCTTTTTTTTCAGTCAAATAACAATGAATATTTCCGTCACTAGTTTAACCATTGCTTGTGTTTTTTCTGGAAAAAAAAAAGCTCTCTCTAATTGGGCTTTGGATTGATACCGGGCCTTTCTACAATTTACCCATGAACAAATACTGGCCAAAATGTCGCATACTTAGGCAGTTAGGCATGTCGGTGTTATTGGGCCTATTTAATCGAACTTTTTGAGAATGATTACAAGCTAAGAAAAAAAATCAAATACATATAAGATTATCGTACAAAACGAGCGAAGTGTGTGCATTATTGAAAAAGGGCGATGACATTTTCATAATTAACCGAATCTGCAATTCCTTCATGCTTTCTTGCCAATCAGCGACCCCGATTTGGCAAATTAGGCTTTACAAATTGTAATTACAGATCGATCAGTTGCGCTAAAAATGATTTGAACACTCCCTTGATTTTGATTTCCTTTGCTTCCTAGATCGATCAATTGAAGTTCCTTAAAAATTGCAAATTTGAATTGGGTGAATTGAAACTTTTGAACGATGAATTGAAGCTTGCAAATCATATTCAATTGTTAAATTGAGTCTTGTGAATTGGTTTTTGCCGTCAATTTGTAGTTACATAATAATTTTGAACCAACGTGATTTGATGCAAAAGAAACAGAAAGAATAACTATTCTAGTAGAGTAATTATCCTACTAGAATAATAAAGTAATTGTTCTATTAGTAGAGTAATTATCAAAAGTAGAGTAATTATGTTTTGTCACTAAAGTAATTGCTTTATTATTATAGAAATTATGCTAGAATAATTATACTAAAGTGATCATTCTATAGGTAGAGTAATTATACATAGTGCATCAAAAGCTAAAAGCTAGTCATTCAAAATTAATTTACAAGTGCATCAAACAACATAAAATTCAAAATTACTCTACAAGTGTATCATAATTACTTTACTAGTTTATCATTAATACACTACTACAAGATTTCATTCAAAATTACTCTAAAAATGCATAAAACAACTAGTCATTCAAAATTACTCTACAACTGCATAAAACAACTAGTCATTCAAAATTACTCTACAATTGCATTATTAATACACTACTACTATAAGGCTATAGGGTGTGGTCATGACCCTCCACATCAACGCCATGTCACATACTTCTAATCCATCATCCAAAACCACTACCCTAAGGGTGTGGTCATGACCCAAACCACTATTTTCTTATTTTAATTTATTTTTGTGAAAAGGAAAGGAAATATTGGAAAAGGAAAGGAGGCCCATGATTGCCATGGTTTAATCCATGCCAACCATGATGGATGAGGCAAGGGGGTGATGTAGCAATCCATTAATGGTCCTATGTGGCTTTGAGACCCAACCCATGCCCCCCACACCCCTTAGCCTAAATAGCATTCAAAGTTACTCTACAAGTGCATTAAACAACTAGTTGTTCAAATTTACTCTACAAGTGTATCATAATTACTCTTCTAGTTCATTATTAATACACTACTACAAGATAACATTCCAAATTGCTCTACATGTGCATTAAAACAACTGTTCATTCAAAATTACTCTACAAGTGCATCATAATTACTCTATTAGTTCATCAAAAAAATATCACAGCCACAATTACTCTACAAGTTCATCAAACAACATACAATTCTAAATTACTCTACAAATGGATTATAATTACTCTACTAGTTCATAAAAAACATAGCAAACACAATTACTCTACAAGTTGATCAAACAATGTAAAACTCAAAATTATTCTACAAGTGCATCATAATTACTCTACTAATTCATCAAAAAAAAAAAAAAAAAAACATAACAGACACAGTTACTCTACAAATTGATCAAAAAGAAAAGATATCACTAGCATTTACTCTTTAATTACAAATGCAATTACAAAGAACTACACTAAAGTAAAAAAAATTATACCTGAATTTATACACTATAGAACAAATTACGCTATTGGAGAATTTTGGAACTGGATGAATTTTGGAACTGAATGAATCAGATGATTTTGGAGCCGAATCGGATGATTTTGGAGCTGATTCGGATGATTTTGGATCTGAATCTGATTAGGTTTTAGGAGAATTTGGGTTTCCTTCTTTTTGAAACTGAATTGGTATTGGTTTAGGGTAGAAAATGAATGGACCATTGAATTTTATGGGATGTCTTTAAATTACACTCTTGTCACCGCACGAAATTTGAAAAAAGCTTCAATTCATACGTTTTGTAGGATAAAGCCATTTGTACGGGAACTTGACTCTACAAGTTAAATATGATTTTGCTTTATAAGATTTTGTTTTTTGTTTGGAAAATTGGATTTTAATAATCCCACCTATAGGTGGTTGACTGGTTGGCCACTAGCAGTCCCACCTTTAAGTTTTTTTTTTTCAAATTACAAATTGATGTTTTAGGGCTTTTGATCAGAATGGGAATACGAGTCGATTGATGTAAAACTTACCTCGAAATGGTGCTCCAAATGGCTTGAAATATATCAATTGAAAGTTTAAACGCTTGAATTGAAGCACCGTTTTGAGGTAAGTTTTACATCAATCGAGTCGTATCCTCGTTCTAATCAAAGCCCTAAAACATCAGTATGTAATTCGAAAAAAAAAAACTTAACGGAACTCCGTTAAGTTTTTTTAACTGTGGATTGTTGAAGGCAAAATAGTTAAAAGATGGGATCGTTCGTCAAAGCTATTGTGGTTATCAGGTAGTTGGGATCAGGAGTCAATGTTGGAGCTATTGTGGTTATTCACGGAACTGTTCGTCTTTGCAACTCACGTAACTGTTCATCGGGTTGTGGAGGTGTAGGATGGGGAAGGGATATGAGATCTGAGGAGGTGGTGATGTTTGGTGGTGGACTGATAGTGGTGGTGGTGGAGTACTTAAAGAGAGAGTGTGTGTGAGTGAAAGATAGAAAGAGTGAGAATGTGTGTGTATATACATTGATAAAATCTGAAAAGTTGTTTTTCATTCAATAGAACATATTACAAGACTCTATATATAGATAAGATATTTACATAATCACACCCAAAGAATCATATAATGACAACACAAATTAATTACAAAGATCATATTATCTAACAAGTAGCATAAATTCACACGATGGCTTATCTTCAATAAGCTCTAGTACCATCAGATTCCACGAAAATGATAGTGATAAGGTTTCAATCTTGTCTAAAACATCATTCAAACTTTTTAACTAGCTATACTTCAACCTTTAACCAGAGTCTTTAGTTCAAAACTTGAATTTCCACAAAACATATATGCAAACATTACTTGTATTTATCCATGTTTTGTAAACCAAAACTTGCTTTATCCAAGTGATTAAAAACGTTGTGTGATTGCTTCAATCATTCAACACCTTTCTTGACACAATAAACTAGTAATAATATCACTTACATGCATGCAATCAAGGACCCATAACCTAGTGCTCTAGCCAGTGGCGGACCTAGAAGAAAAAGTCAGGGGTATCCCAAAAAACTTTTACCTAGACTCGTCCTTGAGAATTCACGGGCCCTATGCGGCTAGTAAAAATGGGCCCTTAAATTCTTTTTTACCCAGGTCATCTGTGAGAACTCAACAACTCTTCGAGGCCCTATGCGACTAGTGTATATATATAACTGGAGTTTAAAAAAATTTCTTATTCGTATTATCCATAGAATAGTGTAGATAAAACATTCAAATTTTCTTCATGTTTATACAATATTTATTAACATTTAAAATAATCTATTACATCATATGTTTCAACATAACTATTTACACTAGTACAAAAGCAGTTTTTTGGTGCTAGGATTTATGCCTTTTTAAGAGTTTTTTTGGAGAGCACCAATAAATATACCACCAAATAATGGGATTTGTTGGTGCTGCTCAACAAGAGCACCATTAAATCTCTAAACACACCACCAAAAAATCAATAATAGAAACCAAATGAGTCCACCATTAAATCTCTAAACACCACCAAAAAATCAATGATAGAAACCAAATTAGTCCACCATTAAATCTCTAAACACATCACCAAAAAAATCAATGATAGAAACCATCTCTAACACGTGTCATATGCATTTACCACCATTTGAACAAAGTTTTTTTAGTTTTATTTTATTTATAAAACATCCAAGATCTTATACAAAGACAAATAAAACAAAAAAACTATACAAACAAAAAATGTATAAAACATAATGAAATAAAATTACATGTTCATGGGAAGCTACAAAGAATGAGATACAAACATGATTTCTATAAAGTCATTTCCTAAAATAACAATTTAAACACATACAATCAAACCAAATCAACATAATGTATAATTATACATCCTGGTCACTTCAAAGCATAAATGACGTCCATTGCCGTAATAGTTTTCTGGCGAGTATCTTCGGTATATTTGATGGCATCACGCATAAAATCATCAAGAAAGGTCTTCAAAAATCTTGTGTCTCTTCGTAGATAAGGCCATTGATACACTTTACACCATATCGCCGGTTTCTTGATAATGTGGAAGCTGTTTCGGAAAACTTTCCGGTGATGCTTTGCTCCTCCTTAACATTTTTCTCTATCTAAAAAAGATTTTGATTTGAACATTATGTCTATATAAATATATGTATGGGTATAAAGGTTGTGTTTTTAGAGTCTTAATTTGATCCATTGATTGAATAGGATGAGAGCAATTAAAAACCGTAGGATTATGATCCATGTGATGTCTAACAAAATGTTTTGATTGGTTCACTTTGTTGGTGCTATTAAGAACTTCACCCTTAAAAATCAATTTAATAGTGCTATTAACAACTTCACCCTTAAAAAATCAATTTAATGGTAGTGTATAACCTCTGGTGCTTTGTAATCTATTTTTTTGGTGGTGTCTTTATTTATTAGTGTGTTATTTGGTGCTTAGTATTTTAAAACACCACCAAAAATTGAATTTGACACCACCAAATAAATGGTTTTGTACTAGTGTTAATTGTTTTCTCTATATATATTTTTCCGCCAACGAATCCTCCAAATAGGCTAATGGCGAAATTCACCATATCGGGATAACGAACATAAATACTTAATTTTAAAGGGAAAAAGAGAGGATATAGAATCTGTTTATAAGTTTATCTGTAGCCGAGGTATCTATTCGGTTTGTACTATAATACCTTGTTTTGACTGTATCGCACTATGTATCATTTAGAACCCCCAAAATCCTCTACCTTTCATTTAAATAGACTTTCAAATGGAGAAATCCAAAGGCTAGATAGATCTCACTACTTCTTATATCCACTTATCTTTCAGGAGTATATTTATGTACTTGCTCATGATCATGGTTAAATGGATCGATTTTGTTGGAAAATGCAGGTTATGACAATAAATCCAGTTTACTAATTGTGAAACGTTTAATCATTCGAATGTATCAACAGAATCATTTGATTCTTTCTGTTAATGATTCTAAACAGACTGCATTTTTGGGGCACAACAAGAATTTTTATTCGCAAGTAATGTCAGAGGTTTCTTCAACCATTATGGAAATTCCATTGTCTCTGCGATTAATATCTTCCCTACTCTATGTATTCCTCTATCCGTAGAGTACATTGAATGTACATAAATGGCTATAACAGAGTTTCTCTTATTCATATTAACAGCTACTATAGGAGGAATGTTTTTATGCGGTGCTAACGATTTAATAACTATCTTTGTAGCTCCAGAATGTTTCAGTTTATGCTCCTACCTATTATCTGGATATACGAAGAAAGATGTACGGTCTAATGAGGCTACTATGAAATATTTACTCATGGGTGGGGCAAGCTCTTCTATTCTGGTTCATGGTTTCTCTTGGCTATATGATTTAGGGTTTAGGGTTTAGGGCTTAGAGTTTAAAAAAATTTCTTATTCGTATTATCCATAGAATAGTGTAGATAAAACATTCAAATTTTCTTCATGTTTATACAATATTTATTTACATTTAAAATAATCTATTACATCATATGTTTCAACATAACTATTTAATTGTTTTCTCTATATATATTTTTCCGCCAACGAATCCTCCAAATAGGCTAATGGCGAAATTCACCATATCGGGATACACTCGTCTCTGAACTGGGGAAAACCCTCACCTAGGGCAGAAGCCTGTGAACACTCGCCCGAAGACACGACAGTGCGGTGAGGTCAAACTCGTTCAATTCAAAGATCGAATTTATGATTGCCTACTCGCCTAGTCTCTCATCATCACCAGGTGCCGCTAAAAACTATTAGAAGGAATCAGGAATTAAACTTGAGTCTCTTGGGAACCCTAGTCTCTAATACCACTCCACCACAAGTGATATTTTCTCTATATTATTTTTACTTTTAACCATTTTATTGTTAAAAAAGAACAAACGTACAGTGGGAAAAAAAAAACTAAATGGTTGAACTTTAGTTTAAGTTTTTGACCAATTGTGAGTTTTGTCTTTTCTAGATTAGTGTTTCCTTTCATTTATTGTTCCAACTCCCAAGTCCCAACTTATATTAATATAATTATATATTAAATATTAGAGTAAACTGCAATTTTACCCCCTTTGTGTAACACCCCGAAAACGGGTTTGGTAATTAAACCCCGTTAATACTAAAGACGGGGAAAATACCGTTAGTGGTAAAATTTAACCCGGTGAATATTAGGACTTAAATAAATAATCCTAATACTTACTAAAAGGTGAATAAAAGCTTTTAAGGAAATAAAAAGGATAAAAAGGCCCGAGTTAACGGGACCTAAAATAAACTTAGTCATAAATATTCCCGAACCCGCTAAGTTCACTAGGAATATTAAACCTAGTTAATAAGTGGGAATGTTATTGAAAATAATTAGGTTGTGATCTAATTAATAACTAACCAAACACGAGGGACCAAAGCCGGGTAACTTGAAATTGAAATTAAAAACTTAAAAATAAACACAACACACACACAAGTGTGTGCGTGCGTGGTTAAGGTCAGGAGAAAGCTCCCATGGAGCTTTAGCCCTAGCTTCAACAAATCAACGAAATTGAAGGTCGAATCCAGCCCGAATCGAATGCATGAACATGTATTAATGATCACCTAGTCGTGGGGATCACAAGGTATGTTGAAATTTATGATTTGGTGATACTTTGAGATTATGATGAACAATCATAATCGAAATTCTGGAATGAATATTAAATCTATGAGTGTTATTGTGATTATATCTTGGTTTAGGAACAAACCCTAGTAGAAATCTTGATGAATTGTTGTCAAAACTAGGGATTTGATAATTACCCTAGTATGAGCTATGTGGGTTTTGGTTGAATTGAAGAAATAGATGTTCTAATGGTGTTTATAAACATCATACCAACTCATATGAATGAACTACTTGAACAAATTAGAGATTTTGTTAAGAGTTCATAAGTAAACTAAGAAGTGGGTTTTGATGATGATAAGTCTATGTTTAAAATCGTCATATTGGATAATAGAAACAAGGCACTCAAACAAATTAAGTGATTTGGGAACTTGTTCATACATGATTGAAATGGGTTTTGAATGTTATGATGAAATTAGGTAGCCATGTTCATGTAACTAAGTGTATAAGATCATGTTAGCTACTAATTGATAGATAGAACTTGAATGTGCATTCATATGCTAAGGGGCGTTTGACTTTTAGTAGTCAAACCGACCATTAGTAAGATCGAATGATAAATTTGATAGAAAAATATGTGAGATGGAATAGTTGTGATTTAACCATGACTAAATTAACCATCTTATGAAATCTGATGATAGTTTGACGCCTAACAAGCTAGGTGAAGGCTTGGGAACAAAGCGGGTCAAACGAAGCAAGAATGACGGAAAAAGCATAATTCGGATGCAAGGTAAGTATATCTTACAGTAGTCTTATATTTTAGAATATTTTCTTATCATATTAGTTATGAATAAGTTACATACATGATTTCGATGTGATGTTCCGGCGTGTAAACGCATGGAACAAAATAGTCGAGCATGACAAGAAACCATGTTGATGGTTTAAAAGGAGTTAAAATCGGTAATTCGATCATTTTATGACAAATGGAAAAGAGAAACTTTTGAATGGTTACCTTATAGGGTAAACCAAAACACACAATAAGGGTAAAACGGTAAATTGGTCACGCGTTGACCATAACTATTGGTTTTGAAAGGCACGGTATGATGAAAATCATGATAGGTTAAATAGCGTTAAGAAACGAGTCGTATAGATGAGATGGTAATAAATATCATCTCGCCAACATAATTGGTCACTTAGACCAAATGGGTCAAAAGGGGAAGATATCACCTTTTGATAATAACGACTAATGATTATTGTCGAGTTATATTATTTCAGGAGTAAATGTCAATTTGGTATTAGCAACGCTATGGATTAGCGGTTATAAAAGCAAGGTATTAAAAACGGGTCAATATATTGATCCGCACCAGGTATGTGAAAAAGGGTAACACTCATTTAGAATATGTAGTCAATGAGTGTTAAAAGAAGTCAAAATAGGCATTTGGTTACTTGAAAAGTAAACCGAATGTTTCTAGTAATGGACATTGCGTTTGGAAAGCTTAATGACTTCTCAAACAAATTCATAAGTTAGATGAGGGATTATGGGTCAAATATGCTTTCAAAAGTCCTTCATCGTAAATGATTTGCTAAAATGGACTAAAACGCCCTTATAAGCTAAATTGGACAAACGACCTTTAAGGGTAGTTTTGAAACGAGTTTTATGATCAACTTAATAATTTGAATAAGTATGTGAAGTGAAAGATGTAAACCATTGGTCAAATGTCTCTATATGAGTCTTTGTCGTAAGTTAGCAATCCGATGAGAAAAACTCGGATTATATAGATCACCTCATTAAGTCCACCACAAATATAGTTGTGGTGGAAGATTACTTGATAAGTAATGTCGTATTAAAATGCTAGAACCTAATGAAAGCGTGACATGCTCAAAATATGCCTAAATACCCTTAACGGGTCAAAATACGCTCATGAGCGTAAACGGGTTTAGGATATGTAAGAAACCCGTGACTTGAACCTAGTATGATAGGAATTATGGAAATTATTAGTATCATGAGAACAGGGATCAAATAAACATGTTTTGTTTGACAAAAACATAAACGGGTCAATTTTGATAAAAAGGGTAGTAAGCCGAAGACTTAAAAGTCTTAAATTTTGTTAAGCCGAATGTCGGATTTTAACTCCAAATGATGGAGAATCAAATTACAAACACGTAGGAAGAAACGGTAGGCCAAACGGACAAGCGGTTTGAAAGATACGGAAGATTTCGTGTCAAATTACGGCAAAAATGGAAAACTGGATGCAGGGTCCACCGTAAATTACGGTGCCACCGTAATTTACGGTGGAGATGAAAAGCCTTACGGTGGCCCCCTACTGGTTTACGGTGGGGGCATGTAAAACAGATGGCCACCGTAAATTACGGTGCCACCGTAATTTACGGTGGAGGTCAGGTTGAAATGTTTGTTTTTGTTATCAATTGTTTCTCAGACTCGTTTAGACACGTTTTAAGTCCTGTATGACTAAAGCATTTCATGTTTATGAAATGTAGGTACACCTTGGATGCCGGAAGACGATCAAGCTCAACGAAGAACCGAACACGATATAGATACACGCTTCCGCACTTTGCCATGTTGTAAATCACCTAGGGTCAAAACCATTAAAACATTAGTTTTGACTTTGATACATAAGGGTTAAACATATGATCACGTGATGTAGAATAACTCATGATTTGTAAAAGTTTTAATAAACTCGTATTTTTATAGCATGTGTAGTCTTAACTACACATCTAATTGTTGGTATTTACATAATCAATAACACGGGTGTTACAAGTTGGTATCAGAGCACTGGTTTAAGAGATTCAAGTATGGTGAGGAGAACCATGCTTGGACTTAAACCTTACGCTCTTGATAAAGAATAGTGTTCGGTTCGAGGCTTGATCGCAAATCCGGTAAGTACAAGTATGTTAATAGCGTAGCATGCTAAAGTGTTGTAAATAACACATAGGGCTATCGTGTGATACACGTTACCCTAATTAAAACGATTGATATAGTTGACGAAAATACGCGCGTTGACGCGTATAGTAGAAAAAGCCTTGTATTATAATACGGGCGATTATTGAAGTTGACGTTACTAACTTTTGTGAATGTTTAAATCGAAGGACACTCGCGTTTGAAGACGACGAGAGTCAAAGGAATTGTGGATATGATGATGGAACGGTCTGAAGCATGACAAGAGGAGCATGCTCACCGAGGACTAAATCGTGTAACGATCGCGAACAAAGTTAACGACATAAAAAGCCCGTTAGGGCAAGCACTTACAGGTGCGCATTTTAAGTTATTACGTGAATAGTTATATGCAACAAATATGTAGAGGTTGAAAGTTGCATATGTAGATTAAAAACTTGGAAAGGCCCGAATAGAAAATCTATCTGGGATATTGTTTCCAAGAGAAACCAAATAGAGGCGTTACTTACATAGGGCGTGGTGTGAAAACTATAAAAAGGTCGTGTATGTCATGTGATAACCGCTTACTCTGGCCAAGTAAGTAGTGACATATGATACCATGAGTTTCTTATAGCGGACACATTTACATCCGATGTAGTAAGGACGGGGTGAACGGGACTAATTAAAAAGTACCCAAATGAATCAAATAAGCAAAACATTTGATAATAATGTAAACGCACAACCGAGTGACAAAAGCGTGTTACATTAGGATAATGAGCCCGAGTGAAGGGACAAAGAAGCATGTAAAATGATTTAGACAAGTATTGGGAGGGAGTGTACTTACACTCGAACCCAGAAAACGCAAGCATGTAAAATGATTTAGAAAAGTATTGGGAGGGAGTGTACTTACACTCGAACCCAGAAAACGCAAGCATGTAAAATGATTTATACAAGCATTGGGAGGGAGTGTACTTACACTCGAACCCGGAAAAATGCGAATATGTCCCTTAACGGGTCGTTTTTGTAAAACGTCAAACGTAAGGACAAAGTCAGAAAATTTCGCCCGGAAATAAACAAATGAAGCCTTAGACTACGGTCAAGGTCAACTAAAGCTCATAAGCGAAAATATACGATTTTAAACATAGCAAGACATGCTTTGAAGCTATATATGAATATATATATATATATATACATTTGAATGTAGATACGAATAAAAGATGATTTACGGGATCATCATAACTTACGGGATTAAACACAGTGTTAAGGTCTACGGGACCAGGATGACCCTTGGGTCACGAAAGGAAAAAGGAAATAAACCTTAGTGTTTTCAGTAAAAAGGGGGTCAAGACCTAAGGAAATAGCCTACGAGGCTACGTGAAGGAACCTACGGGTTACTTAACAAAGCGATAGAACCAGTTGAAAATCCCCGCATAAAACTAAGACTGTAAAAGAATAAATTACAGACTGTCAATATCCTGGTATGGATAATTGACAAAAGTTAGAGAGAAGATCCTAAAACTAAAGCTTCGGTTTTAGTAAGAAATAATGTTTTTACAAACATAAATTCTGATAGGAATTTAAATAGTAAGCATGAAAGATACAAGTCTTGACACTGATAGGCGCAAGACGAAATATTCGAAAAGTGATATTTTCGAAAATGAAAAGGTTGATATAAATTAAAACATGATGTGACATGACCACGGTCAAGAGAGGTAATGTGAAGTAGAATCACATTATGAACAAGCAATCGGTAAAAAGTAACTGGACTAATAAGTCTAAGTAGTGAGACCGGTCAAGGTCATTTAAATAAATTTGGTTTGCTTGTAAGCGGTATGTTCGGTATGACTGAACCGAATAAATAAATTTGAAGACAAAAGAAATTTGCTGCTAAAAGTGAAAGGATTTCACTAAAGGCCTTTAAACGAGTCAAAATAACGGATTCATAAAGGATTCGATAGTATATGAAAGTGGTGGATATTGATAAGTTAATTAAACTAGTGGAAATAACAAGATTATGTTATTTAAAGTCGCATTATGTCATGTAAGACAAGTGGATGATTAATAACCAAAAGGATATTACCATACCTTTTTGGTAATACTAACAATCGGTTAAAGTATGAGTAATGCTTAAGAGATTACTCAAGTCAAACGCATTGAGTTTAGAAACTCAATGAACTATGTACGCAAGGTTTCGAGGACGAAACCTCTTTAAGGGGGGTAGACTTGTAACACCCCGAAAACGGGTTTGGTAATTAAACCCCGTTAATACTAAAGACGGGGAAAATACCGTTAGTGGTAAAATTTAACCCGGTGAATATTAGGACTTAAATAAATAATCCTAATACTTACTAAAAGGTGAATAAAAGCTTTTAAGGAAATAAAAAGGATAAAAAGGCCCGAGTTAACGGGACCTAAAATAAACTTAGTCATAAATATTCCCGAACCCGCTAAGTTCACTAGGAATATTAAACCTAGTTAATAAGTGGGAATGTTATTGAAAATAATTAGGTTGTGATCTAATTAATAACTAACCAAACACGAGGGACCAAAGCCGGGTAACTTGAAATTGAAATTAAAAACTTAAAAATAAACACAACACACACACAAGTGTGTGCGTGCGTGGTTAAGGTCAGGAGAAAGCTCCCATGGAGCTTTAGCCCTAGCTTCAACAAATCAACGAAATTGAAGGTCGAATCCAGCCCGAATCGAATGCATGAACATGTATTAATGATCACCTAGTCGTGGGGATCACAAGGTATGTTGAAATTTATGATTTGGTGATACTTTGAGATTATGATGAACAATCATAATCGAAATTCTGGAATGAATATTAAATCTATGAGTGTTATTGTGATTATATCTTGGTTTAGGAACAAACCCTAGTAGAAATCTTGATGAATTGTTGTCAAAACTAGGGATTTGATAATTACCCTAGTATGAGCTATGTGGGTTTTGGTTGAATTGAAGAAATAGATGTTCTAATGGTGTTTATAAACATCATACCAACTCATATGAATGAACTACTTGAACAAATTAGAGATTTTGTTAAGAGTTCATAAGTAAACTAAGAAGTGGGTTTTGATGATGATAAGTCTATGTTTAAAATCGTCATATTGGATAATAGAAACAAGGCACTCAAACAAATTAAGTGATTTGGGAACTTGTTCATACATGATTGAAATGGGTTTTGAATGTTATGATGAAATTAGGTAGCCATGTTCATGTAACTAAGTGTATAAGATCATGTTAGCTACTAATTGATAGATAGAACTTGAATGTGCATTCATATGCTAAGGGGCGTTTGACTTTTAGTAGTCAAACCGACCATTAGTAAGATCGAATGATAAATTTGATAGAAAAATATGTGAGATGGAATAGTTGTGATTTAACCATGACTAAATTAACCATCTTATGAAATCTGATGATAGTTTGACGCCTAACAAGCTAGGTGAAGGCTTGGGAACAAAGCGGGTCAAACGAAGCAAGAATGACGGAAAAAACATAATTCGGATGCAAGGTAAGTATATCTTACAGTAGTCTTATATTTTAGAATATTTTCTTATCATATTAGTTATGAATAAGTTACATACATGATTTCGATGTGATGTTCCGGCGTGTAAACGCATGGAACAAAATAGTCGAGCATGACAAGAAACCATGTTGATGGTTTAAAAGGAGTTAAAATCGGTAATTCGATCATTTTATGACAAATGGAAAAGAGAAACTTTTGAATGGTTACCTTATAGGGTAAACCAAAACACACAATAAGGGTAAAACGGTAAATTGGTCACGCGTTGACCATAACTATTGGTTTTGAAAGGCACGGTATGATGAAAATCATGATAGGTTAAATAGCGTTAAGAAACGAGTCGTATAGATGAGATGGTAATAAATATCATCTCGCCAACATAATTGGTCACTTAGACCAAATGGGTCAAAAGGGGAAGATATCACCTTTTGATAATAACGACTAATGATTATTGTCGAGTTATATTATTTCAGGAGTAAATGTCAATTTGGTATTAGCAACGCTATGGATTAGCGGTTATAAAAGCAAGGTATTAAAAACGGGTCAATATATTGATCCGCACCAGGTATGTGAAAAAGGGTAACACTCATTTAGAATATGTAGTCAATGAGTGTTAAAAGAAGTCAAAATAGGCATTTGGTTACTTGAAAAGTAAACCGAATGTTTCTAGTAATGGACATTGCGTTTGGAAAGCTTAATGACTTCTCAAACAAATTCATAAGTTAGATGAGGGATTATGGGTCAAATATGCTTTCAAAAGTCCTTCATCGTAAATGATTTGCTAAAATGGACTAAAACGCCCTTATAAGCTAAATTGGACAAACGACCTTTAAGGGTAGTTTTGAAACGAGTTTTATGATCAACTTAATAATTTGAATAAGTATGTGAAGTGAAAGATGTAAACCATTGGTCAAATGTCTCTATATGAGTCTTTGTCGTAAGTTAGCAATCCGATGAGAAAAACTCGGATTATATAGATCACCTCATTAAGTCCACCACAAATATAGTTGTGGTGGAAGATTACTTGATAAGTAATGTCGTATTAAAATGCTAGTACCTAATGAAAGCGTGACATGCTCAAAATATGCCTAAATACCCTTAACGGGTCAAAATACGCTCATGAGCGTAAACGGGTTTAGGATATGTAAGAAACCCGTGACTTGAACCTAGTATGATAGGAATTATGGAAATTATTAGTATCATGAGAACAGGGATCAAATAAACATGTTTTGTTTGACAAAAACATAAACGGGTCAATTTTGATAAAAAGGGTAGTAAGCCGAAGACTTAAAAGTCTTAAATTTTGTTAAGCCGAATGTCGGATTTTAACTCCAAATGATGGAGAATCAAATTACAAACACGTAGGAAGAAACGGTAGGCCAAACGGACAAGCGGTTTGAAAGATACGGAAGATTTCGTGTCAAATTACGGCAAAAATGGAAAACTGGATGCAGGGTCCACCGTAAATTACGGTGCCACCGTAATTTACGGTGGAGATGAAAAGCCTTACGGTGGCCCCCTACTGGTTTACGGTGGGGGCATGTAAAACAGATGGCCACCGTAAATTACGGTGCCACCGTAATTTACGGTGGAGGTCAGGTTGAAATGTTTGTTTTTGTTATCAATTGTTTCTCAGACTCGTTTAGACACGTTTTAAGTCCTGTATGACTAAAGCATTTCATGTTTATGAAATGTAGGTACACCTTGGATGCCGGAAGACGATCAAGCTCAACGAAGAACCGAACACGATATAGATACACGCTTCCGCACTTTGCCATGTTGTAAATCACCTAGGGTCAAAACCATTAAAACATTAGTTTTGACTTTGATACATAAGGGTTAAACATATGATCACGTGATGTAGAATAACTCATGATTTGTAAAAGTTTTAATAAACTCGTATTTTTATAGCATGTGTAGTCTTAACTACACATCTAATTGTTGGTATTTACATAATCAATAACACGGGTGTTACACTTTGGTTAGGGGTGATTGGCACCCTTACCCCCTAAGGAAATAATTGCAATTTTACCCCCCACTGTTCACCGTTATGTCGCAACCTTACCCCCCGGCCTCAAATTTGTTAACTAATCTGTTGACTATAACTTGAAATAACTATAATGCCCTTTCATATTACCCCCTGTGTTTTGTGCACTCTGTGATATTACCCCCTGCCACCACTGCCACCGCCATTCACCACCACAACCACCACTGCCACCTCCAACCACCACCACAACTTAATATCCCTTTCATATATAACACCACCACTACTTCCGTCACCGGAAACCTGCAACTCCGGTCATCTTCTCCAACGACTGCCACCACTGCCACCTCCAGCCACCACCACAACCACCACTGCCACCTCCAGCCAAACCGAAGCTGCTGCTGAGTCACAGCTAAAATGGCAATAGCTGCTGCAGTTACAATGCATCCGGTGTGAAGTTTGATGAATCAGACTGTGACGAACAAGCTGAAATAGATTATAACAAGATGAATATACGACACACCTACAACGCACCTCCTCCGGTTTCGTCTGTCAAGTTTGATGAGTATGAGTCCGACTACGATGAAGAAATTGAGATGGAGCATGACCGTGACCGTTCTAGTGGGATGGACAATGGTCCACCAAACCGGCCTGCACCACCAGCACCAACTTCTGCACCACCAGCACCACTGCCACCTCCAACCACCACCCTCAACCACCTCCAGCCACCACCCTCCAACACTCTCAACCACTTCTCTCTCCCTCCGCTGTCCATTTAACTCAAATCACACCCAATCCTCTGCAGACCCAAAACCAAAACGAAAAAGGAAATTGACATACTAGAAAGGAATCGATCACGCACAACCATCACCCCAAACAGCAAACGTTACTTGAAAGGGCATACTAAAATCGAGCCAACAAAACCTTCATTTACCTTGCACTACTGATTGCCTGATTCACTCTGGACTTGAATTGTGAAACACCCACACACACGGTCTTAGAAAATGGAAACCCAAATCTTAACTGATCAATCAAGATCCACCGGTGACGATGCGGTTATCAAAGAATCTCTGAAACATCATCTTCACGGCAAACATCATCATCAAATCTCTGGTCATCACCTCCGTTCACCGTCACCGTTCCATCACCACCACCGAACAACCACATCGATCTCCGGTCATCTTCACCGTTCTCCGATCTCTTGTCTTCATCGTCATCGTTCTTAAGATTGTGGTGGCGGCTGTATTTTTAAAATTAGGGTTTTGGACTTATCAATAACGAAGAAGACAAGACTGGTTGTGGCGGGGGTGGTGATGATGGCGACGGTGATGGTTGTGGCGGCAGTGGTGGTTGCGGCGGGGGTGGTGATGATGGCGAAGGTAAGGGCATTTTTCGTTTGAAGATGATGATGATAATGATAATTTGAAGATGATGATGATGGTGGAGGTTCAGATCTAGATCTGTTATTTGAAGATGATGATGATGATAATTTGATTTTATAAATAATAATAATAATAAAAATAATAATAATAATAAATATAGGGTAAGATTACTAAAATAACCTTACTTTTAAGGGTCAAACTACCGTTAACTGACACCAGGGGGTAAGGTTGCGACATAACAGTGAACAGTGGGGGGTAAAATTGTAATTATTTCCTTAGGAGGGTAAGGATGCCAATCACCCCTAACCACAGGAGGTAAAATTGCAGTTTACTCTAAATATTAAGACTTCATCTTCTTCATTCTTGTGTGCGCTGCAACTCTGCAAGTTTTCATCATTGTAAATTTCCTTTTCATCGACCATAAAACTTCATTTCATATTATCCTCCTCACCTACACTCAGGGGTATCCTAATATTTGCTTAGATGTATCATCGATAAATAAAACAGAGATTAAAAAAAGATTACACTACGCCAAGAAAGTTGAGGGGTATCCCGGGCTACCCCTTGCCAACATATAGGTCCGCCCTTGGCTCTAGCGCAGGCCCGGTTTTGAGGGAGGGCAGGTGGGCGCTTGCCCAAGGCTCGGTCTCCCCAGGGCCCGAAACATTTAATATTTTGTTTTGAATCTATTCAACAATCAATGATTTGTTCGGTGGTCTACAATCTGCATTGAAAAAGCCTGAAGGATTAGATGCTCAGTTCAAATCCTGCATGGGTGTGTTTTAGATACTTTTATTTTTCTATCTATTTCCTTACTTTATTTTTCCCATTTTTTTATGCTTTTGTTTTTTTTTTAATTTATGTTTTTTTCCCTTTTAATTTCAAGTTTTCCTATTTAATTTAAAATTCACTTTTTTTATTTACTTTTTTTTTATTACTTAACATAAATTTAACTAAACAATTTTTAATAACTTTTTAAATGGCTTTTTTCTATTATACAAAAACTAATAATCTAAACATATTTTGGGCATATTACGACTCTACCTTTTGAGTTATCTTTTTCGTTTGTTAAAACGAGTGCGTTAAAACAAACAGAGTTTTCACCCAATATGACAAGCGGGTTTGATCCCACTAGTTTATATATATATATATATATATATATATATATATATAGGTAAAGTGTAGGATACAAATCACCTAATTGTACATTATGTACACGATGCCCACAGCCATACACGTGTCCTGATTCAATTTAATTAGATAAGGGTATATCAGACATTCTGTTCAAACATCTGAGGGCTAATCAGGGAATTCCCTCAACATGGAAGCATATTACGGGTTTGTTTCATAATCGTCCATCTAATTATTGTTCGTATCATTTTGAATTGTAGGTTTTTTGATTGATTTCTGTACCGAACACAGATTGGCGATTCCGAAATACTTGATTCGTCATTTAGGATGTTTGTTTTGGGTTTTTCATCATAGGGTTACGGTTGGTTTTTGATTTGAAGGTATTTTCATTTTATTAGATTGTAACGAGGTTGAAGATAAGATGTTTCTGGTTTTATTTGTTGTGTTTTTCATATCGCATGTGTTGTTTTAAATATCGCATGTTTTGTTTTTAACTTATCCCAGGTATTTAAGATTGGATCATATGAATAATTTCGCATCTTTAAGTTGGACATTTCGCACACAATGAAGTTTTAATATTTAATTTCGCATTTTTAAGTTGGACATTTCGCAGACTAGAAAGTATTTAACATATTTAGCTCTATATTTCGCACGCTTTAAAAGTAATTTTATGTATTTTCGGACCAAAACCTTACTAAACAAACAAAATCACAGATGTCATTCAATGTCTCTGTAAATATCATTATAAAATTGCAAATGTCAATCGATACCTGGATTCATCTTCTTCGCCTGTGGTCTGTCGTTGTTGGCTTTGCTTCGTTTCTCAAAACTCATGAATCTTAGTTGAATCGCAACGATGAGTAGTAGGGAACTAGGGGAAAGGAGAATGCAATGTTGATTTTGGGTTTACGGTATGATTGTGAGTTATTGTTTGCTGATTATCAGGGGTTTTGATTTCGCAATGGACGATTTTAACCTTGGCGGTTTCATTTATTTATTTTAATTCGATTAATTTAATAGTTAAACACGCGGGTTAAATGAGATGATCTGACTGTTGTGGTTATAGCGTACATAATGTACGATTAGGGGATTTGTATGATAACCGGCCTCTATATATATATATATATACATATATATATATATATATATGTCACACCCCAACCGATGGCGGAAACATCGGAGTGAGACGAAAACGAGATTGCAAGAGACTTCATAACACTAATTGTGACAATAATTAAATAAACCGGTTTCATTCCATAAAGTAAATTGTCAACATTACAAGAAATTCAAATACGACAAGTTCAAAGGAAGTACATAACAACATAAGCAAAATTGATACAACATATTAAACCTAAACATCTATATGTGTATCTAGGCATCAACGCTACTTCTTTTCATAGCATTGTCACCATCAACCTGTAACATTTTTAAAATACAATTCAATGCAAAAGCAAATGCGAGTATACAAGTTTGGTACGTACATAGCATAAAAAGATGATTAAACAATTCCTCATAGCAAGCGTGTGATACAAGATAAACCTTGAATTCGGCATGTGTCTAACATATCAAACCAATTATGAAACGCAATATGCTCATGACGTAACCACAAGTCTACGGGCGGTGCGTTAATCCTATAGCGCTACATATGTCACGGATAGGCTCGTACGAAGTTAATGATAAGTCTAACACAAGATGTCCTCAATCCAAGTTTAAAGTATCAAGCAATCACGTATACAATCATGTAATAGGAATGTTTGTGCATTTAAGTAAAATGTTCATGTGTAAGTTTTGGTAAGTAAACATGTTACACCCCAAAAGTGGTAAAAGTAAAGAGGGGAATTCGAGTATACTCACGGTTTTGCAAGTCTTCTACTTGGTAAATCCGCGAGAGTGTTGGTTGATTAGGAAGTTGGAACACCAAGTCCTTCTACACGAAGTAAACAAGGCGTATGAGTTGGGGAAATACAGAAGATTTAAGGATTTAGGAAGTTAAAACACAAGAACGTATGTATTCAAAAGTAATCATCCTTTAACATAAGTACTTGTTTTTGACACTATGGAACCTCAAGGGTTAATGTTTTCATGAGTAATATACTCATTAGAATAATAACAAGTCTTATGTCTTAGATGATGTTATTCTAGTGTCTTGACGAATGAACACAAGTCCACCATCAAGGGCGAATAGTATATATATGTATAACTATTATATGTATTATTTAGTCTATTAGTCAAGCATGAGGTAGAAGATAAATCTTCATTTAAGTACCTCTATTGTGTCATAGAATTCATGTAGGAGGTAGGAAGAACAAGCTTCCATTTAGGTACCTCTTATGGTTCACCACTACACTTGATGTAAAAACATACAAGGAGGGTCATGAACTAATGTTAATACAAGAATAACAACAACTATACTAAGTGAAATCATCAAGTAATGTGGGGATTCTTTGTTGGACAACCCAAGTTAGTCCATAATCACACCTTCATCAAGCTTGAAGCTTGAACATGACTTGTGGGTTAAAAACCCTAATTAAAACAGAAAGTATTTGAGGTTTAACCTCTGATGTTGTATGTATCAGCCCTGTTTTTAAGCTTAACTAACAATAGAAGTGGTTATAAGCATAAGGACGTGGGTTTGAGTGAGTTAAACTCATGTTTAAGCAAAGATTTATGAAAACAAACTTGAACAGTGGACTTTGGAGCCTTTTTACCGGAGTTCCAGGGACTTGTTTGCTGTGAAACACCCCTAGAATCGAAGCTAAGGTCAAGCCAAGTGTTCTGGAAAAAGAATGAGCGAAAACGGATGAGAAACGAAGAAGTTATGCATACTTTTGTGAAGAGATGCAATTCTGCTCGAACCTTCTGATTTAGCACGAATTTGGGACTGATTTGGAGTGATTTGGATGAGTTTGTAAAGTGATTTGAGCTTGGGAATGGCTTGGTATTTATAAGGGAGGATTAGGGTTATGTTAGGTGAGTATTAAATGTAAAAAAATGAGTTTAAAACTCAAAAAAAAGCCAAAATCGCGCTCAAAAGTGGAGCTGGCCACCTTTCTGCGCGCTGATCTTGCTGGTGGGCCGCGCTGAAAGTGTGGTTAAATGATTTAAAGATGTTAAGTGGTTCAATGTGAGAGTCCAGCTCTGCTGGTTATGCGCACACGAGGAGAAACGAGTGGCCCGGTTCGATCCCCGCTGCCAGCGTTTTTTTTTTTGAAGAATTAATTCTTTTTTTTCTTATAACCTTAAACTTTCAGTATGTCACACAATGGTCGCTGCACTTTATAGTTCCAGCAAATGACCCTAACACCCCTAGACTTTAATAAAAAAACCAAAAGTTATGTTATTTTATTTAGAAAGAAGAACTAACTTTAACAAACTAACTAGGTTAGTTTACTAACTTTAAAATCTAACGAGTATGACTAGATTATTATGAAAATAAACTTTTTATTTAATAAAATTGGTTAATTTAATTAATTAAATAAAATAGGATCGATAAATAACCGTATTTAATTTTGGAATAAAACCTTTAAACGATTATTCATTTCACGTAGCTTCCTAATCTCATTATTTTAACTAGTTTAACGAGTATCAAGTGGTGATAAATAAAGAATTAAGAATCCTTGAATAATATTTCGTTCAAAAGCCGTATTATTCACAAGTTTCACGTTTTTGCAAAATTAGCACAAAGTTTCCACGAATTACGAATATGCATCGAATCTATCACGAAATTAAACGTATGAGCATGTATCAAGTATGTATAACACGAAATTAAATATATACGAATTTTATTCATGATTCAAGTCTCGGATTTACAACGATTAAAACGAAAGAAAAGATTACAAGAAATACAAGATTTCCAAAAATAGAAATACAAACAAGACTTGCTATAAATGGAAAGTACAAAGTAGGAGGGCGTTACAATATATATATATATATATATATATATATATTACTTTTTATAAAAAAAAGTTATATCTTAGGAGCCCAATCTTTTTACTCCTCAAAGCCTCTTAATTTTCACGGATTCTCAAGTACAATCCTTGCTTAATGATATGATGCTTGCTTCTTAAGGGGGACGGGGCACTCCTCGGGTAGCAGCTAACGGCTTCGAACCCGAGCCAGCACACCGTCGCCACTCTTGCGGGTAGGTTTGGCAGGTTGCATTAGCTAGCATGGGTACCCGCTTGAGAAGTGCGAAGTTCGATGATTTTTTGACTGTTTGGACTTTTGACTGTTCACAAATTTAGAAAAAAATATATTCAAATATTTTTTTTAACTATCTCTATAACCATTTCATCCATTATTTAATCTACCACATCTACAAAGCTCTTTAAATTCTATATTTTCATATACCCAATTCTATATTTTTGCATATACCGAAACTCATTCTATCTACCCTATTCGCAAAACTCTCATCTTCAAATATGGAAACGATCCCGTGGACCGAAGATGAAGACATCGCGTTGGCGTTGTCATATGTCGCAATCCATCACGAACGCTCATCCCCTAGCGGAAGGGCTAAGTTTTGGAACTGAGTGTTCCACCAATTTTGTATCCACGTTGGTAAGTCCACCCGAACCATGGGCCAAGTAGACGAATGTTTCGCTTGTGTCCGTTACAAGTGTTCAAGATTTCATGGTAGGTTTCTGAATGTGCAAAATCCCTACAACGAGCTCTCGGATGAGGAAGTTATTCAAGTGGCCCTTGTGGACTACAAACATGCCTACGACAAGGACTTTGAGCATATATTGGTGTGGCAAATTATTTCGACATATGTTTAAGTTTTATGTTTTTAGGTTTTATGTTATGCAATGTTTTAAGTATTATGTTTTATTTCAATGTAAGTTTTAGATTTTATTTCTATTTATTGTTAAGTTTTAATGAAATTTAATTTTGAGAGTTTATTTAAATAGAAAAATATAAAAAAGAAAGTTTGCGGTATGGGTAGGCACTGCCATCACTTACTAGTTAATGAGTACTATGAACACTTTTTGATGTGGCGAGCGATGATTGGTCAGGACTAGGGTACTTACCCTTGAGTATCCCTTCCTTAATTGTAGTAAAAAGTTGTTTAAAACATGCAGTCAACGAGGTCTGCTCATAATCTCATTTGCTTTTTTTTTTTGAAAGGTAACTTTTATTCACAAACACCCACCCCAAAAACAGGGCAGGCAGCCAACACTACAAGAGAAAAACAAGGATGTGGCTAAATACACCTCCATTTTTACTGTTTATACCTCCCTTTCCAAAATTATCATTTTTATAATTTTTTAAATTCCACCCTTTACTTTTTATATATTAAAAAAAAAAGAATATACAACTCTGAGTAGTTTTTCGGTATCAATTGGAAATTAGATATGCTTAGAAACATGAGTAGTTTTTCGTCTGTATCAATTGGAAATCAGATATGCATTTCAGATATGCTTTGAAAGAATTTCCAATCCTACAATTTAAGAGGAAAACAAATGTGCTTAGTTTTGAGAAGGAATACAACAGTTTCTTCGTTGTTTATGAGGTGTACATTTTATTTTCTTATTCTTTTTACTCCATTAAGACTTTCAGGTAACTATTTACAACTTTAAGAATAATATTTTGAGGTTTTTGGTTAATAACCACAAATGGTAAATTAACATTGAAAGTTAACTACCAATTGTTTGCATCTAGCTGACCATTTTTTCGTTATTAAAAAAAAGATTAAACAGCCATCACATATTCAAACATACTTCTAGACCATAGCATGTCTCTTAAGCCAATGTTACCTACCGCTTAAACCATATCACTAACCTTTGCCACACTTTCGAATCTTCAATTGCTATCAAACAATAAGAATATTCAGTCGCATAGAAGAGATATAAATAAGAAAAGACCCATGGAACAATAAGAGATAAGATTTATTTGAATAGCAGTGTGAAAGAGCCCTGAAGATTAGAAATTATTTAGCCTGTACATTTTTAATCTTTGGAAATAGGGATATTTCCTAATACAAATTTTTAAAAAATAGAAAATACAAGGGTTGATTGTACTTATTTGCAAACTTTAGGGGGAGAGTGTAACCAGTAAAATTAAAAAAAAAATGGGAGTGCATTTAGCAACACCCAAAAACAAAGACTACATGATATCGAAATTACACCAACAACTCTCCCAAGACACCAACACCAACCTATCTTTTGAACGGTTCTTATACCACAAAAAACCAAGCGACTTTATATTATGAAAAATCTCCTCCGGTCTAGCTTCAATATTAGAGAACCGTTTGTTATTTCTTCTCATTTGCTCTTTTCAATAATTAAAATTTGTTTCACTATTTAAAAAAAAATTGCGGGACATTTAAAGTGAAAAGTTATAGGTTTTGAAAAGGTATAAGGACTTGGATACAAACTTCCACATGAAAGAACTCCGACACTTCAGGATTGGGCCGACCAAAATCTAAAACAAAACAACTCAATAGCGTATAAAAAAACAACGCAATAGCGTATAAAACTATAAACATATGATACTGAGCCGGCCCTTCAAAGTCAAAACTATAAACTATTCTTTCTCATTACCAAATCAGTTTTAATTAAAAAACTAAACAACTATTCTTTCTCATTACCAAACTTCAACGCTTTTGCAATAGATAGATCGAGTAAAAGACGGCTTAAAATTATATAAAAATCTTATCATACATTTAAAATCAACAAAACCAATCATATCCTTCAAAACCTTTGTTCAAGAAACTAGAAATGGGAGCTCTATTGTCTACACATGTGCAACGCCAGAACTTGATCGACAAGGAGATTAATACTTTACAAGAACTAGAAGAGAGCTCCGGCTGCAGCTTTCCGGGCTCCGATCACCACCCGACCGACCGCAAAAACTGGATTTCCGGCCTCAACCCGGAGAAGGTCCACCTGAACCAGATTGTCTGGCCCGGATCCCATAATTCCGGGACCAACCAGATTGGAGTTGAGATTGTGACTCGCCCACTCGGCGAGTGCCAATCTCTGTCCATTTACGAACAACTCGTACTTGGGACCCGACTTCTCGATATTCGGGTCAACGAAAATCGGGAAGTCTGTCACGGAATACTTATCACATATAATATTGACGTCGTAATCAACGACGTCAAAAGGTTTATTTCGGAAACAGAATCCGAAATAATAATTCTCGAGGTCCGAACCGAATTCGGGCACTCTGATCCGCCCGAATTCGAGAAATACTTGGAGCAACAACTTGGGGAATACTTGATCCATCAAGATGATAAAGTATTTGACAAGACAGTTGCTCAGATTCTACCCAAACGAATTATATGCATTTGGAAGCCTCGTAATTCGGACCCGCCAACACCGGGTGGCGCGTTTTGGAGTTCGGGTTATTTACAAGATAACTGGATCGACACTGATTTGCCTGCGACGAAATTCGAGAGTAATTTAAAGTATCTGAGTCAGCAACCGCCGATGAGTTCAAGAAAATACTTTTACCGGGTGGAGAATACGCTGACACCGCAAACGGATAACTTGGTTGTGCATGTAAAACCGGTTACAAACCGGATCCGTTGGTGTGCGAGGTTGTTCATAGCACAATGCTTTTTTAGAAATATAGCGGACCAATTGCAAGTGTTCTCGACGGATTTTATTGATGAAGATTTTGTTGATGCTTGTGTTGGTCTTACGTGGGCTAGGATTGAAGGGAAAGCTTAAGTTTGTAACTTAATTGTGGTTGTTGTTATGATTTCTAGATTTCTTACTGTAACAGAACTAACAGGGTGCACGTACGATGCGGTGGGGGCGACACTTTGAATTGTGATACTTGTTTCTGGTAGTTTTTTTATCCGTATAATATTTATGGTAGCATTTTATGGTAGCATTGTCATGGTGGATATATGTCATAAGTGTTACACATGTCTAGTAATTATTAAATTTAGAATTTAAATTATCAAATAGTTCAAGAAACCATTGATGCAATAACGTAACAAATGAATAAGAAAAATAAGTTTTAAACATAAATAAAAGTAATATAAAGTAGCATACGAATAAGGAAATATAAGTCTTAAACATAAAAGTTGAAAACTAAAAGCTCAAGAGTCAAGTACTTTTCATCATGATGAGATCAATTTAGTAATCATACGGCTTAAATATCTGAAGGATGTCATCTATATTGTCACACAACCATTTGTCATCATCGAGATCAGCGTCCTTCGAAATTTCTTGTATATCTTCCTGTTTGATTGTTACATCCTTTGGAAGATGAGTTTCTTCTCTGTTCTCTTTAACTGATTGGGGAATGGAAAAAAAATGTTAAGTATTTTAGTTACATATTTTTATCATGTTATCATTATATATAATATAGGATAGAAAGGTAGATACCTGACACATTTTCCATTTTGCTCTCTTTCTTATCCTTAACAAATTCTTAATTAATGTGAAAGAGAAAAATAAATAAGTGACTAAAATAGACCAAAGTGTGTAAAATAATAACATCATGCAACTATATTTAGAATGTAATTGCGTAAACCACCAAATGCATAAAAGAATCATCACATTCTCACTCACAAGCATGGTTGCAAAAGTCGCTAGGCGCTTTTTAGTCGGATTTGAGAGTACTCGGCCTAGGTGGAGATTACTCAGGGAGTGATCAGCCTAGGCGAACAGTACTCGGGTCTCGGCAGCCTAACTTGTAACGAGTACTCGGGGAGTACTTGGAGCTTAGACGGGACTTTTACAACCATGCTCACAAGCAGTTCGTTCGTCAAGTAACACCTCTCGATAGACAACATCTGAGGTGTATACCTCATCTCATCTGAAGTCTTTGGCATGATGTACTAATACTTACATTCATTACGAGCTACTGTTTTTTTTATATAAATGGAGGATTTCATTATGTTTTTTTTATAATTACTAACTTTGTCTTGTTTTTTTAAATAAACAACAACATTTTTCAACGGCTTAGAAGATCTGGCCGAAATTATCTTCATGGCAGCTGGCTGGGCTCGGTCTTCTGCTCGTGGGGTTGTTGTTGATCTGGGTGTAGGTTTTTTTTCTGTCGTTATGCTTGTAGGAAACATGTAAACTGGACAAACCTAAACAAGGTACCGTTGTACATATATTAATTTGCGCAACACTTACGATTGCAATTAGATATGTATAGTAAAATAATATTATTTTATGGTACTTACATTATCCTTTAAAATAAAATATTATAGACATATAACAATATCATTTGCATACACATGTGGATATTCGACTAAAAAACATAGGATGCAAATAACATGCTAAAATCTATAAAAAGGTTATTCCATTATTCAGGGGACATCATCTCATTCAAACAAGTGTGTCTTAGCCTATTAAAAGTTTCTCTTTTTCATTACGACCACATACCAGTTCACTAGGTGTGAAACATTATTAGATGGAGAAAACTAATAAAACATTATTTTAATATAACCAATTAGATAAAACAATTGAGCTTGTTTGATTTCAATTTACTACCTACTAACCTATGTAAGTGTGTGCACACAACCAAGTAAATACACAAACATACAAAATAAGAACCAAGCTCACATCAAACCTGTATGTGCAAGGTTTTGAAATTTTATCGAGTCGCCTGAATAAAAATTGGTGAACAATATTAATCAAACGAAAATCGAAGTGAAAGTGGTTGGAATATTATTAAATTGATAATAATGACAACGTAGAGAGTCTTGAGCATTTGATATGTGATAGGACACATTGCTTTAATCACTTGTACACTAATGCATCATCTAGTTGTACATTTTAATCCGCACAATAATATTGACCAAGACAACTGTCGAAACGTCGACAAAAATGAGTAGGTCATCACGGTACCTTTGTATTTTTTTAAGACATTATAGTTTATGAGATATGACAAGAATACGTAAAAGAATTATACATTTGTTGTGGAAGGGGAAAAGTGTAACTAATTATCCATATGTTAAAATAAAAGGATTTAAGTGTAATAATACGAGGGACTAAAATATAATCTATACTTTCTATAAAAGGAGAAAACCAAGTGACATAAGAAAAACTGAGGTGGCAGCCATAGAGGCTGTCCAACAAGGCTTTTCTTATGTCATTATCGCATCATAAACCTTAATTTATAAAATCACTTTAATTTTCAAAGGTCTGGCCCACATCTATACATTTAAACGTCTGTCCGTAGGTTCTTATGCAGTGTTTAAACATCTGCCCACATACAAAAAGGCAGTTGTTTATAAAAACACTTCAAACCTCTGCCCATAGCTTCTGCCCATATTCAAAATTTAAAATCCTGACTCCAAATTCAAAATTCAAACTACATATGAATCTGGCTCCCTATAAATAACATATATGAATTTGGCTCCACATTCAAATTTCAATTTATCTCTCTCACTCATATTTGCGATTATATCTCTCTCACTCAAATGCATAGCTCTCATGATTGAGCCGGTTAATCTTCGATTACAGTTCTTTGTTCGAACATTTGTTGACTCTGTTTACACATTATCCTTTCAATATCATTGTTCCAATATCATTGTTCCAACATCATTGTTTCATTAAAGCTCTGTTTCACACATTAACGTTTCACCTCAGCTTTTCTTATGTCACTTGGTTTTCTCTTTTTATAGAAAATATAGATAGATTGTTACAGAATGCAGAATTTCTATATTCAGTCTGTTGATATGGGATTACAGCTTTTTGTACTTCACATAATTTTTCCAACATCATTGTTGCAACATCGTTGAGGGTATTTTTTTTTTTTTTTGTAATTTTGAATCTTAAATTTTGTACTGATCTATTCTAATTCTCGCTTTATATTTCAGCCTAATCAGAGTTGTTTGAAATTCAAACAATCAGTTGCGGGTTATTTTAGGTTTGTGGATTCTTTTAAACTGTTGATATATGTTGATAATATTTAGTTTAAGGTGTTGATATATTTCAGCTTTGTTTTTTCCGAGCGAGCAGCGGGAAATTCTTCTGCACTGTTCTTGAATTATGAAGTGCAGAAAGTGGAGTGCTTCATGAAGCCCCGATGTTGTTCCAGGTTTTCTTGTATTTATTATCACTGATGATGTCGATTTTATATATTAGTTCTTCAATCAGCCTAATCATCAGCATTTTATAGTGTTTAAAATGCATCTTTATGATAAATGAAGAAGTTAATGGTAATTATGATAGCCTTTTTTTTATTTATTTTTATTCTTTCGATTTCTTGATATTTAACTTTTTAGTTTTCCCATGAAAACTTATTTTTGAAAGGTTTTGCATTAAATGGCTGCTGTTTTGAAATATATGAATTTAGACGTTTATATTAAATGTACACGTTTTTGCCTCCTAGATTAGTTTAATGGTGCGGTGAACTTAAGTCTGACCTTTGGGCTGTTAGCTATTTCACTATATAATATGATTGTCAGTTCAGTTGTTTTTCATCACGTTTTACTACCATAATATCTTTCTTTTACATCAGACTTGAAGAAATATACAAGTTAAAAATGTCATCATACCCTTCTGCAGATTCTGATGATTTAAAGTATCGCTTTATCAAGCAAGTTGAGGATCAAGTATATGAGGATATGGCTACTCTTCAAGAGCTGAAGAGGTGCTTTGATGGACTGCATCTTGGTCTGTTTACGAGAGACCAAGTGTCCAGAAACCTGATGGTGATGCCTTCAACTGCCGTACGTGACCTTTGTGTTGTCAGTAATATAGAGTTGTAACACCCCAAAAACGGGTTTGGTAATCAAACCACGTTAATAGTAAAGACGGGTAAAATATCGTTAGTGGTAAAAAAAAATTAACCCGGTAAATATTAGGATTTAAATAAATAAACTTGATGTTAAAAAAAGGAGGATAAATACTTTGAGAAAACAAAGTATATAGAAAGCTCGAGTTAACGGGACTTAAAATAAAACGGGTTATGACTTCCCGAACCCACTAAGTGACTAGGAATATTAACCTAGTTAATTATGTGTTGTTAGAACAATAAAGGAAACTAGAAATAGTTAAACCTTTTATAAAAACAAAACATGAGGGGCTAATAGTGCCAAATGAAGGAAACTTATTTATTAAAACTAAAAATAAAACACAATAGTGCGCAGGAACGATCAGAAGAACCAGGGGGTTCTTTCAAAACCCTAAAGCTCATGAAATCCAGCAAAATCAAAGAGAAATCGAGCAAAGAAATTAGGGCTTTAACTAAAATCGTGATCACCAAGCTAAGGGGATCGTAAGGTATGTCGAATTTTTGATATTTATGAAGTTGAGAATTCTTGATGTGCATAAGAAATTCGAAATTTATGTTGCATGATTGTGGTATGGATGATATTGAAGTGAAATAGTGTTTAGGAGTAAACCCTAGACAAGAATATATTGAAATCATGTCTAGCTCAAGTAAATTCAGATTTTTGTTGATGCTAAATTCATGTATGAGATGTTTTTAGGGTTTTGATTGCTAAACATTTGTGTTATGATGTCAAGAACATGATTAAATTGAAAGCTGAATGCAAACAGCTCCTGATCAGAAATTACAGCCAACTTGTACTGGCTGTAACCTGAACAAAACGTGACAAAAACATGTGTTTCTTGAGTTTAAAATGTAATTCCAGGAAATATCTTTAAAACCCCACTGGAATCGCATTTTTTCGACGAAAATTGAGCGTTTTATGAATTTTTCCGTATCAAAGGTTCAAGCTGCGTTTTCTGGCAGAATTTGCAGCCCATTACGAATGTCATAACTCAATTTAGGAATTGAGTTATGATCTCAAATTCTTACTGTAGAAATTTTTAAGTGATTAAAAGAATCGCCAATTAGAATTTCGTCAATCGGATAAACGAGGAATTTTTAATGAATTTTTCCGTAAGCTGCAGTCAGAAGTGACGAATCTGATTGCAGCTTAGTAAATGAATTTTTACGAATTTTTGGTAAAGAGTTAGATCTTGAAATTTTAACACAGGGTCTAACCCTCTGAGAGGTACGCCACATAAAAAATCATAATTTTTGAAGACTTGTAAACAGGTTAAACAAGTCACAAAAAATAGCCCATTTTTCAGTGATATGAAATATCTGAATGAAATCGCGGTCTATTTGGTTGTGTGTAAAATTTGATTTCATTAAGAGTTCGGATGAAATATGCCTAAGTAAGTTCAATGAACCAAATGTGCATTTGAATATGTTGATAAGTCAATTGACTTTTAAAAACTCAA
This sequence comes from Helianthus tuberosus, assembly GCA_030545235.1. Lineage (NCBI taxonomy): Eukaryota > Viridiplantae > Streptophyta > Magnoliopsida > Asterales > Asteraceae > Helianthus > Helianthus tuberosus. The sequence goes on from CM060440.1 coordinate 46,328,382, forward strand.
ACCGACCAATGATTAGATCGAATGATAATTTTGATATGGTCGAATGATAAATTCGACATAAAATCCGTAGGATGGAATAGTCATAAACGATTATGGCTAATCTAACCGTCTTACGAATTGTGATGATGATAGTTTGACTCTAGACAAGCTAGATGAAGACTTGGGAAAGAAGCGGGTCAAACGAATCGAGTACGCGGAAAAAGCACATAACCGGATGCAAGGTAAGTGAAACTTACACCTTTTAGTAAAATAAATGTTCATCCTATAAGTTTCGAATACAATAAGGATAATATTCAAGATATGGTTCCCGACGCGAAATAATACGGGTCGGAACTAATATAAATGATAAAAACCATGTTTAATGGTAAAAGAGATAGAACGGTAAATTAGCCATGAAAAGCTAATTATAAAAAATGGGTTTTTGAACGAATACTATAAGTAAGCCTAAAGAATAAAAAGAGTAAAACGGGTCAAATGGTAATGTGGATACCATTTGACAAATATCGACTAATAAGCACTTGTCGAGTTTTATGCTTACAGGATAAAGCGGCTTATGAATTAGCGTTGTTATGAATTAGCAAATTTTCGAGACAAGGTATTAAAACGGGTCAATGTATTGATCCGAGCCAGGTACGTATAATTATATTGTAGTTAAAAGTGCTAATTTGGTCAATAATTGGTGAGAGTCTTTTGTCGTAAAATAAGAGACTAGAATTGACCAAAAAGCCCTTAACGGGCGAACTGGGTAAACGACCGTTAGAGTTTGTTTAGAAACTAGTTTATTGATTTTGAAACCTTTAGATACATATAAAAAGTATAGGCAAAAACGTTTGCGGGTCAAAATAGACTAAGAAGTAAATTGTGGTTAAATGCTTAGATAGATACAAATGAATCGGTGAATGTAAACGCCTACGTAAACTCTAGGATGGGAGTGAAAACGTTAAGGTTTGACAAGCCCGGGATGGGTAAAATGATAGGAATTAACTATTTTCTTTTAGAGCATGTAGTGAAATAATAATGCCAAACGGGTCGAATAATCACCTAAAGGATTTATGAGCCAACATTTGATAAATCAGATTTTTATGCAAACCAAGGTGATAAACGAGTCCGTAATTTAATTACGGACGCGTAGGAAAAAGAATCGCGTAAAACGAACTTGTAGATAAAAAAAGTTAAGACAATCTCAAGTTTGATTTTTTGTTGAAAATTATAGCTGGGCAGAAAATGCAGGTTTCAGTAATGAACCCGCTGGAAATTGGGTTCCCCCGCGACACGCGACGAAGGACTCAGCTTGGGGCGCGACACGCGACGATCGCCGCGACACGCGACACATTGAGATGGGTCTCCCGCGACACGCGGGAGACATCAAAGTTGGAAATAAATATTTTCTTTGACTATTCGTTGCTTAGAACTTGTTTAGACTAATATTTAAGTTATCAAAACTAACTTTTATGTTGGTTTTGATCATAGGTGGATATCAAGAGTACCCGGATGAAGATCAAGCGGCGAGAAAGAACCGAACACATGAAAAAGAAGCTTCCGCACGGTGTGTCGTCGTAACTTTCAAACGACGACTAAACTACATTATGTTGTATATTTTTTTTTAAATTGTAAAAGTTTTTAATAAAACCCGTATTTCCGATGTATACGTAAACTTAATTACATGATCCTTTTCGCAAACTATATGTTAAACCTTGATTCAATTTAAAGGGTGTTACAAGAGTGCGGAGATAGAGACTTGGAGTTCATGGGGAAGCTCAAAGATATACATAGAGAAGTTCAGTACTCAATGGAGTTGAAGCTAAAATTTCTTAGTTTTTGGTGTTAGATTATTAAATTTCATTGACTACTGCTTGAAATAAGTGTTTTTAGATTATTAAATTTCGTTGTTCAGTACTCGATGTAATTGTTGATCTATTGTCATATGTGATAGGTAAATTTTAATTTATTAATCTTTGTAGAGCATTTATTTTTACTAATTTGAGCTTCAATAGTTGTTAGAGTTGATAACTGCTATTGTAAAGGTCTGTTAAAATTAAGTTTTGCCAAAAGAGAAGAACTATTTGGAATCATCGTCTGTTGATGATTAAACCATTGTAATGTCTTCAGAACATCAAAAATCCATTCTTAAAAAATAGGTATTTTTAAAAAATTTGTCAAAAATCTTTAAAAGTTTGTTGAAAACAACTGTTTTTAAAACATCTGTTTGGCTAAAGATTCATCCACTGCTTAAAGGTATTGTCTGTTCTCATAACGACTGTTGAGTTGCAACTGTTGCCAACATCTGTTATTCCCAACAGCGGTTTCCAAACAATTGTCAACCATTAACACAACAGAAGTTTTGAACATCTGTTATTGCCCAACAGATCTTTGTAAAATGTCTTCAGAACATGAAAACTCCATTCTTAAAAAATAGCTTATTTTTTAAATATTGGAAAAAACTCTTAAAAGTTTGTGGAAAACAATTGTTGGGCAAACTTCTGTTTTGCTCAAAAAATCGCGGTGACATAAGAAAAAAAAACTTTTGTTCTGCTCAACATCTGTTATTCCCAACAGCGGTTTCCAAACAATTGTCAACCATTAACACAACAGAAGTTCTGAACATCTGTTATTGCCCAACATATCTTTGTAAAATGTCTTCAGAACATGAAAACTCCATTCTTAAAAAATAGCTACTTTTTTTTAAATATTGGAAAAAACTCTTAAAAGTTTGTGGAAAACAATTGTTGGGAAAACTTCTGTTTTGCTCAAAAAATCGCGGTGACATAAGAAAAGCTGATGTGGCAGGCAGAGAGGCTATCCGACAATGCTTTTCTGAGGTTATTATTGCATCATAATCATAAGTCTTAATATATAAAATCAATTTAAAACTAATTATCAGTGTTTTCATAGTATTTGTTGATGTTTTGAATCAACTTTTGTTTGGATAAAAATTTAAACACTGCTGAAAGGTATTGTCTGTTTTAATAAGTGTTGTTTATCCTAGCGACTGTTGATTTACCACTGTTTACAACATTTGTGTCCGATGAAGTGGTAGAAGCCTCTGTTTGCCATGTAGAGTATTGTTGGTGTTTAAATGAAGAGGTTTTTTTTTAAAAAAAATTTTATGGCAGAGGTTTAGAATTTGACCTTTCGGTTTCTTGATATTTAATTTTATAGTTTTCCCATGAAAATTTATTTTTTAAACGTTTTGCATTAAATGGCTGCTGATATTTAATATCAATTTATTTGTTTATATTAAAAGTCCGTTGAAAACAACTGTTTTCCAAACCTGTTTTAATAAGTGTTTTTTATCCTAGCAGACTTACTATTGTTGCCTAAGATCTGTTGTTGCCCAACAGTGGTTTCCAAACACTGCTGAAGGGTATTGTCTGTTCTCATAGGTTCTGTTTAATCTATGGACTGCTGAGTTACTATTGTTGCCTAACATCTGTTGTTGGACAACAATGGTTTTCAAACAACTATCATCCATTATCAGAGCAGAGGTTCTGACGTGGACAGATGTTAGCCATCAGATCTTTGTAACTTCTGACACGTCATCATTCACTTTTTCAGTTTATAAACCCCTGTTTCATCCCCAAGCAGAGGTTTTACTTCGGTGTCGAATTTAAAATTCATCAAAGCGGTTTCCACCTTCTTCTTCACCACTTCTTCGTCAACCTCTCACAACTTTCAATTTCGATCATGGCTCTCATGATGAAAAATCTGCATAACTACCTGGCTATTTTTTAGAAAACCGAGAACAATACTCTCTATCATTCAATGATTGATGTTCTTACATTATCAAAATATAAGGCCATTCTTACTGCCGACGCACCCATTTACCAATAGACGCTCCGCGATTTCTAGGCAAATGCGAATATTAAAGAACAAAACAATGTGGCCGTAAGTATAACTTCAAAAGTTGGAGGTGAATCGGTTGCTATTACCCCGACTACCATATCAACAACATTTGGGGTAAACGAATTGGGAGTTAAGACATCTTTCCCGAAAAATGAGATTCAAACAGACTTATTGAGAGGGGATATGATGGACAGTTGAATAAGGAAACTATGTTTAAAGGTAATTTTCCACCACCAATGAAATTCCTGTTCCATACTCTCTTAATCTGTCTCTCAAATAAAACTACTTCTTTTAATTAAATACCTTTGAAAATTCAGTCATTGGGGTATGCAATTTTGACAAATACTGATTTTAACTACTCCCAGGCACTGTTTGCTGATTTGGTTGCAAATTTAAAAAACATTAAAAAGGGGAAAACTGCTGCTATTAAAAAGGGGAAAACTGCTGGGTTTCTTATGTTCCTAGACTATTAAGCTACTACCTGCAAAAACATGTTTCTCAAAAAGCTTTTGAAAAAGGTAAAGCTATTAAAATGAATAGTCTAACATCTGAAACTTTTACTCGCCTTATGGCTAAAGAGTCAGATGTTTCCAAAACTGAAGCAGAGGGGAATGAGGAAATTTTAGATGAGTCCACAACTGTTCCTCAAACCTCTGTTGCTGAGCCCACTGCTCTTGGGGATCACAGCACTATAACCACTACTGTGAAACCCCCACCAACAAAACCCAAAAAGACCAAAACAAAATCCAAAAAGCCCACCGAAACCGGTCCTCTGGAAGATGAGATCCTAGAGGTTAATACTGTGACAACACATATGTCACTACAAACCACTGTTGCTACTTCCTCACAACATGTGGAAAGATCTCAACCCATAAACCAAACTCCTCATGATTCCTCACAAAAGGAACATGTTGTATTCACAGGGACACCACAATATGATGTCATACCCTCATATAAAGTATGCTTAAAAGCCCTTCTCCCGGGGCAATGTCTCTTTCGACAGCAATCCCTTCATCTTCTATTCCACCAAAGTTTGTAACACTGCTTCAAGCTATTGACATTCAGACTGATAGCAGTCTCTCCCACGAACACTTTACCGATAGTTTAACTTCAACAATAGCTATGTCTGAACCAGTTCAATTAGCTAACCCAGAAATAGTTGAGGAGGCTACACCTCTTGAATTTCAGCAAATTCTTGATGGTATTTCAAGTGGAGCAGCTACTACAATTGTCAAATCCACTGATTTACATTTGGACAATAGTTTCATCAGTCAGACTCCCTTGAAGGCAACCACTGCTGTGTCTATCAAGGTATCCACTGGTGAGTTCAAGTTAACCACGGGTGAGATAACTAAGGTAACCACTGATGCAGAGGGAAGTCCCCAGAACCAAGAACAAGGGGCATCTACTAATGAAAATTTGGAGATACCTCCTCTTTCAAAAGCAGATACAACCACCTCTGGTGGGAATTTAGATGATCCTATTAAGTTAGGTGATGGGTTAAAATACCAGGATTTGACGGAGAGAATATCTAACTTGGAAACAACTGTTGCTGATATGAAAGATCAATTGAAGCAGTTGGTGGATGCTTTCAAAAGTCGACCTTCTCATCAGCAGTTATGCCAAGAGTTTTGGAATTCAGTACAACCCATTCTTGCAGCTCAAAGGGAACTGGTTGAGATTCAAGTTAATTCCAACATAAAGCTAATTAGAGTTATGGTTGAAGCAAGATACAAAGACACACAGGCTGACATCAAGGGCATAAAAGAATGCATTGCAAAGTTAACTGGTACTACCCCTGCACCTGTGTTTGAAAAATAAGATGAAGATGATGCTGAAAAGAGGGAAAAGGATTCCATGAAAAACTTTGGCAAACCAACACTAAGGAATCAGCCAAAATAAAATCCAAAGCCTGCCAAGCAAACTTCTGCAAAATCTCCTGGAAAATCTGATACTGGTAAGAAAAAGGGAATTGATGATAACGTTAATAAACAGACATATAAGGAGATTGAACGAAAGCAGAAGAGGAAGCATACAAAAGAGGAAGACGAAGTGCTCAACATTGGAACCTCAAATAGAAGAAAATCACACAAACACAACAAATCTCCTATTGTCATATTTCCTAAACCAATATCACCACCAGAAAAACCAACCACTGCTGCGAAACTTAAAACCACTGCTGAACCTAAGAAGCCAGATTCTGATACACCTAAAACAAAACTCTCACCACAAAAACCACCTGTCAAAAAGCAGAATACAAAATCCTCATCACCACTACCAATCTCCACTGAAACAATTGTTGATGCAACAAATGCTTCAACACATGTTAAGACAACAACGGTTGAGACACCAGTTGTTTCATCAGTTGTTAGTCAATCCACCGATTCTACCCAATTTCAAATTCCATCACAATCAACTCTTACACTCATAGCACGTTTTTCTTCCCAAACTCCTCCTTCTCCAAAATCTGTTTACACAAGAAAGAGAAAATTCATGGTGCATGAAGAAGAGAAGGAAGAAAAAGATATACCCACACCAATTCCGTTATTAGCTACTCCATTCATTCAAACTTCACCCAAACCATTCGTCCCACCTCCATCAACAAAAATCAACCCATTGGCAGTAAATTTCCCTCTGGAACTGCTTGCAGTTCAAGATGAAATGACTCAATTTTACACAGAGGATGATCTATCCAAAAGAACCTTCCCATCTCTTCATGGATTCGAAACTCCAAAGAATATTGATGAATATCTTAAGCTAAAGGGCAAGCAAGCAGAATATCTGGCAAAAGAAGAGAGTAAAGGGCTAGGAGACATTAAGTTATCAGGTCTCATGCAACATTGGCTTGGTCAAGTCAAGAAATTGGAAGATTTTGCTAGAGACCTGAGTAAGAATATGTCAAATCTGTCACCAAATGCTGAGCTACAAAAGACATTAAGGAATGATTTCTTGAACATTATCATGGATACCAAGCCCTACGAAGCCTACAGGTCTGATTTCAAAGACTGGCCCCTTGAAGCTCTTAATGAAGAAGTTAATAGAATTGAAAAGATAAATAAAGATCCTCAAATGCAAAAATCTGCTCCTAACTGGAAACACTGCAAAAAGGTTGAAGTGGATGAAGTGTTGAAGTACAAGAGAATTAAGGCAGAACTTGTAGCAGCTAAGTTTGGGACTGCTAGACAAATTGGAAAATGGTCTAGGCAGTATATTGATCGAGCTTACAATAAGCTAGAAGAGCGAAGAAAGACAAATCCATCCCTTCCTAAAAAGCCACTATACAAAGATGAAACCACTGTTATACGTCGGCAGACCATTACATCTAAAAAGCTGTTCTCATCAGCAGATGTATCCATCGCTGCCTTGAACCACAGAAAAAGACAACAACTGATGGATGAGGAAGATGAAAAGAGAGAAGCTGAAATCAGAAAAGAGACTATCAGAAATCAGTTACGATATGGATTGGATGATGCTTCGTTGCAATTACAAGCTCAAGTTGCTCAAACACTTCAGAAGTTGGCAAGCAGGCCTCAATCGCCAAACTCCTCTCAAATAAAACTTCTCCCAAGAAACCCATCAGACCCAAAAATACTAAAGTGGAAGTCTGACAAACAGACCCATGAATTGACTTTGATCAAGTCTGATGGTAGTGTTGAAAAGATATCAAAGGAGAATGCACTTGGTCTGAATCCAGTTGACCTCCAAGATCTTTTTAACCTTCAGCTTGATAGGGATGAAGATGATACTGATTTCTTGGATTTTGAGCTCCAATTCAAAGGGCAAATCCAGGAAAGGTTAATGAGAGAATAAAGATCTCCTGATTCCTTGATTTAGTTTTGCTGAAAGTTGTTGACGCAGGTGATTGTGTGTTTGTAGTTAATGTTTGTTGAACCTTAAGTTGAATTCAAATTCTATTTAGTTTTGTTAGACATCTTTTATATTTACTTTTGTCTATAAACAGTTTATATTGTCTTTTTGGGTAAACAGTTAAATTGTCAATGAGTGGATATGCGCTTTTTTGGATAAGAGAATGCAAATAATTGTATGTAACTGATATATTAACCGATAATCTATGTTTATAGTTGTCTTTTAGCTATAATAGATAACACGTTTTGGTACAATATCTATATACCTATCTATACTTTGTATTAATATGTGTTATGCATTGTTTTCTAAGAAACCACCCGTGTTTGTACACGGGTCTTACCGCTAGTTAGTATTTAAAAGATCAATTTACCCTCATTTTAGAAATGTTTTTATAAATAAAGGAGAAAGAAGTTCTTATAGATAAGTTATTTGTATGTAATTTAACGAAAAATAACCAAGCTTTGTAACCCAAAACTTGCATTTTTCTAAGTGATTTAGAATATCATATGATTCCTTGAATCAGAGCCGGCTAAAATTTTTTTGGGAGCCAAAGAGGATTATAAAATCGAGCAATTTCATAAAAAAAATATTTTTTTACTTACTATTGTAATAAGGGTTAAGTTATTCTACAAAGTCTCTTAAAAATAAGATGTGTACAAAGACATAATAGATCACACAAGATGACACAAAACCGAGCAAAATATAACACAATGCCGAAAATATAACACAATATCGAGGAAAAAAGATACAATAAGTCGCAAAAAAGACATAATGACACAAATATAGAAAAGACACAATGATAATAAACAAACATTCAAAAATCTACAACCTATAAATCCAAAAGTGAAAACCTAAAATCTCACATCGTAGAGTTCGATGAGACGGTTCCAATGCCGCTTGAATGAGGTCAATCGACATCAGTTTGATACCTTTTGTACGACTTTTTATTCCTTCGGTCTCCAACGTTTTTGGTCATTTTCGTCCATTTCTTTAACTCCGTCAAACCGCTACATTTCCTCAATTCAGTCGCAAAACAATCCACCACCACCTCCGCCACTCACCTCCACCATGCCGCCACCATCGTCCATTTTTATTCATTATCTTTTTATTATGTGACTTGACCTAACTTAAACCGAAAAAAATAATATTTAACAATATACAATGGTTAGGTTCATTAGTGAATAACCCCTTAATTGTGAACACTACTGAACTAATCTTAGCACTTGATTATCAATACACAAAGGTAAATCAATGGCAAAGATATGATGATATAAATCAATGGTTAGGATTTATTAACCCGGTTCACAAATTCACTAGGTGTTCATTCAAAAACCCCACCCTATACAACAAACCACTAAAAGTCTAACCACCATGAAAACAAATGTGGGCATGCCAGTGTGTTTGCCCGCCCTATAATTCAATTTTAATCAAAGCTCACCCACCCATTGGACAACCACGTAGAACATATCAAAGTCAAGCTATGAACTATTCTTCCCATTATAAATTTCCAACTACTAATGCACTTGCTATAAGTTATCATAACATACAAAATTGAACCCTAGCAATCCAAAGGTGTGACTTTTATTACACACAAAAAGTAAAAGAAAAAAGAAAATAAAAGAACAAGTTGTGGTACAATGATTAAACACTAGGTACAAGTTAACATTATTCACAAATAAAAAAATAAAAAATTGTATCTCAACAAATTTGTATGTCAACTGTCAAGCATGTAAGAAAGAATATCTACATCAACTAATAAGGAAAGGTAATTTAATAAATAAATAAGAGTTAAATGCCATTTTAGTCCCTGTAGTTTGGGCCATTTTGCCAGTTTAGTCCAAAGGTTTCATTTTTAACCTGTGGGTCCAAAAAGGTTTCACAGTTGCCATTTTTGTCCACTGGGTTAACTTCATCCATTTTTTCTGTTAACGAGAAGGCCAATTCGGTCATTTTATATGGCTGAATTGTCATTTTAGTTAACAGAATTACATACAAAATGACCGAATTGCCCTTCCCGTTAACAGAAAAAATGGATGAAGTTAACCTAGTGGACTAAAATGGCAACTGTGAAACCTTTTTGGACCCACAGGTTAAAAATGAAACCTTTGGACTAAACTGGCAAAATGGCCCAAACCACAGGGACTAAAATGACATTTAACTCAATAAATAAAAAAGATATACCAATGTGAATGTGCTTTAACAAAAACAGAGCATAAAGGGCATGTTTGGATAAGCTTTTTAAAACAACTTATTGACTTCTTGGAAAAGTCAGGATTTTGTGACTTATTGCCTTTTTCCCCTCACATACACCCTCTTTGCCAAACATCATTTTAGAGCTTATGACTTCTCAAAAAGCCATTAAGTCAATAAGTTGTTTTGAAAAAGCTTACCCAAACATGCCCAAAATCATATAAAATGGGATCATATGCTTCAAAAAGCCACAACACCAATCATATCTTTCCAAAGCTTCACATTGCTAAAAACAGATATTAAAAATGGGAGTTCCATTGTCTGTGCAACGACAGTTAACAACTTTACGGGAGCTAGAAGAAAGCTCCGGCAGCAACTTTCCGGGCTCGAATCACCACCCGACCGACCGGAAAAACTGGATTTCTGGCCTTAACCCAGAAAAGATCCACCTGAACCAGATTGTCTGGCCTGGAACCCATAATTCTGCCACCAACCAGATCGGGTTCTTTATTACTCGACCATTCGGCGAATGCCAATCTCGGTCCGTTTACGAACAGCTCGTACTCGGTACCCGACTTCTCGATGTTCGGGTCAACGAAAACCGAAATGTATGCCATGGGCCACTTGTAACGTACGGTGTTGACGTCGTGATCAACGACGTCAAAAGGTTTATTTCGGAAACAAAGTCCGAAATAATAATTCTCGAGGTCCGGACCGAATTCGGGCACTCAGACCCGCCAGAATTCGAGAATTATTTAAAGCAACAACTTGGGGAATACTTGATACATCAAGATGATAGAGTATTTGACAAGACAGTTGCTGAGATTCTACCCAAACGAATTATTTGCATCTGGAAGCCTCGAAATTCGGACCCGCCAAAACCGGGTAGCCCGATTTGGAGTTCGGGTTATTTGAAGGATAACTGGATCAACACCAATTTTCCGGAGACGAAATTCGAGGGTAATATGAAGAATCTGAGTCAGCAACCGCCGGTGAGCTCGCGGAAATACTTTTACCGGGTGGAGAATACGTTGACACCACAAGGCCTTCAAGGCGTGGATATTGTTACAAACTGGTTCCATTGGTGTAAGAGGTTGTTCATTGCACAATGTTTTTTGAAGAATATTGCGGACCGGTTGCAAGTGTTTTCGACGGATTTTATTGATGAGGATTTTGTTGATGCTTGTGTTGGTCTTACTTGGGCTAGGATCGAAGGGAAAGCTTGAGTTTTGTTGCAACAAAATACATACGAAGGAAAACACCTTCTAGGAAGCTTCTTTCTTACGCATTTCCTACCCATTTCTGACAGAATAGGGGCGTCGGAAATTGTTGCACATTTCCTACAGCTTTTCTTAGTTATTATTAATATTAGTATTATTATGCATAATATAAAGGGTAACTTTGTATCGTAACTAAGTTTTAAAAATGTTCCAATTAGGTCATAAATGTTACTTTTTTATAATTATTTTAGTTAGCGACATATTTGTGACAAAAATTAACTTTTGATTTTTATATTTTCTTTTAATTTGGTGACACATTTCCGACGAATTAAAAATATTCATTTTTCGTTTGTGACGAATTTCCGACAAACATAAAAATATAAAAAAATAAAATTACATATTTCTTGTGACAAATACACATACATACATAGACACACACGAATATATATACATACACACATACACAATGGCGGATTAAAGAATTTTTTCCGATGGATTCACCTTTTTTTGGGAGTCATATTTGTCACAACCAAATCTTGGAATTTTCGGGTCAGTTGGGTCGGACCCATCGTTTCATGGTCGAACCAAAGTGGAGCAACATTGTTTTAGCTACTATAGTGCACTTAAAAATAACTCAATTATATATAATATTGGTATAACTAATAGTTAACTAATAGTTACTGTCTTTTTTCAATAGAGTCTTAATTTTTTTTTTATGGAAATGCATACCTCAAATCTTCACTTTTAGATGAGAAAAACCACAACAATGAAGTTACGCGTTCATGATTTCCCGTGTCCTCGATGCAAAATGACATGTCACTTATAAATTCAACTTCACTTTTCACAATCTATAAAAATTAACACACAGGTGTCATGTAATATGCAGATGTTATGAAATATGCATTATGTTAAAAATATACATTTGAATGATATATACATCTTCAATCCTATGGCTGCATTTGTGAGTAATTTAAAACCAACAACACCACTTGTTCATTCCTCTTGTGGCTGCAAATGTATAAAATAAATAATAAATTGTTGAACAAACGCACACCCTAACATTGCCTTTAACAATAAATAGTAAAATAAACACACACAAAATTAAAACAAAGACACACAGAAAGCTTGAATAATTGATGTAGTTTGAATAACTCACTATAGTCCAATAACCACAGTAGTTAACCATAAAAAGAAACTATTTTAAAACTTTAAGTGGAACCTGGATTAATTTTTCTATTTGAAATAAAGAAAAGTTTACAAAATTAAATTGCAACAAACAGGAGTCTCTTGTCTAGAAACGAAAGCCTTTTTCACTGTAGTTGTTCTCCATTTTTGTTTATGGGTTAACCTCTTATTATATTTTATGGTTTTACTCCAAATTTGTTATAAATACAACAACAACAACCATACCCAGTAAATCCCACAAATAGCAGAACTATTGGTAGGGTCTGGGGGAGGTGAGATGTAGGCAAACCTTTCCTCTATTCAAGAATAGAGAGAGGCTGCTTCCTGAGAGACCCCCGGCTCCAAAACAACCAACAGACAGATAGACGAAAAACGGGTTAGTAAATCACGTAGCAGTAGGCAGATAAGTCATCAATAAGCAACATATATGCATATATACAAGAAAATCATCATATGTTGGTCTACCTAAAGTGTAAAAGAATCTAACCCCCCCCCTCCCAAGGCACATGTTGGACACGTCTATACCCTCACCTACTAGTCCTTAACCTTAATCCTACGTCTCCACGAACTCCTATCATGAACCATGTCCTCAGAGAGGTGCAATTCTAACAAATCTTGTCTAAGTCTTTCATCCCAAGTCAACTTGGGCCTGCCTCTACTCCTCCTTCCTTCCACAGTCATGGTTTCCACTGCTCTAACTGGTTCTGTCAACTGCCTCCTCTTCACATGCCCAAACCATCTTAACCTCCCCTCTTTTAACTTGTCTGTTATACTAGCTACTCCTAACCAATCCCTAAAAACCTCACTTCTTATTCGATCTAACATCGTGTGGCCACACAACCACCTAAACATCCTCAACTCCGCTACCTCCATCTTGCGCGCTTGTGTTTACTTGATGGCCCAACAATCTGTCCCGTACAACATAGTCGGTCTAACTGCTACCCTATAAAATTTTCCCTTTAATTTTGTTGGGAACCTCCTGTCACACAAAATTCCAATGGCTGCTCTCCACCTACACCAGCCAACCTGGATGCGGTGAGATACGTCACTATCTATCTCCCCGTCCCCTTGCACAAACGATCCTAAGTACTTGAACTTAGTCGTTTGTGGGACCACTTGACCCTCAATGGTAACCTGAGTGTCCTCGTTGTCACCTGCACCGCTGAAATTGCAATAAAGATATTCAGTCTTAGACCGACTAATCCTTAAACCATTGCCTTCTAAGGCTGCTCTCCATTCCTCTAACCTGGCATTTAGGGTTTGTCTAGTTTCAGCCACTAACACTATATCATCCGCAAAAAGCATGCACCACGGAACTGTCTCTTGAATAGACTTGGACAGCTCATCCAAGACAACCGCAAAAAGAAACGGACTCAACGCGGACCCCTGGTGGAGTCCTACTTCCACAGGGAAAGACTCTGTATCTCCTACAGGCGCACGAACCCTAGTCACAGTCCTATCATACATATCCCTAATTAAGTCTATATACTTCCCAGGGACTCCCCTACCCTCCAAGCTTTCCCAAATCAGTCTACGTGGCACACTGTCATATGCCTTTTCAAGGTCAATGAAAACCATATGTAGATCTCGCTTTTTCTCCCTATACTTTTCCATTAATCTCCTTAGAATATGAATCGCCTCCGTAGTTGCACGCCCTGGCATGAAACCAAACTGGTTTACCGTAACCTGAGTTTCTTTTCTAATCCTAGTGTCAATTACCCGTTCCCAAAGTTTCATAGTGTGGCTTAATAGCTTAATCCCTCTGTAGTTCTGTTGGTGCAACCAGAAAATTTACAGGCTTTGAAAATTCAACCTTTGAGATTGGTGAATGTTCAAAGAATGTGGTTAAAAGAAAAGAAAATCTGAAAAATCAGAAATGGGTGGTTAAAGGTTCAGGGAATAGTTCTGGTGATGAATCTGATTCCACAAAATCAGAGGAGCCAAAAGTTGTTAAAGAAAAAGTTGAGAAATCAGTTCCGAATGTGGATGATGAGAATTTTCCACCTCTGCGGGCTGAAAATTTAAAAAAAAAAAAGTTGGGAAAGTTGAAATTTCAAATCAATTTTATTCTGACAAGAAGAAATTTGATGTTGATAAGGTTTTCAACAGAAATGTGAAACACATTTTTGGAAAAATGGTTGATGGTAAGGTCAAAGGAGTTAAAGAATTCTATGCTTCCAAAATGAATGTTCACAAGTCTGTTGAAAGTAAAGATGAAGAAGAGGTTGATACACCCAAGGAAGGTCAGGCTTGGGTGGATATATTTTTCAAACAGTAAAAACTTGACTTGCCGGAGCTCCCAAGTTGGTAATCGTGGAGCATGAATCGGCATCATTCATTGTTTATGAAAATTGTTTGTGTATAAGTGTGAATTACCGGAACTCCCAGGTTGGTAAGCGAGGAGTAGGAATCGGCACTTTGAGAATTCAACAAACAGATGATGATTGGTTGAAAATGTTTGATATTAGATCTTACAAGTGGTTAATCAAGGTCATTAAGTTGAACTTGATTTAACTATCATTTAAAAGAGTTCGTAAACAATGTGATGAGTTTTCCCCGAACCTACAAATGGTAAAATCAACAAAACTAATTTTCCGGAAAAACCATTTTGATTAAAACAAACTTAAGTGTTTTGAGATCATAATGGGAAAATAGTTTGTTGTGAGGGGGAGTTCTGATTGTTTATGCCAAGTGGATGGAGAATTGAGGCAATTCGATATCAGTTGTCATGTTCTTGTACAGTTTGTTTTCAATTTTCTTTAGATGTATTTGTATTTTAGGGGGAGTATATTTTCAGAAAATCCAAAAACATTAGAAAATTTGAAAAAGCCAAAAACATGATAAAACGAAAAATGAGTTTTTGTTGCATAAAAGAGGAAATGATAGTCCATCAGTGGACTGTCACAACACGCTAAAGAAATGGAAAGTTAAAATGTGATAAACGGTCTCACTAAGGATGTGACGGTAGGCTCAGCTAGACTAGTAGATTTGCGATAATGATACAAATTTAAATGAAAAAGCCTAGTTCTAGTGGGAAACATGGTCGAAAGCATAGTACTTAGTTTTGTCCTTCTTGATTGTGTGCCTACTCAGTAATCGCTGATTGTCGAAAGACATAAAACTGGTTAAGTTTGTGAACTTTCACAACTTTGCTGAAAAGTCACTGTGTTTGTGCATTTCATTTTGCAAAGATTTAAACTTGTTTTATTTCTTTATTTTGTTTAAGTATCGGACATCCTCTGCGTATACGTGAGTATCGACCTGGATGTTGTTGCCTAAACGTTCTGCTTTATTTTCTTTGGTGTTTCGTTTAAGCTTTGGACCTCCTCTTCGTATACGGAAGTATCGACCTGGTAGTTAAAGCCTAAACAATTTCAACTTGTTTTTATTTTCTTATTTTGTTTAAACATTGGACTTTCTCTGCGTATACGGAAGTATCGACCTGATTGTTAATGTTTAAACATTCTGTTTTATTTTCGCACAAATCACAGTTGATAAAAGTTTAAAGGCATTACTTGAGTCAGTGTATTGCATGATGAGGGGATATGCTGAGATCGTGGGGTCCATAAGAACTTAGTGCAAAATTAATATACCTTAACGTATCGGTAAGCATTTCGAAAGTTTTTAGATTGAGTTTAAGTGGACAATAATATCGTCAATCTAGGTGAATCGTTTAGAACTTAAAATGAAATCAAGCTTAACGGTGTTAGTGATTAGTTTCATAAACTGATATGATCCTCTTGCACAAACTCACAAAAATATTGTTTGTAAATAATTCTTTACTGCATTCTCATTCAAAAATCTAAAAAGATTTTAAGTGTGTTTTAGCATAAATTTTGTAAAAATCCAAAAAGATTTTCCACAACTGTTGTTGGAAGGCTGACGTTCAAAATTCCAAGTGCTAAACTTGATGAACAGGTTTGGGAGAGAGTGTATGAAGAAGTTTTTACAAGTGGTTTGCAGAGAATAAATCATTATTTTGAAGATTTTCTGCAAATAGTTTCTAAATTTTAAAGATTTAATCTTTGAAGAAACTTATGAGTGTGGTAGAGAATTGCAGATATGAAGATTGATCAAAGTCAGATTCCGATATCTGAGCAGATGGTGATTTCCAGACTGCGATCCCAGCTTAGTGAGAGGGGGAGTCTGAGGACATCAAGAGAGAGCTCAGAGATAGGTTGCTATTCTGGAAGAAAGAGAAAGAGATTGATTGAGGATGCTTACAATGGAGAATACTTCGGAGAGAAGCTCGAAGACTGATAAAGACTGAAGGTTTGACAACCGAAGACTCGACACTGAAGACTCCGTCAACATCCGAAGGGGAGTTTGTTGGTGCATCCGTCTGTCGCCTACGTCTTGTATCGAGTTTTGTGTAGAATAAGATAGAACAGGGCACTGAATCTTAGAAATTGTATTTAGGAAGTGATTTCGCTCCAAATGACATCTTGTCATTTGGAGCGAAACCTTATATCAAGCTGATTCCGCCCGAAGTGTTTAGATCTTGATTCCGCTCGAGATGTAAATGTTGATTTCGCTCGTAATGGTCTTGCATGTTGGAGCGAAATCAGAACCTCTATATATAGGGTTGCTTGGAGCGAAATCAAAGAAGGTGTGTGTGTTGTCTTCCGGTGAGCCACGAAGTGCTGCCGAAGTGTTGTCGTGATTGTAATCAGCATTTTCATCAATAGAAACAACAGATTAAAGTGAATACTCGCTGAATTGAACCGAAACACTTGTTTCCGCCTCTTGTTTTGGTGATAAACTCTTCTGATAGACTCATTTAGGTCCGAATTCGATCCTACAAGTTCCCACAACACTGGGCATCTCCTTTATTCTTATACAAGGGCACTACATAACTACTCCTCCAATGCTCCGGGATTTTTCCAGATTTGAAAATAAGATTAAACAAAGTAGCTAGCCATCGAACTCCATCCTCTCCCAAACACTTCCACACTTCTATCGGTATGTTGTCAGGACCAACTGCCTTAGCCCTTCCCATCTTCTTGAGTGTTATCCTTACTTCTCCCACTGTAATACTCCGACAATAGCAGTTATTTCGTTGTCGTCCTTGAGTGTTGTTGTTGTTGCTTTCATGTTGGACTTCCATCCCCCCATTAAAAATATTAGAAAAGTAGGTTTGCCATCTCAACTTAATGTCAGGTTCTTTTACTAGGACCTGCCCATCCTCTCCCTTTATAAATTTCACTACCCCTAAATCTTGCTTTCTACGCTCCCTAGCTTTGGCAATCTTGAACATGGCATGTTCCCCTTCCTTCGTCTCCAGGCATTCATACATATTCTTATAAGCGGTGTTCTTTGCCTCGACCACTGCTTTCTTCGCCTCCCTTTTGGCCTTCTTGTACCTCTCCTTCAACCTCAGTCGCTCTTCCTCGACCGTGCACCTCAAAAGATCTCTAAAACTCCCTTGTTTATCCCTTATCTTGATCTGCACATCCTCACTCCACCACCAGGTGTCTTTATGCCCGCTTGTTAATCCTGTTGTAACCCCTAGCGTCTCCTCTGCCACCTGGGTAACTGTAACAACTCTCATCAAAAGACATACTTATTAAAATAATTAGTCAAAAAGGAAACCCTAATTGAGACACCCAAGTGATTCTGAACAAACCCTGAAATTTTCATAATTTTCAGAATCAGGATTAGGGCCCCTAAAACTCAGGGGGGGTTAAACCCTATGGACGATTATCCATATTAAACGTTGGCAACAAGGAATTATCGAAAACTGTCGATTCAGCCAAGCTAGTGCCAAACGTGGCTACCCTATAGCTAAAATTAGGTCTCACGCGGCCCGCGTGAGAATAAGCTTAAACCTGAGGCGGGCCGCGTAAGGGTGAAATTTCACCTATAAATAGTGGGGTTTGGGACTGGAATCTGGGCACAAAAACGACGTAAAAGTTCGAAATATTCACTGAGTTACGATCAATTTACTATCACAATTCACAAATCAACACTACAAAACAGGGTATTACCACAATCGCTGCTACGATTCAATTATCCGACGATCAATGTATCCAATGCATGTTTAAATGCCGCCCACATTAGGGTTATACTTTATCGTTCGTCATTAATTTGACGGATTGTCGTTAATTCGATAGGTAAAGTATTATACTTTATCGTTCGTTGTTAATTCAACGGATTATCGTTAATTCGATGGGTAAAGTATTATACCTTGTCATTCGTTGTTAATTCAACGGATCATCGTTAATTCGATGGACAAAGTATTGCATTTTATCATTCATTGTGATAATTTGATCTCGTAAATTATCGTAATTGCTGGATTGATTACTAACCCAGTTTTGTGTGCATTATATTTATATTAGGTTAACAAGGCTAAATCATAGATTAGACTCTGACCATATTAAATCAGCAATGTGAGTCATTCTCTCTTTTTATCAAATCTATTTACAAAATCATGTTATTTTCAAAGTTATAATTACGGGGATTAAGTCTTTGTAATCACCAAGTTACAGCCGGTATGTGGGGTTTTGTATACATTACTTGATAATCGTCACCATTGGGGCAGCCAATGGGGGATATGACCATAGCCACAGACACCATTGGACGAATGGGCTAATGGGTCGAGTGACAAATACCGTGGGTAGTTGGCTTGATATCAGAAACATTGTAATCGCTCTTAATACTGTATATTATAACAAATGTGTCATTTTAGTAAATAGAATGATTCACTCAGTATTTTCCGCTGACAAAACCTTTTTCAAACATGTTTCAGGTGATCTGTTGTAACTCAGGAAAAGTGCTGGGGAGCATTTCAAGCTTAAGATAGTGGCTCAATATAAAATAAAGAAATGATTTTGTAATATCACACTTTTATAGTAAAAATATAATATTGTAAATTATCGGGGTTTTATCCCGAATTGTGAAATAAAATAATCGGGGAAAAATTTTAGCTTTAAGCGATCCTGTTTCCGCTGTTAAACTCAATTAAATCAATACCGCAGTATTTCTGTCCTGCGGCTCCTGAAACGGGTCAAACCGGGTCGGGGGCCGTGACAGAAAAAGGTGGTATCAGAGCCACTGGGTTAAGCTGATTAAGTATTTAGAAATACTTAATTTTTCCTGATTACTATTATGTGATTATTTGTATTATTAACTGATTATTTGATTATTTGGTAGTTACAGTATGGGTAAGAAAAAGCTGTCAAGCATCTATCTTAAATTAGAGAAATCATCTAATGAGAAGGGAAGTTCATCCCGAACCAAATCCTCGAATCAGACTGAAATTCCTGAAGAAGGAATATTTGTGCGAAAGGCACAATACGAGGAATCACTTTCTCCTCAAAGGAGGGAGATGATTATTAAGAAAAGTAAAGAGCAAATTCGACAAAAGAAGATTAAACGGGAAACCCAGGAATTAATTGATAAATCACCTTGGGAAGATAAACTAGATGAGAAATGGGCAAATTTATATATGCTAGCCACAGTAGCAGAAAATATAAATCTTTAAAGTTTAGCACCTACTCTCACAATTTAGAAACTTTGTATGATAAATAAAATTTAGAAACCTAAGAGTGGTTGTCAGTTATCTTTGTAAATCAACTAGTACACAGTATGTAATAAATTACAAAGTTATTTGTAAATTTTAACTCAGTATTTTATGCATTTTGCATATATGCTACAACAGCATGAGTGAGATATCCGAAGATTTTCAGAATCTTAATCTGTATCCCGTAACTGTCGAAGCTTCCAAAGAATATATTAGCTACTATCCCGATATTGAACAACCGGTAGAATTCAAGGTTCCACCTTTGAGCAAGCCAAAACCAAAGAAAAGAACTTATGTAGGATGGAGGAAAATCCGTAAGAAGAAGCCAGCTAAGAAACTGCCCAAAATAAATAATCAATTGAAAAAGGGAAAAGAAGTCATAACCGGAGAGAATTCCAAACCACAAGAAATGGAAACTGGAGACAAAAAGAAGGATAAGGAGGTAGAAATACAAATGGAGGAAATTACTAAAGAAGTAATAATAGAAGTTGGGCAAGGGTCTATACCAGCTCAGAGAGAAATTGGGGAGAGTTCCAATCCAACCCAGGAAAGAACTTTTCAAGAGGAGATAGATTTTCTGTTGGAAAACTGTGAGACGATTCAGCCTGTCCAGACAAATCTTTTTACCTATCCTATTGAAAACCAATTCCCTATGAATTGGGAACCAGCAGCAATTCCAGATCCAATAGTCCACTCCCAACCTATAGGAATGGACGAATGGTGGACAAACGATTGGCAATTTCAAAATATTGTCAACGATCCTTACACTTTTCTTCCACAATTCAATCCAGAACCAGTACCTAATCCACCAATGAGCAATGAAAACATGGCTGAACTTCGCCACTTTGGCGAGGAGTTGTTTGATATGGGAAATAGAATGAGGGAGATAGGTGGACAGATTACTTGGAAATACGACGAGAGGGAAATGCGTTTTTAACAGCAAGTGACGAGAGATAAAATGATAGTTGTATAATAGTACTAATAAAGCTAGTCTGTAAATAATCAATAAAACTCTGTATGATATCTGTGAGTAATGATGCATATTATAATAGATATATAAATGAAATCGAGAAATCGATTGTTTTGACTATATCTGTATTTTCTGATTAATTGTATATAATTATTATTTGTCCGTTACTAATAAAATTTATATATATACATTATCAGATGGCAAACAGTGGTAATGAACCTATTAATGAAGTTAATCATTCTGAACAACATTCAAGAGATCAATACATGACTCGGCAAGATATCGAAACCATTGTTGCTCAAGGGATAGCCAATGCTATTCCAGCATTCGTCGCTGCTATCAAGAATCCACCCGAACCGCAACAAATTGTTCCGAGCAAACAGATTACTGAAGATAACTTCAGTAATAGTGTAAATGGAGGCAATAATCATGTTAACCAGAATAAGGAACCACATCAAGCTCCATTACTCAAGAAAATGAAAACTGCAACGCCTGGTTGCACTTTCAAAGAATTTCTTGCTTGTAAACCCACTGAATTTGCAGGCAATGAAGGAGCAACTGCATCACTGCGTTGGTTAGAGAAAACCGAAGCAGTTATTGCAATAAGTAAATGTGGTAAAGATGATCAGGTCATGTATTCATCCAATCTGTTCAAAGAAGGAGCACTTGAATGGTGGAATATTGTGTTACAATCAAAAGGAAGAGTAATAGCTTATGCTATGACTTGGGAAGAATTTAAAGGTTTGGTGGAAAGAAAATTCTGTCCTGAGTATGAAAAGGAACAGATGGCGAATAAGTTTTTAAATCATCGGATGATGAGTGTGGACTGTCGCGGTTATACCTCGACATTCTTCGAATATGCTAGAGTAGTGCCAACACTGGCTTCGCCAGAACCGGTACTTATTTCTCGCTATATTTGGGGGCTAATTAGCGAAATCCGCAATATTGTTAAAGCTGCGAGACCTCGCACTATTGATGATGCGGTAGAATTAGCCAACACTCTAACCGATGAATTGGTGCGCACAAGAGATGAAGATAGGAAAAAGGCATTAGCTCAGAAAATTACCCAAGGATTTCGTGTGGGTAATAATAACAGCTTCAAGAGAAAAGGAACAGGGCAATCTCCAACTCCGTCATTTTGCAGGAAATGCAAAAAGAAGCATTATGGAAGATGCGATATTACTTGCAATTTTTGCAAAGCTATAGGACATCGTGAAGAAAACTGCAAAAAGAAAACAGTAATCTGTTTTAATTGTGGAGAAGCGGGGCATTATAAAACAGAATGTCCTAAATTGATCAAACCAGTAGATAACAAACCCAAGACGACTGAAGGAACTACTAAGAAGAATGCCAGGGCATTTCAGCTGACCACGCAAGAAGCAGAACTTATTCCGGATGTGATAGCGGGTACGTTCTTAGTTCACAACGTCTATGCAAAAGTATTATTTGACTCTGGTGCAAACCAAAGTTTTATAAATACTTCATTCTGTCAAGCTCTTAGTTTACCTTTAACCAATATTAGGCAGATTTTTACAGTTGAAACAGCAGACGGAAATTCAGTTAAAATAGATAAAGTGTTGCAAGAAGGAAACATAGAACTTTTAGGACATAAATTCTCTGCAAGACTATTGCCGATGAATTTAGCTGAATTTGATGTTGTATTAGGAATGGATTGGTTAGTAGCCAACCATGCTAGAATCCTTTGTGATCAGAATTCCATAGAAATTCAATCACCTACCGGAGAAGTGATTAGAATTACAGGAGATAAACCACGAAAACCCATGAAGTTCATATCAGTAATGAAAGTTGCTAATTATGAACGAAAACAAGGAATAGTGTATATGATTTCAGTAATCATTAGCACTAAAGGAAAAGATCTTAAGGAAATACTAGTAGTATCAGAATATTCTGATATATTTCCAGAAGATTTACCAGGGTTACCTCCAGATAGGGAAGTAGAATTTAGGATTCATCTAATTCCAGGAACTACACCGATAGCCAAGGCACCTTATCGGTTAGCACCCACAGAAATGTTAGAACTGAAACAGCAATTAGATGAATTACTAAGTAAAGGATTCATACAACCTAGTTCATCCCCGTGGGGAGCGCCAGTGTTGTTTGTGAAGAAAAAGGATGGTTCAATGAGAATGTGTATCGATTATAGGGAATTGAATAAGGTTACAATTAAGAATCGATATCCATTACCTAGGATTGATGATCTTTTTGATCAACTTCAGGGGGCTAGATATTTTTCTAAGATAGATTTACGTTCCGGATACCATCAATTGAAGGTACAAGAAGAAGACATACCTAAGACTGCTTTCAGAACTAGGTATGGTCATTACGAGTTTACAGTCATGCCCTTCGGGTTAACGAATGCACCTGCAGCATTCATGGACATGATGAATAGGATCTGTAAACCGTATTTGGATAAATTTGTAATTGTTTTCATAGACGATATACTTATTTATTCCAAAAGTCAGGCAGAGCATTGTGAACATCTTCATGCACTCTTAACTTTGTTAAGAAAAGAAAAGTTGTACGCCAAATTCTCGAAATGTGAATTTTGGCTAAAGGAAGTGCAATTTTTAGGACACATGGTGAATCATGAAGGTATTCATGTAGATCCTGCTAAGATAGAGGCGATTACCAAATGGAAGGCTCCACAAACAGCTATGGAAATTAGAAGTTTTATAGGTTTAGCTGGGTATTATAGACGGTTTATTAAGGATTTTTCTAAGATAGCTGTACCATTAACTAAGCTAACCTGTAAAGCCACTAAGTTTGAATGGGGACCTAAACAGGAAGAATCTTTTAGGATTTTGAAGCAGAAACTAACCCATGCACCAATCTTAGCCTTACCAGAAGGAACAGAAGATTTTGAAGTATATTGTGATGCTTCAAAATTAGGATATGGATGTGTGCTTATGCAACGCAAGAAGGTAATTGCGTACGCATCAAGACAGTTGAAAAAGCACGAAGAAAATTATACGACTCATGATTTAGAATTAGGAGCCGTAATTTTTGCCCTTAAGATTTGGAGACACTATCTTTACGGAAGTAAATTTACTGTCTACACAGACCACAAAAGTTTAAAATATATATTTGGGCAAAAAGAGTTAAACATGAGGCAAAGGAGATGGATGGAAATCTTAAGTGACTACGACTGTGATATTCAGTATCACGAAGGAAAGGCGAATGTAGTTGCAGATGCCTTAAGTCATAAGTATTATGAGAAACAACGACGAGTTCGTGCTCTCAGATTAAATCTACAAATAGATTTAATGGAACAATTGAAGAATGTTCAAACTACAGCAATCAAGGATGATGCTGAAGGAATGAAAGGACGAATCAAGGAATTAGAACAAGGAGTAGATGGAATTTGGAGATTCCACAAAAGTAGAATTTGGGTACCTAAGCAGGGAGATTTAAGACATAAGATTTTAGAAGAAGCTCATAAATCTAGATACACTATGCATCCAGGAAACAATAAGATGTATCAAGATTTAAGAAAGAACTTTTGGTGGATAGGAATGAAAAAGGACATAGCAAGCTATGTTTCTAAATGTCTTACTTGTTCACAAGTTAAGGCAGAACATCAGAAACCTTCAGGGTTACTACAACAGTTAGAAATGCCAGTATGGAAATGGGAACTTATAACAATGGATTTTGTTATTAAGTTACCCAAAACCAGAAAAGGTAATGACGCGATTTGGGTAATTGTGGATCGATTAACCAAATCAGCTCACTTTCTACCTATGAAAGAAACTTTTAGCATGGAAAGACTGGCTAAATTGTATGTAGATGAAGTTGTATCCTTACATGGAGTTCCACTCTCCATTGTTTCGGATAGAGATAGTCGTTTTACTTCCCATTTTTGGAAAAGTTTCCAGCAAGCTATGGGAACTCGACTAAACCTGAGCACTGCATATCATCCACAAACAGACGGACAAAGTGAAAGGACGATCCAAACTCTAGAAGACATGCTCCGAGCATGTGTAATAGATTTTGGTGGAAGTTGGGATGATCACTTACCATTAATTGAATTCTCCTATAACAATAGTTATCATTCAAGTATTGAAACTGCTCCATTCGAGGCACTATATGGAAGAAAGTGCAGAACTCCTGTTTGTTGGGCAGAAATAGGAGAAAGTCAGTTATCAGGACCTGAAATAGTGCAAGAAACAACTGATAAGGTTACTCAAATCAAAGAAAGGCTGAAGACGGCTCGAGATCGTCAAAAGAGTTATGCAGACAATAGAAGCAAACCGTTAGAATTTCAAGTTGGAAACCGAGTACTATTGAAAGTTTCTCCTTGGAAAGGAGTAGTCAGATTTGGAAAGAAAGGAAAGCTAAGTCCAAGGTACGTAGGACCATTTCCAGTGATCCAACGTATAGGACCAGTAGCTTATCGTTTACAATTACCAGAAGAATTATCTGGAGTACATAATGTATTTCATGTATCCAATCTCAAGAAATGCTTATCAGATGAATCTCTGGTAGTACCTCTTCGAGATATAGAAGTAAACGAAAAGTTGAAATTCGTTGAAAGACCTCTTCAAATTGAGGATCGAAAGTTCAAGTTTCTCAAGCACAAACGACTAATTCTAGTCAAAGTTAGATGGGATTCAAAGAGAGGAGCTGAATATACTTGGGAACTGGAATCAGAAATGAAGAAAAAGTATCCTCATTTATTCCAGTAAATCTCGAGGACGAGATTTTCTTAAGGTGGGTAGAATGTAACAACTCTCATCAAAAGACATACTTATTAAAATAATTAGTCAAAAAGGAAACCCTAATTGAGACACCCAAGTGATTCTGAACAAACCCTGAAATTTTCATAATTTTCAGAATCAGGATTAGGGCCCCTAAAACTCAGGGGGGGTTAAACCCTATGGACGATTATCCATATTAAACGTTGGCAACAAGGAATTATCGAAAACTGTCGATTCAGCCAAGCTAGTGCCAAACGTGGCTACCCTATAGCTAAAATTAGGTCTCACGCGGCCCGCGTGAGAATAAGCTTAAACCTGAGGCGGGCCGCGTAAGGGTGAAATTTCACCTATAAATAGTGGGGTTTGGGACTGGAATCTGGGCACAAAAACGACGTAAAAGTTCGAAATATTCACTGAGTTACGATCAATTTACTATCACAGTTCACAAATCAACACTACAAAACAGGGTATTAGCACAATCGCTGCTACGATTCAATTATCCGACGATCAATGTATCCAATGCATGTTTAAATGCCGCCCACATTAGGGTTATACTTTATCGTTCGTCATTAATTTGACGGATTGTCGTTAATTCGATAGGTAAAGTATTATACTTTATCGTTCGTTGTTAATTCAACGGATTATCGTTAATTCGATGGGTAAAGTATTATACCTTGTCATTCGTTGTTAATTCAACGGATCATCGTTAATTCGATGGACAAAGTATTGCATTTTATCATTCATTGTGATAATTTGATCTCGTAAATTATCGTAATTGCTGGATTGATTACTAACCCAGTTTTGTGTGCATTATATTTATATTAGGTTAACAAGGCTAAATCATAGATTAGACTCTGACCATATTAAATCAGCAATGTGAGTCATTCTCTCTTTTTATCAAATCTATTTACAAAATCATGTTATTTTCAAAGTTATAATTACGGGGATTAAGTCTTTGTAATCACCAAGTTACAGCCGGTATGTGGGGTTTTGTATACATTACTTGATAATCGTCACCATTGGGGCAGCCAATGGGGGATATGACCATAGCCACAGACACCATTGGACGAATGGGCTAATGGGTCGAGTGACAAATACCGTGGGTAGTTGGCTTGATATCAGAAACATTGTAATCGCTCTTAATACTGTATATTATAACAAATGTGTCATTTTAGTAAATAGAATGATTCACTCAGTATTTTCCGCTGACAAAACCTTTTTCAAACATGTTTCAGGTGATCTGTTGTAATTCAGGAAAAGTGCTGGGGAGCATTTCAAGCTTAAGATAGTGGCTCAATATAAAATAAAGAAATGATTTTGTAATATCACACTTTTATAGTAAAAATATAATATTGTAAATTATCGGGGTTTTATCCCGAATTGTGAAATAAAATAATCGGGAAAAAATTTTAGCTTTAAGCGATCCTGTTTCCGCTGTTAAACTCAATTAAATCAATACCGCAGTATTTCTGTCCTGCGGCTCCTGAAACGGGTCAAACCGGGTCGGGGGCCGTGACAGTAACAGTAGTCGCCATGGCCTCCCACAACCGGTTTGCATCCCCACCCACCCAATCGGCTGTCATAGGCATTACCTTGTCTCTAAACATTGTAATCTTGTCTCCCTTTAGGCTTCCCCATCGGATCCTAGGTCGACCTTTCCTTTCCCCCTCCGTAAGCTTTCTTCTCAGACCTATATCTGCTACCAGCAAATGGTGTTGAGCCACCGTTGTCTCCCCTGGTATAACCTTGCAGTCCCTCCACCATCGTCGATCTTCTCTCTTCATCAAGAGATAATCTATTTGCGTGTTACGCCCCCCGCTACTAAAAGTGATCAAATGGGAAACTCGTTTCCTATAAAACGAGTTTATAATACCCAGGTCATGGGCCACTGCAAACTCTAGAAGCTCCCTACCAGGCTCATTCCTATCACCAAAACCGAAACCCCCGTGTACCGACTGAAAACAATCACTATCTTTACCTATTTGGCCATTAAAGTCACCACCTATAAAAATTCTCTCTTCCCTAGGTATGGCCCTTACTACAACATCTAAGCGGTCCCAAAACTCTCTTTTCTCCTGGTCTCCTAATCCCATGTGAGGCGCATAAGCGCAAATCACAACCATTGTCTCCTCACCTATTACCAATCTCAACATCATAATCCTATCGTTGTACCTTATCACTTCCACTACATTTTTGTACAGTTCCATAGCCACTAGAAAACCCATTCCGTTCTTAACACCATCCGACCCTGAATACCACAACTTATACCCATTGCATTCTACACCTCTATGCCCCTTCCACCTAGTTTCTTGCAGACAAGCTATATGAACCTTACGCCTTTTAAGCACATCCACTAACTCTAGCAACTTACTACTAAGAGATCCTACATTCCAAGAAGCCACACGCAAATTATACCCCCTCTTGTCCCCTTTGTTAGCACCCCTCTTTCTTGGACACGGTCTTAAGGCATAATTGCAACTCCCACCGTCTATGGTTCCTAATTACACAATATCACTTTACTACCAATATAAAAACACAACAAGCCCCACACCCAACAGAAAGGAACAAAGTTATTTTGTTTAGTTTAGAAATACTTATAGTACTTTGAGTTGTGATTTCTGCGTGATGCTTACAATATCAACAATAACACCCACACGAAGCCCCACAATATATTGAAAAGTATGTTGTATGTATGGTGTTAATAATAATAATAATAATAATAATAATAATATTATTATTATTATTATTATTATTATTAAAATGTTTGTTAAGGAAAGAAAGCACCTGGGACAAGGGTATCGTTCAGGGCAGGCCACAGTTCTAAAAAAAAAAAACTCACCGGAGCTGGAAAACTTTTACCAGAAAAACCTGAAGCCGTAGAATTGTAGAAAAACCGTTGGAGCCAAGATCTTAACAAAAACACGTCTGGTTTTTTTTTTCTTTTGGTCAGACACTGCCACCGGAAAAGCTGTCGGATCTAACCAGCGGCCAAACGAAAATTCACCGGAATACAAAGCTGGGTGACGTTACTGGAATAGTGCCTGTAAAACAAGGAAAAACTTGCCAGCAAAACCAAGGTTCACCGAAGTAACCGGCAGACGGCGGAGGATGGTAATGGTAGGGGTTTTGTAGAAAGAGGTAGAGAGAAATAGATATAGTCGAAGAGTGGGAGAGAGAGAGATTTAAAGAACGGCAGGGAAGCTTACTCGATAGTGCTCGCCGGAGAAAGAAAAAGTGGTCGCCGGTGATTGTACCTGCAAGAAAAGAGAGAAAGGTCGCCGGGGTTTTACCTGCTAGACAGTTGGTCTTACGTGGTTTTACCGGCGAGGGTTCGACCCGTGGTTTCTACTAAAATTTCGAAACTCAGTGGGTTCGACCCGTAACTGTATAAGTAGATCAGCCCCTGCACATACATTTACATAACACACATACACACCATACATATACACATACTGGTCTGGCCCTAATTGATAATGAACGATAGCTAACCTTCATGGATATAGTAAACCATGAATGACCTGAATCTACCATGTAAACGGATAAACAATGATAATAGTAGTACTAATGGTTGAGTCAATTATAAAAAGTGTACATTATAATTAAGTTAATAATCATAACTAGTGTGATTATCTCGCGCTTTGCAGCGGGAATTTGATTGTTATCGGTTTGGTTCGTTATGGTACCGATACTCGCTATAATAATTAAAAAAGAGAAACAAAATACTCAAAAGGATACCACCACATGCTTTACATTGATCGGAATCATTGAAATGAATATTTGTATTAGTATCGGTTCATTACGGTACTTGGACACGGTATAGCAACCAAAGTATAAGGGTATCGGTTCAGATATAAAAAGCAAGTATTTAGAATTCATTCAAATAAATTAATCTTCATGATATTTTCACATCACATATTCTGACCACATAATAAATAATAAATCAAATATATTATTAGTTCACTCAAAACACTCCACATGGGAAGGTGCATAATTCATCATCTATGACAACGGTTAAATTTAAAAAACATAATCCATTTTGTCCAAAACAAAAAAGCTAGAAAGTTTAGTTAACAAGTTGGTTTATAATATATATAATAATATATATAATTAAACATTTAAATACAATTCAACTATTACAATTATTCCGTTTGCAAATGTATAGCAAGTCGCTACGCATTTCCAACACAATATTAATAATAAGATTAATGTAACATTCAAATATAATACAAAATATAACAAAATGTTCCGCCACAAATGCGTAGCAAGTTGCTACGCATTTCCGAAAATATAATTCATATAAAATAATAATGATTCGTCGCAAATGCGTAGCAAGTTGCTACACATTTCCAAAGCAATAATTAATAATTGTATTAGTTAAACATATGAAAAAAATCGGATTTAATTATAAATGTTCTGTCATAAGCATACCAAGTTGTACTATTTGCTACTGATAAGTAACTATTAATGATAATAATAATAATACATGTTTGTCGTAAATGTGTAGCAAAATGCTACGCATTTCCGACCTAATAATATATAATCAGTTGGATTCAACATATAAATAAAATAATAATAGTTCTGTCACAAATGCGTAGCAGGTGCTTAGCAAGTTGCTACACAGTACATAGAATTAGTATTTGTGTCACTATTATGTCAAAAGTTTGACTAAAATATGGTTTTTTAGTAGGAAATGTGTCGGAATTTACGACACATTCTTTGTGTAGGAAATTTTCGTTGCAAAATGACTACTTTTCTAGTAGTATACTAAACAAATATCTAGGAAAAAAAGATACATGTCAGATAGAAAAGTCCAACACTGAGGTGACCGAGTCTCTCGCCCTACATAGTTCCCAGCTTGAACAACTCCATTCGAGCAACCTACAACTCCATATTGTCGTCTAAACAATACGAATGAATTCACTACTCGTACTAGCATGGTTGTAAAACAAGGTTTCCAAGGCCGAGTACTCCCCGAGTAGTCGCTACAAGGTAGGCTGCCGAGGCGACTTTCTCTAACTCCGCCTAATTACTTGGAATCGATCAAACGCGGTCAACCTCGGCCAAAATCAGATCTAGTAGGTCAATTTGGGTCGAGTTTGTCACACCCCTTTCTGCGGCGGAAGCACGAGGTGTGATCATGAAAGGTTCTCATTGCATACGAAAGGTAAACATACTACATGCTCAAAAATAACTTCAAACATTACATTACTGAGAACATATGTCAAGTGTTTACAACACGAGATAGCATATTGTCTTAAAAGTCACAACTTTATTTAACGATAAACAAATCGACATCCACGAGCATGAGTAAGACCACGCGCACATCCATCCTAGTTACCTGAAATACATGTGAGTTTTGGAAAAAACGTCAAAATAATGTTGGTGTGAATTCATGCAGTTTTTGTATTTCACGTTTGTATACTTTGTATGAAAACATAGTTTGTGTCATGTATAAATCAAGTTTTCATGTATAAATCAAGTATCCATGTGTACACCACGTACTCATGTATAATTCAAGTTTTTCTTGAGTACCCCACGTACTCAAGTATAATTCCCGTTTTCTTGAGTACCCCACGTACTCAAGTATAATTCAAGTTTTTCTTGAGTACCCCACGTACTTCAAGTATTAATCAAGTTTTAGTATGGAATGAATTTTATGTAAATAAAGTATTCCTGTAAGTATCAGGATTGTTAATGGGTTGCAAAGCCATTAACATGTGACACGACATAGGAAGTCACCAAACCTCAGGCATTTTTCTAGTTGGCATATTCTGAGACACAAAAGCACTACTCGATACTCGCCCTCACCGAGAGTGTGGCTGCCCGGCACCCGTTAGATCTAACCTTTTGTTCTGCGGTCTAGGTATATTGTTGATTAATGGTGCTTATGTACCCTATTCGTGACACGATTTCTCGTATCATTTCTCATAACGCATCATACTTGGTACTCGTCCTCACCAAGTGCGCTTCTTATATTCTTATATCTCGTCACACTTGATACTCGTTCTCACCAAGTGTGCTTCTTATATTCTCATATCTCGTCACACTTGGTACTCGTTCTCACCAAGTGTGCTTCTTGTTATCATACCATTTGTAAACATAATAACATTTGTAATTGTATTTCACCCCCGAAGTTATAAAAACTGAAAACAGTTAAAGAAAAGGGGGAGCATGAACTCACAACTTTGCGTTCCTTGCGTCGTAAACTTCACCGGATTTGCTTAATTAACGTCGTGACCTATACGCGTTTTCTTAACGTTAGTCACTAGACTTGCGTCGCACAAGTACAGTCACTCTCTTTTGTATTTGTATTGTTGTGTTAAAAATATTTTATATTTTTAACTAAGTATCTTACTTATATTATTTTCTCAAAAATTAATATAAGTATCTCGTGTTTTGCACTTTGCACCCGAATTATGTACCTTGTATGTTGTATGTGTATTTTTTTGTTCATACTTCTCATGAGTATTTAGTGTATTTTTAAGTCCTAATACACTATCACGTATAACACATACTACATTCACTTAGCACAAAAGTTGGTGATCAAATAATATATATTTTTCTCTCAAAAATACATACTTAATATCCATTTTTATTCTTGAAGAAATCCTCATTTCTTATCACCAAAAATTAGGGAAACTTTGGTAGTATTTTTAGATACATTTTTAGGGAATAAGTTTCTCAAAAACTTATATTTTTCTAAGTGTCAAAATTTATAAAAATTTTGATAGAGTTTCCCCTAAAAATGGAGGTTTCCCATGTTTTCAAAACATGTGTTTATTTTCTTTTAAAGCATCAACAATATCAACAACACAATCTTTAATTACTAACTTGTCAAAACAAGCATATACCACAAACTTATGAACTTGAAAGTTTGTAAAAATATGTAGTAAATCACTAGCGGATTTAGTAGGTTTTGTTATCTTTAAAAATAAAATTAGTTTCTTAAAAACTTTATTTTTAAAGAACATGAAGTTTCACAACTTCTAGTCAAGATTTACAAAACATTTCTTAGTTAATTTTTTCTTGTTACATAAGTGTTTACATACTTGTTTATTTGCCAAAAATACTTCTAGTTCATAAAATATCCGGGTTTTAACGTGGCTTGCATCTTTCACTTGGTTCTTTCGAAAAACCACTTGTAGATCTTTAGATCTACATGTTTAGAGTCTTATTTTACAAGAAAAATTACTTTTACACAAGTTCATGTTCATGAGTGGAAGGGTTCATCATCTTACAACTTTTACACTTAACATATTACTAGTTCATGTTCCATGAACATGATCTAGTATGGTTAGATGACGATCCATCCCACTACTAGCAACAAACAACATCAAATATTCACAACAAAGCAAGATTTACAAGATTTACACCATTAGTTTCTTTTTATCCATCTAGTTCATCATTCTTTCAAGACTTTTAGTTTTGGTCTTGTGTGTTCTTGAGTTTTAACCGTTAAATCACCTATTAACCACTTTAAACAAGAACAAGAGGATGTTTAGAAGCACTTACTACTAGCTCGAGGCTAGGGAAGAAACAAGGCGTAAACAAGGTGGATAAAAGAAATATAGAGAGGTTCTTGAGTTTCCGAGAGCACCGGGCCTCCTCGTATTTCACCTTGCACCTTGGGATGTATGTGGAATAGCTAGATCAAAGCTTGACGGTGGTGGTGGGTGTGCTAGTGTTCTCGGCCGAACACTCCAAGGAGAGGAAGAAGAGAGCAATTTTTTGTGAAGTCACACCCCCAAAATCCACCATGCGGAGTATTACCGCTTGGAGGCGTGACATGACCAGGATCGAGCCACCAATCATATTGAACAACATAATTAAGTAAATAAAACCAAAAACAATACGATTGGTGACCAAAAGGAAGTAAACCGATTTTAGGTTAACAGCGGAAGCATAAAACATAAGTTCAAAACATAAGTCCATAGTTCATAAGTTTAAAGTCCAAAACGTAGGTTTAATAAGTTCATAAAGTTTATTCATTAAGTACTGGACATATCAGTTCGCATCCCACAACGACCACCTCCATATGCAAGCTCCATAGCATTTAATGACCTGCAAAGCATGTAATAACGAGTCAACAACAAAGTTGAGTGAGTTCACGGTTGGTTGTCCATTTTAGAGTTGTTTCCAAAAACATAGTTTAATCTCATTCGGCTATCCAGCCGTGGGGGTTACCCCATAGTTCGAAAACGTTCATTAGTTAACCATCCCATGTCCACCTTCCCTGGCTATCCAGCCCCACACTTTGGCCGTGGGGAGCTACCCCAGTATTTTAAACTACCAGACTCGTTTATCATATCGACTACTAACAAAAGAAATCAATTGTGCCCTAGCGTCGGTGTTCTATCACCACCGACGTGCCATAGTCCATTAGTACACCCCCGTCCAACTGGCACGGTGTGCGGTTTGTTAAACCTAATAGCGCTATTAACTAATGACCCGCTCGCCCTAGCCTCGGCGATTAAGTCGATACAAAAAGGGAGGGACTTCGCTGATAGAGTTCTAGTCCAGTAAGTCTAATACGTCCCAATAGGACGAGGAATTTACATTCCTGAACACGTCTCAAAGGACGAGGAATCCCTATTCCTGAACCCATTCCCATTCCCACCGGGAATTACCATGCTTTGTAGAAAAGTGTGAACTCACATCGGTTTACTCGGTTAGATTCTCAAATATAGCTAACAGTCAAGGTCGGTCAATCACGCCCTAGTATGATTTACCAGTTAGTCATTTAGTGGTTTCAAATAGAGCACAAAGTTCCTACACGTATCTATCACATAACATGCATCACTTTAACGGTTTATGCCCATATAAGTTCCCCATCCATTCCCCACTCATAAGCAAGCATACAATAATGCATATAACTCATATAACATGTTAGATCATTCACAGATAGCATACTCGACATTTAGACACACAAATTACAACTTATGTCGTTTCAGCTTAAATATTCAAAACCGGGCTGTTTTCGGACATTTTAATAAAATAGCTCACTTATTCCAAAAATTCCCAAATTTTTACCGAATGTTTTAAACATTCCAAATTTTATTGTGTAAAAATATCGGGGTCCGGTTCATTACCAATATTTTATAAAAATTCATTTTCCGGACTGAACTCAGATTTATATTTTTTCTGACCACAGTCCACGAGATAATTTATTTAAAATTCATCGAGCATCCAATTTACGAAATTCCAATGGGGTAATTACAAATATATCGGTGGTCAACTATGGTATAAATTTCGTGATCAGACTCCACACAGATTATAAGTTATAACAGAAAACAAGACGCACTTTTTCAGCAGAAAAATTGCAGCTCTAGTTGCTGTTACGAAAAGACGCTTTAAAAATAGTAAACGGAGTCCAAAAATTACGATTCCGGTGCCATTAGAACCGTATTTCATAATAACACGTTTTAGACTCAAAATATCCATTTTTTGTAGAGTTTATGACCTGTTTACAGCCTGTTAAAGTCGGCTGAAAATACAACTTAGCATGCTGTTTTTGGTGTAGATGTTACTAAAACGCACATATACGATCACCGCACTTTCTAATAACGATTAGCAACAGGTCACAAGTTATTTACAGCAGGTTATAGCTCACATAACTCAGGTTTATCATGTTTTACCATTTGTTACTCTTTAACCAACATATTCATCTCTCTTTAAGACTTTTAGATTTGATCTTGCATGTTCTTGATTTTTATCCGATAAATCTCTTATTAACCACTTCAAATATGAACAAGAGAGTGTTTAGAATCACTTACAACTAGCTCAAGGCTAGGGAAGAATCAAAGCGAAAACAAGGTGGTTAAAAGCAACGTAGTGAGGTCCTTGCGATTCCGTAAGCACCGAGCCTCCTTGTACGATATGTAACACCTTTGGGTATGAATGGAACACTTGAGAGACACTTGATGATGATGATGGTGGGTGGTTTGTTCTCGGCTGAAGGTGAGCAAGAGGGAAAAAGAAGAAAGCAATTTTGTGTTGGTGTGTAAATGAATGAAATGGTGATCTTTAGGATATATTTATAATCCATTCAACACTATTAGCCATGGGATAATGTGTTCTCTAGATTTAGGACATGCATGCTTAAAATAATCAAAGTGGGTGGGGTGTGTCTCACAAGGGGGAACGATCGGTTAGGGGGTTGGGGTATTTAGTTGGATTTTAACCAACTAGTTAGGCACTAGTTTGTTTAATTTAGGAGATTAAATTAGTTACTAGAGCGTTATGTAATATAACGGGTGTTAGGGTATTCGGGGACCCTAACTGGCTCAGAAAAAGAAAAGCAATGTTATTGACAATATTTTTATGTTCCGGATAAAGTCCGGTTGTTCGGTTGGATACTAGTCCGTTAAAGTGCTAAATTAATTCGTAACGTGTCCTATGTATATATTTTTGTAACGTTTTTAATTTCTAACACTTAGGAAATCATAACGGATTATTTAATGACTTTTCTGTACATTACTAGTGTGTTAACAGGCGCATGTAAATATAACACAGATATCAGAAAACAGTTACGTAATTCCACACAGTCGTCAAGCACATTAATTATTATTAATAAATTGTACGGAATACATGGAATTATGAGGGTTGTCACAGATAATGGTTAACTAGTATGCATATATATAATCCAATCTTGTGCTTTATCCATTAAACAATATGTCATTTAGATACTAGATAAAGGTGATTAAAATAATCAAAAATGTGGGGAGTGTGTCCCCACTTCCAACCGTTCGAACTAAGGGGGGGGGGGGGGGTATATGGTTGGTTTTCAAATGGATAGTTAGTGTCTAGTTAAGTCTAGTTAGGACTTTATGTAGGTTATTAGTGTGTAGTGTAATATAAAGGGTGTTAGGGTATTCGGGGACCCTAACTAGCTCAGAAAAGTATAAACAATGTTATTAACAATATTTTTATGTTCCGGGTAAAGTCCGGTTGTTCGGTTAGATACCGATTCGTTAAAGTGCTAAATCACACTTTTTAGTGTCTTTTAAGTACCTTTTTGTACCCTTTTCAGTTCCCGACACTTAGTGAAGTATTCTGAATGATAAAACGTAATTTCTGCATGATAATTATACGTTTAAAAGCTGATTTGAGCTGAATTATATAAAATTATGCACTTAAAGTGCTTTTCGGGTGCTTTTTAGTGCGTATTCTAGCTTCCGTAAGGTATATATGTAAACCCTTGTATGTATTCTTGGGTTTTAATGTATTCTTGTTGTTGGACCTACACCTAGGCTCCAATTTTATTGTCTGACTGCTTTCTGCAGTTCTGTTGACACAGTGTGTCTTACCGGTGAGTTTACTAGTATAACTGACGCAACGCTCTCGTTTATGCATAAAACAATATTTTGTAGTATACAACGTGCATGAATTCACTTGTTTAGTATGTGTTCAGACATTGCTGACAATTAAGCACATAATTGCAGTCATTAACTAATAGTTAAAGTGTACGGAAATTACCGGTTTCGTGCCAGTTATCACAGAGTTTGACCTAAAAAATAATAAAACATTATTTATATGACTATCATATTAAATAACGAATATCATTTTTACGTATTTTGTTATAAATATTAGTAAATTTATGCTATTAGAATTATATTTAATTTCCGAAAACTAATTTCTTTATAATTTAACATGTCCGAGTACTCCCCGAGTACTCTCCTCCGCCTATGCCGAGTACTCTCAACTCCCCGATCGACCGACTAGGGAGCGCCTAACGACTTTTGCAACAATGTGTACTAGTATAAATCAAAACATACGAATTACAATGACTATAACCATCAATTTATACACTACTATAAAATTCAAATTTTCCAACACCATTTGCGACAAAATACATATGTAGGAAACTTGTTTCTTACGTATTTTGTACGCATTTTCCTACCCATTTCCAACAGAAAGGGGCGTCGGAAATTGCTACACATCTCCTATGACTTTTCTTGATTATTATTAAGATTAGAACTACTATGTATAATATATTATTCGCTTTATATTTTTTACTCAACGACGCATTTGTGACAAAAGTTTTTTTAATCATTTTCAACGAATTGAAAAAATATTCATTTATGCATTTCCGATGAAAATAAAAAAAAATCCATATTTCTTGTGACACATATACACACTTACACTTAAGCATGGATACACATACATAAACATATACATTCACATACACATATAAATAGACATACAACAACCCTAGTTGTCCATGCATTTGATCATTATACTGGCATGGCCCAAATTGATGATGAACGATAACAATTAACCATCATGGATATAATAAACCACGAATGATCCTAATCTACCATGTAAACGGTTAAAAAATAACAACAACAACAGTTAAGTCAACAATAATAAATGAACATGTAATAAAAGTATAAATAAGTTAATATCATAACCATATATAACTAAACATTTAAATATACTTCAAATATTATAATTAGAGTAAATTACAAAAATCGCCCTTTATATATGTCACTTATTGCAAACTGTGTCCTTTGTCTTCAATAATTACAGAAAACGTACTCAGTGTTTGCAAACCCTTGCAAGT
Source organism: Helianthus tuberosus (assembly GCA_030545235.1). Taxonomy (NCBI): domain Eukaryota; kingdom Viridiplantae; phylum Streptophyta; class Magnoliopsida; order Asterales; family Asteraceae; genus Helianthus; species Helianthus tuberosus. Next base: position 46,366,456 of record CM060440.1, read on the forward strand.
TATGTCCTTTAGCCCTAACTCAATTAATTTTTGTGGTTAAATCTGACCAAATTTGTACTCAACATGAGGGTATTTTTGCGGTTAAATCTGACCAAATGGACCCCACATGAGAGTAAAATGACCAAAATACCCTCATGTGGGGTCCATTTAGTCAGATTTAACCATAAAAAAATAATTGAGTTAGAGCTAAAGGACATAACTTGCAAGGGTTTGCAAACATCGAGTACGTTTTCTGTAATTATTGAAGATAAAGGACACAGTTTGTAATAAGTACATACATAAAGGACGATTTTTGTAATTTACTCTTATAATTATTCCGTCGCAAATGCATATCACAAAGCTATGCATTTTCAACGCAATAATTAATAATAATATTAATTAAATATTTAAATATAATACAAATAAAATAATAAATGCTATGTCATAAACACGTAGCAAATTGCCACACATTTCCAACACAAAAATCAATAATAAAACTAGTTAAACATTAAAATATAATTCATATATAATAATAAATAACTCGTCGCAAATGCTTAGCAAATCGCTACGCCTTTTCGACGCAATAATTATTACTAATATTAGTTAAACATTTTAATATACTTCGAATATAATAATAAATGATTCGTCGCAAATGCTTAGCAAATCGCTAGGGCTGGCATATCGTGTATACCCGTACACGATAAGACACGAACACGATAAGACACGAACACAAAATGGGTATACCTGTACACGACACGAAAACTTATCGTGTACCTGTAACCCAAACACGAACACGAATCTGTTTATACCTGGTATACACGATAATACACGATAGTACACGATAATAGCTGTTTAGAAACACATATTAGACAACCTTTCAGCGAAACAAAAGTCGACGAAAGTTCATAAAAGTCTTAAAATAAAACATAAATCCATGCTCCTTAACAAATTTAAGACAAAAACACAGAATTATAATCAAAACATATATTGAAAACAATATCAAGTCCCAAACTTCCAAGTTCCAATTGGTCTTTCTTCTCAAATCTTCAATTCCAAACAATCAAACCTACACACAAAATAAGTATAGTCAATAAGTCATATTAATCATGGATAATTGGACATATTCATATTATTGAAGGATTTGGAGTTGGTACCTTAGGATTGTTCACCGAGTTTGAAGCATTTGATTCACAACTAATGTTCCATTAAACAGAGATGCGCCATACGGCGGTACACCCACATACATTGAAGCGGGTGCAGCAGACCCTGTATAAGCACCAGTTGAGGAATAGCCCTGTGGGGTCAGCATTTGCCTTGGAGCAGATTTCTGTAATATGAACATTTGGTTAAAGGATTATCATAAACATAAAATGATATTGACCATAACATAGAAACAACATCAGCAAAAGGAAACATATAAGTAAACGATTTTAGCAAATGGTTTCAATCATACCTAGTGTACAACTTTCTAAAATGTGTATAATAAATGGTGTGCAACTTACTGAATTATGATCAGCTGGTCTGGGTTTGAGTACAGTTACGCATATTGCAAGTTGTCCTAAATGAAAAATTGACATTCCCACAGCTGGGACAGGTCCAGTCATCTTCTCTACGACCGCCTGAAATCATAAAAAATCTCCAATAACTTTGAAATGACATAAATACGACCGTCAGTAAACACATTTTAAATAATATGATTTAAATTGTTAGCACTTAACATCCCAAGTTATAACTAAGCAAAAGTTAAAACTAGAATGGCAATTTGTTCATGACAAAAAAAGTAAAAAAATGTTTCAGATATCAAACATGTCAAAAACAATGAACTAGCTGCAGATTTTTGCATAAAATCATTCAGGTAATGAAGCACTGCGCAATCGGAATAGTACCATAGTAGGCCTTTATATGCATGATCTAAGATTCTAAGTGGATAACAATAGCTTGGGGATGTAACATGATTGGTGAGTTTTCAACAGATTAATACTAATAGTACAAAAGTTGAGTATTAACCATCAAAGCGGTATGCAATGAACCTTTGGAAGAGTTGGTCCAGGATTTCTCAAAAGTCCATCTACATGTGTTGGTAGCCCTCCCTGCAAATAGATTCACAAGTAACATCAAATAGGACGCTCACATCAGTATATCCCAGATCCGAATTCTGAAACATCATTTCATACTAGAATCGTCTTCAAATCTCACTAAACCTATATAATCTTCTAAATCTCAAACCACAAAAATTAACTTGAGATAATCAATGCAAAAAATAAGAATAACAGTTTAGATCAAATAGTGTGTTCACCTCTGAATAACACAGATCTGGATTCTGAACACGAGTTCCCACATCTTCGACGCCGGCAAACACGAGTTCCGACACTGTGTAATACGACTCTTGAGACTTGAGGTTGAGAGTTCAGAGACTTGAATTGAAGAAGAGAATGAGAAATTGAGAACAATGAGTGACGGCTGGACACAAACAATTAGGGTTAACCGGTTAATAACTTAATATATATATATATATATATATATATATTATATATATTTATTTAATTTTAAAAATAACCAGGTACTAACAGGTACTTAACAGGTAAACATGTATTATACCTGTTTAGACACGAAAATTAACAGGTAATTTCGTGTCTACCTGTTTAGTACACGAAACCTGTTAAGGTCTTACCTGTTACCTGTTAAAGTCGTGTAGGTACGTGTCGTGTATTCGTGTCTCGTGTATAAATTGCCAGCCCTACAAATCGCTACGCCTTTTTGACGCAATAGTTATTAATAATATTAGTTAAACATTTTAAAATATTTCGAATATAATAATAAATGATCTGTCGTAAATGCGTACCAAATTGTTACGCATTTCCTAATCAATAAACAGTAATAATAATAATAATAATAATAATAATAATAAATGTAGATGTTTAAATATAATTCAAATATAAATACATGTTTGACGTATTTATGTAGTAAAATGCTGCGTATTTCTGTCGCAACAATTAATATAATTACATGAATTCAACATATAAATATAATAATAATAATAGCTTCTTCGCCACCCTATATAAACAATAAAGTCGCTAAACTGAAGTCGTCGTAATTGATAACACCATTCTCCAATTTTGACCGAACAAGTACATAGAATTCGAACACCTAATAAAAGTTTGGTAACTTCATATCATTCCATCTAGTTAGGGTTTTGTGAAATCTCTAGTAGGAACTCGGAAGACGAGGTGGACATACCAAGTTCAGGTTCATAACCGATTTCTGATCATTGATGGGTTAAACCGTGTGTTAGAATATCGAGTTCCATATATGGTTTTGAAGCCATGAAACAGTACCCTATGAAGACCCACTGGGTTGGGTCAGGTATGGACCTAGTTTGGCAATACCCGGGGTAACCAGGTATTATTGCGGATCGGGTCATGTTCCTTTTTTACTGTACACCTATAAGAATACATGAAGTGAGGCGTGGAGAGGGTGGGGTGGGAGCCCTTCACGCCCAACACTGCTTCTCCATCCCTTAAAGAGGGCGTTTCCTTTTTCCACGATGACGATCCTCATGGGCGTTGCCCCTTGACTAATCCTTGACCGACTTAATTTTTTTAATTTTCAAAACATAAAGTCGTTGAACGGCTAGTAGATTTAAAAAGAATCTTAGATTACTTTGTTATATAAACCTATATCTCCACATAAACAACACCAAACTTTATCACCATAATCTTCCTCTTCTCTTAAAAAAAATGAAATCATCAAGTTCATCATCACCATCTTCATTGGATGAATTCGTTTTATCATCTTCATCCTCGTTTGAAGAGGGAGCTGAGCAAATAATATCATTGGTTCAAAGAGTCGTGTAAAGTATTGTTGAAGCTGTTGGGAGTTCAAAACCCTAAAACAGAAAATTTATAGTATGCGATCGGGTCGCCGCACATAAATGGTTTGCACATGATTATTTTTCACCCAACCCCCTATATGATCACAATAATTTTAGGCGATGTTTTCATCTGAGCCAATGGTTATTTCCAAGAATGGTAAATGGTGTTAAACAAAAATATGAATATTTTTAGCAGAATTATGATGTGCGTTGTGATATTGGTTTTAGCCCATAGCTAGAAGTTACAAACGCTATTAGACAATTAGCTTATGACACTACTTCCGAGATCATGGATGAATATTTAAAAATGTCGAAAATAGTGGCGAGGGAAAGGTTTCATTATTTTTGTGAGTATGGTATTGAACTCTACACAGTTGTACCACAAGATCTTGGTTTCGGTATGCATTCTTTGGTGTGGCCGCTTCACGTGTCGATATATGTATGTCAATCAATCACCCATTTTCAACGCTACATAAATGGGGTTTAACCGAGTGCACCTTTTTTTTAAATGACATGGAGTACATATATGGGTATTATATAGCAAATGGTATTTACCATGAATATTCTGTTTTCGTAAAAGCATTTACACGAGATACAACTTTAGATGATAAGAGAACAAAGTTAACAAAGCTAAAATGGTAGCAAGAAACGACGTTGAACGAGCTTTTGGTGTGTTGAAGAAACGATGGCACATTGTGCACATCCCGTGTAGGTTTACGCAAAAATATAAAATTAGAAATGTGATGCACGAATGCATTATTTTACACAACATGATTTTGGAGGATGAAAACACGTAATTTACCAAAACTACGAAGAGGATACACAATCAAATATTGTAGACATCGGTGGAGAAGCCAGACGAGGAAATCGACGCGCAATTTTTAACAGACCGACGCAGCTCAATGGAATAACGTCGATGATCTTTAGACTATGTAATTCAGTAATCTTTTTATTTATGTATTTTTTTTATTTTGTCATTTATTATTTCTTGAAAATGTTATTATCTTTTTTGCTATAAATAATAGAAATGTTTTTATTTATTTAATTGTTTTGTTATAAACAAATAATATGCGTAATAATTTATTTTGAACAACAAACATTACTCTTTCACACCATTAATACTAAATTATTCTTTAGGGTTATTGGATTTTAATAATCCTAAGTTTCACCAGTTGGCTGATAATAATCCCAACTTTAAAAATTCCCTCCAATAATCCCAACTTGTAAAAGTTTGGCCGCCATTGATCCTTTTCAAACATATAAGAATTTGGTCTACTCAATGGATTCAGTTACACCTAGAGACTCCTTAATTGATTTAAGTGCACCTATGTTAGAAAATGATCAATGGCGGCCAAACTTTTACAAGTTGGGATTATTGGAGGGAATTTTTAAAGTTGGGATTATTATCAGCCAACTAGTGAAACTTAGGATTATTAAAATCCAATAACCCTATTCTTTATTGCCTGAAAACTTGACCACCACAAGGCAATGCCCACATACTCTACGTTGTGGTAGAGCAGAGGCTCTTCTGTTACCCTTATGACTTCTTATAGTCTAATAGCGAGTTGTTTTAACAATATGGTTAAAGTTAGTGACTTTGCTTTATAAGATTTTTTGTCTTGTTTTAGACCAAATAACTATTTCAAATTATATTTCATTCAATTTTCAATACTTGCTAAGTTACATCAAAACAGAAGGTAGACGGGCAAATATAAGGGCATGTTTGGCTTTCCTTATTTTCAAAAGTTGAAAAGTCCTTTTGGAGAAAAAAAGTCAGGAATTCCTGACTTTTGAACTTCTGCCCTCACATAAGAAGAAACCCCAAACACTTTCAAAAGTCCTTTTCACTCAAAATAAGTCATAAGTCATAAAAATAAGGAACCCCAAACACCTCCTAAATATAAATATAAATATATAATAATATCCTATTATAATTTACAACTTGCAAGAGTTAGGTGAGAATTCAAGAAATAATCAATCAAATAAAGGAAAAAATGATTTTTATTTGGGACCCTTTTAAAGTTGGACTTGGTATTATTCATTATCTTCATCTTTCATTATAATAATAATAATAATCTTTTCTTTTCCTTAAAGTAGCAACTCACCAAGCAAACAGGTATGTATTCTCTTAAGCTATATAGCTATCTAAATGGTATACATCACTATATTAACTAAATTTTGCAGTAATCATCTTATATAGCCCGTGCTAGATATGTTGTGTTAATTTATACAAATTCTTATACAAGGAATTCTGGTCATGTAAATTTGTTGATTGGGTAATCCCATGTTACCACTTTATGAGATCCTATGATTTTACCATTTTATTTTACAAAAATTCTTGATAATCTTCATACAGGTCAAACAAGAAATTGGAAATGAGAGGTCTATTGTCACATGTGGAAAAAATTGGAGCTCAAGTGTCTACACATGTGGAACAAATTGGAGCTCAAGTGTCTACACAGGTGCAACAAATTGGAGAAATAGTATCTACACAGGTGGAACGCCCGAAACTGATCGAAAACGAGACAAAAACCTTACAGGAACTAGAAGAGAGCTCCGGCTGCAACTTTCCAGGCTCCGATCACCACCCGACCGACCGCAAAAACTGGATTTCGGGCCTCAACCCGGACAAGGTCCACCTGAACCAGATTGTCTGGCCCGGAACCCATGATTCCGCAACCAACCAGATCGGAGTTGAGATCATTACTCGCCCATTCGCTGAGTGTCAGTCTTTGTCCATTTACGAACAACTCGTACTCGGTACCCGACTTCTCGATGTGCGGGTCAACGAAAACCGGGAAGTCTGTCACGGGATACTTGTATCGTACGGGGTTGACGTCGTGATCAACGACGTTAAAAGGTTTATTTCGGAAACAGAATCCGAAATAATAATTCTTGAAATCCGAACCGAATTCGGGCACACTGATCCGCCCGAATTCAAGAAATACTTGGAGCAACAACTTGGGGAATACTTGATCCATCAAGATGATAAAGTATTTGACAAGACAGTTGCTGAGATTCTACCCAAACGAATTATATGCATCTGGAAGCCTCGAAATTCGAACCCGCCTAAACTGGGTGGCCCGTTTTGGAGTTCGGGTTATTTGCAAGATAACTGGATTGACACCGATTTGCCTGCTACGAAATTCGAGAGTAATTTAAAGTATCTAAGTAAGCAACCGTCAGTGAATTCACGAAAATACTTTTACCGCGTGGAGAATACGCTGACACCGCAAACGGATAACCTCGTTGTGCATGTGAAACCGGTTACAAACCGGATCCGTTGGTGTGCAAGGTTGTTCATTGCACAGTGCTTTTCTAGAAATGTCGCTGACCGGTTGCAAGTGTACTCTACGGATTTTATTGATGAAGATTTTGTTGATGCTTGTGTTGGTCTTACGTGGGCAAGGATCGAAGGGAAAGCTTAAGGATATTACTATGTTAAATCGTGCATAAATTGTTTTAGTGATTTGTGTTTATTGTTACATTCTTGTTTGTAAAAAAAATCATTTTATGTAATAAGAATGTTTTGTGTAAAGTTTATGCTACCTGATTTTGTTCTTGATGTTGTTTATGTTATTGTTTTGGAATTCGGTTTCTTGTGTTTCTTGTTATGATGATTGTGACTCTTTGTTTGTTATTCTAACTCGGTGTTTTGTTCTTGACTTCTTGCTATTTATTTATTTTTTTGTTGTTACAACCAAAGAAAGGGAAATAAGTTGATTTCAAATATATATAAAATTTGGTAAAAGGGATCAAACTATTAAGAACATGTACGTTTGAACCTCACATATGTGTTGATATGTGGCCACTCAATGACTCAAAACGCTTACTTGAACAAGCGAACACAAAATGCTTTTACAGTTTTACACAAATAGTTAAACGAGACATGTATTAATGTGGTTCACTTGATCCATGAGATGGGCCTAGCCCACACCAAAATGAGATACCTAAAATGTTAACAAGATAAGAATTGTTTAACTCTATTCAAATAATTAAATAATGATTTACGAGTTGAGAGCCTCTTAAAGATGAGACAACTAGTTCTAGCTTATTTTTTTATATTGTCGAGTAATAGAAAGTTTTGGTTTTTCTTTTTTAGCAAAAGTATACATAGTGTGCTCAACTTTTCGATATACAGTGGCTGGCCCTGAGAATTCGTGTACCCTGTTCGAGCTCGAAAAAATGTGCCCTTAGGCCTTAACGAAATTGGGTATATGGCTCACTAAAGATCTAAACCTAATGCCAAAGGGGTTAATAACTAATATAAACCATAAGAATAGTTTTGTAAAGGGGCCTATGTTGGTGTTTGTATAGATGTACCCGATTAAAAAAATATTTTAAATATACATATCGGTTTTTTTCATAAAAAAACGTGTCCCTCGAAATATCGAACCCTGGCCCGTGGTCCTCCCCGCCCACCCCGGGCCAGCCATGTACAGTACTCTTAGTTAGGATTTCTAGAAGATAATGACGTATTGATATGGACTTTCATTTAGATCCACTGGTGCACATGTTAATATAAATTGATTTCATGAGTTTTACTAAATTGATGTTTAGGTCCTTGTGCTTTGTACCAAATTGTTATATATTACAAACTAGGTTATAACCCCGTGTATTACACGGGTCGAATAAATGAATTTTATATACTAAATAATAAAACAATATATCTTTAAAAACCCCCTTTTGTTGCACGGGTTGAATATTTATTTAATTAATATAAGATACGTTTGGAAGGGAGGCGAGAAAATCATAAAATAAATGCTTACAATTAATGATAGGTGTCACACATTAATGTTTTATTATATATAATAGATATATATTTAGATTGGTATAAATAGATTATTCTATTGTAGTAAAATTTGTTAACGAAGTCTCAATAAATTTAACCATTTATTTAAAACTTGTAAATGTAACGAAGTCTCAATAAATTTAACCCTTTATTTAACAGATGTAAATGTAGAAATGATAAATAATATTAGTTAATTTTATTTTAAGTTTCGTAAAATCTATTTGATACCAAACTAAACAAAACGTTCAAATATATAGTTAATATCAAGAGTAAATTCCGATTTTGGCCTCTGTGGTTATATCACTGTTACCCTGTTAGGGGCCAAAAGGGTTAAAAAAAAGACGTTGGGGTCCAAAAGGGTTAGAAAAATAAACGTTGAGGGCTCAGATTTTAAAAAATTCTTTTTTCGGCTAAAATGGTAAAAATGATATAACCACATGGGCCAAAATCATAATTTACTCTATTATCAGATTAGATAACTAAGTTTGAATTTGAAGTAAATAGATAACTATAAAAGTAATAATTAAACTAAATAATATTTAGTATGAGAGTTATCTATAATTAATTAGAATAAATTAAACTAAAATAATAATTATCCATAAGACATGGCTTAATATGATGACAAGTGTCCCAAACATGGTTTCTTTTATTATATAGTATAGATATGAAAAGTCTTGTAAAAAATACACTCATGTTTCAGTTCATTGTGATTTTAGTCCACATGACTAGCTCCTATCCACTTTGTTGTTAAGTCATCATCACATGTCAAACATGTGATGTGCATACTCACAATGTTCATCCATTGTTCGTGAACGATAATCGATCCCCGATTCGACAAATCCCACGTAATTTACCTTTAAATTCCACCATGCTAGAGAGTTCAAAAAAAATATCCATATAGAAAATACGTTAAAGGGGAGGTAATGTACATGGATAGGGTGATGATGGTGACACGTTTTCTGTGCATGAAGTGGATCACATGATACTTCAGTTAGGATATCAAAAAGAACAAACCATCTATTATCGCTTTAGGGTTCCAAAAGGTGACACAGATTTTGGTTTACAAGCGCTAGTTGATGATGATGATGATGGAAAATTATTGCAATAAGTTGACATCATAAGGATTATTGAAATATACAATGAGCATTATGCAACTCGGTTAAGTTCAAGCATGGTAGGTGATAGTGGCGGACCCAGTAATTTTTCCATAGGGTGCAGAATATTTTTAAAAATTTTAGGCCGCCTAGATATATAAATAAAAAATTCGGTTCAGGTCGGGTCATGTAAAATAAAAAACATCAAACTAAAATTTTGAGTGTTCAACCATCAACATTCCTTAATTTACAAGTTTTGAATTTCAACTTTTCAAACCCTATACTAGACTCATATAATAAATAAGAGATTAAGAGACAATAAACTCATCCTATAAAGACTAGAACAACCCCAAATTACCTCAAAACACATAAAAGTTTAAACTTCTTTAACCCATCCTATTATATCATGAGTCTTGAACAAAATCACATAAACATTAAAATAACAAAAACAAAACATGTACCTGTTTGTGGCCGAAATTAAGCTAATTGGGCTTGATGAAATAAATTCAAGTTTTATTAAATGGGTTAGTGGGTTAACTTGTTTACATAATTGGGTCAGGTTTCAATCCGTGTTCACAATTTTTTTTATAACTTCCTAACATTTTTTCTAAGGGATGCGGACGAAAATTTCCAAGGGGTGCGGTCGGAATTTTCTAAGGGGTGTGGTCGGGATTTTTCACTGAAAATACCACTATTTTTTTTCAAGGGGTGTGACCGCCCACCCACCCCATAGGGTAGGTCCGCCCCTGGTAGGTGAAGCCGTGAAGATGATGAAGTAGATGACACATATGTACCAAGTATGGTAGTTTATCAACCAGAAATATAGAAATATTACAGTACATGAACAAGTTTTCTAAGAGTTTGAGATGAATCAAATATGGAATGAAGATGATAATCCTATGGAAAATGAAAGGGTATCCAAAGACCATGAAAGGATTGCAGGAAATGAAAGGACTGAGTTGGTTAATTATGTTGAGGAAAGGGTTTTGAATCAAGATGTTAAGGAAAATGAACAAGATGATCCTAAATATGTTCTAGTTGACATGACACTATTTAGAAGGAAAATGGACATGGTTGTACATGAAGAAACCACATATAGTGTTAGTGCATGACCTTTGTTTGAGTTTGATTTTAATGCCTTTAATAGACTTAATGATACAGATGATGAACTTCCATTAGATAGGCTTGTTAGAGAAATAAGGATGAAGAACAAACAAATACGTGATTCCATCTCGACCACTTTTTATGTGGGTCAAGTTTTTGCAAGTAGAAGTGATATTAGGCCTTTGGTTAAAAAATTGGCAGTAGATAGTAGAAGATGAGTAAGCATAATACGAAGTGATACAAAAAGATTTAGAGTTGTTTGTTATGGTCGTGATGTAGGTTCTCTAGTGGTTGCTAAAATATATGAGAAAGTTGGTCCATTAGAGAAGGCTAAAGAACTAATTTCATAAAAAGAAGGTGGCCCCCCAAATATGGAATGTTCACGTACTCCTAAAGAAGAGAGTCCAAAGCTAACATGTCCTTGGGTATGACATGTTTCTAAGAAGGAAAATATGAAGTCTTGGGTTGTGAAAACATTCATAATTAACCACAACTGCCTTCACACTTAAGAGATTAGATTGTGCACCTTAAGTTGGATTGCCAATTATACTGAAGAAACAATCCCAATAAATTAAAGCATATCTTTGTCGGCTCTTCGTTATGTTACAAAAACAAAATCATGGTTTGGGCTAAAAGGGTAAAAGGGTTATAAAAAAGATGTAGGCTCAGATGTTAAAAAATATAACCACAAGGGCTAAAATCGTAATTTACTCTAATTGAAATATACATACATATTAAATTCAAACGGTTAAAAGACCGTTGAAAGCATTCATATTCATTGTTTTGCTTCAGGTTCTTCCACCCCAAACTCATACCCGTCGGCCACTACCCGCCGGACCGGCGATTTACCTGCTAGGGTAGCGCCTAGCCGACGCCAAACCAGATATCAGCCCGGGTCCCCTTAGAAGTATTTGTGTACTATTTTCCCAAAAAATGGTCATATGGTGGAAACATCACACTCGGGATTCGAAGTTAGCTGTGTCATTGATACTTTGAATGGTTCCCCCCATATGGGTTTGAGGCCATTGTGTGTATAAGTTGGAATTTGGGCATGAACCTATAAGAGTATAATCCCATTACAGGATTACTAGAAAACATATCTTATTGTATACTATTAAAAAGATGAAGTGAATGAACAGTAAGAATATGGGGTATGGGATGGGGTTGGCGTTGGGGCGGGGGTTAGGTACAAACGCCCAAGTCACCACCTTGGGTGGGCTTGGGTTTCGGCGTGGCCCCTTGGGCGGGGGTTTCAGCCCGGGCGTTGGGCGGGGCTACCACCCACATGACATGTCGGAACCTCATTGGCCAAGACCATTAGCCCTTTGAAATTGGTTTTTTTTCCACGCCACCACATCCACGCCCTACCATACCCCTTTGAAATTGGCTTTTTGTCTTGGGTGCCCCATACTCCACGTATCGCACCATGCCCCAACCCACGCCCCACCACACCCCACGGTCTAAGTATATTTGTTTCAAAGGTTTTTTTATATGTGTTGTTTAGTGGTTTTTTTATATGTGTTATGTGGTTCTTTTATATATCTTATGTAACTTGCGTTTGTTTTTTATTGATGTAATTCACGTGTCAGTATTTTTTTTTATCATATCAACATTTTTTTTCTCTATGGGTTGCTGTAACGAGTGTAGGTGACGTAACAAAATAAAACAAAACCGATACCGATCAAATTCCCGCCGTGTTGGTATATTTTTTTGTTATATCATGATTTTTTTTCTATTTGTTACTATAACAAGTGTCAGTGTCGTAGTTAAACGAACTGATACCCACCCACCACGCAACGCACGAATTTAATAACCCTAGTTATTTCTATTCTTCCAAAGTTTCTACAGTTCACATTTTAGGTAACAAATTAAATTATTTAAGAAAAAAAGAATCAGATTTCAATACTTTTATAGTCGAATAATATTATCTTAGAGACTCGTATGGCTAAGTTGGTCCTATAGAAAACCATTAAGTCAGTTCATTTTTTCATGAGTAAACTGCAATTTTACCCCCTGGGGTTTAGGTCAATTGGCACTCTGACCCCCTCTAACGAAATAATTGCAATTCCCCCCCCCCCCCTGTAACACCCCGAAAAAATGTAAAACTTTATATTAGAATTATAAAGTGTAAAATAAACGAGAATAAGCTAACTAGGATAAATAACCCGGTTAGTTAGGAGTCTTGTAGTATCAAATAAACGGATGGAAAACTCCTAAATCATAAAGAAAACAACAATTGAGGGACTAGAATGGTTAAACTTGAAACTTGGGATATTAAAACAAAAGATATTACACCAAACACACACAAGAAGTGTGTGTCTGGTCGTTCTCTGCACAGGGGCGACATAAGGGTTTCCCCACAACCCTAATTCAATCGATTTCCATCAAATTGAAGCTCCTAATCAGTCTTAAATCAAGTTTCAAGCACGAATTAGTGATCACCTCACTGAAGGGATTACAAGGTATGTGAAATTCTAGTGTTTTGATTCATCTCAAGTTCTAGGTTAATTATGAAAAATCAAAATTTAGCTTGATTGTGTCTTGCATGAATGTAATTAGAAGATATATGGTGTCTAGGGATGAACCCTAGGTGAAATCTTGTTAAAAGATTGCATGATAATTATAGAGTTTATAATCACCATTGTAAGTGATTAATAAACTTGAAGGAAAACTTGATAAACCCTAGAATTATGATCTTGTTCTAACATAAATATGAAATTAAGAATAAATTTCAGAAATATTGATGATAAGACATGTGTAGAATCAACTAATTGAAGTTAGTTTAGATAATAATTGCAAGTCAGGAACTTGGTTTTGTTTAAGTAAAAATCTGACCCGCTAGGTGTTTGATGAAACGCCTAAGTGAGGGTTAAAATGTTAAAAGATTGGTAAAAACGCAGATTTGATCATTGTAGAGAATTATGCGTTAAAGCTTGTGAAAGAGTTCTAAACTTATTGTGAATTGAACTCTTTAGGCAAAGAATCCGGAACGTCAAGTGGACACGCCGGGGGAGATACACGCTTGAAGGGTGTGCTCTAAAGGTACGTAACCACGGTTTTGTTACGTTATGTTGTTATGTATTTTTACTAATAGACTTGAATTTAGAATAGAGTATGAATTTGGATGTCTAGTTGAAGTGACGAAGATCACTAGATAAGTAAATGGGTTAAATGTTAGTTAGAACAAGTTTGGTATGTTGTAAAATGGTGGTTCCCATTAAACAACCAAACGGGTTAAATAATGGTCGAATTTGTAGTGTTGAAGTGATTAAAACATCACTCATTAAAATTGAGTTATAAAAACGTAATCCATGGAATGGACGTGATACGCTAAGATTGACAAGCCCGGGAATGGGTAATTATGGTTAGAAACCAATGTCGATGAATTACGCAAGTATGTAACTTGATTCATTACATTGAGTAAATTTCGATAGTTAGCATATGTGTAGTTGAATTGTAGAATAAAAGTTGGGTTGACTTAAGGCGATAATGTTCGCTACATTGAATGAAAGGTCAAGAATTGGTTAGATCTCGTTGGTAGTCATCATAATGGAAGATTCCATAGATGAGCCAAACGGGTTAAATAATCAATTGATGCAAGGATAATGTGTCGTAATATGATTGGTAGATCTTTTGTTATTGATTTATAATTGACATATTAGAATACGGGTAATTTAGCATGTTGGATTGTTAGAATAAGAGATTCGAGATTTGGGTTTGGCTGAATTGAACAAAACAGCCAAAACATAAAGTTGCAGTGGCTACCGTAAGTTATGGTATCCACCGTAACTTACGGTAGAGATTAAAAGCTTACGGTGGCTCTTTACTGATTTACGGCAGATCAGAACATTACAGTGTCTACCGTAACTTACGGTAGATACCGTAAGTTACGGTAGAACCTAAACATCCTTGTTAAATTTCTCATATCCTAGCTAATCGAATCCGGTTTAAACGTAGTTTCGATTAAGCAATAATTTTTAAGAATTCTAACACTAAGTTTTGTTAAAAACCTCCAGTTTCAGGTATTGCAAGTATGTGGACAACGATCAAGTTGATGCTTCAAGAACCGAACACTAAACTTTTGGATGCTTCCGCACTAATTAATCCTAGCTAAACTATGTAGTTTTGTAATCACTACTGAATGGCTTATGTTTGAAACTAGTTATTTGACCATGTTAAACATTACGATGAATTATGACTTAGTCTACCAACTAAGTTTTTGTTAGTTAAATATTTTCTTTATCGATTTTACAATTCGTATGATTTAAATTAAATGAATTAAATGGACAGGTGTTACACCCCCCCCCCCCAAAGTTGATGTTATGTCGCAATTTTACCCCCTGCCGTCAAATAAGTTGACAAATGGAATGTGAAATGACTATGTTACCCTTTCATATTACCCCGTATTGTTTGTTTTACTCTGCAATATTACCCCCCAATGGTTTCTCTCTCTAGCTTCTCTCTCTAAAACTTTCTCTCTAACTGTCTGGCATGAACTAGCACCGAATTCCTCTCTTCTCTGCCCTTAATTCGTTGTTTGGATCCTGATGTGTTCAAATGTCACCTTCAAAAGGTGGAATCAATCCACCGCCCTCACTCCCTGACCCAGATTTGCAGCCTACTCCACCATGTTCATTGTCATAAACGAACATAAAAAGTTACCTTCATTACACAAGCAAACCCAAGAGCTTGAAATCCTGACAGATCTGATCCTACCCAGCTCACCAACCACTCACCCACCACCATCGCCTATCTATAAATATCACCACTCCCCATCCTCTTCCCTTCGTCTCAACCAATTCATCCTCTTCTTATCACCGGAAGAACGAAACCTACTAGTCTCCCTCCGTCGAGGCTCCGTATCTTCCATTTCTACCACCCTTTAACAGGTACGCCCCTGTTCCCCTTTACTTCCATTTGGACCTACGTGTTGTGTCGGTACGCCCCTGTTCCCCTTCACTTCCATTTGGACCTACGTCGAGGCTCCGTATCTTCCATTTATGTCAAGCTTCAGATTTGGGATACTGTAAGTGCTTTTTTTACATGATGAATCACTTTATCATCCAAAAAAATGAACAAATGCAAGTAAATGAACTGATGTAAGAACTGATGTAACCATGAGGTTGTTATTAATTTGGAAGTAAATTTTATCGTAAATAATGATTGAACAGAAAAAATGCTACGTATCGGAGGAATATGCAAAGTATGTGTAAAACAGAGATGTAACCGGTCAACATCGCCGCCGTGGCGACGACGGCGACCGCCGTATTCAGCCATACAACGCTACCTGATCGTCTCATTGCCACTGAAGCTTCAAATGGAATACAGAAAAACATCGCAGTTGATGTCGCCGGAGAAGAAATGAAGGAGAGCTTAATAGGTGGAGGGTAAGATTGCAGCGAGTGTGATATATTAGGGTGTTATTGTCACACCCCAACCGATGGCGGAAACATCAGGGCGTGGAACTGAGCGAAACAGATTATCCAGAAGTTTCCATAACAACTATAATTACCAATTATTTAAAGCAACACGTCCCATACCATGTCATAAAAGATAACATAATTATTACAGACAAGATCTAGTCAAATTGTTCTGTTCCGACAACTCAGATTTCAAAATACAGACAATTGTTTATTTGTTTCTAGACCTTTCCTAGCCTCGATTTCACAGCAAGCCAAGCATATAAACATCCTAAGCACCTGTCACATACGTTAAAGTAAAAGTCAATACACATAGTGTAAAGGTGAGCATACAAGTTTGATAATAGCATATAGAGTTCGAAATCGTTACGCATAACCAGCACGTACACAGTGTGAAATGAAGCACGTAAGTTATCGACATGAACCTATCAATACCAATGACTGCAGGTTGACTGCCCAAGGCAGTTCGTAATACACTCTCACCACTGTGAGCCATGTAACAAATTGTCCTTAACAACCCATGAGTGAACAGGTGCTGAGTCCAAACTATAGTACTATCGTTGCTAGGGCAGGTAGACAGCATTCCATGTGTAAACATAATAAACAAGCATTCATTAAGTCACGTATAACATACGGTAACGATTAGCGTTAAAGTATTGCGTAGTGTGTTCGATGTGATTTGGAATAAGTAACATATGTAACACCCAAAAGTGCGTAAAGCAAAAAGGGATCGAGTATACTCACAGGGATGATGGATTGAAGGGAGTGCTTAGAGTGAGATTAGCCTGATCAGAACGATAACATAACAATAAGAGATTCGTAAAAAAGAGTGAAGTGTCAGTGGATCGGATGGTACTCCGATCGGATGGCAATCCGATCGGGTGACAATCCGCTCGGATGGTCATTCGATCGGGTGACCTTTCGAGTGGATTGTTTCTTCCTTTGGGAAGGATGTGTTTGTGTATGATGGCTTGTCCTTTGAAGTTTTTGTTGTAGCATTTTGAAAACAGAGAAGTATCTCTACCTTTCAGGTCGGTCGACCGGACAGCAATCCGATTGGCGAGTCTTCTCAAATTGAGAACAAATTCTCAGCAGGACGGTCACTCGATCGGATGGCAACCCTTGCGCATTGAACATGTTGGAAATTGTTTAAGTATTGAAGTTTCAAAACATCACATGGTCGGATGGTCGGTCGATCGGGTAGCAACCCGATCGGACGGCGATCCGTTCGGTGTTCCAAAACTCTTGAAGTTTGAAATAAAAGTTATGTGTGGGGCCAAGGTGTAAGCCGATCGGGTGGCAACCCGATCGGGTGACAATCCGATCGGACAGTAGTCCGATCGGGCGACACTCCAACCTGGTCGACCTGATCGTCTTCTTCCTTGGTCATTTTGATGGTTTATCGTTTTATCGAGATGATTTGATAACGTATTATGTAACAACCCTCGGTAAAAACCAACACTATAAATAATATTTCCGCCACCCTATTATATCTTAAAATACCCTAATATGTCTTATAATACACCCCGTATGTGAAAACCGAGCCCGAAATACGTTATAGTATTTAAAATAAATTAAAAACAAGAAATTATTAAGTTTAGGCGGGCCGCGACAACCCTTGTTAATAGTTTACGCGGGCGGTATCGAGGTCAAGACTTGAATTCGTTAAATGTTAAGTTGAGGCGGGCTGCGTGAACCCTACCTCAACCTTACACGGGCCGCTAGAGACCCAAAAATGTGGCGCAGCCCTGGGCCGCCACGTGGCCCAACACCCGGACAAGCTAGTTGATGACCCAGCTAAGCTACGCAGTTGACCGGAGTCAACGCGGGCCGCGTAGACCTATGTCTACCCTTAAGCGGGCCGCGTGGAGACTAAGTTCAACAACTATAAATAGAGGGCATCAGATCTCTGTCGAACCCGCTCACATTTCAATTCTCAAATCTCATTTTCTGTAGAAGAGATATTATAGTCGGGTATTATACCCCTAATTAGCGAGGTTCTGCTCCGTTGTAAGTATTATAACCCCAGTTTCGTAATAGTTACGCTGCCCGATTGATTTAGGGTTCCGTAACAACTGTCGTGGTTCTGCCCGACGTAGTTGTTGGAATGCCGTCTCGGGGAGGGTATCATCAATATTTTCAAAGGGTTATGATACTAACCAATGTACATTTGTATAAATTATAGATTATATCCAGGAAACCCTCACGAGAAGTCTAAGATAGCAATGTGAGTTTATCCTCTTTTTGTTAACCTTTTTGGAATGTTTTACAAAACCTTAATTGTTTTACAATGTGATTAAGCGGTGATTGAGTCTTTTTAGTTCTTCAATTACTGCCGGTATTATGGGGTTTTGTATACAAACTTTATTACTTGCGAGTAGTAAGTCAGAATGACAGTACGTTACCATTGGACAACGAGTTAGCCAATGTGTAATATGACCCACAATTCAAGGATTGACAGTACTGAATGAGTAATTGTGTAGAAATAAACAATGTGATCGCTCTCAATACTTTGTTAATTGATAAAATGTTTCTTGATTAAACTGGGATTCACTCACCAGTATTTCCCGCTGACAAAATATTTTTAAAACATGTTTCAGGTAACACAATGTGAAAGCCAACTGGGAAAAAGCAAGCTCGAGAGCACTGACGGCTTGGAAAATAAGTGGCTATAAAAGTTACCTAAAAATACGATGTTTTAAATTCAATAAAATAGGGTTTGTCCCTATAAATGTACTGTAATAAGAAACTTGGGTTTTGCCCATGTGTTTATTAATATCAAATATGGTGGTTTTACTCTGATAAACATTTCCTAACTACAGTCCTGATGTAAATTCCGCCGCGACATGAGTCGTCAGTTGTCTGATTCACCTAAGAGTGAAGGTACTTCTTCACAGCCTGCCCTTTCTGGGTATTCTGCTGATCAGGAAGAAGGAGTGTTTGCTTTTAGAGCTCAGTTAGAAGAGCCATTCCCTCATAAGAAACGAGGATGGTTCAGTAAGGAAGCCTTTGCCCGTAGGATGAGAATGCGAAAGTTGCAACAGCAAAGAGTTTTAGCAGCCGCTAAGCATAAAACAGATACCTATACACAGGATATGCTTAATAGAAGCCTAGCTAATTTTCATATCTTAGCTACAACTGCTGCTGACCCGAGTCTGGAACAACTAGTAGCCCCACAACCACAAAACCCAGAACAACCCATGGAAATAGAAAATCCGGAAAACCAAGTGGAGATGCATGACTTTAACCCAGAAGAAATCCCTAGGATACCTGCACCAAATCCCCTAAACCCAAATTACGACCCCTGGTGGGACACTTTGTGCAACGTTACCCTATCCATGAAGACACACCCATACAGAACATAGAAGCCTATCCAGGTATGGACCCTTTAGATCCCTATTACCACGATGAATATATTAGGGAGATCTTAGAAGATTCTTACCGATTTCAGGCACTTTCACCCCCATATCAGGAACCCGCACCCCAGATTCCAAACCCAGTCCGAGAACCTGCACCCCCAATGAGTGCAGAAAACGTCCAAGAACTTAGGACTTTTGGGGAGGAAATTTTAGAAAGCAGTGAGAGAATGCGTCAGGTGGGAGAGCGTCTCGTATGGAAATACGATGAGCGCAATATGGATTTTTGGATAAATCCATATCCGTGAATGTGAGAATGGAGGAAACGGTAGTAGTAATAATAATAATAAAATAAAAATAAAAATAAAATATGTGTGTACGGATGCATAGTACTATTAGTGTAATTTTCTTTCCGTTGGTATTGTAATCTTTATTTCAGTACTTGATGTGCTAAAAGTGGTTAATTAAAAACAACTAAAATTACCCTAATTCTAGACTCTCTAAGTTTTAAATTTATAAAACTAAGACTCTCTAAACCCTAAACCACACGACCGGCAAGTGTACCGATCGATGAAGTATAGCCTAAGGAAGTCCGAGTATCGAACCCAAGAGACTCTACTGATTACGCTAATGACTCTATCTTGACTTAGACTGACACGGACTTAACTAAATGTTTGTTGATTGGGGGGGGGGGTTCTAAAAATCCTAAGAATGCAAATAATGAATACTAACTAGACTAGACGAACTAGACACGAACTCACACGAAGACTTTGACCAGTGGGGAATGAAGACTACCTAGGCTAGACGCAAGCTAAACTCAGAATGGATCTCTATTCGATGATTTTGTGGTGTGGAACCGGGATCTTAAAATTCTCACCTCTCGGGAAATCTAAGGACCCCTAATCCTTCTCAAGAGCACGCTAAGATCCCCTAAAGGTTGTTAAATTACCGGTTTTCTAGATTTCCTTACAGTCCTCTAGTTTCTTGAAAGTGCCTATATAAAACGCTCTACCTTGCAGCGCGAACGTCTAAAGCGACAATGGGTTCTAATCTTGGCTTAATAGACAATGGAATGTTAAGTCCTTATAACTAAACGAGACCTATTAATATCCTCGAGCCTTTCCGCGACGAGTTTAGCAGCACACTTGATTTTATTAAATTACCGAATATTACTTCTAAGGTTACTTGTGCACTTTTCACCCTAAAGGATTAATGACCTATTACGTGATATAGACAGTCACCTAAATCAAGAACCCTAGCACAACCCTATTACGTGATAAAGACCGTCACCAAGGATTATACAAAGCAATAAACAATAATAAAATAATCACAAGCACACATATGCACCAAGTTAAATTCCCAAAGCTTTTATAATACAAGAATAACCACAACCACGCCAAAAATCAAATAAAGACCCAAACTTTATTAAGCTATAGTCATAACCTAGGTAGTACGAGAAGTTTAGCCAGTAATCATATCAATAATCATAGAAACAATCATGGTCAAAACAGAATTCATCATTAAACAATAAAAAACAAACAAGAAACGAATGAACAAGATTGTATAACCCGTTATCTTCGATCCCGAGTGCTCCCGAATGCTTCACGATGATTCCTAGCTTCCCGAGCCTTCAAAACCTTCTAATCAGCCTCTAAACTCGACCAAAGAACTCTAACTTCGTCCCCAAGTTCGTAATTGATGTCCTCCTCCCGGCTGTGATAATCATGATCCTTTATAATTCCCCAAAACCCTAAATCCGATTGCTGTTAATGAT
Organism: Helianthus tuberosus; assembly: GCA_030545235.1. Taxonomy (NCBI): domain Eukaryota; kingdom Viridiplantae; phylum Streptophyta; class Magnoliopsida; order Asterales; family Asteraceae; genus Helianthus; species Helianthus tuberosus. The sequence continues at coordinate 46,387,846 of CM060440.1, forward strand.
CTGTTTGCGTAATAACACCTCTCGCGGCCCGCCTCCACTTAAACGATCATATACGCGGGCCGCGCGCCTCACATAATCCAGAAACATATATTGAGTTGATGCGGCCCGCTTCCAGATGTCTTAGTTAGTTCATGCGGGCCGCCTGGAACCTTCAGAACTGCATTTTTCACTCCTTTTCAACTCCCGAGCTTCCGGTTCTTGACCCGACACTTTCTCTTATCATATTTTACTCGTTTCTTTCACGTTTCAGCTCCAATTACCTGAAAACACAAATAAATCAAAAGCAAATACAATCTAAACTAAAACGACACTAAATCTAACTAAAACCGAACAAACCTAGACGCGAATAAAGATGTATTTTACAATACATCAAATATCCCCACACTTAACCTTTTTTCCGTCCTCGAAAAAGAATTATGCAAACGGAATCATAGTCGGAATAATTGAACGGGCCAAAGTATAAGTTATTTTAATAAAATCGAAACTCGTGTTAGCCGCGATTGCAAGTATATCGATCCACTTAAACTCAACCCGGTTCCAATCCCTTATCATACAATTTAGTTCAAGTTCGGTCAATCTACCTAAGGTCTCACGCTAAGAATTGCAAGTCCACCTAATCCCCCCTCAAGCTTATAGGACAAAAGGAACAACCACTGGGTTATTTCCTAACCGTTTTATACCAAGATAAAGAGAGTTTAAAATCAAATCTATTTTTCCATTTTTTTTTCATTTTCTATTTTTTTCATTTTTCTCTTTTTTTTTTCTTTTTTTTTTCTTTCTTTCGTGAGACTAGACGATGCTTTCCCTAACCAAGCGGTATTCCGGCTGTAGAGTCGCTATCCCCAACCACAGATTACATAGGTTTCGGTACTTTTATTCGGCAAGGCGATTTCACACATCCCAGAGGCATTCCGGCTGTAGAGTCGCTATCCCCAACTCGGATTACATAGACCTGTGCTACTTTCATTTAGTTTCTAGCTCACTTTTTATTCTATTTTTTTTCAACGAGATAATGACCAAAAACTCTAACGATCTTAGCTTATAACGGCATCCCTTATACTATTATTGGCGGTTTCAGTTTCTCCACTCTCCCTAGATGAGAACCCACTAGTAGACCGACAATTAGGTATATTTAAGATCAAAGGAACCTAGAACCGAACCGAGCCTACCCGCGCATCCCAAACTAGACACAAGCACGATTATTTAAATCTCATATTATCATTATTTGAACCCGAACAAAAACCCGACTTTTCTATCATTTTCCGTTTTTATTTTGCAAACTTCTCATTTCAAAAGACATTTTCTATTTTTTTCATTTTTTTTTGAATTTTCAATTTTTGAATTTTTTAATTTTTTATGACTCAAGACTCACTAACTAACCACTAAACGAAAGTTTCCCATCCCCACACTTAAACTCTACATTGCCCTCAATGTAGGATGGAAACCGACTCAAAAACTAAAAATAAATAAGAAATAAAAAACATAAGGGCAAATCGGAAAGGACTTAGCTGGTTTAATTCATGCGTAAGCTCCAAAATCTCGTCCAATCCAGCTCGATCGTATAGCATTTCGTTCGCGATCGGCTTTGACACTGACTGACATGCTTGATAAATGCCTTGAAATTCGATCAGCAGCTCCAAAATCACCCGAATGGAGATTGAGTACGGGTGGCACATATTCGAACCTGCATTAACAAAAACAAGCAAAATACCAAAGCAATACCGACTCGAAACACAAAATGACTCAAAAACTACTAACTTAGACGCATGGTACAAAATAAAATACTCAAAGATACACCACCGAATTACCATCTTACCCCCTCCCGGCACTTTGCTCGCCCTCGAACAACCCAAGTGCCAAACCTAACCAAGTGTGGATGCAACGGATAACGGGTTGAATGTTTAATGAAAAATCACATTTTAATTTCTTAAAAATATGCAACCCGTTTCCCCACACTTAAGATGGAAATAAACCCGGTAACAAACGACTCAACTACAACAACAACAAATGCAAGAAACATACCTGAACGTCGACTCGAACCAACCCGAATGATAATGGTGATAAATGGATGAAAATGGGTCGAATATGGATGACGGATCGAAATAGCTGAAACCATTGGGCTTGACCAGCCCGTTGTCAACCTTAGTGGGCTCGCGGCCCGCATGGATGATATGAACAAGTTGAAGCGGGCCGCTTCAACTTAACAACCGTCAAAATTTCTAAGATCCGCGCGGCCCGCCTGAGATAAACAATATAACCTATGCGGGCCGCCTGAACAGCAGACAACAGCAAAACGACTTACAGCAACAGCAAACGTGCAGAATGTGTTTTTCTTTTATTCCCAAATTGCCCCCTGCATGTATTTTGTCGTTTTTAACATTAAGCGGACCTGATAATCTGCTCGGGTGTCGTTTCCGCCTTCGTGAATGTGATGCAACCTGCAAAACACTTGACAAAAACACAAAAGACGTAAAAATACGAAAAATGACGCAAAAGACGCTAAAACACATAAAGACTAAACGAAAGACATGACGCGAACAATGACTCAAAATACAAACTCTACAAGTGGGTCACAACTATTCACGCACTCACGGCGGATCATACAAGCGCAGTTCACCTTCTAACATCGCCCGCACCTTACGGGCTGTAGCACTATCATTCCTAACATCGCCCGCATCTCTTCCATCTCTCTCATATTCTCTCGACTCGTCATCTGGCGGTTTGAATCTAGATGTTTCATATCGACTCTCCTATCAGGTGGATCCCCACACTTGGGTTTTAACACCTTTTCTAGACTCGGCTCACTTACTACCTTTTTCTCGTCTCTCTCAGTCTTTTCACTATCCTCTACCGACGCTATCGCCTCAACGCTCTCACTCGGCCCTCTCGCATTATTCACCTTGAAAACTACCGACTCATCCTGTAACACCCCAAAAACGGGTTTGGTAATCAAGCCACATTAATAGTGACGACGGGTAAAATACCGTTAGTGGTAAAAATTAACCCGGTAAATATTAGGTTTTTAAATAAATTATCCTAATATTAAATAAAAGTTATACAAAGGCTTATGGATAAATAAAGTTTTTAAAAGGCCCGAGTTGACGGGACCTAAAATAAACTTAGTCGTAAATATTCCCGAACCCGCTAAGCTAACTAGGAATGTTTGACCCGGTTAATAAGAGGGAATATGGATTGTGAATAAGTAGGTTATAACCTACTTGATAGATAACAAAACTTGAGGGGCTAAAGGTGGAATAATCTAAAAGGTTTATTTATTAAAAACAAAAAAAATAATAAAAACACACCACACCTAGTGTGTGCGTGTGTGAGTTCGACCAGGAGAAAGCTCAGGGAGCTCAAACCCTAACTTCCACAACTTGATCAAATTGAAGCCTAAATCAAGAGCCAAATCACTGCATGAACACAAATTCGTGATTACCTAATCATGGGGATTACAAGGTATGTTGAAATTTATGATTTGGTGATACTTTGAGATTATGATGAACAATCATAATCGAAATTCTGGAATGAATCTTGAATCTATGAGTGTTATTGTGATTATATCTTGGTGTAGAAACAAACCCTAGTAGAAAATTGGAAGAATTGTTGTCAAAACTAGGGATTTGATAATTACCCTATTATGAGCTAAGTGGGTTTTGGTTGAATTGATGAAATTGATGTTCTAATGGTGTTTATAAACATCACACTAATTCATATGAATGAACTACTTGAACAAATTAGAGATTTTGTTAAGAGTTCATAAGTAACTAGAAGTGGGTTTTGTTAGATATGATGAAATCATGAAGAACTTGAAGTAATATCACTTGTATGTGATTAACAAGTAAACTAGGAAGTGGGTTTTTATGTAGTAGTAAAGATGATGATAAGTTTATGTTTAAAATCATCATATTTGATAATAGAAACAAGGCACTCAAACAAATTAAGTGATTTGGGAACTTGTTCATACATGATTGAAATGGGTTTGAATGTTATGATGAAATTGGTAGCCATGTTCATGTAACTAAGTGTATAAGATCATGTTAGCTACTAATTGATAGATAGAACTTGAATGTACATTTATATGCTAAGGGACGTTTGACTTTTAGTAGTCAAACCGACCATTAATAAGATCGAATGGTAATTGTGATAGAAAATATGTAAGATGGAATAGTCATAATTAATGATGACTAATATAACCGTCTTACGAATTATGATGATAGTTTGATGCTTGACAAGCTAGGTGGAGGCTTGGAAAGGAAGCGGGTCAAACGAAGCAAGAATGACGGAAAATCATAATTCGGATGCAAGGTAAGTATATCTTACACTAGTCATATATTTATAATAATCTTTCGTTGTATTAGTTGCGAAAAAGAAGAATACCTAAATGAGATATGATGTTCCGGCGTGTAGTCGTACGGAACAAGAAAATCAAATATGACAAGAAAACATAGTGATGGCTAAAAATGAGTTAAATCGATAATTCGATCATATTATGACGAATGAAACGGGTACTTTTAATCGTTATCATATAAGATTAATCATAATAGCCATTAAGGGCGAAATGGTAATTTTGACAATATTCGACAATTTGACAATGGTAATTGGTCATTTATACCAAACGGGTCAAAAGGTGAAATTATCACTCTTTGACAATATCGATTAATGGGTTGTCAAGTTGTATGATTTTAGGAAATAAATAGCACATGGATGCCTACATCGCTATCACTTAGCAATCACTAAAGGAAGGTATTGATCCGAGCCAGGTATGTATAATGATACAACTCATCATGTAGAATGTGGAGTTCTATAAGAGTTAGACAAGGTTAAAACATAGACATTTGGTTATCTTTTAGGTAAACCGAATAAATTTAGTTACGATTGTAACGTTTTAGAAACATAATGGTTTCTAAACAAGACTATAGTTAAAAAGTCGGATTTTTGGGTCAAACATGTACTAGAAGTCCTTCGTCGTAAAAGAAGGACTAAAATTGACTAAAACGCCCTTGTAAGCGAAATTGAGCAAACGCACCATAATGGTTGGTTGGAAATAAGTGATAGGATGAAATAAATACTTTGAATACGTATGAAAAGCGAAAGATGTAAAATATTGGTTCAATGACTCTATAAATAGTCTTTGCCGTAAAATAATGATTTGAAGGGTAAAATTTGGATTATATGGATCACCACATTAAACCCACCATAAATATAGTTGTAGTGGGAGATATTAGGATAACAAATGTGGTGATGGAATGCTAGAGGCAATCGAATGCGATTTTAGGATCGAAAGTGCTTAAATACCCTTAACGGGTCAAAATAGAAGTATTAGCGAAACGGGTTAAGAATGCGTAATAACCCGTGATTTGAACCTTGTGCAATAGGAAATAATCATAATAATTTGTTTACAAAAGAAACAGGGGTCACAAACAAGTTTGTTAGATGAAATTACGAACGGGTCAAAATTTGGTATAAAGGGTAATAAGCCGAAGACTTAAAAGTCTTAAATTTTGTTAATCCGGATGTTGGATTTTAACTCCATTTGATGGGGGATCAAATTACAAACATGTAGGAAGAAACGGTAGGTCAAACGGATAAGCGGTTTGAAAGATACGAAAGATTCCGCGTCAAATTACGGCAAAAATGGAAAAACTGATGCAGGGTCCACCGTAAATTACGGTGGAACCGTAATTTACGGTGGAGTTGAAAAGTGTTACGGCAGCCCCCTACTGGTTTACGGTAGGGGCATGCCAAACCAGGGGTCACCGTAAATTACGGTTCCAACGTAATTTACGGTGGAGGCTAAGTTGAAAATTTTGTTTTTGTTATCAATTGTTTCTCGGACTCGTTTAGACACGTTTTAAGCCCTGTATGACTAAAGCATTTCATGTTTATGAAATGTAGGTACACCTTGGATGCCGAAAGACGATCAAGCTCAACGAAGAACCGAACACGATAAAGACACACGCTTCCGCACTTTGATACATTGTAAATTCTAAACAACGAATTCAACCACATTATGTAGAATAACTTATGATTTGTAAAAGTTTTAATAAACTCGTATTTCCAAATGTTTATGTAATCTTAATTACATGATTGTTTTACGTAAAATTTACGTTAAACCTTGATTTATAAGAACGGGTGTTACAAGTTGGTATCAGAGCCTTGGTTTAAGAGATTCGAGTATGGTGGGGAGGAACCATGCTTGGACTTAAACCTTATGCTCTTGACAAAGAATAGTGTTCGGTTCGAAGCTTGATCGCAAATCCGGTAAGTACAAGTATGTCAATAGTCTAGCATGCTAAAGTGTTGTAAACAACACATAGGGCTATCGTGTGATACACGTTACCCCAATTAAAATGATTGGTATAGTTGACGAAAATACGCGCGTTGACGCATATAGTAGAAAAAAAAAGCCTTGTATTATAATACGGGCGATTATCGAAGTTGACGTTACTAACTTTGTGAATGTTTTAATTGAAGGACACTCGCGTTTGAAGACGACGAGAGTCAAATAAATTGTGGATATGATGATGGAACGGTCCGAAGCATGACGAGAGGAGCATGCTCACCGAGGACTAAATCGCGTAACGACCGCGAACAAGGTTAATGGCAAGGAACGCCCGTTGGGGCAAACATTTCCAGGTGCACATTTTAAATAATTGCACAAATAGTAATATGCAACAAATAAGTAGAAATTGAAAGTTGCATATGTAGATTGAAAACTTGGAAAAAAAATCCGAATAGAGAAAGTATTCGGGATATTGTTTCCAAGAGAAACAAATAGAGGTGTTACTTACATAGGGCGTGATGTGAAAACTATAAAAAGGTCATGTGTGTCATGTGTTAATCGCTTACTCTGGCCAAGTAAGTAGTGACATATGATACCATGAGTTTCTTATAGCGGACACATTTACATCCGATGTAGTAAGGACGGAGTGAACGGGACTAATTAAAAAGTACCCAAATGAATCAGATAAGCAAAATATTTGATAATAGTGTAAACGCACAACCGAGTGACGGAAGCGTATTACATTAGGATAATGAGCCCGAGTGAAGGGACAAAGAAGCATGTAAAATGATTTCGACAAGTATTGGGAGGGAGTGTACTTACACTCGAACCCAGAAAACGCAAGCATGTAAAATGATTTAGACAAGTATTGGGAAGGAGTGTACTTACACTCGAACCCAGAAAACGCAAGCATGTAAAATGATTTAGACAAGTATTGGGAAGGAGTGTACTTACACTCGAACCCAGAAAACGCAAGCATGTAAAATGATTTAGACAAGTATTGGGAAGGAGTGTACTTACACTCGAACCCAGAAAACGCAAACATGTAAAATGATTTAGACAAGCATTGGGAGGTAGTGTACTTACACTCGAACCCGGAAAATGCGAATATGTCCCTTAACGGGTCGTTTTTGTAAAACGTCAAACGTAAGGACAAAGTCAGAAAATTCCGCCCGGAAATAAACAAATGAATCCTTAGACTACGGTCAAGGTCAACTAAAGCTCATAAGCGAAAATATACAATTTTAAACATAGCAAGTCATGCTTTGAAGCTATATATGAATATATATATACATTTGAATGTAGATACAAATAAAAGATGATTTACGGGATCATCATAACCTACGGGATTAAACACGGTGTTAAGGTCTACGGGACCAGAATGACCCTTGGGTCACGTAAAGAAAAGGAAATGAACCTTAGTGTTTTCAGTAAAAAGGGGGTGAAGACCTAAGGAAATAGCCTATGAGGCTACGTGAAGGAACCTACGGGTTACTTAACAAAGCGAGAGAACCAGTTGAAAATCCCAGCATAAAACTAAGACTGTAAAAGAATAAATTACAGACTGTCAGTGTCCTGTTACGAATAATTGACGAAAGATAAAGAGAAGATCCTAAACTAAAACCTTGGTTTTAGTAAGAAATAACGTTTTTACGAATGAGAATCCTGATAGGAAAATTGAATATTAAGCATGAAAGGTTCAAGTCTTGACACCGATAGGCGCAAGACGTTATATTCAAAAAGTGATATTTCGGAAGGGAAATTTTGGATATAAATTAAACATGATGTAACACGATCACGATCAAGAAAGGTAATGTGAAGTAGAATCACATTATTACCAAGCAAGCGGTAAAAAGTAACTGGACTAATAAGTCTAAGTAGTGAGACCGGTCAAGGTCATTTAAATAAATTTGGTTTGCTGGTAAGCGGTAGGTTCGGTATGACTGAATCGAATAAATAAATTTGAAGACAAAAGGAAATTTGCTGCTAAAAGTGAAAAGATTTCACTAAAGACCTTTAAACGGGTCAAAGTTACGGATTCATAAGGAATTCGATAGTATATGAAAGCGATGGATATCGCTAAGTTAACTAAACTAGTGGAAATAACGAGATTACGTTATTTCAAGTTACATTATGTCATATGAGGTACGTAGAGGTTCTGTAACCAAAAAGACATTACCGTAATTCTTCTAGTAATGCTAACAATTGGTTAAAGTATGAGTAATGCTTAAGAGATTACTCAAGTCAAACGCATTGAGTTTAGAAACTCAATGAACTATGTAAGCAAGGTTTCGAGGACGAAACCTCTTTAAGGGGGGTAGACTTGTAACACCCCAAAAACGGGTTTGGTAATCAAGCCACGTTAATAGTGACGACGGGTAAAATACCGTTAGTGGTAAAAATTAACCCGGTAAATATTAGGTTTTTAAATAAATTATCCTAATATTAAATAAAAGTTATACAAAGGCTTATGGATAAATAAAGTTTTTAAAAGGCCCGAGTTGACGGGACCTAAAATAAACTTAGTCGTAAATATTCTCGAACCCGCTAAGCTAACTAGGAATGTTTGACCCGGTTAATAAGAGGGAATATGGATTGTGAATAAGTAGGTTATAACCTACTTGATAGATAACAAAACTTGAGGGGCTAAAGGTGGAATAATCTAAAAGGTTTATTTATTAAAAAAAAAAAAAAAAAAAAAAAAACACACCACACCTAGTGTGTGCGTGTGTGAGTTCGACCAGGAGAAAGCTCAGGGAGCTCAAACCCTAACTTCCACAACTTGATCAAATTGAAGCCCAAATCAAGAGCCAAATCACTGCATGAACACAAATTCGTGATTACCTAATCACGTGGATTACAAGGTATGTTGAAATTTATGATTTGGTGATACTTTGAGATTATGATGAACAATCATAATCGAAATTCTGGAATGAATCTTGAATCTATGAGTGTTATTGTGATTATATCTTGGTGTAGAAACAAACCCTAGTAGAAAATTGGAAGAATTGTTGTCAAAACTAGGGATTTGATAATTACCCTATTATGAGCTAAGTGGGTTTTGGTTGAATTGATGAAATTGATGTTCTAATGGTGTTTATAAACATCACACTAATTCATATGAATGAACTACTTGAACAAATTAGAGATTTTGTTAAGAGTTCATAAGTAACTAGAAGTGGGTTTTGTTAGATATGATGAAATCATGAAGAACTTGAAGTAATATCACTTGTATGTGATTAACAAGTAAACTAGGAAGTGGGTTTTTATGTAGTAGTAAAGATGATGATAAGTTTATGTTTAAAATCATCATATTTGATAATAGAAACAAGGCACTCAAACAAATTAAGTGATTTGGGAACTTGTTCATACATGATTGAAATGGGTTTGAATGTTATGATGAAATTGGTAGCCATGTTCATGTAACTAAGTGTATAAGATCATGTTAGCTACTAATTGATAGATAGAACTTGAATGTACATTTATATGCTAAGGGACGTTTGACTTTTAGTAGTCAAACCGACCATTAATAAGATCGAATGGTAATTGTGATAGAAAATATGTAAGATGGAATAGTCATAATTAATGATGACTAATATAACCGTCTTACGAATTATGATGATAGTTTGACGCTTGACAAGCTAGGTGGAGGCTTGGAAAGGAAGCGGGTCAAACGAAGCAAGAATGACGGAAAATCATAATTCGGATGCAAGGTAAGTATATCTTACACTAGTCATATATTTATAATAATCTTTCGTTGTATTAGTTGCGAAAAAGAAGAATACCTAAATGAGATATGATGTTCCGGCGTGTAGTCGTACGGAACAAGAAAATCAAATATGACAAGAAAACATAGTGATGGCTAAAAATGAGTTAAATCGATAATTCGATCATATTATGACGAATGAAACAGGTACTTTTAATCGTTATCATATAAGATTAATCATAATAGCCATTAAGGGCGAAATGGTAATTTTGACAATATTCGACAATTTGACAATGGTAATTGGTCATTTATACCAAACGGGTCAAAAGGTGAAATTATCACTCTTTGACAATATCGATTAATGGGTTGTCAAGTTGTATGATTTTAGGAAATAAATAGCACATGGATGCCTACATCGCTATCACTTAGCAATCACTAAAGGAAGGTATTGATCCGAGCCAGGTATGTATAATGATACAACTCATCATGTAGAATGTGGAGTTCTATAAGAGTTAGACAAGGTTAAAACATAGACATTTGGTTATCTTTTAGGTAAACCGAATAAATTTAGTTACGATTGTAACGTTTTAGAAAAATAATGGTTTCTAAACAAGACTATAGTTAAAAAGTCGGATTTTTGGGTCAAACATGTACTAGAAGTCCTTCGTCGTAAAAGAAGGACTAAAATTGACTAAAACGCCCTTGTAAGCGAAATTGAGCAAACGCACCATAATGGTTGGTTGGAAATAAGTGATAGGATGAAATAAATACTTTGAATACGTATGAAAAGCGAAAGATGTAAAATATTGGTTCAATGACTCTATAAATAGTCTTTGCCGTAAAATAATGATTTGAAGGGTAAAATTTGGATTATATGGATCACCACATTAAACCCACCATAAATATAGTTGTAGTGGGAGATATTAGGATAACAAATGTGGTGATGGAATGCTAGAGGCAATCGAATGCGATTTTAGGATCGAAAGTGCTTAAATACCCTTAACGGGTCAAAATAGAAGTATTAGCGAAACGGGTTAAGAATGCGTAATAACCCGTGATTTGAACCTTGTGCAATAGGAAATAATCATAATAATTTGTTTACAAAAGAAACAGGGGTCACAAACAAGTTTGTTAGATGAAATTACGAACGGGTCAAAATTTGGTATAAAGGGTAATAAGCCGAAGACTTAAAAGTCTTAAATTTTGTTAATCCGGATGTTGGATTTTAACTCCATTTGATGGGGGATCAAATTACAAACATGTAGGAAGAAACGGTAGGTCAAACGGATAAGCGGTTTGAAAGATACGAAAGATTCCGCGTCAAATTACGGCAAAAATGGAAAAACTGATGCAGGGTCCACCGTAAATTACGGTTCCACCGTAATTTACGGTGGAGTTGAAAAGTGTTACGACAGCCCCCTACTGGTTTACGGTAGGGGCATGCCAAACCAGGGGTCACCGTAAATTACGGTTCCACCGTAATTTACGGTGGAGGCTAAGTTGAAAATTTTGTTTTTGTTATCAATTGTTTCTCGGACTCGTTTAGACACGTTTTAAGCCCTGTATGACTAAAGCATTTCATGTTTATGAAATGTAGGTACACCTTGGATGCCAGAAGACGATCAAGCTCAACGAAGAACCGAACACGATAAAGACACACGCTTCCGCACTTTGATACATTGTAAATTCTAAACAACGAATTCAACCACATTATGTAGAATAACTTATGATTTGTAAAAGTTTTAATAAACTCGTATTTCCAAATGTTTATGTAATCTTAATTACATGATTGTTTTACGTAAAATTTACGTTAAACCTTGATTTATAAGAACGGGTGTTACACATCCTCCGCTCTAAGTGTGATTGTGCCTAAGAAGACATCGATAAGCACTTTAGAAGTGTTCAAGAACGGGCGCCCTAAAATCAACGGCACTTTATCATCGGCCTCCATATCTAGCACTACAAAATCAGCCGGAAACACAAACTTATCCACTTTCACCAACAGATTCTCTACTATCCCCCTAGGATACTTAACTGTCTTATCCGCTAACGAGAGAGTCATCCTAGTTGGCTTCAAATCACCAAGGCCTAGTTTTTCGTAAAATGAATATGGCATCAAATTAATACTAGCACCAAGGTCTGCCAACGCGTGGTTTTTAACATCACCACCAAACAAACATGGAATCGTGAATATGCCTGGATCAGTGAGTTTCTCAGGAAGTTTATTTAGGATCACAGCAGAACACTCTCCACTCAATGAATTACTCGAACACTCACCTACCCTATCCTTACGCTTGAGAAAATCCTTAAGGAACTTAACGTATTTAGGCATGGATCTCAGGGCCTCTATGAATGGAAGATTCACCTTCAGCTGGGTGAACATCTCAAGAAATTTCTCGTATTCGCTAGCATATAACTGCTGCCTAGCACGAGCGGGAAACGGAAGACGCGAAATATCAATCACTGGCGGTGGCCGAACCTTCTTCGACTGCTTCTCTACTGGAGACTTCTCGGCGTGTGCGGTACTTGCTGGGTCTAGCCTATGTTGCACCTTGCCTGGAGCCTCCATCTCAATCTCCTCATCTACCTCAGCATCACTCTCTTCTTCAACTCTCTCTCTCACAACCTCTCCTAGACTCATCCCACTACGAGTCGTAATAGCTTTCACAGAATGGTTAACAGGGTAAGTGGTACCTGAATACTGACCAGAAGGGGACTCTTTCAACTGCCTAGCTATATCCCCTACTGTTCTCTTAAGATATAAAAGAGTGGACTCTTGATTTTTAAGCTGAAGATCGTGACTCTTATTAATTTGATCCTGAGTTTGAATAAATTCAGTGAGGGATTTCTGCGTCGCCTGATTCTGTGTCAGCATCGCCTGACTTTGTGTCATCATCTGGGCGAACATCTCCTCCATCCTACTCATACCACCCTCTGAAGCCTTGCCACTACCTTGACCCTCTTGATACGACCCCCCACTAGCAAACTGACCTCCTGAACCACTATACTGACCACTCTGACCCGAACCACTACTCGTGTAAAGACCCGGCCCCCTATTTTGATACTGACCAGGGGGGTTCCCTGAAGAACGATAACTACCACTACTACCGCTACCCTGCCAGCCAGGGTTAAAACTATTATTACTACTGAACTGACCCCTAGACTGGCCTGCTATGAACTCAACCTGCTCTAACGTAAGTGTGGGACAATCAAGCGTGTCGTGACCTCCCCTACAAAGCTCACACCTATCAACTTTCTTCTTTATCTCATCTATCTCTCGCCTCATCTCCTCCCTCATGTCTTGCTTCACTCTCTCGACTGCAGCAGCTAGCGATGAATCCAAGCTAACTTGGTTTACCCCTCGACCGGCCGAGGAGGTATGAACAGGAATGGAAGTCCTGTTGGCAGTGCTATAGTCCATATCAGAATGTGCAAAACTCTCAAACAAATCATTGCACTCAATCACCGTCTTCTTTCCCATAAGCTGCCCTCCTGCTGAAGTGTCAAAACGTGCTCTAATCTCAGGAGTAAGACCATTATAAAACTTCTCAACCAATGCCCAGTCGGAAAACCCATGCTGCGAGCAACGAGAAAGAAGCGTCTGGAAACGCTCCCAAGCTAAGTGATATGGCTCATCAGGCTCCATACGGAAGGAGTGAATCTGATCACGAAGGCGAGATGCCTTGGCTGGCGGGAAGTATTTGGCTATGAAAGCATCGCGAAGACTAGCCCAAGTAGTGAAGGTGCCTGCGGGCTGAGAATCAAACCAGACGGCTGCGCGTCCAGCGAGAGAAAACGGGAAAACCTGAAGGTACCTAGCATCAAGATTGACACACTCTATGGAGTAGGTGCCACAAAGACGAGTGATGCGATTGATGTGGGCGGGTGCATCCTCGTCGTCACGACCATGGAATTGACATGAATTGGTGATGGCTGTCATGATGTAAGAAGGAATCTGCCAAGACCTATCATTCGCTATGTCGGGAAGGGTGATGGGTGAAGTGGCACCAGTGAAACCGGTGGTAGCCTGCTGGTAAACGGTGCGGTTCGCCATTTGAACTACGGGTGGAGGACTAGGTGTACGAGAACTGGAGGGTGGTGGGGAAACGTGAGGTGATGCCTTGGGTGTGAAATCGAAAGCGAGGGTGGACTCGATCGTAAACAGCTCAGGCGGAGGTCCCTGCGAACGCGTATGGGGCATCCACTACAAAACCGAATACTAGTACTTTGACTCCAACAACTGACTCACTAATCTAGAAAAGACACGAAAGCAAATATTTTTGGATTTTTATAATTTTTAGACTCCTATTACTCAACTAACACAAATAGCACAGAATATGTCAAGTAAGTCCAAACAAAGAAATCAACGCAATCGCCAAAGAATCCCCGGCAACGGCGCCAAAAACTTGATGTGCTAAAAGTGGTTAATTAAAAACAACTAAAATTACCCTAATTCTAGACTCTCTAAGTTTTAAATTTATAAAGCTAAGACTCTCTAAACCCTAAACCACACGACCGGCAAGTGTACCGATCGATGAAGTATAGCCTAAGGAAGTCCGAGTATCGAACCCAAGAGACTCTACTGATTACGCTAATGACTCTATCTAGACTTAGACTGACACGGACTTAACTAAATGTTTGTTGATTGGGGGGGGGGGTTTCTAAAAATCCTAAGAATGCAAATAATGAATACTAACTAGACTAGACGAACTAGACACGAACTCACACGAAGACTTTGACCAGTGGGGAATGAAGACTACCTAGGCTAGACGCAAGCTAAACTCAGAATGGATCTCTATTCGATGATTTTGTGGTGTGGAACCGGGATCTTAAAATTCTCACCTCTCGGGAAATCTAAGGACCCCTAATCCTTCTCAAGAGCACGCTAAGATCCCCTAAAGGTTGTTAAATTACCGGTTTTCTAGATTTCCTTACAGTCCTCTAGTTTCTTGAAAGTGCCTATATAAAACGCTCTACCTTGCAGCGCGAACGTCTAAAGCGACAATGGGTTCTAATCTTGGCTTAATAGACAATGGAATGTTAAGTCCTTATAACTAAACCGAGACCTATTAATACCCTCGAGCCTTTCCGCGACGAGTTTAGCAGCACCCTTGATTTTATTAAATTACCGAATATTACTTCTAAGGTTACTTGTGCACTTTTCACCCTAAAGGATTAATGACCTATTACGTGATATAGACAGTCACCTAAATCAAGAACCCTAGCACAACCCTATTACGTGATAAAGACCGTCACCAAGGATTATACGAAGCAATAAACAATAATAAAATAATCACAAGTACACATATGCACCAAGTTAAATTCCCAAAGCTTTTACAATACAAGAATAACCACAACCACGCCAAAAATCAAATAAAGACCCAAACTTTATTAAGCTATAGTCATAACCTAGGTAGTACGAGAAGTTTAGCCAATAATCATATCAATAATCATAGAAACAATCATGGTCAAAACAGAATTCATCATTAAACAATAAAAAACAAACAAGAAACGAATGAACAAGATTGTATAACCCGTTATCTTCGATCCCGAGTGCTCCCGAATGCTTCACGATGATTCCTAGCTTCCCGAGCCTTCAAAACCTTCTAATCAGCCTCTAAACTCGACCAAAGAACTCTAACTTCGTCCCCAAGTTCGTAATTGATGTCCTCCTCCCGGCTGTGATAATCATGATCCTTTATAATTCCCCAAAACCCTAAATCCGATTGCTGTTAATGATCTGTTCGCGTAATAACACCTCTCGCGGCCCGCCTCCACTTAAACGATCATATATGCGGGCCGCGCGCCTCACATAATCCGGAAACATATATTGAGTTGATGCGGCCCGCTTCCAGATGTCTTAGTTAGTTCATGCGGGCCGCCTAGAACCTTCAGAACTGCATTTTTCGCTCCTTTTCAACTCCCGAGCTTCCGGTTCTTGACCCGACACTTTCTCTTATCATATTTTACTCGTTTCTTTCACGTTTCAGCTCCAATTACCTGAAAACACAAATAAATCAAAAGCAAATACAATCTAAACTAAAACGACACTAAATCTAACTAAAACCGAACAAACCTAGACGCGAATAAAGATGTATTTTACAATACATCAGTACTAGTGTGTAATAAACGCATAGTATATGAAAATAGAGTACAAGTCGCAATGATCAACGTTTTTGGCTAGATTGCGTGTCATGTGAATTACGATATTATCTATTATCTTGTGATATTAATATGGGGTAATTGTTTAAAATTCAGATGGCCGACGAAGGAAATCTGAATAATGATAACCAGAGTAACATTAACGTGGTTAATGAGAATCCAAGCATCAATAACAATAACAATCAAGTGGATAATAGTGCTATCCAACACATAGTAGCACAAGGAATTATAGATGCAATGCCATTTATTCTTCAAACTGTTAAGGATGCTGATAATAAAAGTAAGCATAGCAGTAAGCGACCAATTGAACCAGAACACAGTGTAAACAATGGACCATTACTTCAAATGCCTATTCCCAAAAGAAGAAGAACCATGCCTTATGGTTGTTCTTATAAGGAATTCTGGTCTTGTAAACCAATGGAATTCTTAGGCAACGAAGGGGCCATTGCAACCTTACGCTGGATAGAAAAGACTGAGGCAGTCTTAAGAATAAGCAAGTGTGCTGAAGAAGATAAGATACTGTTTGCTTCTAATCTGTTTAAGAATGTAGCAATAGAATGGTGGAACACTATCCTCCAAACAAAAGGAAGTGATAGAACTTACAATATGGAATGGGAAGAATTTAAGGACAAGGTAGAAAGGAAATTCTGCCCACCTAATGAAAAGGAACAGATAGCAAACAAATTCCTAAATCTTAGGATGACTGGTGTGGATAGTAAGGGATACACTAAAATATTCTTTGAATATGCCAGAATAGTGCCAACTCTTGCTTCACAAGAACCAGTATTAATCTCCCGTTATATTTGGGGATTAATTGGAGAAATAAGACACGTAGTCAAGGCAGCTAGACCTCAAACTATAGAAGAAGCTGTAGAATTAATAAATACCTTGAGAGATGAATTAGTCCGTACCCAAGAAGAGAATCAAAGAAGGAACCTAACCCAGAAGTTGACACAAGAATTTCGTTCTATAAATTCTAACCGTTGGAAAAATATAGGCTCTACCTCTGCATCCTACTGTAGGTATTGCAAAAGAAAGCATTCCGGAAGATGTTCCATATACTGTAACTTTTGCAAAATATCGGGACACAAGGAAGAAGACTGCAGGAAGAAAAACAGCAGGATATGCTACAACTGTGGAGAACAAGGTCACATCAAGCCTAATTGCCCAAAATTAGCTCCAGCTCCAGATAACAAGAACACTAAAAATGCTAGAGCATTTGTTCTGACTGCAGATGAAGCCAAGATGATTCCAGATGTCATAGCTGGTACGTTTTTAGTTAATGATATTTTTGCTAAAGTATTATTTGACTCTGGTGCAAACCGAAGTTTTATTAATACATCGTTTTGCAAAATTTTAAATCAGTCATTAACTAAACTACCACATGAATGCTTAGTAGAGACAGCCAATGGAGAAACCGTTAGAATTTCTGAAATCTTGCAGGGAGCAAGCATAGAAATTTTAAATCAGAAATTTATTGCAAATCTTTATCCCATGAATCTGGCAGGATTCGATGTTGTTTTAGGAATGGATTGGTTAATAGCCAATAAAGCCAGTATTTTATGTGATCAAAAGTCAATACAAGTAAATTCACCAAAAGGTAAAACGATCACAATTAAAGGAGATAAAATCTTTAAGTCTACTAAATTTATCTCTGTGATGAAAACTGCAAGTTCTATAAGAAAAGGTTCTATAGTGTATTTGATTTCTATAATCACTAACACTAAAGGAAAAGAACTAAAGGACATTCCAGTAGTATCTCAGTTTTCAGATGTATTTCCAGAAGAATTGCCAGGACAACCTCCAGACAGAGAAGTTGAATTCAGAATCCATTTAATACCAGGAACATCACCGATTGCCAAAGCACCTTATCGGTTGGCACCTGCAGAAATGCAAGAATTGAAGAAACAATTAGACGAATTGTTAGAGAAAGGATTCATACAACCAAGTTCGTCGCCATGGGGAGCACCGATATTGTTTGTTAAAAAGAAGGACGGATCAATGCGTATGTGCATTGACTACCGTGAATTAAACAAGGTCACGATTAAGAATCGGTACCCATTACCAAGAATCGATGATCTGTTTGATCAACTGCAAGGAGCTCGATTTTTCTCTAAAATCGATTTAAGGTCAGGATATCATCAATTAAAGGTACAGGAAGAGGGCATTCCTAAAACCGCTTTTAGAACAAGGTATGGCCATTATGAATTTACTGTCATGCCATTTGGTTTAACCAATGCCCCAGCCGCATTTATGGACATGATGAACCGAATATGTAAGCCATATTTGGATAAATTCATAATTGTTTTCATAGATGATATTTTAATTTATTCTAAAAATACAGAGGATCATGCAAAGCATTTGCACGCACTTTTAAGTTTGTTAAGAAAGGAAAAGCTTTATGCTAAATTTTCAAAGTGCGAATTTTGGTTAGAACAGGTACAATTCCTTGGACATTTAGTTAATCATGAAGGAATTCATGTAGATCCAACAAAGATTGAGGCAATTACTAAATAGAAAATCCCTAAATCACCAACCGAGGTTAGAAGTTTCTTAGGATTGGCCGGTTATTATAGAAGGTTTATTCGAGATTTTTCTAGAATAGCCATTCCCTTAACTAAGCTAACCTGTAAATCTGTTAAGTTCGAATGGGGAATAAAACAAGAAGAAGCATTTAGAATTCTTAAGCAAAGATTAACCCATACACCCATATTAGCATTACCAGAAGGAGCCGAAGACTTTGTAGTCTATTGTGATGCTTAGGGCTGTAAACGAACCGAACGTTCAGCGAACAGTTCGTGAACCGTTCGGCGGGAAGTTCGTTTATGTTCGTTCGATAAGCTTAACGAACGAACATGAACAAAAAATTTCGTTCGATAAGCTTAACGAACGAACACGAACAAATGTCTCGTTCGTTCGACTGCGTTCGTGAACGTTCGGTAATATGTTCGTTCGTGTTCGTTCGTTTATGTATGTTCGTGTTCTGTTTTTTATGTATATTTTTCTAAAAGTTTTTAATGTTTTATTAATTTTTTACTTACCCCATATGTATTATTTCCCTCTCTCTGGCCCTCTCCCTCTTTTGATATCACGCTCCTTCATTCAGCTTATCTCCAATCGATTGAACCCAATATTATCCATCCCTTCAATCTCTAAATGGTTATATTTAACTACTTTCGTTGTGTACAATGTTTAAGATTAACGGTGCCTTTTTTAATTTTCAAAATTAAAGTTCATTTGTGTTCATTTGTGTTCGTTTGCGTTCGTGGTTAGTGTTCACGAACTGTTCGCGAACAACCAAAATTCCTTAACGAACGAACACGAACACAAACTTCTGTTCGTCATGTGTTCGCGAACAGTTCACGAACATCCAAATTTCCTTAACGAACGAACACGAACATAGCCTTGTTCGTGTTCGTTCGGTTCGTTTACAGCCTCTAAATTAGGTTATGGATGTGTATTAATGCAACGTCAAAAGGTTATAGCTTACGCATCTAGACAACTTAAGAATCATGAAGAGAATTATTCAACCCGTGATTTAGAATTAGGAGCTATAATTTTTGCTCTTAAGATTTGGAGACATTACCTTTATGGTAGTAAGTTTACCATATTCATTGATCATAAGAGTTTAAGGTATATCTTCAAGCAAAAAGAGTTGAATATGAGACAAAGACGCTGGATGGAGATGCTTAGTGACTATGATTGTGATATCCAGTATCATGGAGGAAAAGCAAATGTAGTGGCAGATGCTTTAAGCCGAAAATATCATGAAAAGCCAAAAAGGGTACGTTCTCTTAAATTAAATCTGCAAGTAGATTTAAATGATCAGATCAGATAAGAGAAGCACAAAAATCAGTAATCAAAGATGATTCTGAAAAATTAAAAGGTATGCTAAAATAATTGGAACAAGGAATAGATGGGATTTAGAGATTCCATAAAAACAGAATATGGATACCTAAATTAGGAAACCTGCGTCATCGTATATTAGAAGAAGCCCATAAGTCTAAGTATACGATGCATCCAGGAAGTGATAAAATGTACCAGGATTTAAGGAAAAAATTCTGGTGGATAGGAATGAAAAAGGACATAGCAGCCTATGTTTCTAAATGTTTAACTTGTTCACAAGTTAAAGCTGAACACCAGAAACCCTCAGGTTTGTTACAGCAATTAGAAATGCCAGTTTGGAATGGGAATTTATAACAATGGATTTTGTTACTAAATTACCCAAAACAAAGAAAGGAAATGATACAATCTGGGTGATTGTAGATAGGCTAACCAACTCAGCTCATTTCCTACCAATGAAGGAAACAAATAGTATGGAACAATTATCTAAGTTGTATGTAAATGAAATTGTTTCTTTACATGGCATTCCTTTATCAATTGTTTCTGATAGAGATAGTCGATTTACTTCTCATTTTTTGTCAAGTTTCCAAAAGGCAATGGGAACCAAGTTAAAATTAAGTACAGCTAGCTTATCATCCTCAAACGGATGGACAAAGCGAAAGGACAATTCAGACAATGGAAGATATGCTTAGAGCTTGTGTAATTGATTTCGGAGGTAATTGGGACGATCACTTAACTTTAATAGAATTTTCTTATAATAATAGTTATCACACAAGTATCAATGCTGCACCATTCGAAGCACTTTATGGACGAAAGTGTCGAACCCCAGTCTGTTGGGCAGAAATTGGGGAAAAGCAACTATCTGGACCTGAGATAGTACAAGAAACAACCGACAAAATTATTCAAGTCAAGGAACGACTGAAAGCAGCACGTGATAGACAGAAAAGTTATGCTGATAACAGGCGAAAACCATTGGAGTTTCAAGTAGGAGATAAAGTATTGTTAAAAGTCTCTCCTTGGAAAGGGATAGTAAGATTCATCAAACGGGGAAAGTTAAGTCCCAGGTATGTTGGACCTTTTAAGATTATTAAAAGAATAGGACCTGTAGCATATCACTACAACTGCCAGAGGAAATGGCAGGAATACATGATGTTTTTCATGTATCTAATCTTAAAAAGTGTTTAGCTGATGAATCATTAATAGTACCTCTTAAGGATATAGAGGTAAATGAACAACTCAAGTTTGTAGAAAGGCCTCTACAAATTGAAGACATGAAAGTCAAGAATCTCAAGCACAAGAGACTAGTTCTGGTCAAAGTGAAGTGGGATTCCAAAAGAGGACCTGAGTACACATGGGAGCTTGAATCTGAAATGAAAAGAAAATACCCGCACTTATTCCAGTAGATCTCGAGGACGAGCTCTAAAATAAGGTGGGGAGGATGTAACAACCCTCGGTAAAACCAACACTCTAAATAATATTTCCGCCACCCTATTATATCTTAAAATACCCTATTATGTCTTATAATACACCCCGTATGTGAAAACCGAGCCCGAAATACGTTATAGTATTTAAAATAAATTAAAAACAAGAAATTATTAAGTTTAGGCGGGCCGCGACAACCCTTGTTAATAGTTTACGCGGGCGGTATCGAGGTCAAGACTTGAATTCATTAAATGTTAAGTTGAGGCGGGCCGCGTGAACCCTACCTCAACCTTACGCGGGCCGCTAGAGACCCAAAAATGTGGCGCAGCCCTGGGCCGCCACGTGGCCCAACACCCGGACAAGCTAGTTGATGACCCAGCTAAGCTACGCAGTTGACCGGAGTCAACGCGGGCCGCGTAGACCTATGTCTACCCTTAAGCGGGCCGCGTGGAGACCAAGTTCAGCAACTATAAATAGAGGGCATCCGATCTCAGTCGAACTCGCTCACATTTCAATTCTCAAATCTCATTTTCTGTAGAAGAGATATTATAGTCGGGTATTATACCCCTAATTAGCGAGGTTCTGCTACGTTGTAAGTATTATAACCCCAGTTTCGTAATAGTTACGCTGCCCGATTGATTTAGGGTTCCGTAACAACTGTCGTGGTTCTGCCCGACGTAGTTGTTGGAATGCCGTCTCGGGGAGGGTATCATCAATATTTTCAAAGGGTTATGATACTAACCAATGTACATTTGTATAAATTATAGATTATATCCAGGAAACCCTCACGAGAAGTCTAAGATAGCAATGTGAGTTTATCCTCTTTTTGTTAACCTTTTTGGAATGTTTTACAAAACCTTAATTGTTTTACAATGTGATTAAGCGGTGATTGAGTCTTTGTAGTTCTTCAATTACTGCCGGTATTATGGGGTTTTGTATACAAACTTTATTACTTGCGAGTAGTAAGTCGGAATGACAGTACGTTACCATTGGACAACGAGTTAGCCAATGTGTAATATGACCCATAAGTCAAGGATTGACAGTACTGAATGAGTAATTGTGTAGAAATAAACAATGTGATCGCTCTCAATACTGTGTTAATTGATAAAATGTTTCTTGATTAAACTGGGATTCACTCACCAGTATTTCCCGTTGACAAAATATTTTTAAAACATGTTTCAGGTAACACAATGTGAAAGCCAACTGGGAAAAAGCCAGCTCGAGAGCACTGACGGCTTGGAAAATAAGTGGCTATAAAAGTTACCTAAAAATACGATGTTTTAAATTCAATAAAATAGGGTTTGTCCCTATAAATGTACTGTAATAAGAAACTTGGGTTTTGCCCATGTGTTTATTAATATCAAATATGGTGGTTTTACTCTGATAAACATTTCCTAACTACGGTCCTGATGTAAATTCCGCTGCGAGATTAAACAGCTGATACCACCAAACTCTGAGTTCGCGTCCGCTCGTTCCCGGGACAGATAAGGGATCGGGGGTTGCGACATATTAGACAACAGAAACCTCATCACGACTTAGTAACCTGATCGGACAGGAATCACCTAAATCCGACCCGTTAACTGTTCGAGACGGTGTTCCATGTTTAACCCGAGATCGGTAATCTCGTGGATAGAATCCAGATCTTGAACCAACACAACCACAAGAATGAGTAGAAGATCAGGACAAGCTCCGATTATATCTGTTTTGAGTGCATTGAGTGTAAAAGAGTTGAAAGAAAGTTGGAAAACCATTTTTCAATCCTTTTCACCTTGATTATGTTCAGATCTATGAAAGATCTTTGTTTACTTATGTGGAAATCGTTTAGATCTAAGTTGTTCTTGAAGGATTGAAGCCAAATCACGAAGTTCCTAAGAACAACATGATGACATCATCCTAGAACACCTCAAATCTAGTGATTTCACGGTTAAAAGTTAAGATTTAAAAGATAGAAAGGTGTAGGAGCGCGTGTAGATCAAGAAAGTACAAGATTTAGGTAGAAAACTTACAAGAATCGCGAGAAATCTGAAGAAAAGTGGGCAAGAACGCTGGTCGGACGAGAGGTGCCTAAAATGGTAAGTTTATGATGTTGACAGGGGGTATTTATAGGCTTACCATAAAAGGAAAGGGGGAGGAAAGGCTGGTCGATAGGGTGGTAACCCGATCGGGTGACTGCTCGATCGAGTGGCACCTCGATCAGGTGGCAGCCCGATCGGGTGGCAGCTCGATCAGCTGGCCACTCGATTGGTGGGCACAGCGCGATGAGTTTTGTTGTTTCGATTGCAATTGCGAGCGTTGCGATGCGATAGAGTTTCCTAGTCAAATTACTTTTAATCCCAACTACTATATCAACATACAATCATCCTTATTTCGTATTCGTTTAGCGTTTGCGATTCGATTGCGATTTGAGTTTCGATTACGTTTCGATTAATCACCACACATAACATAATTAATCATGCACAAGTAGCACATAAGGCACACACACACATAGAACAATATCCAGAATGCATAATTCGAGTTGCGAGTGCGATTGCAATAGCGATAAAGCGATAAAACATGCGATAAATATCGAATAAACCTCGATTATTAATAAGTACTCCACATAATACAACTAACGTAAAGCATAGAATAGACTATCTACAAGTCAAAGAAGTCAAAACAGGATTTGAGCAAGGAGTGACAGATCGAAATTAGCAATCTTGTCTCCCTTTGACTTCAATCTTGACTTTGACTTCCGAAACATGGGGTGTTACAGTTATGTTGAGTAAGATATAAAACTAGTGTGGAAAAGACGATTATACCCTTTGACCGTTAATAACTTATGTTGACTTTAATCAGAATTAGACAGCAGGGGGTAAAATTGCGACATAACATCAACGTTGGAGGGGTAAATTGCAATTATTTCGTTAGAGAGGGTCAGAGTACCAATTGGCTTAAACCCCAGGGGGTAAAATTGCAGTTTACTCTTTCTTCATTTTGTAATCTAAACGAGTCCAAAAACATCAATTCATTGAATCTAAAACAAAAGCTTGATTGAAAAATTGGTTAAACTTTGGTTTCACAATTCATGATTATACGAGGGCCTAATTAAGGTAAACTTTGGTATTTCAGAAGTATATAATTGATATGTGTGAGGTTCATTGGGGAACACTAAAAAAGTGGGGAACAGTGGGGAACCGACTCAAACGAACTCCGATTGGACTCATTCCAGTGGCGTTGGAACCGTCTCGTCGAACACTAACTAGGATCTCTTAACCCTAAACCCTAAATCATAACCCCTAAACCCTAAATATATTAGGGTTTGGCTTTTAGGGTTTAGCTTTAGGGTTTAGCCTTAGGGTTTAGCTTTAGGGTTTAGAGTTTAGCTTTAGGGTTTAGGATTTAGCTTTAGGGTTTAGCTTTAGGTTTAGCCTTTAGGGTTTAGCTTTTAGGGTTTATAGTTTAGATTTTACGGTTTAGCTTAGGTTTTAGCCTTATTTTTTAGCTTTAGGGTTTAGAGTTTAGGAGTTAGGGTTTAGGGTTTAGGGTTAAGAGATCTTAGTTAGGGTTCGACGAGCTGGTTCCAACGCCGCTGGAATAAGTCCAATCGGAGTTCGTTTGAGCCGGTTCCCCACCGTTCTCCACTTTTTTAGTGTTCCCCAATGAAACTTACCCTAATTGATATTATAGCATAATTTAATTAAATGGTTAATATGCTTGTAGCTCAACCACCTCCACGTTTTATTTTTTTAACCAACCATTACACTCCCTACAAACATGTGGTTTAATTTAAACCCTTTTTTTAGCTACAATAAAAAAACCAAAAATCAAATACTAAACACATTTAATTAAAAAACAATAAATCATATTTTACAAGTAGTTTCCATTTAAGCCTCTGCAGCATCTCCTCTCTCTTCTCCCGCCATCATCTCCGCCGCGGGCCGCCGTCGCCACCTTCTTGTACGGTCATTTCTTGAAATTTCATTTCACCAAAAATCTTCAAAACAAAATTTTGATAAATACCCTTTTCATAATTTTTAAAAAAGATTAATCTTGCATTTTGAAAATTTCAAATTAGTGAAATTACCATCTAACCCTTCACTTTCTCTCTCTAGATTTTCAAGAACTCGACGGAGGCGGTCCGCCGTCGGTTATGGCGGACATCGTGAAACAGATCATTGCAAGACCGATTCAATTGGCGGATCAAATTATTAAAGAGACAGATTTTGCTTGCTCGTATAAACAAGATTGTGCGGATATAAAAAGTAAAACAGAAAAACTCACCACGCTCCTCCGGCAGGCGGCGCGTGCAAGTAATGAGCTTTATGAACGACCCACGCGCCGGATTATTGATGACACCGAACAAGTGTTGGATAGGACATTGCAACTTGTGATCAAATGTAGGGCTAATGGGTTAAGCCGGTTGTATACATTTATACCTAAAGGAAGTGTTAAGAAACAATCGAATCAGATCGAAAATTCAGTCGGTGACGTGTCGTGGCTGCTTCGGGTTTCGACTCCGGCGAATGAGCGCGACGACGAGTATGTCGGGTTACCGCCCATTGCCGCAAACGAGCCGATTTTGTGCTTGGTATGGGAGCAAATCGCCATACTTTGTTGCGGCACGGTTGAGGACCGGGCGGATGCCGCGGCGTCACTTGTCTCGTTGGCGCGAGACAATGACCGGTACGGGCGGTTAATTATTGAAGAGGGTGGGGTCCCGCCTCTTTTGAAGTTAGCGAAAGAGGGGCGGATGGAAGGGCAAGAGAGCGCGATTCGAGCAATAGGTTTGCTCGGTCGTGACGCGGAGAGCGTTGAACAGATTGTCAACGCGGGGGTTTGCCCCGTGTTTTCGAAGATTTTGAAAGAAGGGCATATGAAGGTTCAGATCGTGGTGGCGTGGGCCGTGTCGGAGTTAGCCGCGAACTACCCGCCGTGCAAAGAAGGGTTCTTGCAATGCAATACCATAAGGTTGCTTGTGAGTCATTTGGCATATGAGACTATTGAAGAACATAGCAAGTACACCATTAAAAGTTCTAAAAACAAAATGGAATCGCTTCACGCGGTTTACATGGCGAAATCCGATCACGGTGCTAAAAACAGCCACGACAATGATGATACGAGCCATGTTGCACGTCCGGGTGATATAGACACACGTCCAGGTGATCTAGAGACACGTCCGGGTGATCTAGACACGGTGGGTTTGCACCATGTCGTGACCATGAACTCCCCAAGCCATTCTCAACAACGACGAGAAAAGAGTAGAAGGCGTGTTGCATTGGCCGGGGGGAGCATTAAAGGGAGGGAATTCGAAGATCCGGCTACAAAAACCGAAATGAAGGCCATGGCGGCTCGGGCCCTATGGCACCTATGTGCCGATCACTTTCCAATTTGTAAAACCATAACCGAATCACGAGCACTTCTTTGTTTCACGGTACTATTGGAGAAAGGCGAAGATGAAGTGAAATACAATTCAGCAATGGCGCTTATGGAAATTACTGCGGTGGCTGAAAGTCATACTGACCTAAGACGTTCAGCCTTTAAGCCCACGTCCCCAACCTCTCGCGAGGTTGTGGACAAGTTGCTTAAAATTATCAACAAAGGAGAGTCTGATCTCCTTATTCCAAGCATCCAATCAATCGGAAACTTGGCTCGAACATTTCGAGCAACGGAAACCAGGATCATTCCTCCCTTGGTGAGGCTCCTTGATGAGAGGGAGAACGAGGTGTCAGCACAGGCGGCCATTGCATTGATCAAGTTTGCGTGCACAGATAACTACCTGCACGTGAACCATTGCAAGGCGATATTAGAGGCGAAAGCGCCTAAATACTTGATTCAACTAACTTATTTCGGGGAACAAATGGCTCAGATACCGGCGTTGATCCTCCTTTGCTATATCGCGCTACACGTGCCGGATAGTGAAACATTGGCTCAAGAAGACGTGCATATTGTGCTTCAGTGGGCTTTGAAACAAGGTCATTTGATGCAAGATTCACAGCTAGAAACACTTGTGTTGGAAGCTAAACAAAGATTAGAGATCTATCAAGATCAATCTCGAGCTTAACTTTCTATTAATATATTTGGTTTGGGCTTTCTCTGTTCCTTCTTTTTAAACCGTACATAACATATAGTTAGGTATCGTTACATAATCTTTTATCACTTATTTTGTTTGGCCACCCCTACATTTACATTTTGTGCATTCAGGTTAACCAAACTTCAGGGTCGGCCGTGAGAATTCGTGTATTCTGTTCGAACTCAAAAAAATATGTCCTTAGGCCTTAACGCAATTGGGTATTAGCCGATCTAAACATAATGACAATGGCTAATAACTAATCTAAAGTTGTAAACCAGAAAAATAGTTTTGTAAGTGGGCTTATTTTGGTGTTTATATGGGTATACTCTATTAATTTACTGTTTTTACTTATAAATATCGGATTTTTTTTTTTAAATAACGTGCTCTTCGAAATATCAGGCCCTGGCCGGTGGTACTCTCCATCCACCCTCATGGCCGGCCATGCCAAACTTACTAACACAAAAAATTCAAAGCCGTTTACGTGGTATATTAACTATAATACAATTACCAAACTTTATTAATAGTGATTTAAACTTTTCACTTTTTTTTCTTGAGTTTCGTTTTTTCTTATACTTTTAACTCTTAACTTTCAACATTGACAATTACAACCCCTTAACTTTATAAAGACTTTGTAAACGAGTTTTACGTGTTTACTTTCATGTAAGTGTCGGTATAAATTCAAGTTAATTTACATTTCGATGTAATTTTTTCCCGGAAATGATTTGGCTCAAATATAATATGTTCTTATGCTTATTATTCTGTATGTTTTCAGTTGGTTTACTTTTCGACGCAAATTTTCATCGAAAATAAGTCGGGTCAAATATAATAAGTTTCCGTGCTTATTTTTACGTATATTTTCAGTTGTTTTATGTTTTGACGTAAATTACAATTAGCAAGTTGTGTGAATTGTGCTTTTATCCTATTGAATTTTTTTTGGACTTTATTACTTTTATTTTATTTTTCTTTTCTTTATGTTTAATGTTTTAGTTTTACGTTCTTTCTTCATTAAAGTTATATTTAAGATAGCGTTTACATTTCCATTTACAATTAATTTAAAATCAGTCCGTTCCGCTATCCAATTCAAATTTATTTTTATTGTTTTTGGTCGAAGTAAAACATGTGTCAATATTCTTTTGAGCATATTTATTTGGGTTGCTATACTAAATTAGAATAGATATCGATCGAAACCTCACAGCGTAGCGCGGGTTATCTTACTAGTTATTAACGATCATTAACAAACTAATTTCTAAAGTTACAGAAGTGACCCATGTGCTCCTTGTTATTTCCAGTAAAGCCCTTCAACTTTGTAAACAATACTAAAACTAGAATAAACTTGTAACCTGTTGACTTTCAACTTTCATTTCCCACAGTTACACAGAAACCAACAGAATTTTTGTTTGTCTTGTATTTGTTTGTCTTGTATTCTTTCGAGTTGTGTAATTCCTTCTCCACGAACGATAGCAAAATAATAACATAAATAAAAAAATCCAAATCAACGCACAATGATTTGGGTGGTTCAACCCCTCAAAATTCCTTCTAACACTGATCTTAGAACATATTAGATCAAATATGATTTTGATAATTTGGTGGTAATTTGGTATGTTTGTAAGTCAAAATTAGACTAAATGGTTGGTGAGACTACCAGTGTTAAAAGGACCACATGATTACATGTTACTAAAAAAATCTAATTTCATATAACAATGAACACTAAGGGATCGGTCCCTGTCGGGGAAGCAATCAGGGAGGTGAGGTGGCATCGGTCCCCGTCGGGGAACCCCCCCCCCCCCCCCCCCCCCCCCCCTTCTCATTTTGGTGCAAACGGGGAGATTTCCCCGATCTCCCCGAGGTAACTTTTTCACTTTTCCAAAATACAACGGCTCTTTTAATATAAAAACTCTTTTTTTTTTTTAATTTTATACCCTATATATATCACACTTTTATACAAAAAAACTCACGACACTCTCCATCTTTATACATTCCTCTCCTCCATCTTATATAATCTTTATAGAAATTATAGTAGCCATGAGTTCTTCATTATCTAAGCAAAAAGGCTTTAAACTTTTTTGTTAACACAATGATTGAGACGGGGAAAATTATAGTGGAGATGGAAGAAGACGACAAAGACGAAGGAACTTCACAACCAAAAACAAGGGCCGCTCACGAAGGTATATTATTTGTTTACACTTTATTTTTTTTTAAATAATTGGTTTGGAATATTGGATTAATAATCCCAAATATTCGTCGTTGGTCGTCAACAGTCTCAACTTTAAAAATAACCAGTGGCAGTCCTAACTTTTAACATATTGGCCTCCAATGGACCCTGACTAACAAAACCCTAACGCCGTTAGTCTCCGGTCACCGGAAAAACGTTTTTTGGTTGGAAAACTCATTTTTGGCCGGAAAACTCATCATTTTCGTCCCGAACCTCTTTGTAACCTTATTATGGACCTTTGGAAACCTTTTTTCTAGTAAAAGCCCCAATTATTAAAGTCGCCGTAAAACTCAACTTTTTGGCCGGAAAACCTCTACATTTTCATCCCAAACCTCTTTGTAACCTTAGATCGGACCTTTAGAAACATTTTTCTGGACAAAAACGGTTTTCCTACGACTGGAGACTAACGACGTTAGGGTTCTGTTAGTCAGGGTCCATTGGTGGCCAATATGTCAATAGTTGGGACTGTCAGTGGTTATTTTTGAAGTTGGGATTGTTGGCGGCCAACAGCGAATAGTTGTGATTATTAAAATCCAATACTCCAATTGGTTTTATTAATTTTGTTATTTATTTTTAAGATTGGTTACTATAATTTATTAAAGTTGTTTTTCAAACTATTTTAAGGTGCACATGATCGTTTGGTGGGTGACTATTTTGATGAAAGCTGTGTATACACTAACGAATAATTTAGGCCTCGGTTTCGAATGAGTCGCCGATTGGCTAATTATGATGAGTCATTCACACTACGCTACGATGCTAAAGGGAAAAGAGGTTTTACTACGTTTCAAAAATGTACTTCTGCACTTCGTTAAATGGCGTATTTGTAATATCCGTACTTTTCCGTTCGTTGTAATCTTGTACTTTCATTTTCAAGTCTTATAATCGTTGACGTTGGATCAATAAAAATCATTGGGAATGTTTACATATATTGTTTATATCATTTTACACACTTACATACATATACTTATGATGTTTGTATCATTTACGTATAATTAAATGTGCTTAACGTTGAGTTTTTAGCTAAAACTGACCAACATTAAACTTCAGGGGCCAAAATGAAACTTTTTGAAATTCTTCCCTCCCGCGCTAAGCGGAGAAGCTCTTGCTCCTCTCCGCGACGCGTGGAGGAGACCCTTTTTAAGTAGGTTCACTCAACTGCGAACTTTAACTTTCTCAACCGCTTTTCAACCCTCAACCACCTTAAACAATAAATTCAACCTAACCTAATTTTTCTATTATAAATACAACACATCACACACTCATTTTCCCTTTACACCCCAAATCCACATCAAATCTCTCTCAATTCTCTGTTTGTCTTCTGATTTGTCGTGTTGGACTTAGGGTGAAGCTTGGCGGGTAGGTATGGTGTGTCAACTTCTCTTCTTTTGTATTTATGTTAGTTTTTGCCGTTAATTTGTCTCTTTTATACATTTAAGCTATTTTAATCCCGAAAATCAAAAGTATACAAAGAAACACAGTTTTTTCAACATTAATACATAAAAGGGTTGATTTTATACCATATTTGATAAAATTTATATTTTGCATTTTTCGCATATCAATTGTACATTAATTTTATTTTTCTTAAATTGTTTTTACTTAACCAAATATACTTTTATATTGTTATTAAATTCATATTAACACTGAATGCCTTTCAATATATAATATAATATTTATACACTTATAACTTTCTATTATTATTAAGTATTAAATTAAAATTCAAAATATAAATATTAATGAAGTGAAAAGTTTTATTAATACACTAGTTTATAGACCCGTGTATTACACGAGTTTATACAATAGAAACAATGTAATTATATAATCTTTAAAAAACTTTATATACTTTAAACAATATAATTATATAGGGTAGGGATCTTGTACATTAATCCAGAAGTGTGAGAAGTGTATTATAACACTATATATAACACCATATAAACACCGTATAACATTACGTAACACCATATAACACTATGTAACACTATATAACTATATATAACACACATCTCTCTTAGACATGCTATCAGACAAAATATAGTGTTATATTTGTTATATAGTGTTACATAGTGTTACCCGGTGTTTATATGGTGTTATATAGTGTTATAATATACTTCTCACACTTCTGGATTAATGTACAGGATCCTCTATCTATATAGGTGTTGAGATTGAACCCTACCAGAGGAACATATAATGAAAGCCAAAACCGGATCACAACAGTGGATTCACAATAAGCAATTGTTTACACTAAGGGGCTGTTTGTTAGCTTCTTAAGGACCATTCAGATGTTACCTCTTAATGGTTTAAAACCTCTGAATGAATAAGAGGTAACCTCAAGTCTGAATGGTTAAGAGGTAACCTCTGAATGGTAAATCATCACATGTCACATTCTTCTACCCTCTCATTGGTAAAATTCTTAATTGTTCCATTAAGAGGTAGCCTCTTAATGACCATTCAGAGGATACCAAACAGCCCCTAAGTCTTCTCCCTTGAGAGTGATTATAACAGCTGATGGTCTTACATCCACTGCCCAGATACAACTGCTACTGTTATTCAAAACTACTGATGAAGCCAGAAGACTGCTGAGAACTAAGCACTGCTGGTACAATCTACTGATGGCAAAGCACTGCCCAATCAAGGACTGATCAACCTTGAGGAAAGCACTGACATAAAGAAAGAGCAGTAATTTAGTATATCATCTGTTTCATGTATAGTCAGTAGTTAAGATTAGCAGTGTTTGTATAAGAACAGTAGATACAGTTTGTTAGGCTGTTAGACGTCGCTTTCATGGTGACGTCAGCTGAGATGCCTCAGCGGTTTGGATTGTCTATAAATGGAACAGTACTCTGTACTGTTACATTTGATCGTTTTGAGTGAGTTCTTCTCCTCAATTCAATCCTTTCATCTTGTGCAACCAAACCCTGGAGTATCAGGCTGAGGGGGAGCTTAGTTTGTAAGCTTGCAATGTAATCTTTTGCTTTGAATTGTAATCTTTCGACTCTATGAAAAGCAAATGTTTATCAAACTATTTTCTCCTTTGATTGTGTTCACAAAGTTTGTTATTCATTTCCGCTGCACTTTACATTGTTTCATATTCATTAATTGTTCAAATCATACAAACAAACACAATCATGAGAGCCTCCGATCCTAACAATTGGTATCAGAGCTTGGACAGTCAAATTCGATCTAACAATCAATTTGACATAACAGTTCAGCTCAAAATTCATTGATACTAAGGTTGGTTGTATTTAGTTGGAAAACAGAGTAACAAATGATCACGCTTAAAGCTGTTGTTCAAATACTCTGTAAAACAACCAAGATGTCATATGACACACAAATTTCACACAACAAGTGATATCATGCACAAGACACTCATGGTTTTTAGATCTGAAAACATATCTATTAAACTATGGGATTATTTCTTATTTTCAAAATTGATTTCAACTGCTGTTATAAAAACTTGTGATGTCACTACATTAGATGTTAAAGTTGAACCTCAGATTAACAAAAGCCTATGATCATAAAAACATTAGTGTTTTTGTTAATGTAAAAAGAGGGAAATTAAAACTTTAGTCATTAGATCTTATGTGTTGAAAACAGGTTGAGATCCTCAAAAGGATCAAATTAACTCTGTTGAAATACATTAACAAAACAGGAGTCGAGATAGTCCGTATCATATGTAATGTGAGATTGGTAAAAAATTTGTATAAATATGGCTAAACCTCTTAAAACATTATTGCAAAATGATTATGGATTAAGTATTCCTTCAATAAAAACCTCCCAGTAAGTATTTCATTACTTATGAATGGGAAGGGTAAAAAGGGAAGAAGAAAATTCACAAAAACTCAGAAGTGTGTTTATCTAAAAACTTTTGAAGTCAGAAGAAAAAAGTATAAAATAAAACACTTTAGAGCCAAAAGTTGGGGTAAAAATGGTCATCAAAGCAACTGTGTGCAATCATTGATTCAGGAAAAGTTTCAGGTAACCATGGTATTTCCAGTGAATAAACTTTTAAAAGGACTAGACAAATTTCCAGAATCATCACATAGTAACAAAATCTACATCAGGGTTTTTGAAAACTTATGTGATATTGTGTCCTCATCTGTTTACTGTCAATCAATCTACAAGGGAATGGTACCAAACAGTGGTCAAAATATATTTAAAATCTCATACCACTGGTGTCAAACCACTGACCATTTTCATAAGCTTAAGTTAAATATGACTAGGAGTTTCAGAGAAAATTATGCCAGATCCTTTTTGAAGCTGTTTTTAGGAAATCCTTTGTTTTTTTTCGAAAAAGGATTTTCTCAAATAAAGCAGGATATATCATTCTTCATTTTTTTGAATAATATATTTTGAACCTTTACTGGTTTTTGTGAGTAAAAGTTTCAATCTCCTGTCAGGATGTATAATCTTTATTTTTGTTGGTTATATTCTCCTCAAAACAGATCAAAAGGAATTTGGTACAAGTGTCAAGGTCATATATAATTCAAGTTTGTCTTAAAACAGATCAGAGATTGATTGACAATAGACCTTGAACTACTGGGATACTCTTGCCTTAATTTAAATATTATAGCAAGAATGAGTAGCCTTAGTAAAAAGTTTACATCATCTGGGGTACTAAACCACTGTCAAGGAGTTGTAAAAGCTTCAAAATGTGTAATTGACATGTGGCAAAACCTTGAATGAAAATTCTCAAAACAGTTGCTGACATACTGGTCTTTCAAGTTATTACCATTATATTACTCTTAACCACTGTTTTGTTCAAACATCTGGTTCCTAATTACTTTCCACTGCTGAAAGTCAACCACTGACCTCTCACTTTCTTGGCAAACACTGATGTTCAAAATCAGTGTCTTATCCACTGATATACTATCTACTGATAGTAAAAATCATCCACTGTCACATTGTTATCGTTGTAACCACTGATGTTTGCTTCATCAGTGGCTTTCAAAACAACTGTCCTCCTCTATTCATCCATTTCATCAGTGTTTGACACGTGGTTAGTTTTTAGCCTTCAGATCTTTATAACCGCTGCCACATCAGCATCCATTTTTCTTTTTCCTAATTAAAACCCTGATCAAAACCCCCAAACAGGGTTTTTTACACTGTCGAATTGAATTCTAAAATTCTCTTCTCAAAGCAGTTTCTAACCCTTCATCCCAAATCATTCTATATTCTTCCGCATCAAAATGACGAAATCGAAAGCAAAATCAAAATCACCATCATCTTCCAAAGAGGTCGATCAAACGGCCGCTGAATCCGTTGAAATATCATACAAATCCCCTCATAACTATTTGGGTCTACTCACAAAACCCAAAAACAACCACACCTTCGATTCCATCATCGACACCATATCTGCATCAAAGTACAAAACTTTGTTGACAGCAGACGCTCCCATTTATTTGCAAACCCAACGAGAGTTCTGGAAAAATGCTACGCTTGAAAAACAAGACAATAAAGTAGTAGCCATCAACTCCTCGATACAGGGTAAAGTGATTAAAATCACTCTGCAATCAATCTCAGAAGTCTTCAAACTCGATGATCAGAAAGGTAAAACTTCTTTTGATAAAAACGAGTTAAAAGCTGATTTTCTGAAAAGGGGATATGTAGAACAATCAAAGGTAGATAGCTTACAAAAAGGTTATTTCCCTTCTGCACCAACGTTTTTATTTCACACACTTTTGATGTGTGTTTCAAATAAAAGAACAGCGTTTAACGAAATACCATTAAAGATTCAATGTCTGGGATATGCTATTTTGAAGAATGAAAATTACAACTATTCCCAGGAGATCTTTAATGACTTGGTGAAAAACGTTGATAGCAAAGCATTTTTTACTTTTTCCGAGATTTTTAAGCTATTATTTTAAACAAAAAATTGAAAAAGAAAATGAAAATTTGCTTAAACAGGGTGTCCATTTTCAAATAAAAGGGTTAACAACTGAAACATTTTCTAGAATGCTGGCACCAATAAAAACAAAAACAGAGGTGCCTGAGCAGAATTTGGCAGTTACCACTGCTCCTCAGACATCTGCTGCTGAGCCCACTGCTCCAGGTGATCATAGCAGCACTACCACTGCTTTGAAACCCACACCTGCCACTACCAAAAAGACCAAAAAGAAAACATCCAGAAAACCCCCCAAACCCAAAACAAAGGCAACTCTGGAAGATGAGATCCCAGAGCAAATGTCAGTGACAACACAAATGTCACCACAAACCACTGCTGCTACTTCCTCACAGCAGTTGGTAGAAAGATCTCCACCTTTGCCTCATACTCCTCCTGCATCCTCACAAAAGGATCAGGT
Organism: Helianthus tuberosus; assembly: GCA_030545235.1. Classification (NCBI taxonomy): domain Eukaryota; kingdom Viridiplantae; phylum Streptophyta; class Magnoliopsida; order Asterales; family Asteraceae; genus Helianthus; species Helianthus tuberosus. The sequence goes on from CM060440.1 coordinate 46,423,822, forward strand.
TGTAAGCACAGGGACCCCACAATATGAAGCTCTGTATTCAATCGGATCCATCTTCCTCAGTCCTGATCCCAAGGACATGTCTCTTTCAACTCCCATACCCTCACCAATAATATTACCACAATCCATGCTACCTTTGTTGCATGCAGTTGATATAGCTCAGACAAAAACCAGTCCCCCTCAATCACTCATCAAAGAGAGTACACTCCAACAAGTGACTGGGTCTGATGCTTATACCTCTGTTATCCAAGCAACAACTGAGGAGGTTACACCCCCTGAGTTACAAGTAACTCTCGGTGGTAGTTCAAGTGGAGCAGCAACTACAACTGATGGATCAACAGATCTTCAGTTGGACAGTTGTTTCATTAATAAGACTCCCTTGAAGGCAATTTATTCCATAGCACCATCGGTAACCACCAGTGAGTTGATTCTAACCACTGGTACCATCAAAGGTTTATCAAGTGCTGAAGAAAGAAGTCCCCAGTACCAAGAACAAGGGGCATCAATGGGTGATTTTTGGGATTCAGTTCCTAAGTCACACATTGATACAACCACTGCTGGTGGGGATTCAGATGATCCCATTAAAGTGGGTGATGATTCAAAGTATCAGGAATTGACGGGCAGAGTTGAAAAACTTGAAACATCAGTTGCTGAGATAAAGGATATGGTGCAACAGCTGCTAAAAGCTCAAAAAGCACAACCCACTGCTGCTCCAGCTCAAGCATCTGCACAACCTGCACCTGCTGCAAATGAGCTGTGGAATATTTTCCAGCCCTTACTTGAAAAACAAAAACAGATGGCTGATCAGCAGCATGAAATACATGTGAAAATGCTGACAAACATGGTGGAGTCGAGATTTAAAGATACTCAAGCAGATATCAAAGCTATCAAGGCTCATCTCCAAAGCACTTCTGGAAAAGTTTCATCTACCATCCTTTTCATGGATAACCCCCTTGCAGATAATGCCAAAAAGGGGGAGAATATCAAACAGTTGAAGAAAAAGGGAATTGAAGATGGCCTGCATGTTGAATCAGAACAAGGAAAACAACCATCTAAACCCTCAAAAGATTCAAAATCTCACACTTCCATCCAAACAGCTGATACAGCAGTAGTTACAAAAACTGCTAGCAGTAGCCAAACAGCTGCCACTTCATCACACATTATCACAACCACTGTTCTACCACCATCATCATCTACAATTATATCACCACCATTGCCTCCTGCCATAAAGCAGAAGACAGCAGACGTTACAACATCTGTTGTAATGACAACAGCGGTTGAAGCACTAGTTGTTTCAACAGCTGTTAGTCAGACACTGTCCACCATTCAAACCACTGATCCACCAACGACATCATCAGCCTCTCTTACAGTAAAAAGGAGAAGGGTTTTCATTCCTGATGATGATTCACCACCACCATCAAAAACCACTTCACCATATTCAACCCCTGCTCAAAAGCAGAAGACATCTACTAACACATCAGTAGTTGTAATGACAACAGAGGTTGAACCACCAGTTATTTCAACAGCTGTTTGTCAACCATCTACCACTGCTCTCATCATTCCTACTTCACAACCAAAACCCTCTTCATCCATAAAGCTTCATAAAAGAAAAAGAGAAACTACTCAGCCAACTGATGAAAAATATGATCCTGTTGCTGCTAAACATCCACTAGAACTAGAAGCTATGAAAAATGAGATGAAACAATTTTACACCGAGGATGATCCTTCAAAAAGAAGATTTCCTTCTCTCATAGGCTTCGTAGTCCCAGAAGACATGGATGAATATCTTGAGATGAAAGCAAGGCAAGCAAAGATCAGAGCTAAACTCGAATGCAAAGATCAAGGTGATGAAGCCATTTCTGAAAAATTTGTTGGGATTGAACCCTACCAGAGGAACAGATAATGAAAGCCAAAACCGGATCACAACAGTGGATTCACAATAAGCAATTGTTTACACTAAGTCTTCTCCCTTGAGAGTGATTATACCAGCTGATGGTCTTACATCCACTGCCTAGATACAACTGCTGCTGTTATTCAAAACTACTGATGAAGCCAGAAGACTACTGAGAACTAAGCACTGCTGGTACAATCTACTGATGGCAAAGCACTGCCCAATCAAGGACTGATCAACCTTGAGGAAAGCACTGACATAAAGAAAGAGCAGTAGTTTAGTATATCATCTGTTTCATGTATAGTCAGTAGTTAAGATTAGCAGTGTTTGTATAAGAACAGTAGATACAGTTTGTTAGGCTGTTACACGTCGCTTTCATGGTGACGTCACCTGAGATGCCTCAGTGGTTTGGATTGTCTATAAATGGAACAGTACTCTGTACTGTTACATTTGATCGTTTTGAGTGAGTTCTTCTCCTCAATTCAATCCTTTCATCTTGTGCAAAGAAATCCTGGAGTATCAGGCTGAGGGGGAGCTTAGTTTGTAAGCTTGCAATGTAATCTTTTGCTTTGAATTGTAATCTTTCGACTCTATGAAAAGCAAATGTTTATCAAACTATTTTCTCCTTTGATTGTGTTCACAAAGTTTGTTATTCATTTCCGTTGCACTTTACATTGTTTCATATTCATTAATTGTTCAAATCATACAAACAAACACAATCATGAGAGCCTCCGATCCTAACAATTGGTATCAGAGCTTGGACAGTCAAATTCGATCTAACAATCAATTTGACATAACAGTTCAGCTCAAAATTCATTGATACTAAGGTTGGTTGTATTTAGTTGGAAAACAGAGTAACAAATGATCACGCTTAAAGCTGTTGTTCAAATACCCTGTAAAACAACCAAGATGTCATATGACACACAAATTTCACACAACAAGTGATATCATGCACAAGACACTCATGGTTTTTAGATCTGAAAACATATCTATTAAACTATGGGATTATTTCTTATTTTCAAAATTGATTTCAACTGCTGTTATGAAAACTTGTGATGTCACTACATTAGATGTTAAAGTTGAACCTCAGATTAACAAAAGCCTATGATCATAAAAACATTAGTGTTTTTGTTAATGTAAAAAGAGGGAAATTAAAACTTTAGTCATTAGATCTTATGTGTTGAAAACAGGTTGAGATCCTCAAAAGGAACAAATTAACTCTGTTTAAATACATTAAGAAAACAGGAGTCGAGATAGTCCGTATCATATGTAATGTGAGATTGGTCAAAAATTTGTATAAATATGGCTAAACCTCTTAAAACATTACTGCAAAATGATTATGGATTAAGTATTCCTTCAATAAAAACCTCCCAGTAAGTATTTCATTACTTATGAATGGGAAGGGTAAAAAGGGAAGAAGAAAATTCACAAAAACTCAGAAGTGTGTTTATCTCAAAACTTTTGAAGTCAGAAGAAAAGAGTATAAACATAAAACACTTTAGAGCCAAAAGTTGGGGTAAAAATTGTCATCAAAGCAACTGTGTGCAATCATTGATTCAGGAAAAGTTTCAGGTAACCATGGTATTTCCAGTGAATAAACTTTTAAAAGGACTAGACAAATTTTCAGAATCATCACATAGTAACAAAATCTACATCAGGGTTTTTGAAAACTTATGTGATATTGTGTCCTCATCTGTTTACTGTCAATCATTCTACAAGGGAATGGTACCAAACAGTGGTCAAAATATATTTAAAATCTCATACCACTGGTGTCAAACCACTGACCATTTTCATAAGCTTGAGTTAAATATGACTAGGAGTTTCAGAGAAAATTATACCAGATCCTTTTTGATGTTGTTTTTAGGAAATCCTTTATTTTTTTTCGAAAAAGGACTTTCTCAAATAAAGCAGGATGTATTTTTGAATAATATATTTTGAACCTTTACTGGTTTTTGTGAGTAAAAGTTTCAATCTCCTGTCAGGATGTATAATCTTTATTTTTGTTGGTTATATTCTCCTCAAAACAGATCAAAAGGAATTTGGTACAAGTGTCAAGGTCATATATAATTCAAGTTTGTCTTAAAACAGATCAGAGATTGATTGACAATAGACCTTGAACTACTGGGATACTCTTGCCTTAATTTAAATATTATAGCAAGAATGAGTAGCCTTAGTAAAAAGTTTACATCATCTGGGGTACTAAACCACTGTCAAGGAGTTGTAAAAGCTTCAAAATGTGTAATTGACATGTGGCAAAACCTTGAATGAAAATTCTCAAAACAGTTGCTGACATACTGGTCTTTCAAGTTATTACCATTATATTACTCTTAACCACTGTTTTGTTCAAACATCTGGTTCCTAATTACTTTCCACTGCTGAAAGTCAACCACTGACCTCTCACTTTCTTGGCAAACACTGATGTTCAAAATCAGTGTCTTATCCACTGATATACTATCTACTGATAGTAAAAATCATCCACTGTCACATTGTTATCGTTGTAACCACTGATGTTTGCTTCATCAGTGGCTTTCAAAACAACTGTCCTCCTCTATTCATCCATTTCATCAGTGTTTGACACGTGGTTAGTTTTTAGCCTTCAGATCTTTATAACCGCTGCCACATCAGCATCCATTTTTCTTTTTCCTAATTAAAACCCTGATCAAAACCCCCAAACAGGGTTTTTTACACTGTCGAATTGAATTCTAAAATTCTCTTCTCAAAGCAGTTTCTAACCCTTCATCCCAAATCATTCTATATTCTTCCGCATCAAAATGACGAAATCGAAAGCAAAATCAAAATCACCATCATCTTCCAAAGAGGTCGATCAAACGACCGCTGAATCCGTTGAAATACAAATCCCCTCATAACTATTTTGGTCTACTCACAAAACCCACAAACAACCACACCTTCGATTCCATCATCGACACCATATCTGCATCAAAGTACAAAACTTTGTTGACAGCAGACGCTCCCATTTATTTGCAAACCCAGCGAGAGTTCTGGAAAAATGCTACGCTTGAAAAACAAGACAATAAAGTAGTAGCCATCAACTCCTCGATACAGGGTAAAGCGATTAAAATCACTCCGCAATCAATCTCAGAAGTCTTCAAACTCGATGATCAGAAAGGTAAAACTTCTTTTGATAAAAACGAGTTAAAAGCTGATTTTCTGAAAAGGGGATATGTAGAACAATCAAAGGTAGATACCTTACAAAAAGGTTATTTCCCTTCTGCACCAAGGTTTTTATTTCACACACTTTTGATGTGTGTTTCAAATAAAAGAACAGCGTTTAACGAAATACCATTAAAGATTCAATGTCTGGGATATGCTATTTTGAAGAATGAAAATTACAACTATTCCCAGGAGATCTTTAATGACTTGGTGAAAAACGTTGATAGCAAAGCATTTTTACTTTTTCCGAGATTTTTAAGCTATTATTTTAAACAAAAATTTGAAAAAGAAAATGAAAATTTGCTTAAACAGGGTGTCCATTTTCAAATAAAAGGGTTAACAACTGAAACATTTTCTAGAATGATGGCACCAATAAAAACAAAAACAGAGGTGCCTGAGCAGAATTTGGCAGTTACCACTGCTCCTCAGACATCTGCTGCTGAGCCCACTGCTCCAGGTGATCATAGCAGCACTACCACTGCTTTGAAACCCACACCTGCCACTACCAAAAAGACCAAAAAGAAAACATCCAGAAAACCCCCCAAACCCAAAACAAAGGCAACTCTGGAAGATGAGATCACAGAGCAAATGCCAGTGACAACACAAATGTCACCACAAACCACTGCTGCTACTTCCTCACAGCAGTTGGTAGAAAGATCTCCACATTTGCCTCATACTCCTCCTGCATCCTCACAAAAGGATCAGGTTGTAAGCACAGGGACCCCACAATATGAAGCTCTGGTTTCAATCGGATCCATCTTCCTCAGTCCTGATCCCAAGGACATGTCTCTTTCAACTCCCATACCCTCACCAATAGTATTACCACAATCCATGCTACCTTTGTTGCATGTAGTTGATATAGCTCAGACAAAAACCAGTCCCTCTCAATCACTCATCAAAGAGAGTACACTCCAACAAGTGACTGGGTCTGATGCTTATACCTTTGCTATCCAAGCAACAACTGAGGAGGTTACACCCCCGGAGTTACAAGTAACTCTCGGTGGTAGTTCAAGTGGAGCAGCAACTACAACTGATGGATCAACAGATCTTCAGTTGGACAGTTGTTTCATTAATAAGACTCCCTTGAAGGCAATTTATTCCATAGCACCATCGGTAACCACCAGTGAGTTGATTCTAACCACTGGTTCCATCAAAGGTTTATCAAGTGCTGAAGAAAGAAGTCCCCAGTAACAAGAACAAGGGGCATCAATGGGTGATTTTTGGGATTCAGTTCCTAAGTCACACATTGATACAACCACTGCTGGTGGGGATTCAAATGATCCCATTAAAGTGGGTGATGATTCAAAGTATCAGGAATTGACGGGCAGAGTTGATAAACTTGAAACATCAGTTGCTGAGATAAAGGATATGGTGCAGCAGCTGCTAAAAGCTCAAAAAGCACAACCCACTGCTGCTCCAGCTCAAGCATCTGCACAACCTGCACCTGCTGCAAATGAGCTGTGGAATATTTTCCAGCCCTTACTTGAAAAACAAAAACAGATGGCTGATCAGCAGCATGAAATACATGTGAAAATGCTGACAAACATGGTGGAGTCAAGATTTAAAGATACTCAAGCAGATATCAAAGCTATCAAGGCTCATCTTCAAAGCACTTCTGGAAAAGTTCCATCTACCATCCTTTTCATGGATAACCCCCTTGCAGATAATGCCAAAAAGGGGGAGAATATCAAACAGTTGAAGAAAAAGGGAATTGAAGATGGCCTGCATGTTGAATCAGAACAAGGAAAACAGCCGTCTAAACCCTCAAAAGATTCAAAATCTCAAACTTCCATCCAAACAGCTGATACAGCAGTAGTTACAGAAACTGCTAGCAGTAGCCAAACAGCTGCCACTTCATCACACATTATCACAACCACTGTTCTACCACCATCATCATCTACAATCATATCACCACCATTGCCTCCTGCCATAACGCAGAAGATAGCAGATGTTACAACATCTGTTGGAATGACAACAGCGGTTGAAGCACCAGTTGTTTCAACAGCTGTTAGTCAGACACTGTCCACCATTCAAACCACTGATCCACCAACGACATCATCAGCCTCTCCTACAATAAAAAGGAGAAGGGTTTTCATTCCTGATGATGATTCACCACCACCATCAAAACCCCCTTCACCATCTTCAACCCCTGCTCAAAAGCAGAAGACATCTACTGACACATCAGTAGTTGTAATGACAATAGAGGTTGAACCACCAGTTGTTTCAACAGCTGTTTGTCAACCATCTACCACTGCTCTCATCATTCCTACATCACAACCAAAACCCTCTTCATCCATAAAGCTTCATAAAAGAAAAAGAGAAACTACTCAGCCAACTGATGAAAAATATGATCTTGTTGCTGCTAAACATCCACTAGAACTAGAAGCTGTGAAAAATGAGATGAAACAATTTTACACCGAGGATGATCCTTCAAAAAGAAGATTTCCTTCTCTCATAGGCTTCGTAGTCCCAGAAGACATGGATGAATATCTTGAGATGAAAGCAAGGCAAGCAAAGATCAGAGCTAAACTCGAATGCAAAGATCAAGGTGATGAAGCCATTTCTGAAAAATTTGAATTTTTGCTCACAAAAGTCAAGCTGATGGAAGACTATGCACAAGATCTGATCAAAGAAAAGACAGATTAACGAAAAGCAATGAGAAAAGAATATCTTGCATATATAATGAAAGAAAAATTCTATCAAGCTGAAGAAAACCAATTTGAAGAATGGCCACTGGTTGCCTTGAAGCATGAAGCAAACAGGATTGAAAGGGTTAAAAATGATCCAAGCAAGAAGAAGACAGCTCCAAATTGGAACAAGTACAAAAAGCTAATTTCTGATCTTACTTCTGAATACAAGAAGAAGAAACAGGAATTGATAGATGCTAAAGTGGATACTGCTGAAGCCATAGCAAAATGGACAAAGCAGTATACCGACGAGGCTTATGAACGGCTGAAGAAAAGAAAGATAACAGTCACAGGCACTTCTAAAAGGCCAGACTACAACAAGATGGAACAGAGGCTGGATGCTCTTAAAACACTGCTCACATCAACAGATAACCCGAGCCTTGTGATAAACCAAGAGAAAGGAACATTGTTGACCAGTGAAGCAGAAAAAGAAAAGGAAGCTGAGTACTTCACAGATGCCATCAAGAAAATGGATCTAAAAGAAGGTAGCTCAGTGAAACTTCAAAACCTTTTCAAAAAGGTATTAACCAAACCTGCAACAGATATCACAGACTCTGAACTTGAACAAAGAGAAAGACAAGAACTGATTGAACTAGAAACTGCAGAAGACATAGCTGCAGCAAATGAAGTCATAGAAGAGGCTTTTAAACGAATGTCTGAAGTTCATGATACTGCTTTACAATTTTTCTCAAGGCCAAAATCTCCAAGCTCATCAGGAAATAAATCTATCCCAAGAAACCCATTGGGTTCAAAAGTACTAAAGTGGCTCTCTGATCAAAAGACCCATGTATTGACCCTGGTCAGATCCAATGGTGATATGAAGTATATATCAAGGAAAGAAGCACTAGGCCTTAGTGTTGAAGATTTGCAGGATCTCCTTGAACTTTCATTGTGTAGGGATGAGGATGACACAAGTTCCAAAGAATTTGAAGAAGAATTTAAAAGACAAGCAAGGGAACTACTGATGAGAAATAAAAATCCAGAATAATGAAGGGTTTTGGCATTATCTGTTCCATGGGGAGATTGTTGGGATTGAACCCTACCAGAGGAACAGATAATGAAAGCCAAAACCGGATCACAACAGTGGATTCACAATAAGCAATTGTTTACACTAAGTCTTCTCCCTTGAGAGTGATTATAACAGCTGATGGTCTTACATCCACTGCCCAGATACAACTGCTGCTGTTATTCAAAACTACTGATGAAGCCAGAAGACTGCTGAGAACTAAGCACTGCTGGTACAATCTACTGATGGCAAAGCACTGCCCAATCAAGGACTGATCAACCTTGAGGAAAGCACTGACATAAAGAAAGAGCAGTAGTTTAGTATATCATCTGTTTCATGTATAGTCAGTAGTTAAGATTAGCAGTGTTTGTATAAGAACAATAGATACGGTTTGTTAGGCTGTTAGACGTCGCTTTCATGGTGACGTCAGCTGAGATGCCTCAGCGGTTTGGATTGTCTATAAATGGAACAGTACTCTGTACTGTTACATTTGATCGTTTTGAGTGAGTTCTTCTCCTCAATTCAATCCTTTCATCTTGTGCAACCAAACCCTGGAGTATCAGGCTGAGGGGGAGCTTAGTTTGTAAGCTTGCAATGTAATCTTTTGCTTTGAATTGTAATCTTTCGACTCTATGAAAAGCAAATGTTTATCAAACTATTTTCTCCTTTGATTGTGTTCACAAAGTTTGTTATTCATTTCCGCTGCACTTTACATTGTTTCATATTCTTTAATTGTTCAAATCATACAAACAAACACAATCATGAGAGCCTCCGATCCTAACAATAGAATTGTTCAAATCATACAGTAGTTTGCTTAGATGCTCAGTGGTTTGCTAGTGCCTATAAATAGAACAGTATCATGCACTGTTCTATTCAGCTCTTTGCAAAATCGTCTTCTCTGCACGAACAAACACTGAGCTCTGGCTGAGGGGGAGTTTATATCAAGCATTACATTGTAATCGGTGTTGAAATTAAATTCAATCTTTCGGTTCATTGTGAAAAGTGTTTTGATAAAAGCAATACTCTCGTTTGATAGTATGCAAAGTTTGTTTTCATCTTAATTCCGCTGCACAACTCATTCATCTTCATTCAAATTCAAATGAAAAATACAATCAAAACCAAACTCAGATCCAACAATTGGTATCAGAGCTAGGACAGTCAAATTTGATTTAACAATCATTTTGACATAAATAGTTCAGCTCAAAATCGTTGATATCGATAGTTTGTTCGTTTTTGTTGAAAAACAGTGCAAGGTTTAATCACCATTAAAGTTGATTAATCAGTGTCTGGGAGAGAAGGATGGGTCACAAGATGATAAGAATAACATTGGCTCGCTTTTTAAACCACCCATGCTTAAACGTAATGAATACAACATCTGGGAGAGAAGGATGGGTCACATCCTTGCTCAACAGAACACTGGATGTTGGAGGTCTGTTGTTTTTGGTCCCCATGTTCCTATGGTGCCAAGTGCCGAGGATCCAAAGAACTTCGTCCCAAAACCATATGATAACTATACTGAAACTGATTTTCAAAAGTTCAAACTCGATGCCAAAGCATTTAGCATCATAGCATCTGCTTTACCCAATGAGATCTATGTTGGACTGTTACATTGTAACCGTGCCAAAGAGCTATGGGATGCATTGAAGGAACAGTTTGGGGGAACCGAAGAAGTTATTGAAAACAATAGGGAAATTCTGAATCAGTAGTATGAAACCTTCTGTCACATTAAGGGTGAATCATTGACCCAACAGTTTGAACGTTTTAGTTGTCTCATCAGTGAGCTAAGGCTTGTTAAGGTTGAATTTCCAAAATCAACACAAAATAGCAGGTTTCTTAGATCGCTACCTGATAAATGGGACACAATTGCATTTGTGACTAGAAACTCTGTTGAGTTCAAAGATCTGACCCTGACCCAACTTCATGGTAGACTCCTGACCTATGAAAGGGAGTTGAACCAGAAAAAGAAGTTGCAAGAGTCTGGCAAAGCTACTGATGATTACTCATTCGGTAGCACAGCTCTTCTTGGTCAGGAAGAATCTGGTAGAAGTGGTAAGGAACAGGGTTATGATCATTTCATAGATATAACTGCTGGGGGAAACTTTAACAACCCTGATCCTCACTCTGCAAATTATGCTTTTACTGCAAATTGTGAAAACCAGATGTCAGATAATTTGTGCTTTGAACTCAATGATTTGCAACACTTTGATCCCACTGACTTAGAAGAGATGGACATTTTGCATCAATTGGCTTTGCTTAGTGTAAGAACAAGAAAATTCTACAAAAGAACAGGGAGAAAATTCCCAGGTTTACATGGGAATTTAAGGGTTGGGTTGGATAAATCTAAAATCAAGTGTTATAAGTGAAATCTGCTAGGTCATTTTGCTAGGGAATGCAGGAGTCAAACTACTGGTCCTATAATCACTCATCCCAGCTCAAACCCTAGACCACAAAATCAAAGCACTGTTCACTATACCCAATATACCCCTGCAGCTCATGTTAACACTGCTCACTATGCTGCTGCCCCTGTGCCTGTGCATTATGTTCAAACCACTGTTCCACAAATTCAGTATATTCAAACCCCTGTCCCCCTGGCACAAGTGCAACCTGTTTCACCTCAAACAGCTGCTCCAGCAGTGGTACAACCAGATCAGCAAAGCTTTTTCACTCAAGGCTTTGCTGACTGGAGCAACATGCCTGATGAGCTTGGTGATGAAAATTTTGCACTCTATGCTTTTGATGAACCTTCTAATGATGAATTTTGTTTGATGGCATTAGAGTCAATACCAGAGGGCATCGAAAATAAAGGTGAACAGCTAAGTGATGAAACAGTGGATGAGGTGACTGAAGCAGTTGTTAATGCAGTTGCTGGTGAATTGCTGCTGGGAGAGAATTCAGAAACCCTGATTGAACCACTTACAGACCCCTGGTCCAAAGAAGACAAAGAAGAAGAGGAAGAGAAGAAAACAGGTGAGAAAGAAGTTAGAGCTGATGATGAAGAAAATCATCAATGTGATTGTGCAATGATGGCTGCTGCCAAGGTATCTCCTCAAGTTCTTGAAAAACTGTGTTCTGACAATTGCATTATTGCTTTTGCTAACATTAAAGAGGTAAATAAAAACCTTCGGGATAAAATCTTAACTGATGAAGTCAAATTTGAAAGATCTTTAAAAGAACTTAAAAGCAAATTGACTGAAAAGGAAAAAGAGATCAATAGTCTGAAAGAAGAGCAGAGCATAACCAGAACTCAACTCCAAACTATGGTAGAAAAATACCAAGTTTGCAAACAGGAGTTAGAGTCCACCCAAATCACATGTGAGAAATGGGTGGAATCCTGCAAAGGATATGAGTTATTGCTTGAAAAACAGATTAAAAGCAATGTGAAATTTGGTATTGGTTATAGAAAACATGATGATGAAAACACTGCTGTTGAAAAATCTGTTCAAACCACTGATGTAACCACTGAGTTCATCCCCACAAACAAGAATGGCCAAGAAGTGAAAATCACTGATAAACTTGGTAACAAAATCACACTTGACAGACCAATGGGATCCTCTACTTTTGAGGAGCTTGAAAAATATCAGTTTAAACCAACATGGTCTGATGAGTGTGATATTCTTGAAAATTTCAAGCCCATGGACTTTACATCAACTGATGGTGTTAAAGCTCCAAAAGCTAAAGTCATTCCTCTCAAGGACATCCCAGCAGAGGTTACAACCTCTGCTGCAAAGGAGTCCGAAAAGAGAAAGAAGAAAGAAAAGATCAAGAACCTGTTTTGTGAATTTTGTGAGAAAAGGAATCATCTAACAAAAGATTGTTTCCATTTAAAAGCTTATGATTTAAACAAAACAAGTGTCATTGTTCCAGCAGAAAGCTGCATTATTTGTGGTAAAACAAACCACAAAACTCAAGCATGTGTGTATCTCAAAAACTTTGATGTGAAAAAGAATGAGTACATTGCTAAAACATCCTTGAGTCCATCAACATCATCTGTCAAATTCACTAAAAACCAACCACTGTTTGTGCCAGTTCAAACAGCTGTCACAAAACAGCTGAACCAAACATCTATTAAAAGAGATGTTCAGGTTACTGATGCACCCCCTGCCAATCAATTCAGAAGAGGTAAGGGACAACCACCATACCCTAGGGTTCCACACGTTTATGAGGCCTACAAAAGGCCCTATAAACCTAAAGTGAACAGGGATCCTTTTGGGTACCAACAGGTAATTGGTGATGTGTGCAAAATGCAACATATAAATTACATCAATTGAGGCATAAAACTAACCCTTTTTTAGTACTAATGTTGGAAAAAGTGTGCTTTTGTCTTCCTTTTGTATTTTCAGGATTAAATGAGCTCAAATTAACAAAAGAAGCAAAAAGACATCAAAATCTAACATAAATACGAGAAAAGGAACAAGACGTGACATGCCCGACCCCACGACAGCATCTTCCCAAGCAAAACGAGATAACAGAAGACTGAACACGCCCCGTGCTCAGCCAGCACGGGGGCGTGCCCAAGTGTCAGCAGAAAAGACAAAGTGGTAGAAGCTTCTATTGCCCACCACGGGGCCGTGCTCAGCGGACACGGGGCCCTGGTCAACTATAAGATTCGCACAATCTGGGCAAATCTTCATAGTACAAAGATTCTTCTGCACACGGGGTCGTGCTCAGCGGACACGGGGGCGTGGTCAACTAATAAGACAAAGCTGCATTAAATGAAGACAGGGAAGGATGTGGACACGGGGCCGTGCCCACTGGACACGGGGCCGTGCCCGAGCTTCTGTTCAGCCTATAAATAGGAGTGCTTGGCTTAAGCTCAAACCATCCCTTGGCACACCACCTCTCTCACACTTCACCCACCACCCACCACCACCATAACACCATCATCCACCACCATCATCCATTGTCCATCATAGAGTGTGTGAGTCATCTCGGGATCCAAGATTGATCGTAAGAGTTCTTGACAATCAAGGCCATGTTTGCCTAAGTATCTTACATCACTTGGTGAAGACAAAGTGTCTAGTGTAATACTTTTTATTTCTAATCTTTTGCACTTTTTACTTGGTTTTGTATTAATGACTTTAATAACTAGTTGCTTATGTTGAAGGTGATCTTTCCTTATCGTTTGTCCGTGGTGTCTTGGCATTATTTTACTGTCTATATAAAATAAAAGATTTTCACCATTCATATCTCCACGGTCTATATGGAGGTATGTTGGCTACCTGGTCGGGGGTTAAGGGAACGGTTTGGTAAAGGTCTTGCCAATGTTCAGCGTTTAGAGGTCCTGCAATGGACCTGGGTCAAATTTAGTAGGACCTCCTTCAATACCTAACGGTATTGGATGGCGGGGGTCCAAACTCTTTGATCCCCTCATAAGTTAACTACTATTAATACTATAACCCGGCTATTTAGGACTGTATCCCTGCTGACTCAGACTACTTTGTCGAGGGTAACGTCACCTCCAAAAGAGGGGCCTACCATAATTTGCATTAATAACTTAATTAATTATCTTCCAATAATCCACCCTTTTAGGATTGTATCCTTGCTGACTCAAACTACTGGGGTGAGGGTAACGTCACCTTCAAAAGAGGGGCCTACTACAATAACTAAGATAATCTCTTAAATATGTGCAAAAGTGCGGAAATAATCAAAGGTTACACTAGATACGAGTCGGAACCAAGTGATTCATCTTGTCTATCTGTTTTTCTTTTTATTTTATTTTCAGCATTTTTGTTAGTTTTTATTTTTCTTAGTTTAAAACATTTTTCTAACTTTTTATTTTGATTAGACGTTGAGGATAAACCGGTACTAAAAGCTCTTGTGTCCTTGGACGACCTCGGTATCTTACCAACACTATACTACGCTCACGATGGGTGCACTTGCCCATATGTGTGTTTAGTGTTAGTGAAATATCGTGTTTTATAAATTTAAAACTTGGCTAAAAATAAGTGTTAAAGGGGCTTAAAATATACACCTAAAATATATAACACTTCACACGCATCAAGTTTTTGGCGCCGCTGCCGGGGACACAAGGATTTTAAGAAAGCTTAAAATCGACGGCCTAATCAGTTTTTCAAAACCTTTTTAAAACGCGCGCACATTTTTCTGCATTTTAGTTTAGATTTGCATTTACAATAACCTGTACACGGGGCCGTGTTCACTGAACACGGGGCCGTGCTGCACATTTTCATAAAAAGACCCAGTAACAGTAGCTTGAACACGGGCCGTGCTCACTGAACACGCCCCGTGCTCAACGAAATCAGTAAATTTAATTAAAACGACCAGATACAGATTCTGAACACGGGGCCGTGTCCACTGAACACGGGGCCGTGTCCAGCCTCTGTTTCCGTTTTTATTTTTGTTTTCTGATCTCGAGACTCGGTTGTGGTCTGCTGAGTGATTCTTATGGATCAATACTCAGGAGGTTACAACTACACCTATGAGGAGGATGATTATAGGGGTAACTATTGCACTAATTGTCGTAACACACGCTCGGTTCAATATAATCACTCATATCAACCATCCAATTCATACACCTACTATGAGGAGCCCAGGTACGAGCCATCAACTTCATACACATCCTATGAAGACCAAAGGTATGAACCTCCTCCCTCATACTCATATTTTGATGAACCAAGGTATGAGCCTTCATACTCATACTTTGAGGAACCAAGATATGAGCCACCACCTTCGTATACTTATTATGAGGAACCATGGCGTGAACAACCCACCTCATATGAGTATTATGAAGAACAAAATTACGAACCTTATCCATCATATGCTTACAATGAAGAACAATGGTGTGAACCATCTACTTCATATGGGTATTATGAGGAACAAAGGGTCGAACAACCGGATTCAAGCTTAGAAAATCCCGATTCTTTTTCTATAACCGAAGTAACCGATAGGATATTAGAACACATAAGAGTTATCGATCACTGTATAAGAGAATCTCGCGCAAGGGAAGAGGAGTCCCGCGCAAGAGAAGAATTAAAAAATGAAGAGATAACTGAGAATGTAAAAATGGAAGAACAAATAAGTGAAAAACCAACACATGAGTTAAACAACAAAAAAGGTGAGTCCGACAACGTTAAAATTCAAGAAGAGTCTAATTTTGAAGAAATTAATCTCTTGTCACCTTCTTTTGAAAATCATTGTTTAGTACCCACTCATGCTAAGTTTTTAAAAGAATTAAACACTAACACTAAAATTGACGAAACGGTAAGTGTTAAGTTAACTAATGATCAAACCTCACTAATAAAAGAAGACCCATTTGAAATTAACATTACACCGGTTCCATGTTTCTTTCAAAATTCATTTATTAGTAATGTTACAATCGATAAAGATCTTTGTGTTAACATAATGCCTAACTACATTTTTGAAAAATTAAGTATTAGTGATTTTTCTCCACTTCAAATACCCATTTTTCTATCCAATCGGAAAGTAATAAAATCAATCGGTATAGTTGAGGATGTCTTGGTTCAAACAAATCAAATGGTAGTCCCCACCGACTTTGTCATCCTCGATGACGCTCCTCTAGTGTTGGGACGACCATTTGTAAAAACTCACGAAGCTTTGAAAAACCGGAAGTACAACAATCTACTTCTTCAATTAGGGGCATTCAAAAAAAGTGTCGACCTTGAGCGATCAATGAAATATCCATTCGGCAATGACGACCCCCTAATTGAAGATGAGCCAGAACCACCTGATAAGGTGGGTCTAGCCAAGGACCCTAATAAACGTGGCGCACCACGGAGGCATTTCGCGGAACTATCCTTAGTTTAGTTTAGATTAATTTTTATGTTTTCTAGTTAGTTTTAATTTTCAGGAATAAAACACACTTGAGATGGCAAAGGATATTAGGGAAACTTGAACCAGCACCCCATGCAGGAAAACAGAACCGTCCGACTAAATTCTTCGTTTACAGTCAGCTCGGCACGGGCCGTGTCCACCCAACACGGCCCCGTGCTGCACAGTCTGCAGAAAAAGACCCAATTCAGGTAACTGGACACGGGCCGTGTTCACCCAACACGCCCCCGTGTCCAGGCTTCTGTTTCTCTTGTTTTAAATTTTGTTACTGGCACTTGAACACGGGGCCGTGCCCGGACACCACGGGGCCGTGTTCAGCGCCCAGTAACACAAAATTTTTGCTTTTAACACCTTTTTACACATTCAATCAACCTAAAAACTTATTTTTGGGACACATTGAGGACAATGTGTAATTTAAGTGTGGGGGTGATGCTAAAACCTTGAATCTTGCAAGTCCTAAATACAAGCCTTACACAAAACTCTATTGGAACCGCTAATCACCCCAATTTTTTTCAAAAATTTTCATTTTTTTTTACTTGTCTAGGTTTAACTCGGGAAATTCAAGTTCTCAAAATGGTTATATTTTTACAAATTTACAACCGATAGCGTCGTGATAAAAAGAACCAACATAAGAAAATTATGAAAAGGCATGACAAGCTTAGTTAAAATTTAATTATATATACTTGATCACATAAAAACCCATTCCCACAAAAGTGAGTTTTGAGCCTTTATTGAGCATACAATTACATATCATTAGACTAAATGCTCATTTTTCGTTTCTTGTGTGAATAGCCGCTTGGTTCTTACGACTCTAGAACTTGCCATGACGATACATTCCCGGTCCTTACCAACTTAAACCCGAGTAAGTAAATGATGGAGGCATTAGGACTAACCCTTTTTATTTCTACACCATTATTTTTTTCTTTTTTTTACCACCTACCCAAAATCCCCCTAGTTAGCCCCTTTGAGCCTAAACCTTTTCATTTCATAACCCAAACCAAACACCCTTTTACCCACCAAAACCTTTTTCATTTTTAACCCTTTGTTTTAGTAACAAGTTCGGTTTTTCGTATGACTTTTCAAAAAAAAAAAATTGTGTTGATGATGAAGCAAAAGAAAATAAACAAACAAGTTCATAAAAAATAACTTTGTTTGAATAATAGCTTCATCAAAATAAAAGTTACAAAAATAGAAAGTCTTACGAAAACCGACACTTGTTACGCTTTTCGCCTTTTTCTACTAACCACTAACCCAACCACTTACCTTTAACCCAAGCCTAACCCTTCACCCAAAAAGTCCTCTTGATATTTACAAAGGTATATAAGTTAAAAAGGAGGAGGAATGATTGCTTGGCAAGCCTATGGTAGGAGTAAGTTCCATGCCGCTCTCGAGTGATCCACAAAAATACATTTTCGGCCGAGTGTTGAGTGATCCCCGTGAGGTATGTGAACTTGTATATAAATAAAATTTTACAAAGGCATGATTATGCCCTAATAAGTAATTTATCTTATGAGAAGTTTTAAATAAATCATGACGAATAGGATTGTAAATAAATAAAAATAAAGCTAAATAAAGACTCTTGGAAATCCCGACACTCTATGACAAGCCCAAAAACCTTATTTTCTACCCATTCCATTTGGGAGTGTAATAGCCACATATTAAAGAGTTTTGCTTGAGGACAAGCAAAGATTCAAGTGTGGGGGTATTTGATGTGTGCAAAATGCAACATATAAATTACATCAATTGAGGCATAAAACTAACCCTTTTTTAGTACTAATGTTGGAAAAAGTGTGCTTTTGTCTTCCTTTTGTATTTTCAGGATTAAATGAGCTCAAATTAACAAAAGAAGCAAAAAGACATCAAAATCTAACATAAATACGAGAAAAGGAACAAGACGTGACATGCCCGACCCCACGACAGCATCTTCCCAAGCAAAACGAGATAACAGAAGACTGAACACGCCCCGTGCTCAGCCAGCACGGGGGGCGTGCCCAAGTGTCAGCAGAAAAGACAAAGTGGTAGAAGCTTCTATTGCCCACCACGGGGCCGTGCTCAGCGGACACGGGGCCGTGGTCAACTATAAGATTCGCATAATCTGGGCAAATCTTCATAGTACAAAGATTATTCTGCACACGGGGTCGTGCTCAGCGGACACGGGGGCGTGGTAAACTAATAAGACAAAGCTGCATTAAATGAAGACAGAGAAGGATGTGGACACGGGGCCGTGCCCGAGCTTCTGTTCAGCCTATAAATAGGAGTGCTTGGCTTAAGCTCAAACCATCCCTTGGCACACCACCTCTCTCACACTTCACCCACCACCACCACCATAACACCATCATCCACCACCATCATCCATTGTCCATCATAGAGTGTGTGAGTCGTCTTGGGATCCAAGATTGATCGTAAGAGTTCTTGACAATCAAGGCCATGTTTGCCTAAGTCTCTTACATCACTTGGTGAAGACAAAGTGTCTAGTGTAATACTTTTTATTTCTAATCTTTTGCACTTTTTACTTGGTTTTGTATTAATGACTTTAATAACTAGTTGCTTATGTTGAAGGTGATCTTTCCTTATCGTTTGTCCGTGGTGTGTTGGCATTATTTTACTGTCTATATAAAATAAAAGATTTTCACCATTCATATCTCCACAGTCTATATGGAGGTATGTTGGCTACCTGGTCGGGGGTTAAGGGAACGGTTTGGTAAAGGTCTTGCCATTGTTCAGCGTTTAGAGGTCCTGTAATGGACCTGGGTCAAATTTAGTAGGACCTCCTTCAATACCTAACGGTATTGGATGGCGGGGGTCCAAACTCTTTGATCCCCTCATAAGTTAACTACTATTAATACTATAACCCGGCTATTTAGGACTGTATCCCTGCTGACTCAGACTACTTAGTCGAGGGTAACGTCACCTCCAAAAGAGGGGCCTACCATAATTTGCATTAATAACTTAATTAATTATCTTCCAATAATCCACCCTTTTAGGATTGTATCCTTACTGACTCAAACTACTGGGGTGAGGGTAACGTCACCTTCAAAAGAGGGGCCTACTACAATAACTAAGATAATCTCTTAAATAAGTGCAAAAGTGCGGAAATAATCAAAGGTTACACTAGATACGAGTCGGAACCAAGTGATTCATCTTGTCTATCTGTTTTTCTTTTTATTTTATTTTCAGCATTTTAGTTAGTTTTTATTTTTCTTAGCTTAAAACATTTTTCTAACTTTTTATTTTGATTAGACGTTGAGGATAAACCGGTACTAAAAGCTCTTGTGTCCTTGGACGACCTCGGTATCTTACCAACACTATACTACGCTCACGATGGGTGCACTTGCCCATATGTGTGTTTAGTGTTAGTGAAATATCGTGTTTTATAAATTTAAAACTTGGCTAAAAATAAGTGTTAAAGGGGCTTAAAATATACACCTAAAATATATAACACTTCACACGCATCAATTGGTCAAGACCCCCAACAGTGGTTAGCAAGACACAGTCCTAAAACTGTCCAAACCCCTGACCTAACCACTGTCCATCAATGTGCATCCATCCCAGACACTGTTGAGACCCCATCCAAAGCCTTATTGGCTTTGGAAACCATAATGAACTAATCCTTTTACTTCATGTGCAGGGAGCTTCTGCCTGTTTAGATAGCCTTTGGTATGTTGATAGTGGAGGCTCCAGGCACATGACTGGATGTAAAGCCCTACTCAAAGATTTCAAAATCCATGGAGGGGGTGATATATCCTTTGGGAATAACAGTAAAGGGAAAGTTCTGGGGTCTGGTACAGTACAGTCTGGCAATGTAAAATTTGAAAATGTCAATCTGATAGACAGTCTAAAATTCAACCTCCTGAGTGTTTCACAAATGAGTGACAAGGGGTATGGGTCATTCTTCACAAAGGAGTGTTGTAGGATTGTTGGACCAGAAATGGTCAAAAAGATTGAAGCAATAATAAAAACTGGTCAAACTAAACGTGTTGCTCAAATAAGTGGCAATGTTTATGTTGTTGATATGTCAAAAGAGTGTCCTAGAGCTGATGCCTGTCTGTTCTCAGCTGCCTCTAACAAAGAGACAGAACTTTGGCACAGGAGACTGGGGCACGCAAATCTTAAGACAATCATTGAAATTTCAAAAAATGGTTTGGTAAGAGGCTTACCACAAAAATTGTTTTCATGTCCTGAACATTGCATTTCCTGTTTAAAAGGAAAACAGCATAAAAGTTCTTATAAGTCCATTGAAGAGTCCAAAACAACCAGTGTTTGCAAATGCTGCACATGGATTTGTTTGGCCCAGTTCAAGTCATGAGTCTCAAGAAGAAAAGATATTGTTTGGTTATTGTTGATGACTTCTCTAGGTTTACATGGACTTTCTTTTTACACTCAAAAGATGAGACTGCAGGCATTTTGCAAGACTTTGTGACATAGGTTGAAAAGCAATTTGACCTTCCAGTAAAAGTCTTCAGGAGTGACAATGGCACAGAATTCAAAAATAAGGAGTTGGATGCCTTCTGTGTGAAGAAAGGGATTGTAAAGCAGTACAACATCCCTAGAACACGAGAGCAAAATGGGGTAGTTGAAAGAAAGAACAGAACTTTGATTGAGGCTGCCAGAACCATGCTTGCTGATTCAGGTTTGCCATTAACTTTTTGGGCAGAGGCAGTAAACACTGCTTGCTATGTCCAAAACAGAGTTTTAATAAACCCCAGGCACAAAAAGACTGCTTATGAAATTCTGTATAAAATCAAACCACTGATCTCATACTTCAAGGTATTTGGCTGCCCATGCTTTATTTTGAACTTAAAAGATTCCATTTCAAAATTTGCAGCCAAAATTGATTGTGGTTATCATCTGGGATACTCAACCACTGCCAAGGCCTACAAAGTGTTTAATACACTGACCAAGGCAGTGGAGGAGACCTTGAATGTAAAATTCAATGAACTTTCATCAATGAAAATCCCAGCAAATCCTGCAGATCTGTTTGATCTTGATAAATTTACTTTTGAAAATACTGCTGTCAAGACTAACAGTGCAGGTCCATCAGAGGATTCAACACCAGACTATGGGTATGAAATCATCATTCCTCAAAAGTCCGTCAAAATGGGAAGAGCATCAGATGTTCAAAACAGCTGTCAAAGCTCAACCACTGCTACCTCAACAGTTGTTGACCAAAGTAGCCCATCAACCACTGCTTCCACATCCTCAAACACTGCTGACAAAAGTCTCAAAACAGTGGATAAAAGTCAGCATGTGTCCACTTCATTACCTCCCATTCCACCACCTTTTGAAGCCACTGCTGGGTCATCAAAGTCACCAGCAGTGGTTAGCTCAGATGATACACATTTGCAGCCTTCACCAACAAATGCCATCATTCCATATCAAGGAGATTTAATCTACTTGAGATCTCATCCACCTGATCAAATCATTGGCAACATCTATGAAGGGGTGCTCACAAGAAGCCAAACCCAAAACATTTGTCTTTTTGCTGGTTTTCTATCACTCCATCAGCCAGTCAAGTACCAAGAGGCACTGAAAGACAACAGCTGGGTAGAAGCCATGCAAGAGGAGCTCCAACAGTTTAAAAGACAACAAGTATGGGAGCTTGTACCACTGCCAGAAGAGGTTAGTCCCATTGGCACAAAGTGGGTCTTCAAAAACAAAACTGATGAAAGGGGTATTGTTGTCAAGAATAAAGCCAGGCTTGTGGTTCAAGGTTACAGACAGGAAGAGGGGATTGATTATGATGAAACATTTGCCCCTGTAGCAAGATTGGAAGCTATAAGACAGTTCCTGGCCTTTGCTGTCAACCACAACATGAAGGTGTTTCAAATGGATATCAAAAGTGCTTTCCTCTATGGTACAATTCAAGAAGAGGTATATGTTTGTCAACCTCCAGGTTTTGAATATCCATTTTATCCAGATCATGTCTACAGGTTAAACAAAGCCTTGTATGGCCTGAAACAAGCACCAAGGGCCTGCTAATGGGAATATCAAGCTTTCAGGATTTTCAGATAGTGACTTTGCTGGATGTAACACAACAAGGAAGTCCACATCAGGAGGGTGCCAGTTTCTAGGTGATTGCTTAGTTTCATGGCAAAGCAAAAAGCAAGCAGCTGTTTCAACATCCACTGCTGAAGCTGAATACATTGCTGCTACAAGCTGTACAGCCCAACTCTTGTGGCTTCAAAATCAGTTGCTGGATTTTGGTATCACTGCCTTAAAGACACCACTCATGTTGGACAGTCAGGCAGCAGAAAATATCATCAAAAATCCAGTTTCCCATTCAACCACCAAGCACATCGACATCAGACATCACTTTGTGAGGGATTGCTATGAAAAAGGTTTGATTTCTCTGCATCATGTTCCAACTAAAGACCAGCTGGCAGATGTGCTCACAAAATCATTAGATACTGCCACCTTTGAAAGCTTGGTCTCTAGAATTGGCATGCTAAACATAGAATAACAAGCAACATCTTGTTTTTCTATGAATAAAAGCATTAAAATGTTTTCAGAAAATCAAAAATCCATCCTTAAAAATAGCTAAAAATGAAATTTTCATTAAATCCTTAAAAGTCTGCCATAACCACTGCTTGTTCAAAAGTCTGCTCTACATCAAATTCTGTCCACTGCTGAAAGCCATCCTCTGTTCTCTCATTTCCTTGATAAACTCTTTTGTTCAAAAGCAGTGTCTTATCCACTGATATGCTATCCACTGCTTCCATTTTACCATTGTAACCACTGCTTTCATCAGTAACTTTCACAAAAGTACTGTTCTTCATTTCATCAGAGTTTGGCATGTGGGCAGTACATAGTGGTCAGACCTTTTGTAACCGCTGCCACGTCAGCCTTCACTTTTTCCTCTATAAAACCCCCACTTCACACCAAAAACAGGGTTTTTACACTGTCGAATTGAATTCTAAAATTCTCTTCTCAAAGCAGTTTCTAACCCTTCATCCCAAATCATTCTCTATTCTTCCGCATCAAAATGACGAAATCGAAAGCAAAATCAAAATCAAAATCACCATCATATTCCAAAGAGGTCGATCAAACGGCCGCTGAATCCGTTGAAATATCATACAAATCCCCTCATAACTATTTGGGTCTACTCACAAAACCCACAAACAACCACACCTTCTATTTCATCATCGACACCATATCTGCATCAAAGTACAAAACTTTGTTGACAGCAGACGCTCCCATTTATTTGCAAACCCAGCGAGAGTTCTGGAAAAATGCTACGCTTGAAAAACAAGACAATAAAGTAGTAGCCATCAACTCCTCGATACAGGGTAAAGCGATTAAAATCACTCCGCAATCAATCTCAGAAGTCTTCAAACTCGATGATCAGAAAGGTAAAACTTCTTTTGATAAAAACGAGTTAAAAGCTGATTTTCTGAAAAGGGGATATGTAGAACAATCAAAGGTAGATACCATACAAAAAGGTTATTACCCTTCTGCACCAAGGTTTTTATTTCACACACTTTTGATGTGTGTTTCAAATAAAACAACAGCGTTTAACGAAATACCATTAAAGATTCAATGTCTGGGATATGCTATTTTGAAGAATGAAAATTACAACTATTCCCAGGAGATCTTTAATGACTTGGTGAAAAACGTTGATAGCAAAGCATTTTTACTTTTTCCGAGATTTTTAAGCTATTATTTTAAACAAAAATTTGAAAAAGAAAATGAAAATTTGCTTAAACAGGGTGTCCATTTTCAAATAAAAGGGTTAACAACTGAAACATTTTCTAGAATGATGGCACCAATAAAAACAAAAACAGAGGTGCCTGAGCAGAATTTAGCAGTTACCACTGCTCCTCAGACATCTGCTGCTGAGCCCACTGCTCCAGGTGATCATAGCAGCACTACCACTGCTTTGAAACCCACACCTGCCACTACCAAAAAGACCAAAAAGAAAACATCCAGAAAACCCCCCAAACCCAAAACAAAGGCAACTCTGGAAGATGAGATCACAGAGCAAATGCCAGTGACAACACAAATGTCACCACAAACCACTGCTGCTACTTCCTCACAGCAGTTGGTAGAAAGATCTCCACATTTGCCTCATACTCCTCCTGCATCCTCACAAAAGGATCAGGTTGTAAGCATAGGGACCCCACAATATGAAGCTCTGGATTCAATCGGATCCATCTTCCTCAGTCCTGATCCCAAGGACATGTCTCTTTCAACTCCCATACCCTCACCAATAATATTACCACAATCCATGCTACCTTTGTTGCATGCAGTTGATATAGCTCAGACAAAAACCAGTCCCTCTCAATCACTCATCAAAGAGAGTACACTCCAACAAGTGACTGGGTTTGATGCTTATACCTTTGCTATCCAAGCAACAACTGAGGAGGTTACACCCCCTGAGTTACAAGTAACTCTCGGTGGTAGTTCAAGTGGAGCAGCAACTACAACTGATGGATCAACAGATCTTCAGTTGGACAGTTGTTTCATTAATAAGACTCCCTTGAAGGCAATTTATTCCATAGCACCATCGGTAACCACCAGTGAGTTGATTCTAACCACTGGTACCATCAAAGGTTTATCAAGTGCTGAAGAAAGAAGTCCCCAGTACCAAGAACAAGGGGCATCAATGGGTGATTTTTGGGATTCAGTTCCTAAGTCACACATTGATACAACCACTGCTGGTGGGGATTCAAATGATCCCATTAAAGTGGGTGATGATTCAAAGTATCAGGAATTGACGGGCAGAGTTGATAAACTTGAAACATCAGTTGCTGAGATAAAGGATATGGTGCAGCAGATGCTAAAAGCTCAAAAAGCACAACCCACTACTGCTCCAGCTCAAGCATCTGCACAACCTGCACCTGCTGCAAATGAGCTGTGGAATATTTTCCAGCCCTTACTTGAAAAACAAAAACAGATGGCTGATCAGCAGCATGAAATACATGTGAAAATGCTGACAAACATGGTGGAGTCGAGATTTAAAGATACTCAAGCAGATATCAAAGCTATCAAGGCTCATCTCCAAAGCACTTCTGGAAAAGTTCCATCTACCATCATTTTTATGGATAACCCCCTTGCAGATAATGCCAAAAAGGGGGAGAATATCAAACAGTTGAAGAAAAAGGGAATTGAAGATGGCCTGCATGTTGAATCAGAACAAGGAAAACAGCCGTCTAAACCCTCAAAAGATTCAAAATCTCAAACTTCCATATTAGCAGTGTTTGTATAAGAACAGTAGATACAGTTTGTTAGGCTGTTAGACGTCGCTTTCATGGTGACGTCAGCTGAGATGCCTCAGCGGTTTGGATTGTCTATAAATGGAACAGTACTCTGTACTGTTACATTTGATCGTTTTGAGTGAGTTCTTCTCCTCAATTCAGTCCTTTCATCTTGTGCAACCAAACCCTGGAGTATCAGGCTGAGGGGGAGCTTAGTTTGTAAGCTTGCAATGTAATCTTTTGCTTTGAATTGTAATCTTTCGACTCTATGAAAAGCAAATGTTTATCAAACTATTTTCTCCTTTGATTGTGTTCACAAAGTTTGTTATTCATTTCCGCTGCACTTTACATTGTTTCATATTCATTAATTGTTCAAATCATACAAACAAACACAATCATGAGAGCCTCCGATCCTAACAATAGGGATCATGTACATTAATCCAGAAGTGTGAAAAGTGTGAGAAGTGTATTATAACACTATATATAACACCATATAAACACCGTATAACAATATGTAACACCATATAACACTATGTAACACTATATGACACTATATAACAATATATAACACTATACAGCTATCATAGATATGTTATCAGACAAACTATAGTGTTATATTTGTTATATAATGTTACATAGTGTTTTATGGTGTTACATATTGTTATACGGTGTTTATATGGTGTTATATAGTGTTATAATACACTTCTCACACTTCTGAATTAATGTACAGGATCCTAAATCTAATTATATAATCTTTAAAAACTTTATATGACTAACGACCTATGTTAATTAGTAACGAAACTTTATATAAACAATTTTTATTACCATATAATAGTTCACACACTAACTTGAATTTATCACAAAAACTGGCCCATCTTAATCAGTAACACTGAAAATACCATAATAGCCGTGTATATAAAGGTTGAATACTGAAAAATATGTAATATACAAATTTATATATTATTAGTATGAATGAAATTACCTATTACGTTACATATATCAGTGTATAAATATAATAATAATTTATATAATTGTGTATCTTTTAAATATAACTTTTATTTAAAATAAATCTCTAAGACCTCAATTATGTTTACAAAAATCATTATTTAAGTTGTTTTTTTCTCTTTATTGGTAAAAAGTCAATTTTATTGGTATGACATAAATTAGATTGTTATTCTTACAAATAATTGTTATGCAGATTTAATTAATAAATAGTTATTGTAAAATTATGATATAAGTTAAAGGTTTATATATGATTAATGAAATCTTTTCATTATTAACGGTTAATTGACTGTGTCACAAATCAATATATAAAATGATATTAATATATTTCTTACCTCTATTAAATTGAAAACACATTTATTGATCATAAATCGGTGTAGCTACAAACCTTATTATTATCTCAACTATAAAACTTCAAAACATTAAGTCCTCTCAGTCTATAATTTTAAAACATAGTTCAATAATTTTTTTGTCTTTTTGTGAGATAGTCCTCTGGTTAGTTGCTCTTTTGTAACACCCCAAAATTTCGTATGACTTAGAATAATAATTTAATTGTGATGCTTTAATGGTAAGGAATGAAAAACATATATTTTTATCATATTGAATGTTTAAATAATAATAATAATGAATGAATGAAATAACAATAATAATGAAAGTAATCAAGTTATCATGGGGAATGACTATTTTAAAAACATTCAAAAGTCAAGGGACTAAAAATGGAATTATGTAATGAGATTTATAAAAAAAAGGAACCAGTGCTCCTCCTGGGTTTGGTACGATCGAACAGAGGGAGATAGAGCCAAGAAACCCTAGTTTTTCAATCTCTACAAAAATTGAAAGGGGAATCAAAGATTAATCGAATGCATGAGCCAGGAACCTCGATTATCTAAGTGTTCTTGACAGCTAGTGTCACACCCCGACCACGTATAACATACAAAACGTGGCGGAAACATCGGGGAGTGTTGTAACAGAATTAATTGTTTCAAATCCATGGCAAACAAAGTTGTATTTTATTTATTAAACAAGAGTTACATTGTCTTAACACAGGAAATACAGAGTTTATAACATAATTAAACAAAGTCTATCATCGTTTTTAGTCTCTAAGGCACAGGTCCGCCCTAGTGTCCTGATCAACATCCTATGGAAAAGCTCCTGAAAACACATGTGAAAATAGGTACGTCAGCATAAAAATGCCTGTGAGATACATAGTTTTGTGAAAATAAGATTCATGACTTAAGTTCAAGAAAATGTTTAGTCATGAACCTTGTAATTTGATTTGTTTTGTAAATCACTTGAAAAACGATAAGATCAGATGATATGTATAGATAAGTGAATAATGTATGGTTAAATGAATAACCATGCAAAATGAGTTGTATAAAGTAAACTGTATTGTAAACCAAAGTCTTGTAAAAACATGTCACTTGAGTAAAATGTATAAATCCAAAATGAATGATTTAAATAACGCTATGATATGTAATATAATACAAACACTTATGTATAGGAAGTACCAGCGGCGTATCCACCATGCTTGTATCATATTACACAAGCATCGTTACTTAATCACTTAATCAAACCAAACCAAACAATGCAAGATGTCTATGTTTAATCCAATAGTCAAAAGTCCTTGTATAAACCATGTCAAATGTTGATAGTCCAAAAGTAGTCAAGTAATTGTGTAACAAATGTTATGTATGGTAAGTAAAATAAGACTACTTAAACCATAAGTAAAAATGTACAAAACAAAGTATTTTTAATATATCAAAAAGTTATGTTTTGCAAAGTGATGCATGATACATTGATACAAACATTTATGTGGTAAGTTAACGCATACATTCAAGCCTTGAGACAGTCGGATAACCCTTTCAGTCAAGGTTATCAAAAGAATTGTATTCGGATTCAGTCATTCCTTACATCCAAACAAACCCGGGATGTCAGGAATGGGATTTGTCAAGTCCTATGGTACCACTACTTACTCCCGAGCGGCGTAGCAAATGTTAATGAACGTTATAAAGACCCGTTTGTGCAAACCAAATGTCATAGCAGTCGTATACATGTCATAAGAAAACAATGTACTAAGTATGCTAAGTTAACATACAAAGCAGAAAAGTCTTGTAAATCAATGTGCTAGCATGCTATCAGTCAACATACATAGCAGAAATGTAACGTAAAACAATGTACTAAGTATGCACACAATGGACATACATAGCATGAAATGTAATGAAATCATGTACTATAATGTACTAACAAACATAGTCGGTATATGATGTGAAAACAGGAAAGCATGAAAGTAACAAGTAGGCACATGTGTTCCACCCCAAAACAGTTTGGAAAATAGTAAAAGAGGGGTCTATGTACTCACTTGAGATTGCTCAGTTGTCTAAAGATAACCACCAAGTAATGCTATAGATCTCGGAATCAAACGGCACCTAATATAGGTAACTATGTTAATAAACCGGACCTAAATCGGAAGATCGGGTAGCATGAGGGTTTGTAAACCAAATGAGTATGGAGACTCGTGTAGTATGGTTCAACAAAGCCTACATACTAAATGAAACCTAGTATAATTGTTTACGACCCATTACGACCCGTTTAGGTAGCTTATGCTACTTTAACGCGTCGTTCGCGTGAAACGCGTTCGGACCGCCTAACTAGCCCTATGACAAGTGTTATATGCCTAAACATGTTACATAATCAGTTATGTGACAAAGGTTTAGGTTACATATGCTTAATTACCAATTATACATGAAAAGGGAATTCTGGTAATTTACCTAAGGCATATAAACTACCTATCATACAACTACTTAAACGATGTGACCATAGGGTATAACCTCGGAAGGTTATTCCCTACCTACTATGGTCACCTAATGTGTTTGGTCGGATCCTAATGATCGACCAAATGGGTCGGGTTCGAGGTATAAGCGATTTATTAGATCGCTTACCCTACGACCCTAGACAACGTGGTAATCAGTAGGCATAGTCCCAAGGGACTATAACCAACGTGATTACACTCACGTTGCGAAGTTCAAACGAACTTCGCATTGACCATAAACTGGTCAATGCAGAAAGTCAAACAAAGTTTGACTTTCAGACTCGAAAGACTCGAAAAGCAATAAAAGAACGAAAGAATACTTAAGAAGGGTCCCCGAATGCTAACCTCGATTCAAAAATCTCAGGTATGAAACAATAGTTTCAACTTAGAGGTTCTCAAATCAAAGTTCTTGTGATTTTGAACAATGGGGGCATGGGGTATTTATAGTTTTCGGTTAGCCATTAGGATCGTTTCTAGGAAACCGTGCTTTGATCTCAACCATACACCTCAAGAACATGGTATTACAAAACCATTTGAGCCAACGGTATTGCCAAAACCATGTGTGAAAGTGAAAATGGACCATGTTCAAAGTTTTTGTCCAGGTTAGGCAGTCGCGTAGCGCTACTGCCAAGGCATTAGGCAGTCGCGCTACGCTAGCACCCCTCTGTTTCAGAAATGTTTCAAAAGTGGCAGTTTTGGTCCCTGCACGTGTTTAAGGCCTTTTTCGAAGCGTTTGAACGCCGTTAACCTCATTTCAAGGCTCAAAAATGAAGTTAAAGTATAGGGAACTCAAAACATGCTCAAAAATATGCCGGATGATGGTTCGTTTGGTCGTACGATCGCGATGTTCGCTTAATTACGACGGAATGCGCATAAGCGCGAAAAACGATCCAAATGACGCAACGAATGGATTTTTCTTATGGCGAACACTAAAATATAATGTAGTCATGCTTACATAAATTTTTGGATGTCCGAATGTATTCAGAACGTAAGTTATGCGCGAAAATGCAAACTTGTGCACTTTTTGACACTTTTAGTCCCTGAATGAGCCAAAAGTTTATTTTAGCACACCAAACCCCTCAAAGCCTATTTCTAAGCTATGTAAAGGATATTTATGGTATGTTTAACTTATGGTCATGTTCCGGAATGTTCGTTACAGTTCAAATTGGCATACTTTCGTAGTTTGTCATATTTAGTCCCTGTAAGCGAATTAACTTGTTTTTGCCATACCAAAGCCTTCAAAACTTATTTCTAAGTTATGTAAAGGTTATTTAAGGTATGTTAAGTATATGTTGATGTTCCGAAGTATTTTTCGCATTAAACTGAGTACGTTTACGCATCAGTTTGCGTATAACTCTCCAGAAAGTGATATAGAGTTTGAAATTGGATAAAAGTCAAAACATGAAAAATATAAAACACAACCAAACAAACATTGGGATCAAATAACATTGTTTTATTGATAATAGAACTGTTCACAATGATTACAAGCACAGTTGTTACAGCTAGTAAGTTCAATTTCATGATTTTGTGAAGTTTGATAAAGTGGGTCATGTGTAATTTTGATTTTCTATGAAATCAGACATGAATGTAAGATGATATAAGCATGTAGGAGTTGAAAGTATGCTAGAATTCATCTATGATAATAAACTAGGATGAAACCCATTTGTATGACAAAAGATGGTTAAGAATTTGTGAAGTTATACATGCTAATTAGATTGATGTTGGTGAAATTGTTAGGAGTAATTGATTTAGAACTATGTGCTCATGATTAGAATGGTAAATTTCAAAATTTAGGATGTTTATGTTAATCAATGAGTGAACTATGGAAATTGTGCTTAAGATGCTTGTACATTATGCTAAACTAGTGATACGCACACAATGTATTCGACGAAATGCCTAAGTGGGTTTAGATATGGTTTTTACATGAATACTTGATAAGTCGATG
The DNA here is from genome assembly GCA_030545235.1 of Helianthus tuberosus. NCBI lineage: Eukaryota > Viridiplantae > Streptophyta > Magnoliopsida > Asterales > Asteraceae > Helianthus > Helianthus tuberosus. The sequence continues at coordinate 46,455,330 of CM060440.1, forward strand.
TAACTCCTTTATGATAATGACGTATGTGATTAGTAGACGCCATAACGTACTATAAGGATTGTGAAAGTAATGTTTAGAAAAGCTAAAGTATGAGGTTATGACATATAGGCACGAAGAAATAAGAAGGCGCAAGTCACTCGAAGTCACAAGCATCTCAAGATCGCGGTAAGTTCATATGAACTTTATGTACTCTACTTGTAGATTTATGAATGATAATCTTTAGTACTATAAATTTAGTGTAAGTTTCCTTTATGATTCATGATTGAATAGATGCAAAGAGTTTATATGGAGAAATGTTCAAAAGATAATGTTTGAAGCAAATTGGAAATAACCCGTCTAATGGGTTGGAATGATAAGTGGAATGATTCTTAGAATGTTTGAGAATTTGATTTGTCCATAACGGGTCAAATAATGTAAGTATAGCGAAAGGTATGGTACATAGCGGTTCGTTATAAATGAATCGGAAAGTGGTATGATGAATGTTACCCGAATGGAGGTGATAATGTTAGTAAAGTAATATGATATGTTAATGGGTCGAATAATGATACGGAATTAAAGGATTTCAATTGTTATGTATTATGAACTAACAATGTTTTGTTGTTATGAATGATAGGTAAATCCCTTGCTTGATTTCGGCGCGCTCGGACCAAACACACAATGTCGACTTTTGTACACGCTTCCGGTTCAAGTTGTCTATTAAGTATGGGTCAAGGTTTTCATTTTGTGATATGGTGTTAAAATTGTGTTTAGTATGTTAGTAAGTAGTTTGGATTTCTAAACCTTTTAGTGTAGTTTGTACAAAATGTTTATGGTGAACCTTATATGGTCACCACTTTGCTATTTTGAAAAATGTCGTAGAACTTAATTAAATTGATGATGTTAAAAGCAGGTGGAAAAGTTCTTAATGCAAACGGGTCATGTCAAAATTTTGTAAAAATTGTATGAATTTTATGTTAATAGTCGAATGAGAAAAAATTGGGCGTTTCATCTTTTTTAGCTTTTATTTATATGTTAAAAAAAACTTATATATCGACTTTTTATATAATCTCAGACATATGGATGACAACTTTTTTGTAATTTAAACTATTTTATTTTAAGAATTACTAAGATCATAGTTTTTAAAACTATAGATCATTTATGTATATATTTTAATCATAAATTAGAATTAGATATTAGTTATTAATAAGTTAAAGATAAAATTGCCATGTTGCATTAATTGAAAATAGGTTAGAGGAGAGAATGCCATTTGATATTAGATATAATCCTTTATTAGTATTAGATTTACTAAATTTAATTTAACATAAATTAGTTACAACTAATTTCTCAATTGTTTGTAATTTAATTTCTGTGTTTTAAATACCATAACCATAAATTACTTTATTTTAAGAATTACTAAGATCATAGTTTTTAAAATTATAGATCGTTTATGCATATATTTTAATCATAAATTAGAATTAGATATTAATTATTAATAAGTTAAAGATAAAATTGCCATGTGGCATTAATTTGAAATAGGTTAGAGGAGAGAATGTCATTTGGCATTAGATATAATCCTTTATTAGTATTAGCGGTAAGACCCGTATGCAAACACGGGTCGTTTCTTAGAAAACCATGCATAACACATATTGATAGAACATATAGATATGTGTATAGATATTGTACCAAAACGTGTTATCTATTATAGCTAAAAGACAACTATAGACATGCATCATCAGTTAATATATAAGATACATATGAGTATTTCCATAGTCCTATCCACACAAAAAAAAGTAGCACCCACCCATTGGACAATGAAACCTGTTTATAGACATAACTACATAAAGAATATGTCTAAGAAGCAAAATTAGTACCACCGACGAACCAAATGTACAACCACAAACAATCATGACATAAAACTAAGATGACTTTATCTTTGTCACGATATGCACAACTTTTTTTAACTTCAGCAATTGAGTAGACTTGTGAAACTCTAACGAAAGTTCATCACCAAAAGCAATATTGCAAGATCTCAGATAAGAAGACCATCCAACAACAACGTAGTTGAATCGAGTATTGGTTTTTTGAGATGTTGTAAACAGTTCCTGGACTTCACATTTGAGATTCTGGATCTTGATAGGCTTAGGATTATCAGTATGCAGATACAACGCAGAAGATACATCTGATGGCAGATGCTAAAAAACAGAAAATTGAATAGTGAATTTCATAAAATATTGATAAATAACTGAAATTCTTGAAATAACGAAACAATGCAACGAATGCAAAAGCTTACAAGTCTGTCTTCAGCATGAGTGGTGAAGTGTAAGACTGATTCTGAAGTGGATGATACTAAACGAACCTTTTGAACTTTACACGGTCTATCAACGGCTTGGTTATCCTCTACAATTGTCTTGCCACGAAGTTTGTGCATCTTTTAAACCTAAGTAAATTAATTTGGAATATAACAACTCTAAATTCTTGATATTTTTTAACTTTCTTTATCAAAACAAACTATCTTCTCAACTCAGCTTTGAAGTTTAAGACTCAATCATACAGAAGAATATCACTATATTGAGACAATAATAAAATACACAGTATAAAACTAATAAACGCTTATATTAGATACATCACTTGAAGAGGCAGAAATGTCACGAATAGGAAAATCTTTAGACTGTAGTTGAGGATCGTTAACTTCATCAGCTATTTTTACAGAATGATCTTCAGGCTACAACAAAATTTAAAAAAAAAAACCTTCTTACACTTATTATACAATAAAATATATGCGTAGGAAATTATAAATTTACAGCACTTTTAACATCTGACTCATCAACCAAACGCGCAATCTTTGAATCAAATACCCCATCATCAGCAAACTATATTTATAAGAAGGATCATATATAAGAAACCATATTTTAAATCATAATAATATATAAATATTACATGTGTATATATACATTAAAAATATCCTCAAAACTCGTAAACTGCTTAGAATTACCAACTGAAGCTCCAGTATCCTCATCATCTAAAGCAACTTCCCCGGAATCCAGAACCTGTTTGTGTTTAGCCTACAAAATGAGATTTCAAAAGTTATTAGCATAATATAATAAAAGTTACTTATCACCATCATGTTATCAAACAATGTATTTTATCATCAAAATTTTATACCGCAGCCAATAAATCAAACCCATCATCTCCATAAACTAAATCATCCAAAACAACAAACATCAGCTTTCTTGAAGGAAACCTCAGTTCCAGTCTCGGAATGGAAAACGGAAAGCTCAAACGTTTTAGATGCAATCATGGTGAAAACCAACCAAGATTCAACTGCTATGGGAACTTCTTCAATCAATTTTAACCATCCATCAGTAAATCCGCATCCATCAGTCCATCCTTTCATCATCACATTCCAAAATCTTTCGCCAACATAGATAGTTGCCATCCCATACTCGTAATTTTTACCATAGAATTGTTTCCAAAATTTGTCAGCAATTAGCTATAGAAGAAGCAAAGGAATATTTAGTGCAGACTTACAAATTTGATGTAAACTAATGAGCAACAGAAGTTACAACGGATTAGTCAATAAAAGTTAAAATGCGAATTACTCAACAGGGTTAGTCAACAGTAGTTACAGTATTTACACACAACCTAACCACTGTTTGGCTATCAACTATTACATACCTCTGTTGTTATCCAACAGAGGTTTCGTAACAACTGTCATCCATTATGTCCAGTAGAGGTTGCAACGTGGACAGATCTTATATATCAGATGTTAGTCAACTGAAGTTAAAAGATTTAGTCAACAGAAGTTAAAAAGGTTAGTCAACAGATGTTAAGATTATAAGGAAACAGACGTTAAAAGGGCAAACAGATGTTAGCAAGCTGTTGAGCTAGCAAAAAATGTTTACAGTAAGTAACAAAATAATATATCGTTACTTACAGTCATGCCAAGTTCAGGTCTAATATTTGTTGAAATGTAAGAGTTCTCGTAGACATTTTCTTTAAAACATGAGACAACGAATGACAAACGTCCAATAGCTTTCACCAATACAGCATCTTTCGTTTTCAAACAACAATCTTTAACAAACTTTGTCCATCCATCCGTAAATATACAATGATCATCTATCTTCCTTACTCGTACTAACTATGATTTGTCACCATCAAGTAACTCTACAATTCGACCGTATGGGACCTCCTTGCCCCACAACAGAGTCTCAAAGTCAAGTGGTATATTCTGCGACAGTAGTTAACAAACATCTTACATCAAAAATTAACGTAGAATCCTAATAGTAACAAGAAAGTTAAAAAACATACCAAAAATATAAAATCATCTTCATTAAGGAATTGTAAAAAGGATGGTGTTTGATTGGATAGATTCATATCTGCAATAAACAATTTAAACTTACAAGTTATAAAGATGAACAACATCCAACAAAAGTCATAGACAAACAACATTATAAAATAGACATCACTAACATCCCTTAAACTAAACCAGCACTTAAAAAACAAAAGTACCAAATATTAACCAGACTATTTGTATAATCACACACTTAAGGTATTATAAAAACAAAGCACAAAACGAAAATCATCATCTCTCACAACAGTTAAGCAAATGAGCATCAACCAAAAATTATATAGTTGATTTATCAATCGCAATGTAGAAGACAACATCACGAAGATGCATGCACAAATTGTGACAGAGAATGCTATCAGTAACTTCATTTAAGTTAATGCAGTACTTAATCGATAAAAATACACGGATTACAGCAACTATTATTTGCTTCAACAAAGAATATGAAACGCCGTCAGTGACAAATACATACTCATAACATCAAATAATGATTAATCTAACATTTATAATACAAACAATAAATTCAAAGAAATAATACTTGGTTTTATAGCGTGTAATCTATATTATGCAATAGAACCTTGCCGATTTTGATAAGAAAGTTATTTGAGAAAACTTCCGAATATGTTTTCTGGAGCTTATATTCAATAATGGAGATGAAAAGTATATTAAATGGAGTTAATACAGATGTTACATTTACACTGGTTGGTTGAAATTAAGTTTTGTAAAATTTATACTTTACCCCCTTTTACATTAAAACGGGGCAATTTTTGCATAGCAGTAACCTCTGCTTGACTATAAATTTAATGTTAAATAAGAAAAACTTATCTATTAATTCATATATTTATATAATTAAAAATAGTCTTTAAATCCCTATATTAAGGATTATTATAAGTTAAATAAATAAACAATTACAAGTTAATAGATAAATATCTTACTTTCAACAATCCCAATACAATCTTACCTCTTCTTCTCCGGCGAAAAAACTCTACAGTTTCTTCTTCTTCAGACTTGACGACCAGAAGTTTAAAGTTTTAGATCAGGTATTTTTTTTGTTCTCTTGTGTATTTTATTTTACGGGTATGCTTTGACATGTTCCTTTCCATTTCCTCATTTCAAATTATATAAACATCAAAATCATAATCTACTGATGTTAAAATAGATAAATTTATATGAACTTGTTTTCTTTATCTTATAATAAGATTTATATCAACCTATTTAGTTACATTTTGATTCATTCCATCTAAATAACAATCTGAAATATTATTGTTTTGGTTGTATATTTTACGAATGGTTTTAGAATTATTGTATGAACTACCATGTAGTGTTGATAAATTTGTTCTATCAATATTAATTTTGATAAAATATTCTGCAATCAGTTTATAGTACTCATATGTCTGATTTGTAAGTAAATATAGCCTTGGCTGCTGAAAAAAACTGAAGTTTGAAGTTGACACAAACATGGATATTTGAAAACTTTATTGCCATATAATACTTTTTTATTATACAAGAATATAAATTTGATCTTACACATTGTTAGATTCATATTGTTGGTTGTAGGGACCATATTGAAGTATACAACATATAAGTTTGGTCCTACAGAGTGTTGGATATTTTTTTATACCTTAAATAGAATGCTTTACATATACAATTGATTTTATCTTTTAATATTTAATTGTTATTGTATTTTTTACTTTCAGATGGAGTTTATGATAATTATCAATATCTCTGAATTGACAGACCTAAATGAGGGATTGGTAAGCTATATTCTTAGAACAAATTAGCTCAAATCACAATTGTATGCTAAAAACTGTATTTATAAAATTAAAGATATATTAAATGTTGTGTATTTTATATACATAGGTACTTCCAAGGATAATGAGTAACCAATTACCAAGAAAGTGTGAAATAATAAAGTTGGTTGATTATACGGGTTTTAAGTATAAGATTGCAGTACAGAGCATCAATCATAAAAGTAAGAGGATAAACGGGCCAGAATGGACTCGGTTTGTTGAAACTTATAGAAATAACAACATAGACAAGCCGTGTTTAAAAAAATTGAAGGAAGTAAAATTTGAGATAAATGTTTTGAAAAATGAGGGATTGGAGATTAGAAACGATGGCTCGAACAGAGATTATGTTCATGGTTGCTTGATATAGGCTGAAGAAGAAACATACTGCAAACAGGTTAAAAATTGCTACCTTATTTTTATATATTGCCAGTGTATCTTTTGGACTGTTAGAAAAACTTCTAATTTATATTTTGTATCCTATATAAAATCTAATATGACATTTCTGAAATGTATGAAAATTATAACATTTACCACACGATTTGCTGAAGCTGTTGTCGGAGAGGAGATTAAAAATTGATAACTTGGTTGCAAAAGTACATGGACCAAAGCAGAGTAGTAAAGTTGATGTGTATTATGTTTTCTCTCCTGAAAACAAAAAGGGATTGGCTGCTGGTTTTATGGGACCAGGATGGACAACTTTTTTCTTCGAAAATGACATTGAGGAAAGCTGTCAACTGCTGTTTCAACGGATGGGAAGTACTCCTGAAGACGACTTTAACTTCACTGTGAAGGTTTTTAACAAAGACATGATTGGACTTCACGGGGAGACTAAACATCACTGCAGCCGTACCAATTACCAACACCGCAAAAAGCGTCCACATTATAAAAAAAGAGTTTGAATACCATGTTTTAGAGACACACAGCTTGGTATTTACATATCTACTTTTAATATGGTTGATTTTACTTATAATGTTGGATCTATCTGTTATTACTTAAAGTATATGTTGTTTTGAATGAATAACTAAAGAAAGAATTTTCCTTTACAGGCAATACCGAGGAACTTTGTTCGAGAACACCAGCTAAATGACTACCGTAGAGTTGTGCTGTAATTTGGTCATGTGAAGTTTTTGGTACAGCTGGTTGTTAGGAGAGATCCGAGAAGACCTGACGACAACAACCATCTAGTGATGTATACAAACTAGCAGCGTATCATGGATGAAACGGGAATATCTGTGGGGAAAAAGCTGAAGTTTGAGATAGTAGAAGAAAAAAGTGTAACAGGAGATAAAATACATTTTGAAGTTTGTTGACATAGTCTTTGAACATCTTTTCAGCCTTTAATAATTTATGTTTTAGTTGACATGTTTGATGGACAAATTTCTTCTTCGAAAACTAACTTAAGAATGAAGTTATGTAGTCTTAGTATATACTTTCAAAACTTTGTGGTTTAACCTTTTTATATTTTTCAACTAAACATTACTATATTTTGCATCTAAACATTACTATTTTCCATTACATTTCCCGGTCGCTCAACAAAAAGAAATATAAGACTCAAAATTAATAAAATAGTATACAACTTGTAATTACAAATAACAGTATTTTAAAAATCTGCTCCTACCAAAGGGACAAACTCAACATCTGTTTCGCTAAACTTCGCAAACCAAAAGGTCTGTTGAAGACAACCACTGTTGAAAGAAAGTCTGCTAAACCAAACAACCTCAGCTCATGAACCAAACAAACTCTGCTGATGAACCAAAAGGTCTGTTAAGACAAAGACTGCTGAAGCAAAGGTCTGCTAAAGAGAACCTCTGCTGATGAAGCCAAATGTATGATGAACCTAAGTTCTGCTGTGGACCAACAGATATTACACAATTCAACAGAAGATCTATAATATAAGATCTTTAACAGATGATGATCAACAGCTCATAAGGTCTGTTGAAGCACGCTATAACAGTGCTTAGCCTTTAACAGATCTTTAACAGTTCTTAGGGGTTAACAGATGATAGCACGCTATAACAGTACTTAGCCTCTAACAGATGTTAATGTATCTCAGACCCTAACAGTTTTCCCACTAACCAATTGATTAAATTTTCATTCATTAATCTAACAATAATATACAACCCTACTACTTGTCCAGTCCATCAATATCACCAAAAATGTATATAATGTATAATAACAATATTATATAACAAACAAAAGGTTAACTTTACTTGATATTCAAACCGTAGACATTACATACCATATTCATCATTGTACCCCTTACAAAGCAAACTTTTAACCACAGTTTGTTAAAACAATAGTTAACCGACATAAATAAAAACCACAAGGATTCTTCAAAAATAAGTGGTTTCTACTTATATCTCATAAGAATTGTTTTTTCATAAGCATCTAATTGTTAACCTTAGTCAGCTTCTTCCGGGTTCTTCTCATACTAGTGGATAGCTCACCAACGTTTACAACGTCAGCATCTTTAGCCATCCGCTTTCCATTGGGACTTGATCCAGAATCCTTTTCAACTTCAACGGCTGAAGAGTCGGCCGTAACAGAGAAAGCATCCTTGCAACAGATCACAAAACAACTATTGATCTCATTTAATAAAATAATGAACTCTTTTTAAACATACTAAACATACTTTAAAAATAAATACTCACCCTTGAAGTTCGTTCAGCAGACACCTGGGAAGATTCTGAAAGGTTAACATCTTTAACGTCAGCTACCTCTTGAGTAACCTAAAGGATCATAATATATGATATCATATAAAAAAGTGCAGAATCCAGTCTTTAAAACTCAAAAGAAAAATAAATAAACTGAAAGAGTAATTTTATATGCTACCTCATCAGTATTTTCATCACCATTACCATCTCCACCAACCAACTCAGCAATTATTACTGGATCATCACATGTTTTTTGCACAGTATAAACACGATAGTCATTTTTAAGATTGAACTCTGAAACATCAATCTTAAAAGCAGCATTCTTATCAACCAATCGAAATATCTCATGAGGGAAACATCCAGTATCATTGGCCTTAACCTGCCTCTCTCTTATGTCACTCGCCGCTAATCCAAGAAGCTTCTGAACATCTCTATCAAACATAACAAAAGAAACACTACCACTCTCATCCTGCACCCGGACTTACACCTTGAACCTGAAATATACACAAATGACTAAGTAAACTGCAAAACTATGTTCAAATATCAGTCTTAGAATGTTACTTATATAAATATAACGTTAAATAATCATCATTGCTTACTTTGTGGTGATCGACGTACATTCACTATGACATTTGGGACAAACCAAAGAAGTCGCAGGCAATCGAAGAATATCATCTGAAACATTTTCAACATTCTGCAAGTATTCACTTTTACCCATCACCTTCTTGAAACACTTACGACAGGCAGCATAAAACCAACCATACTCTTCTTGCACAATCTTAATTGTCGCAACCACAACACAAGACATTTCTTGTAAAAACAATATATGAACTTATAATCTCTAGTTTGACAAACATGCAGGTGACAAACCAAACAAATAAACAAACTATATAAAAAGATGTGAAACCTTTTCTATCTCACTAATCTCATCAGCATGTCTCTTCACACCATCAGTTACAAATTCTTTATAAAATGGAAAAACACTCTGAGACGATAATACTGTTTGAGAAGTAGAACCACTCTCTTGTCCAAACTTCAGTATAAGCCTTTTGAATACCACAAATAACATGAAAACCAAGTATTTGACTTGAGCATCTATATACAATAGAAATTACATTGACAAATTACCTCCTCCTTAGCTCATTAACTCCATCAATTTCTTCATTCAGAAAAATCCGTGTTGCAAACATATCACTTTGAACAGTAAATTCACCCACATGCAAAAGTATATAGATATTTAATGTATACATGTCTTTATATTGCCAGAAATAAACAGTATAGTTATGATTTGCAGAAAGTAACAAAAATACCTTTCCATTCCTTACACTTTCCATGTTGTATAACAGCCATCACATGCTCATGAGGTGGGATTTTAGAAATGAAGTCCTTAATCTGCAGAGCATAATCATTCCACACAGTACACCGCAAAACCTTACCCCTACATGAAAAGAATATTCATATGACGATATACTAAAGATTAATTTATGACTATTTCTTTACAAATCTCTAATATCAAAACCAAATTGAATGAATAAAAACACAAAATCAAAGGAAAGTTATGACATTTATTAAAAAATGAGCCATAAATTAACTAACATATTCACTAAGGCTATGGGGTATGCTTTCACACCCCTTAACTACACGTAGGCACCACATCACCTACTTAACCCTTTTTCACTTCACCGCACACCAAGGAAATGGTTTAACCCCATTAACGCCCCTTAAAATTAATTAAAATACATATATATAGCATGTTGTTGTGTGTGTGTGTGTGAAAATTTTGTAATGCTTGATTCCCTCCCTCTCTCTCTCTCCTAGTTAACTTCTTAACATGTGAAGTTTTTAATGCCTCTTAACACCCTTCAGGAGCGGTTTAACATGTGTTAACGGATGCCAACTAGGATTAACACCTATGAGTGTTAGAGTATACCAGGTGGCCTAAGAATAAACTGTTGATCTTATTTATTACGATGATTCAGCATTAGATACAGACACTATAGATATCATTTATTACCATTATCATGATCCCACATTAAATACCAACATTCTTCATCTTATTTATTAACATCATTAAATACAAACAATCATCTGTACATGATTGCACATGTAAACAACAACTTACTCCAAGTCTTCAATATCGAAATTGATCTTCTTAGTCTCCTTTGGAGGTCGATCAAAGATTTCAAGATCTCCACAACAAACCACAGATCCACCAACATCTATATGATCACATTATACAAGAATATAAGTAAAACTCTCTAATATTATACAAGCAAGACATGATTACAAAAATATACACTACCAACACTCAAAGCGTTTAACGCCTCTCCTTGAAGAATATCTTCATAAGCTCTGAAGTTGAAACCATATTCAACACCTTGCCAATCTCTCACAGGAGTAACAGTTGTGCATCTATAAAAGTTGATTTTATAAGGTTGCACTACTACTTTATATAAATCTTTATTCTCACCAACACCAAATTTTGACAGAATCACAACAGCATCTTCTTGAAGCTGTCCATAAAAAACAGGTATCAGATGACTCTTAATACCTGCTTGAATCTTAGCACCCTGAAGAACATTTAAAGAAAGTATCTTCTTAGCATACACCACTACATTCTCTAATAAAACCGAAAAGCAGAGATACAAATAACCTTTTCATCAATGAAGATGAGATCCATCTTGTAACTCTGATTCTATTTTCGAATAATTCTCGCTTTCATGTTCCACATATCTTTCCCAGGATTCAAATCGTTTACAAAACTAAGATTGTTACTGTCAACTGATATTGACATGCTTCTAATTCGTAATTCGGATTGTGATTAAATTTCAAATTTCAAAATCAGAGACGATGAAAGCGTGATGAAATATGAAGAGGGAAATGAGAAGAAAAGACTTATATAAGAAGGATGATTGACAGGAGTTTCTGAGTGACATGCATTAATTGCTAATTACTTATTCCCATGCATTTTTGAATTTGAATTTCCCGGTAATTAGCCTTAAACATCTGCTGATCTAAAAGCATTACGGAACATAACAACAACTGCTGCTAGTTATTAAAGTAAAATCACATATAAATGAGCAGATGTTTACCCTGGCAGAGGTTTGATGGCAGACCTTTAGAATTTGAATGTGGGCCACCTTTGAATTTTAAAGTCTTTATATATTAGGCTTTATGATGTAAAAATGACATAAGAAAAGCCTTGTTGGACAGCATCTCCAGCTGGCACATCAGCTTTTCTTATGTCACTCAGATTTCTCCTTTTATAGAAAGTATAGATTAGATTTACTAAGTTTGATTTAATATAAATTAGTTACAACTAATTTCTCAATTGTTTGTAATTTAATTTATGTGTTTTAAATACCATAACCATAAATTACCTTGTATTAATTTATATATGTCACACCCCCAAAATCCACCCTACGGAGTATCACCGCTTGGAGGCGTGACGTGACCAGGATCGAGCCACCATTCATATTGAACATCGTAATAAGACCAACCACAATACGATTGGTGACCAAAGCTAGTTAACCATGTTTAGTTTAAACAGCGGAAGCATAAAAGTAAATCCAAAAGCATGAGTCCATAGTTTATAAGTTAAAGTTCAAAACGCAAGTTTAATAAGTTCATAAGGATTTAAATAATAAGCACGGAACATAACAGTCCGTACACCACAACAACTCCTTCCTCGTGCAAGCTCCAAGCGTTTAGCGACCTGTAAGGCAAGTAACAACGAGTCAACAACAAAGTTGAGTGAGTTCACGTTTGGTTGTTTAGTTTTAAGTTGTTTCTGAAGAACGTGGTTTAAGTTTCATTGGCTTAATTGCCGTGGGGGTTACCCCGTAGTTGAAAGTATGTTTAACCAGTTCCTTTTTTTTATTACCCAAACCATAACCATAATCAGTGGGGGCTTTCCCCGTTTGAACTACTAGACGGTATGATATCGACTACTACGCAAATAAGTTGTGCCCTATATCAGCGTCTATCATCACTGATAATCTGCCATAGTTCATTAGTACACGCCCGTCCGACCGGCACGGTGTGAGGTTTGTTAAACCTAATAGCGCTATTAACTAATGACCCACTCGCCATTGGCCTCGGCGATTAAGTCGATATAATGAAGAGGGACTTATTGATAGAGTTTTGTCTAGCTAGTTTTTAAGGTTGTTGTCCTACACCAAGAGGACGAACGTAGGTATTCTGCACCAGGAGAATTCGTAGGATTAATAATGGCATCCAATCTATGGAGGATGGCCGTACATATCCTACCCAAGGAGGATATGTAGATTTCGTTTTAAATTCTTTAACCCATTCCCAAACCACCGGGAATCCCATGCCTTGTAGAAAGTGTGAACTCACCTCGGTTTTCTCGGTTAGATTCTCAAATATAGCTAACAGTCAAGGTCGGTCAATCACGTCCTAATATGTTTACCAGTTAGTCATTTAGTGATTTTTAAATAGAGCACAAAGTTCCTACACGTATCTATCACGTAGCATGCATTACTTTAACTGTTTATGCCCATATATACTTCCCATCCATTCCCCACTCATAAGCAGACATATGATAATGCACATAAAACATATAACATGTTAGATCATTCACAGATAGCATATTCGACATTTAGACACGCAAATTACAACTTATGTCATTTCAGCATAAATATTCAAAACTGGGATGTTTTCGGACATTTTAATAAAATAGTTAACTTATTCCAAAAATTCCCAAATTTTTACAGAATGTCTTAAACGTTCCAAATTTTATTGTGTAAAAATATCGGGGTCCAGTTCATTACTAATATTTTATAAAAATTCATTTTCCGGACTGAACTCAGATTTATCTTTTTTTGACCACAGTCCACGGAATAATTTATTTAAAATTCATCGTAAGTCCGATTTACGAAATTCCAGTGAGATAATTACAAATACATCGGTGGTCATCTACCGTACAAGTTTCATGATCTAACTCTACACAGAACTCAAGTTATGATAGAAAACAAAACGCATATTTTCAGCAGAAAAATGCAGCTCTAGCTGCTGTTACGAAATGACACTTTAAAAATAGTAAACGAAGTCCAAAAATTACGATTCCAGTGCCATTAGAACCGTATTTCATAATAACACGTTATAGACACAAAATATCAGTTTTTCGTTGAGTTATGACCTGTTTACAGCCAACTGAAGTTGGCTGTAAAAGCTTGGACAGATTCTGTTTTCAGCCTTAAGCTTTCTAGTTCGTGTTCGATTGATTCCGTTAGCATGTTTAGTGATCACAACAACATCAAACATCAATATTAACCAACAAATCATCAGATAATCAACAAGAATCATAACAACACAAGATCTACATGATTTACACACATAACGTCTCTTTATCCATCTTTTACTTCTTATGTTCAAGATTAATGTAAGTTCTTTAGAGTTTCTTAAGTTTTAACCATTTAATCAACTATTAACCACCAAATACATGAACAAGATGAAGATTTAAGAAACTTACTACTAGCACAAGGCTAGTGGAGTTCAAGTGTGGAAAAGTGGTGGTTAATAGCGAATATAGAATGTCCTTCCACGTCCGAACGCACCGAGCTCCGTTATTCACCTTTGTGCACCTTGATGTACACTTGAAATGCTTGGAAGGGAAATCGAAAATGGTGGTGTATGTAGGGGTATGTTCAGCCGAGCTTGATGAGGGAAGGAAGAGAAAGAAGTTGAGTTGTTGAAGATGATGAAATGGTGAGTTTTTAAAGTCTCTAACTTGTGTTGTCCAATGGACTTAATGTCCCCTCTAGTACATACATGATCATACAAGATCCCAAGAAAAGATTAGAATGGAGATTATGGAAGATTGAAGCAATCTTGTGTTATGGGTCCCCTTGGGGACGGTTACACACAAGGGGGGGGGGGGTAGATTGTAAATTAAATGGTAAGTAATTGTTAGTGGGAGGTTATGTGGTAAAAGCCTAGTGTTATGTGTTATTTGTATTGTGTAGTGTGTTATAGTGCTCGGGGACCAAGACTAGCTTAGAAAAATAAAAACAATACTTTTTGCAATATTTTTGTGTTCCGGGTAAAGTCCGGTTGTTCGGTTTGACACTGTTCCGTTAAAGTGCTTAATTAATCCGTAAAGTGTCCTACATATATATTTTTGTAACGTTTTTAATTTTCAACACTCAGGAAGGCATACCGGACTATTTAGTAATTTTTCTGTATACTACTAGTATGTTAACAAATACATGTAAGCATAACACAGATATCAGAGAGCAGTTAAGTAATTCCACACAGTCGTCAAGCACTTTAATTATCATTAATAAATTGTACGGAATACATGGAATTTGAGGGTTGTCACAATATATATATATATATATATATATATAGGGTTAGGTTAACGTACAAATGCCCTTATCGTACATTACGTACGCTACAATCTCAGTCGTCCGATCATCTTCCCGCATTGAATTCGCATGTTGTTTTTTTGTAACTATTTCGCATGTTGGTTTTTTAACATGCGATTTCATCAAAATTACCACATGCGAAATTGTTACAAAAAAACATGTTATTTCATCAAAATTATCACATGCGAAATTGGTACAAAAAAACAACATGCGAATTCATCAAAAATTATCACATGCGATATTGTTATAAAAAAACAACATGCTATTTCATCAAAATTATCACATGCGAAATTAGTACAAAAAAAAACATGCGAATTCATCAAAAATTATCACATGCGAAATTGTTATAAAAAAACAACATGCGATTTTAAAATGCGGGAAGATGATCTGACGGCTGAGATTGAAGCGTACGTAATGTACGATAAGCAATATTGTACAGTACTCTTTACCTATATATATATATATATATATATATATATATATTTAATTATAATATCAAATTATTGAATGATGATTCTAATAATTTTTATTTATAAAAACCAAAATTTTAGGGATTTGATTTTCCCTCACTCGTCTATCTATATGTACTATTTATTCAATTTTTTTTTTAAATTGACAAACAGTGGTTGCTGTGATTTCTTAAACTTACGAGAGAGTTGATAGTCCAGTTGTATGGTTCTTGTGATTGTTGAAATTTATGATAAAGTTGATGTAGTTTCTCTAATCTTCTTAACCTAATAAAAGCCATACCTAGAGGACACATGTCCCCCCATCTAGAGCCTCTAAACCTCATTTTCCCGCCATTTTTCAATCCTTTTGTTTCCCTTGAGTGAAACCCGACGCGGGATCCGAATAACACATTCGGGTACCTGACTTTTTACGTTTCATTCGCATAAACCTAGGGTTTCTCCTGTCTCCTTCCACATACGTCTCTCTCTCTCTTCCCATCGCCTCCTCAAACCCTGGATTCTCTACTCCTCTCTCCCTCCGCTCTTTGGAACTCTGCATAGATCTTTCTTTAGAATCATCGACACTCTCCGTCGCTCCAATCTCCAACGCTCTCCTTCCAGATCTCCATCGGATGCAAATCCTTGATGACGTTGAAGATCATTCATCCTTTTCTTTTTTATTATGTTACATCTTGAAAGATCCACCACCCTCTCTTCAACTCCAGGTATATCACTGATTATTACGCATATGAGATGTGTATGTTTATGTTTACGTTATTGTGTTTTTTATTTCAACAACGTTGATGGTTGGCTATGGTTTCAAGGTCGTTATCTGATTTCAAATCTTCTTCACATTCATTCTTTACTTACTGATATTTTGATTTTGATTACAGAATCTGTTGGTATATATTTCGCCAATGGTTCAGTTCATGTTGTCTGAGAACACCAGCGGGAAATTGTCAGACCAGGAGGCGAAATCGTTGGCCGGAAAAAAGATTCCGTTGTTCCTCAATGATACTGGCGAGTAAAAATTTGCAGTCATCTTCTTCTCCAATGGCTAATCAGGTTGATTTTTTACCTAATTTAGATTGGGGGTTTTATGTGATATTGATAGACGAACGTGTACAATGAGTTTTTTTCTCAATAATGAATGATATGGAATTTCTAGAGAGGAAAACTAAATTGTTCATCTAATAGATTTTGTTTGTATTTTCTGTAGACATATACTCGATTATATCGTATTTAGGGATTTTTCACATTCATGTCGTTTTAGATGATCTTATGTTTAGATTTTTTTTCCAGATCTTTGCTTTAGCCGTTCGTGATGACTAAAAAGGTTCTCGGTGGTGGCTAGGGTTCGTATGGTCTACAATGGCGATGGTCTAACAACGAGTGGTGGGTATTGTTTTTCCTCAAAATTAGGTTGCAAATGTGATTATTGAATTGTTTTCATCTTATTAGGTTTCATGTGATTATTGAATTGTATTCATCTTATTAGGTTTCATGTGATTATTGAATTGTTTGCATCTAGAAATCATATTTGTATTGTGTAGTTTTATTATTGTTTGTTTCCAAGACTGCAAGTTTAGTGAAATTATCATTACAGGGGTTTTGATGATGAAATGAGTGCTTTAGTCACAAGAAATCTCATAGGAAGAGGCATTAGTTTGCACCCACAAACAAATTTGACACCGGTAATTTTTTATAATTAATTATTGATTGTATTCACATAGATTAACTTTCTTGAATCTTCAGCTTATTTAAATTAAATACATAAATTTTAGTGAGGACGTTGGATGCTATTAAAGTGGCTACAAATCATGGTGAAAATTAACATCCTAAGAAATGAATATTCTTCATTCCCCTGTTTTTAAATTTTTGTCACGTTTATTTTTTGTTTAGTTGTTTACAAGATCACGTATCACCATTTGTTTAAAAAAACTTGATACTTTTGTACTTATAATATCAACTATTATTAAAAAAACTCACTTTTGAAACTCACTTTGAATCCACATTTTCATATTTCGGTTATTCTAACTTAAGAGCATTTTCTTGATTTGTTATGCACTTTAAATACAAAAAACTGATTGAGATTATGTTTAAAGTCGAATCTTCATGTCCTCTATGTTTATTGTTGATCCCATATGATCTTTTGTTTTTATGCATAATATTTTTTTTCTTCATATATTTCGTCTCCCAATGCCTATAATTTCATATGAACTTTAGTGACAACATTTGATTAATCGAAGTTTTTCTTTTGAAAACGTTATTTATATTAACTAATTATTTATATGTTTTATTGAATTTGCAGAAGTTTATATTGAAGTTGGAGTTAAGTGATGCTAAAGACAAGAGGAAGACTATGAAGATTTTTGCAGCTCTTTTAGGTGATGTGTTACTTTAAAACGTGCAAATTTGTAGTTTTGTTATCAGTAATTCTATTACTACAAGAAAATATACATCCAAGTTGGGTTCTTGGGCTTCTGATGGGCTAAAAGTTTAGTAGGCAAAGTTTTTTTTCTTTTTGCTTTTTTTGTTTTCATGCATTTGAAATATGTATATAAAAAATACAAGAAGTATTTACACATCCATGCAAATACAAGATATTGAATTCACACTCATATAAATTAAAACCTACTATCAAATTTTGTAATTTTTACTCATTTATAACCAAGTGATTCTTGATACTATAAAACACGTGTCACATCCTTAACAACCCATTCGACCAGGTACAAGATCTTTATTTTTAAGGTTGCTGATGAAAATTGTTGATGATTAAAATTTGATTGTGTTGATTATTGTCTGTATCAGGTGCGGATGTTAACCGTCACACTGGTGAAGTTTAGGTATGTTTATCATGGTTTTGTTTAATTATGGTTTTATTTATGATCATTCGATTTCCTTTGTTTAAATATTTTCTATGTGGAAGATGATCAGATGTATAGTAGAGTTGTATCTTATTCGACTAATAAGCATTTCGGAAGCATGTTTGTTTTTACTTACACCGTCACTTTACCTTACACAGTACTTCTTAGATGATGAGTCATTATACCTTACATCACACATGTCCACTTCAAAAACACCGCCACTGCAGCCTGGTCCGTCACGGAAAAGGGTATAACCAGTTTAACGCAATAGAATCTGTTCACAATTATACCTGAATATTTTGGTTTTAACAACTTACTTGGTGATCTTATCATCTGAACTCATAATCATGAAATTGCACTCGAAAGGCGATAGGAAGGATTGCGATTTTGTGAGGACCAGCCTTGCTGCTGAAGGCTTTGATGTTGTCTATGATATATGGTGTGCAGAATCCAAAAATTGTATTTTTCACAATTGTTTTTTTCATAATTTGTAGGAAATAAAAAAAAACTGATGCATATGACAAGTTTACCCCTATTGAGTAGTAACAACCAGAGTCACAAAGCGTTATGATGGTTATTATTTTAGTTTTCGCAAGTTATAATAGTAAATTTTTCATAATCCATGCTCCACAATTTTTTATTTATTATAGCTTATGAATATTTTTTTACCCAGGGCGTGAGGCAGAAGAGGCCCATACTAGATGCATTGCCAAATCTAGAACGGTAAGTTATCAACATAAGATATAAATGATGATAAGTAATTTTTTTCCTATATGATTTATATTTTTAGATATTTTACTAAATTGCAGGTACATAGACCGCTCTTCAGCTGGTGGTTACCGCATCGTGAGGTCCATTCTTCGACATTTTCAATGACTTAATCCTAAAATATACCTCCCAATCTCCCTTCCCAAGAGAACTGCAAAACTTTCGTAATTTAGAAAGGTTTCATGTTATTTGAGCTCTTTAAAAGGTCAAGCGGGCTAAACAGGTTAAAAGTGAAACGAAGTGTATTCACAAAACGCAACCCATTTCGGATTGTTTCATACAGTATAGTTTTGTCTAATTTATAAACATTAACTATTTTATAAATTTAAGAAAAGAAAAGGACAAACGCTGTTTGTGGGTTGGCCTGGCCCGTCTTGACCTATGTTTAGAATCTAGCCCTCATCTACATTACATAAAACCAACTTGATGTTATTGAATACGCTACAGATTGATGTGGTTGACCCTAACAACTGACACAAGGGGTAGCTTTAGACCCAGGCCTTACTACCCATGTTAACTTTTTTCCGTGTTGATCAACTTCCATAAAATTTATTATAAACTTACAACCCAACTTTTGTGACGTTTATGGCCGCTTTGGGTCGTGATCGAACCCTGTGCACGTCTATCTTCTACCATCAGGTATACACATTTTTATGTAATTTTTGGTTTCAGCTAGAGAACAATATTGATCATGATTTTAGGTCTAACGATTCTAAGAGCTTCAGGTATACACATTTTTAAGTAATTTTTGGTTTCGGCTAGAGAACAATATTGATCAAGATTTTAGGTCTAACGATACTAAGAACTTTACTAGAGAATAGTTATGTTCTTAATTTTGGTTGTAATTTGTACTAAGAGTTTGTTGGTGCATATGTCTGTCGACTTCGTCTTGTATCGAGTCTTGTAATAGATTAGATAGATCAAGTCACAAAGTTCGAGAAAATAGAGTTTTAGAGAAGGTTGTCCATTTCGCACGAAATGGAACATGTCCAGTTCATGCGAAATGGCCATTTCACACGAAATGGACATGGTGTGCCATTTCGTGCGTAATGGACATGGCAGTTTCGTGCGGAATGGAAATCCTATAAATAGGTGACTTGAGATTTCATTTGTAACTTTTGCAATTCCGGTAGTGAAGCTCTGCCGAGGTGTCTCCAGGTTGTAAATCGTTGTCAAATCAATACAGAAGACATTTAATCTACTTCTTTGTGCAAATCAAGCTGATTCAACATCAAAACGTTTGTTTCCGCCTCTCGTTTTGATCAAAAACTCTTCTGAACGACTCGTTTGGTCGTGCAAACGATCCTACAAGTGGTATCAGAGCTCAGGAGGAAGAGTTCTTACCGATTCAGCTTGATTTCATCAGAAAATCTCACTTCTACTCACTTTATTCACATTTTTTCAAAATTAATCGAGATTTTACGGTCAAAATGAACTGATTTTTACATATTACATGCGAAACATGGTTTTAATCAATCCTTGAACATATCAGACCCTAATTCATGTTAAAAGTTGATCAATTTATCAAAATTATGTCCGATTGTTCGAATATGTCGCCATTTCGCACGAGATAGAACTTCATTTCACACCAAAGTTATCCATTTCGTACGAATTGAATTCATTTCGTACCAGATACGTCCATTTCGTGTGAAATTAGAGTCCATTTCGCGCGGATTGGTCAGTTAGTGTATCATTTCGTTTGAAATATCCCATTTCGTTTGAAAGTGACCTCAATTCGTTTGAAGTTGATCCAATTCGTGTGATAAAGTGATAAAGTTGTCGGACACATCACGTGAACCCCTGAATCCATTTATTGCATCATATCATCGGCTCAGTCAAGTTAATTTGGTTCCTGAACAATCACGTGGTGCTTATGAGGATTAATTTTTTTAATTTGAACGGCCCAATCAATATTCAGATTAAAGTTGAGCAGCCCAAGGACTGCATGTGATAATACTGTCCATTGTTATCGGCCCAATCATATTATTTTGACTCTTGATGTTGTCGGCCATCTACAGGGATTGAATATATGTGATAAATAATAGGGTCTATCCAACTATACGATAAAAATGACGGCTGCATGTTAATTCAAGATTGCATGTGAACAATCCATGTGATATCATTTGATCGGTCCAATCAGCAATCAGTTGTGCATGTGATAATGTATGTTGCGCATTAAAGTTGTCGGCCATTGTTAAATAAAAGAGAAAGGCTGAATTGATCTGCATGTGATCAGTCTTAGATTTCGGCCCAATGAAATTGAGTTTTGACTTGAAGATGTCGGCCTAGTGGTGTTCTTGGTCCAATTATAATAGAAAGTAATCTGAGTTCATATCATCGGCCCAATCACATTCTATTAAAAAGTTGATTGCAGTCCATATGAATTAGAAAATGAGGCCCAATGAGAATTTTGATTAGTGATGATAGTGTCGATCATGCCATTTTAATACAAAGCCCATGTGATTGGTTTATCTAGAGGCCCAATTGAATCCATTTATTTTTATCGATCCATTCATTCAGTGATTATACCCGGAATACATTGAACGAGTCCGCGAATCTTCGACACGAGTCCTAGATCGATTCAACCGTCACACACATTCACATATTCAGTTCGTTTAAACTGATCATTTGTTTTTGTGTCTCCAGGTGTTTCACGAGGTGAACCAGTTCATTTGAAAGCTTGTTTGAGAAATCCTTCGATACCGAAACATGGAAACCGAGTTTTACAATGCGTTTGCTACAACTCCGAGTACTCCGGTTACCATTGCTCAGAGTGTAACCATGGAAAATGAAACCAGAACGTTACAGAAACCTCCAAAACTGATGGGCATTGAAGAATATCATAGTTGGAAAGAACGTTTCGAGAATTGGGTTCAAGCAAATCATCTAAGGTCATGGGAAAGTATTGAAACTAAGTATGCTAGACCACTGTCTGATTTGGGAGTTGCAAAGATTATCTCGGAATTTTCAGATAAAGAGAGAGATATGTACAAGGCAGAAAAAATGATGGTCAGTTTACTTCAACAAGCCGTGAAAGAAGATATTTTCATATTACTTCAACATGATAGTAGTGCTTATTCGATTTGGGATGCACTTTACAAAAAAATCGAAGGAAGTACAGAGACGATCAAGAGTAAAAAATCATTATTGAAAAAAGAATTTGAATTATTTACAAGTGTGCCAGGTGAAACTACAAAGACTCTCCTTGAGAGATATTGTCATCTAGTGCGTTCAATGTCTCGATTGGAAATTACTAAAACTCCAGAGGAATGGGTTGAGAAATTAGCCGATGCGTTACCTCAAAAAGAATGGGGTACATACCTCATGATTTTGAAGAATTCTGGTGAATATAGTAGATTATCGATTGCATAATTCATTGAGAAACTTGAGGGACAAGATCTTGAATAACAAAAGATTGCTAGAATGAACAGTTCAAGCGGTCAACAAGACATCAAGATGTACTACAAAGGTAATGTTCAAAATGTTGAAGCTAGTCCGAAGATCCAAACCGCTTTCAGGGCAGAGAACTCATCCGGATCACTCAATCAAAGCTCAAACAACAATAGTGGATTTTCTTCATATCCAAGTGTCAATCCGAGTGTTCAAAGTTCGAACAACAGTAATGGTCATGTGTTACAATGCAACATCGCGTTGCATCTTCAGAATGGTCAAAATTTCTCTGAAGAAGTCGCTAAAGGTCATATGGCATTACTAGCTACAGTGTTAGAATCTTATGAGGGTTTGGTTGCAGGAAGAATCAGAAATCCTATGTTGACAAAAGAGGATTACGATCAGATCGATGCTGTGGAAATGGAGCTTATGGATATTAAGTGGTGTTTAGCGAGTGTGTTGAGGAGAGCTGAGAAATTTAAGCAGATTACAGGAAGAGATGACTTCCGTGATGCTAATGTTTCTACTTTAGGTTTTGACAAATCTAAAGTTACTTGTTTTCGATGCAGGGAAAAAGGACATTTCAAGAGGGAATGTACCAATCGAGAAGCAGGTGGAGCTCAGAAGCCGTTCGGGAATAATGATTATTATCGGAAAGCTATATATCAACAAGTTGCTCAACAACCATCATCATCAAATGCTATTGAACATGGAAAGAAGAAAGCTTATCTGGTTAATCAAGTTGATGAAAAATTGCCAGAAGGTTTTAGCTGGGACAAATACATTTCGGCTGATTCAAAGTTCAGAGCATTCATTGCACAAATAGTTCAAGAACCAGAGTTGATGAAAGAGTGGATGGATGTGTTTGCAGATGATGAGAAAAGCCAAGATAAAGAGTCTGTTTCTTCAGATGATAGTTCAGAAAAGACACAAGGGTTTGATCAATCATCAACTGATTGCAGTGATGATGATGAAGAAAATAATCAAATAAACATTGGAAAAACTCATTTATCTACTGAAAGTTTCAAATTTTATTTTGCAGATAAATTGGAGAAGCTAAAGGAGAAACGAGCTGCAAAAGAAAAGAAAGAGGCAAAATGTTTGAATGTTGATCAGAAGGTGAAGAATGAACAGAGTGAAGAAGTTAAAGTTGTTGAAAAGATAGTCGAAGTTGAAAAGATTATCGAAGTTGAAAAGATTGTAGAAGTCACAAAACATTGTCTAAAATGTTTGGAACCTTGTAAACAGTGTGAAGAGAAAGACAAGAAGTTTAGTGAGCTTAACAAGATGAAAGAAAAATTAATGTTCGATGTTAAGTATGTGAAAGAATCGTATGATGTGTTGAACAAAACGGTGAATAGTTTGCAAAAGACAAACTCAGAAAGAGAAGATGCTTTTACCATGATGAATGCAGTGATGATGTCTAAGCAGAAGGCTATCAATCACTATATTGAGGAGTGTGCAAAGTTGAAACAGGAGTTGGAGATTGAAAAAATTAAGAATGAAAGAATCAGAAGATTGCTGCAAAGTTATTCAAGTTCTTATTATTTAATTGATAGAATTTATCCAACTGTTGCAGGTTTTGAAGCATTTCAAGATAAGAAGCCAGAAGAGAAGGATACTGGTAAGAAACAAAGTGCAAATTATAACAAGTGTCCGCCTCCGATATGGGAAGGTTATACTCCCAGAAAACCAAATGAGGAACAAGTCAAAAAGGCAGTCAATATAAAATTAAAGTCTGAAACAACTGATGGGTTGCCAGAAAACATTGACGTTACGTTTACATCGTCTGACACTGATCATGAGTCTTAGTTAATAAAGAAAGTGGTTGATCAGGTGTTGGATAAAGATGAGGAGTCAGAGTCAAAATCCGAATCCGAGAGTTCGAATTCATCAGTTGACAGTCCAAAATCGTCGGTCAAAAGGGTTTACAATAAAGAATTTATGTTATCAAAAAGTAATTTGAATGACGAAACATTCAAAGTTGCATATACTTTGAATGATTCAGACAATTTATTTTCTGATGAGGAATTTCCAATAAGAGGTGTTAAAATTGAAATGATTAACAAGGTTTTCAAACTAACAGAAATTAATATTTCTAAAATAAAAGGTGAAAATCTTGATGAAAAACCTAAACCTTACACCTCAAGAGTTCAACAAAGGTTAAACAAGAAAAAGGGTTACAGTTCTGGTTCAGGTTATCGAAAGAAACCAAACCATAACGGTAATTTCAAAAAGAAGGGATTGGGTTTTACTTCACCCGAAAATCATAAAAATGAGAAAATTTCTAAAACAAAAAGAGTATTTGTTTCAGGGTCAAGTTCTGAAGAAGAGAAGAAAAGCTCATTCTGGAAGCAGTCGAACAAAGCATTTCTTGAAGAAAAAAAAGTTTGAAAGGAATTGAGCTTATTACAAAAAGGAAACAAGAACCTGTTACCGATGTCAAGAAGTTGGTCACATCGCCTGGAATTGTCCAAAGGCAACCAACACAAAACAGGAAGTTGTTTCTAAACTCAAAGAAAAAATTGTTGATAAAACTGAACCACCAACTGAAAAATTCAAAGTGTTTAAAAACTCAACATATAAATTTGGTGAATGTTCGAAAAGGTTTTACAAAAGAAGGGTGAATCCTGACAACCAAATGTGGGTTGTTAAGAAATCAAATGAGAAATCTGGCGATGAATCTGACTCGTCAAAGTCAGAGGAGCCACAAGTTGAACCAAAAGGAGGAAATTCAGTACCGCCGATGGATGATGTCAACGTTCCACCACTGTGGACTGAAAATTTTATACAAAAAGTTGGTAAAGTGGAAATTTCGAATCAATTCTATTCTGAAAAGAAAGAATTTGATGTCGAAAAGGCTTTCAATGACAAAGTGAAAAATATTTTTGGAAAAATGGTCGATGGTAGGGTCAAAGGGGTAAAATATTTTTATGAGTCAAAAAGGAATGTTCAAACCCCAAGTGAAACTGAAAAGGTCACTCCCAAAGCTAGTCAGGCTTGGGTGACTGTATTCCATATGTAAAAATCCTGACTTGCCGGAGCTCCTAAGTTGGTAATCGTGGAGCATGAATCGGCATCTTTCTTGAGAAAATTTAAAATTTTCATATTTCAATTTACAAGTGGTATTGTGATAAGAATTTACAAGTGGTTAATCAAGGTCATTAAGTTGAACTTGTTTTAACTTTCATACAAATGGTTGAAGGAACAATATGATGAATATATCCCCGATTTTACAAATGGTATCAACAAAACTTATTTTCCGGAAAAACCATTTTGATTAAAACAAACTTAAGTGTTTTGAAATCATAATGGGAAAATAGTTTGTTGTCAGGGGGAGTTCTGATTGTTTACGCCAAGTGGATGGAGAATTGAAGCAATTCACATCGGTTTGTCAAATTTTTTTTTCTTTAAATGGTTTTGAATTTTAGGGGGAGTAAGAAATTTCGAAAAATCCAAAAACATTAGAAAATTTGAAAAAGCCAAAAACATCAAAAAAATCAAAAATGAGTTTTGTTGTGAAAAAGAGGAAATGATAGTACATCAGTAGACAATCACAGTACGCTAAAGAATTGGAAAGTTAAAATGTGATAAACGGTCTCACTGATGATATGCCAGTAGGTTTTCGCACGCTTAGTAAATTGTTTTCGAGATATAAACCTAAATTTCATACTTACTTATTTCGTGGGGAACATCTCTCGGATATATAGGTAACTGATGTATGTAAAATGCAACATATAAATTACATCAAATGAGGCATAAAACTAACCCTTTTTAGTACTAATATTGGAAAAAGAGTGTTTTTGTCTTCCTTTTGTATTTTCAGGATTAAATGAGCTCAAAAACGCAAAAGAAGCAAAAAGACAGCTAAATCCAACATAAATACAAGAAAAGGAACATTAGTGGACTGCCCGAACCCTCAACGGCACCTTACAAAGCAAAATAGAGAAAACAGAAGGCTGAACACGCCCCGTGCTCAGCCAGCACGGGGCCGTGCCCAAGAAGCAGCAGAAAAGACAAACCTATAGAAGCTTCTATTGCCCACCACGGGCCGTGCTCAGCGGACACGGGGGCGTGTCGAAAGTACAGCAGGCGCATTTATTGTAATTGCGAATTACAATTAATGAGGAGAGAGAGTGTCAGACGGGCACGGGGCCGTGTCCAGCTCTCTGTTCAGCCTATAAATAGGAGTGCTTGGATTCATTTCATCTCATCCCTTGGCACACCACCTCTCTCACACTTCATCCACCACCCACCACCATCACAACACCATCATCCACCACCATCATCCATTGTCCATCATTGAGTGTGTGAGTCGTCTCGGGATCCAAGATTGATCGTAAGAGTTCTTGACAATCAAGGCCATGTTTGCCTAAGTCTCTTACATCACTTGGTGAAGACAAAGTGTCTAGTATAATACTTTTTATTTCTAATCTTTTGCACTTTTTATTTGGTTTTGTATTAATGACTTTAATAACTAGTTACTTATGTTGAAGGTGATCTTTCCTTATCGTTTGTCCGTGGTGTCTTGGCATTATTTTACTGTCTATATAAAATAAAGGATTTTCACCATTCATATCTCCACGGTCTATATGGAGGTATGTTGGCTACCTGGTAGGGGGTTAAGGGAACGGTTTGGTAAAGGTCTTGCCATTGTTCAGCGTTTAGAGGTCCTGCAATGGACCTGGGTCAAATTTAGTAGGACCTCCTTCAATACTTCACGGTATTGGATGGCGGGGGTCCAAACTCTTTGATCCCCTCATAAGTTAACTACTATTAATACTATAACCCGGCTATTTAGGACTGTATCCCTGCTGACTCAGACTACTTAGCCGAGGGTAACGTCACCGCCAAAAGCGGGGCCTACCACAATACTGCATTAATAACTTAATTCATTATCTTCCAATAATCCACCCCTTTAGGATTGTATCCCTGCTGACTCAAACTACTGGGGTGAGGGTAACGTCACCTTCAAAAGAGGGGCCTACTACAATAACTAAGATAATCTCTTAATTATGTGCAAAAGTGCGGAAATAATCAAAGGTTATACTAGATACGAGTCGGAACCAAGTGATTCATCTTGTCTATCTGTTTTTATTTTATTTTTATTTTCAGCATTTTAGTTAGTTTTATTTTTCTTAGTTTAAAACATTTTTTCTAAACATTTTTATTTTGATTAGACGTTGAGGATAAACCGGTACTAAAAGCTCTTGTGTCCTTGGACGACCTCGGTATCTTACCAACGCTATACTACACTCAACGATGGGTGCACTTGTCCATATGTGTGTTTAGTGTTAGTGAAATATCGTGTTTTATAAATTTAAAACTTGGCTAATATAAGTGTTAAAAAGGGCTTAAAATATACACCTAATATATACGACACTTCACGCACATCAAGTTTTTGGCGCCGTTGCCGGGGACACAAGGATTTTAGGAAAGCTTAAAATCGACGGCCTAATCAGTTTTTCAAAACCTTTTCAAAACGGGCCCACATTTTTCTGCATTTTAGTTTAGTTTTGCATTACAGTAGGTTGAACACGGGCCGTGCTCGCTGAACACGGGGCCGTGCTGCATATTTTTCATAAAACACCCAGTAACAGTAGCTTGAACACGGGCCGTGCTCACTGAACACGCCCCGTGCTCAACGAAATCAGTAACTTTAATTAAAACGCCCAGATACAGATCCTGTGCACGGGGCCGTGTTCACCAGACACGGGGCCGTGTCCAGCCTTCTGTTTCAATCTTGTTTCACTTTCTGGTCCCGAGACTCAGTTGTGGTCTGCTGAGTGATTCTTATGAATCAATACTCAGGAGGTTACAACTACACCTATGATGAGGATGATTATAGGGGTAATTATTGCACAAATTGTCGTAATACACGTTCGATTCAAAATAATCACTCGTATCAACCATCCAATTCATACACTTACTATGAGGAGCCCAGGTACGAGCCATCAACTTCATACACATCCTATGAAGACCAAAGGTATGAACCTCCTCCCTCATACTCGTATTTTGATGAACCAAGGTATGAGCCTTCTTACTCATACTTTGAGGAACCAAGATATGAGCCACCACCTTCATATGCTTATTATGAGGAACCTTGGCGTGAACAACCCACCTCATATGAGTATTATGAAGAACAAAATTACGAACCTTATCCATCATATGCTCACAATGAGGGACCATGGTGTGAACCATCAACTTCATATGGGTATTATGAGGAACAAAGGGTCGAACAACCGGATTCAAGCTTAGAAAATAATGATTCTTTTTCTATAACCGAAGTGACCGATAGGATATTAGAACACATTAGAGTTATCGATCGGTGTATAAAAGAAGCTCGCGCAAGGGAAGAGGAGTCCCGCGCAAGAGAAGAATTAAAAAAGGAAGAGATAACTAAAAATGAAAAAATGGAAGAACAAATAAGTGAAAAACCAACACATGAGTTAAACAACGAAAAAGGTGAGTCCGACAACGTTAAAATCCAAGAAGAGTCTAATTTTGAAGAAATTCATCTCTTGTCACCTTCTTTCGAAAATCATTGTTTAGTACCCACTCATGCTAAGTTTTTAAAAGAGTTAAACACTAACACTAAAATTGACGAAACGGTAAGTGTTAAGTTAACTAATGATCAAACTTCACTAATAAAAGAAGACCCATTTGAAATTAACATCACACCGGTTCCATGTTTCTTTCAAAATTCGTTTATTAGTAATGTCACAATCGATAAAGATCTTTGTGTTAACATAATGCCTAACTACCTTTTCGAAAAATTAAGTATTAGTGATTTTTCTCCACTGCAAATACCCATTTTTCTATCCAATCGGAAAGTAATAAAATCAATCGGTATAGTTGAAGATGTCTTGGTTCAAACAAATCAAATGGTAATCCCGACCGACTTTGTCATCCTCGATGACGCTCCTCTTGTGTTGGGACGACCATTTGTAAAAACTTACGAAGCTTTGAAAAACCGGAAGTTCAACAATTTACCTCTTCAATTAGGGGCATTTAAAAGAAGTGTCGATCTCGAGCGATCAATGAAATATCCTTTCGGCAATAATGACCCCCTAATTGAAGATGAAGATGAACCACCCGATACAAGTGAAGAGATTGATCACTTTGTTGAAGAAGAGGTCGCCATAGAACAAACTTTTAAAGTTCTTGATCGAAACGAGCAACCAAATAAGGAGTCTCCTAAAGACCCACCACTTGAGCTCAAAGAACTTCCAAAAGGTTTGGAATATGCTTTTCTAGACAAAGATGGTAAATTACCTGTAATTATTTCGTCTAAATTAGATAACCTAGAAAAAGAAAAACTAATTAGTCTTTTGAAAAAACACAAAAATGCAATAGCTTGGAAGCTTGTTGACATAAAAGGAATTAGTCCTTCTATGTGCACACACAAAATTTTGATGAATGATGACTACAAATCAGTCATACAACCACAACGTCGCGTAAATCCAAATGTTCAAGAAGTGGTTAAAAATGAAGTCATCAAATTACTTGACGCCGGACTTATCTATCCTATTTCCGACAGTCCTTGGGTAAGTCCCGTCCAAGTAGTTCCAAAGAAAGGAGGTATGACGGTAATTACTAACGAAAAGAATGAATTAATACCAACAAGAACCGTCACAGGATGGAGAGTATGTATAGATTATAGACGATTAAATGAAGCAACAAGAAAGGATCATTTTCCTTTACCCTTCATTGATCAAATGTTAGAAAGATTATCCGGTCATAAATTTTACTGTTTCTTGGATGGTTTTTCAGGTTACTTTCAAATCCCGATAGCACCCGAAGACCAAGAAAAGACAACTATCACATGTCCCTATGGAACTTTTGCTTATCGACGCATGCCGTTTGGTCTATGTAATGCCCCCGCAACATTCCAACGTTGCATGGTAGCCATTTTCCATGACATGATAGAAAAGACAATGGAAGTCTTCATGGACGACTTTTCTATCTTTGGGGATTCATACGACCAATGCCTCGATAACCTTGAACGAATGCTATCCCGATGTGAGGAAACTAACCTCGCCCTTAATTGGGAAAAATGCCATTTCATGGTAACGGAGGGAATAGTACTCGGTCACAAAATCTCAAGCGAAGGAATGGAGGTGGATCGAGCCAAAATAGATACCATTTCTAGATTACCTCCTCCATCCTCCGTAAGAGCTATTAGAAGTTTCCTAGGGCATGCCGGATTCTATAGGCGGTTTATCAAAGACTTTTCAAAAATCTCAAGGCCTCTAACAAAATTACTTGAAAAAGATGCTCCTTTCATCTTTGACAAGGATTGCAATCAAGCATTTCTAACCCTAAAGGAAATGCTAGTCAATGCACCTATCATGATAGCACCTGATTGGAAATTTCCTTTCGAAATCATGTGTGATGCTAGTGACTTTGCAGTTGGAGCTGTCTTGGGACAGAGAAAAGAAAAGCATTTCCACCCAATATATTATGCTAGTAAAACACTTAACGATGCACAAGAAAATTACACAACAACTGAAAAAGAGTTACTAGCTGTGGTATTTGCTTTTGATAAATTTCGTTCTTATCTTGTTCTTTCTAAAACTATAGTCTATACAGACCATGCAGCCATTCGTTATCTCTTTAAGAAGCAAGACGCAAAACCACGATTGATTAGGTGGATTCTACTCCTCCAAGAATTCGACATTGAAATCAAAGACAAAAGAGGAGCAGAAAATACCGCAGCAGATCATCTTTCGCGCTTAGAAGACCCAGCTTTGGAGGCAACCAGGGACGAGCAAATCAACGAAAAATTTCCAACTGAATCCCTGGAAATGGTGGAATTTAAGGAAGAACCATGGTACGCCGACTTTGCTAACTACCTAGCTAGCGGAATAGTCGCAAAAGGGTGGCCACATCATCAAAGAAAAAAATTCTTTGCCAATGTGAAACACTATTTTTGGGAAGATCCTTATCTTTTCAAAATGTGTGCCGACCAACTCGTCAGACGATGCGTACATGGTAGTGAAGCACGAAGAATTCTCCGCCATTGTCACGAAGGTCCTTACGGAGGACATCATGGTGCTGCCAGTACCGCACGAAAGGTATTTGATTCAGGATTTTATTGGCCAACCATTTACAAAGATGCCCAAAATCTTGTAAAGACATGTGATGCTTGCCAAAGAACAGGTAATATTTCTTCCAAAAACGAAATGCCACAAAATGGCATTCTTGTTTGTGAAATTTTTGATGTGTGGGGACTCGACTTTATGGGACCTTTCCCACCATCAAAAGGAAACAAATACATACTTGTGGCAGTAGATTACCTGTCTAAATGGGCCGAGGCCGAAGCACTTCCAACAAATGATGGAAGAGTAGTGGTAAGATTTCTGAAAAAATTATTCTCTCGTTTTGGCACACCTAAAGCTTTAATAAGTGATAGAGGTACCCATTTTTGTAATCATCAACTTGAAAAAATTTTAACAAGATATGGGGTCTATCACCGGGTTTCGACAGCTTATCACCCTCAAACAAACGGACAAGCCGAAGTGACCAATAGAGGGTTAAAACGAATACTCGAAAAAACCGTAGGGTTAAATAGAAAGGAATGGGCTGATAAATTGGATGATGCTTTATGGGCTTTTCGAACGGCTTATAAAACAACGATAGGAACAACCCCATATAAGCTAGTCTATGGAAAAAGTTGTCACTTGCCAGTAGAAATTGCACACAAAGCCTACTGGGCAATCAAAAATGTAAACTTAGATCTAGAATTTGCTGGTAAAAATCGATTTTGTCAAATAAATGAATTAGACGAGCTTAGGAATTATGCATACTCAAACTCTGAAATTTATAAGGAAAGAATGAAAAATTGGCATGACAAACATATTAAACCTAACGAATTTCGGGTAGGAGATTTAGTTCTTTTGTTTAATTCACGACTTCGATTGTTTCCTGGTAAATTAAAGTCTAGGTGGTCAGGACCTTTTTCCATCACCCATATTTTTCCACACGGTGCAGTAGAAATTAAACCTCGAAATGGGCCACCATTCAAAGTCAATGGCCAACGGCTGAAACTCTATCAAGGATTTATTGAGGACGAGGAAGAAGAAATCTTGCTTCAGACCGTGGAAGAATAAAAACATCATGCCTGGTAAGTTACGAACGGTTGAGGCGTCAAAATAAAGCGGTAAGTTTTCTAAACCATAGCTTATGGGGAAAAGGGGCACTCACACGCGCACGAAAAAAAAAAAGGGGCTCGGCACGAGGCCGTGTCCGCTGGACACGGGGCCGTGTTCGCGCTGCAGACGGGATAAAACCCCTTTTTCAAAACAGTTTCTTCATTCCACACGCCCCGTTTCCCACAAAAGCTCTGGTTCCAGGCGATTTTTCGCGAAATTCCAACGTCTCTTACCGATCTAACAGCGTCAAGGTATGATTCTATCACTCTTTATAGTTAGATTAGTTACTTGCATGTAGTTAATACACCACAAATTTGGGGAAAAATCTAGGGTTCTTGATGTTCATCCGGATCGAACCTAAAATTTTTGCCTAAATATGTTTGCATTTAGTTAGATTAGTGTTAAGGGAAGTAAATACACTTGTATTGTTCATAGATTCACCCGATTTCTTACAAAAACCCCAAACCCTTGTTCTTGAACCGAAAAAGATAAAATTGATAGGGTAAACGGGTTATTTTGGGAAAAACGGCACTTAGGGTTTCATTTTCGGGGGAAACCGCACCTATTGGTTCAAAAATTTTCAAGTTTTCGAAACCGGGTCGAAAAATGGGATTTTTGAGTAACAGACCCCTGGACACGGGGCCGTGTCCACTGGGCACGGGGTCGTGTCCAGCCCGCTGTTTGCAGTTTTGTCCGAAATTATTTCTGTTTCATGCTAACTTTTGGAGTATTCTTGCAGATGGCCAGGAAGTTTACTAGATTCAACACCAATGAGCTAGATGCAAGAGCTCGATACGAGCTTCTTCAAACAAGGCCGGAGGAATACCCGAGGCAGGCATGCACAGAACTACTAACCATGGTGAATCAAATTGACCGGTTCAACAACATTGTCACGGGACCACTCAGAGTCGCGCTAACAACCCGACTCCGTTCCGTCCATGAATGCACCTTGGAATTCTACAGCACCTTTGCATTCACTTCAAGGTGCGACCCGTTCGATGATGACGGGGTGTCATTCAGGTGTGGCGGAACGAGGTATTCGATCTCCATGGCACAATTCGGATCGATTATCGGGTTGTATGCGGAGGAGGATGCGGGAAACGAAGAAAATACAGGGGGATTGAGAGAGATCGAAGACAACGAGCGCCAAGCCATGTGGGCTCAGATTGGGGAAGGGTTCTACAATCCGAGCAGCACTAAGAGTACCAAGCTGAGGGATCCGCTTTACAGATACATTCATAGGCTCCTCGGCTACTCTCTTAGCCAAAGGCATGACAGTGGTGGCGTCGTTGGGTTAAGAGATTTTCTTGTCCTCCATTGCATTCACAACCGCAGGCCGCTCGATGTTCCGTTCCTCATGCTCCGAAACATGCATCACAACCGCCTTGCTAGTGCACCAACTCCTATTTTCTTCGGGGGATGGGTGTACCGTCTCTTCAAGCACTTCACCCACATTCCAAGGTCATTTGAGAGGAGCCCATGGTCGGGTACGGTGGATATTCACATATGCCGCTCAATGAACCTGGTTTATGAGGCAGAAGACGGGACGGTAACCTTTCAAAGGATGCAAGGTCATGCATGGAACCCGCAAGAAGCACTTGTCCTCCCAGCTCCGCAACATCATCAGTACCAATACCCACCCCACGGTGATCCGGGCCAATCATCCTCCTCGGGAGGCAGTTTTCCTAATTTTCAGAGTTTGCATGATTTGTTGCAGGAAAACCTCATGTGTACTCGGAACACCTATAACATGGCGAGCAACACCTACCACCGGGTCGGAGCTATCGAGAGAAACCTATCCGAGATACAAGACGATGTCGGATACATACGGGACCACATTGAACGCCGTGGAGGGGATGACGACGATGATGATGATGATGATGATGATGCCATGGAGTAGGCGGGAGGAGCATAGGAGGAAGCGGTTGATTGATGACTCCCCAGGTTAACCCTTTGCAATCTTGAACAATTGATGGCCTGCGTGCCAAGTGTTAGACAATTTACTTTTCCTAACTATTTTCTGCATTTTATTTTTCTTACTTTATGCTTGGTACAATTAACTTTGGTAATGTAGGATGTTTGTATTGCTTGGTGTGGTATTAAGTGTTGGAACAGGTACAAACCAAGGCTTAGGATGTTAAGCCTCAGCACTTATAGGGCTAGAATGGAAAAACCGGAGAAAGAAACCTGTTTTTCAGGCTTTCAGACTGTCCACACGGGGTCGTGTCCAGCCAACACGCCCCCGTGCTCACCTCCCAGACCTGCTGTTTAGCTTCTGTTCAACAGAATTTTGTCAGACACGTGGCCGTGTTCAGTGAACACGGGGCCGTGTCCACCTTCTGTAAGTTCTGTTACTGGCACCTGAACACGGGGTCGTGCCCACTCAACACGGGGCCGTGTTCAGTGCCCAGTAACACAAATTTTTGCTTTTAAACACTATTTTACACATCTAATCAACCTAAAAATTTATTTTTGGGACACATTGAGGACAATGTGTAATTTAAGTGTGGGGGGGGGGATGCTAAAACCTTGAATTTTGCAAGTCCTAAATACAAGCCTTACACAAAACTCTATTGGAACCGCTAATCACCCCAAATTTTTTTCAAAAATTTCATTTTTTTACTTGTCTAGGTTTAACTCGGGAAATTCAAGTTCTTAAAAAGGTTATATTTTTACAAATTTACAACCGATAGCGTAGTGATAAAAAGAACCAACATAAGAAAATTATGAAAAGGCATGACAAACTTATTTAAAATTTGATTATATATACTTGATCACATAAAAAACCCATTCCCACAAAAGTGAGTTTTGAGCCTTTATTGAGCACACAATTACATATCATTTGACTAAATGCTCATTTTTCGTTTCTTGTGTGAATAGCCGCTTGGTTCTTACGACTCTAGAACTTGCCATGACAATACATTCCCGGTCCTTATCGACTTAAACCCAAGTAAGTAAATGATAGAGGCATTAGGACTAACCTTTTTCATTTCTACACCATTATTTTTCCTTTTCTTTTACCACCTACCCAAAAATCCCCCTAGTTAGCCCCTTTGAGCCTAAACCTTTTCGTTTCATCACCCAAACAAAAACCCTTTCAACCACCAAAACCTTTTTCATTTTAACCCTTTATTTTAGTAACAAGTCCGGTTCTTCGTGAAGAAAAAAAAATAAAAAATAAAATAAAATAAAATAAAATAAAAAATTTTGATGATGATGAAGCAAAAAGAAAATAAACAAACAAAGTAATCAAAAATAACTTTGTTTGAATAAAAGCTTCATCAAAAATAAAAAGTTGTAAAAATGCGAAAACCGACACTTGTTACGCTTTTAGCCCTTTTCTACTAACCACTAACCCAACCACCTACCTTTAACCCTAGCCAACCCTTAACCCACAAAGTCCTCTTGATATCTACAAAGGTATAAAAGTTAAAAAGGAGGAGGATTGATTTCTTGGCAAGCCTATGGTAGGAATAAGTTCCATGGCCGCTCTCGAGTGCTTCACTAAAAATACACTTTCGGCCGAGTGTGAGTGATTTCCCCGCGAGGTATGTGAACTTGTATATAAATAGAATTTTAAAAAAGGCATGTTATGCCCAAATAAGTAATTTCTTTTATGAACAGTTCTAAATAAATCATTACGAATAGGAGTGTAAATAAATAAAAATAAAACCCAAAAAGATCTTGGAAATCCCGACACTCTATGACAAGCCCAAAACCTTCTCTTCTACCTATTCCATTTGGGAGTGTAAGCCACATATTAAAGAGTTTTGCTTGAGGACAAGCAAAAGTTCAAGTGTGGGGGTATTTGATGTATGTAAAATGCAACATATAAATTACATCAAATGAGGCATAAAACTAACCCTTTTTTAGTACTAATATTGGAAAAAGAGTGTTTTTGTCTTCCTTTTGTATTTTCAGGATTAAATGAGCTCAAAAACGCAAAAGAAGCAAAAAGACAGCTAAATCCAACATAAATACAAGAAAAGGAACATTAGTGGACTGCCCGAACCCTCAACGGCACCTTCCAAAGCAAAATAGAGAAAACAGAAGGCTGAACACGCCCCGTGCTCAGCCAGCACGGGGCCGTGCCCAAGAAGCAGCAGAAAAGACAAACCTATAGAAGCTTCTATTGCCCACCACGGGCCGTGCTCAGCGGACACGGGGGCGTGTCGAAAGTACAGCAGGCGCATTTATTGTAATTGCGAATTACAATTAATGAGGAGAGAGAGTGTCAGACGGGCACGGGGCCGTGTCCAGCTCTCTGTTCAGCCTATAAATAGGAGTGCTTGGATTCATTTCATCTCATCCCTTGGCACACCACCTCTCTCACACTTCATCCACCACCCACCACCATCACAACACCATCATCCACCACCATCATCCATTGTCCATCATAGAGTGTGTGAGTCGTCTCGGGATCCAAGATTGATCGTAAGAGTTCTTGACAATCAAGGCCATGTTTGCCTAAGTCTCTTACATCACTTGGTGAAGACAAAGTGTCTAGTATAATACTTTTTATTTCTAATCTTTTGCACTTTTTATTTGGTTTTGTATTAATGACTTTAATAACTAGTTACTTATGTTGAAGGTGATCTTTCCTTATCGTTTGTCCGTGGTGTCTTGGCATTATTTTACTGTCTATATAAAATAAAGGATTTTCACCATTCATATCTCCACGGTCTATATGGAGGTATGTTGGCTACTTGGTAGGGGGTTAAGGGAACGGTTTGGTAAAGGTCTTGCCATTGTTCAGCGTTTAGAGGTCCTGCAATGGACCTGGGTCAAATTTAGTAGGACCTCCTTCAATACTTCACGGTATTGGATGGCGGGGGTCCAAACTCTTTGATCCCCTCATAAGTTAACTACTATTAATACTATAACCCGGCTATTTAGGACTGTATCCCTGCTGACTCAGACTACTTAGCCGAGGGTAACGTCACCGCCAAAAGCGGGGCCTACCACAATACTGCATTAATAACTTAATTCATTATCTTCCAATAATCCACCCCTTTAGGATTGTATCCCTGCTGACTCAAACTACTGGGGTGAGGGTAACGTCACCTTCAAAAGAGGGGCCTACTACAATAACTAAGATAATCTCTTAATTATGTGCAAAAGTGCGGAAATAATCAAAGGTTATACTAGATACGAGTCGGAACCAAGTGATACATCTTGTCTATCTGTTTTTATTTTATTTTTATTTTCAGCATTTTAGTTAGTTTTATTTTTCTTAGTTTAAAACATTTTTTCTAAACATTTTTATTTTGATTAGACGTTGAGGATAAACCGGTACTAAAAGCTCTTGTGTCCTTGGACGACCTCGGTATCTTACCAACGCTATACTACACTCAACGATGGGTGCACTTGCCCATATGTGTGTTTAGTGTTAGTGAAATATCGTGTTTTATAAATTTAAAACTTGGCTAATATAAGTGTTAAAAAGGGAGCATTAGCCTAGTCCTCGTATAATACTTTGCACTGCTTTAATCTTAAAGCTCGCCCTCAGCATAAAAAATGATGAAACATTGAAAAATGCTAATCATGTGCTGTTGTAAAGAAGATCCCCAAGGGGGACCCACCTAAAGTCGAACCATCATCTCTCTGATTTTGCGGAAGCAATAGCCTAAGCTCTCATGGTCTCGCATTTAACCCCTTACAGATATCATTAGTGTACATTCACCTGTAAGACTGAATATAGGAGTCTGGATACGGGAGTATATTCTGAGGTGGGACACGCGAATAAGTCTAAGTACTTAAAACACTAATCTCGTATCTCGTAACAGTTGAACTTTGCGTGAAAATTTAAGTGGATCAGTATACTGACAATCTAAGTGAATCGTTTAGAACTTAATATGTTTAAAGCCTAGCGGTGCTAGTGATTTGTCTCATAAACCGATATGATCCTCTTACACAAACTCACAAAAATATTGTATGTAAATATTTCTTTGTTGCATTTCTTTAAAAACAAAAACCCAAACCCAAAAAGATTGTGATTTTAGCATAAATTTTTGAAAAATACAAAAAGATTTTCGACAACTGCTGTTGGAGAGCTGATTTTCAAAATTCCAAGTGCTAAACATGATGAACAACATGTGAGGGGGAGCTTGTTTGAAATGAGAAAAGATTTCGAAATGAAAATGTCAAATCTGAATGTTATTCTTACAAGTGGTCATCAGAAATTATAAATGTTAAATCATTTTGAACGATATCTGCAAGTGGTTTATAAATTTGTCAAATTGTTAAATTTGTGAAATTTATGTTTTGGGTAGAGTTTTTGCAGATAGTGAATTCCATACTGCGATCCCAGCTTATCGAAAGGGGGGAGTCTGAGGACGTAAGAGCCAGATTCAGATCTTGGAACAAAGCTCGAGATAGAAGCTGATGTTACTGAAGAATTTATGAAATCAACATCCAAGGGAGGTTAGCTGTTGATGCTGATAAGAGAAGAGAGAAGATTGAGGATGCTTACAGTGTCAGATACTTTGGAGAGAGCGAGAAGACTGATAAAGACTGAAGATGTGACATACCGAAGACTCGACACCGAAGACTTCGTCAACATCCAAGGGGGAGTCTGTTGGTGCATATGTCTGTCGACTTCGTCTTGTATCGAGTCTTGTAATAGATTAGATAGATCAAGTCACAAAGTTCGAGAAAATAGAATTTTAGAGAAGGTTTTCCATTTCGCACGAAATGGAACATGTCCAGTTCATGCGAAATGGCCATTTCACACGAAATGGACATGGCAGTTTCGTGCGGAATGGAAATCCTATAAATAGGTAACTTGAGATTTCATTTGTAACTTTTGCAATTCAGGTAGCGAAGCTCTGCCGAGGTGTCTCCAGGTTGTAAATCATTGTCAAATCAATACAGAAGACATTTAATCTACTTCTTTGTGCAAATCAAGCTGATTCAACATCAAAACGTTTGTTTCCGCCTCTCGTTTTGATCAAAAACTCTTCTGAACGACTCGTTTGGTCGTGCAAACGATCCTACAGAGTTCAACTGGTGACTCTCAATGGTTGCTTAGGTAAAAAACCTTGGTATTTGGTATTTGAAACTCATCATTTTGGTTTTAGCAAGGGTGTTTCAAATTTTGGGTTTTTTTAGTTGAGTTTTTGTTTATTCGTTGTCTTCAAAGTTGTGATTTTAGAAGGTACAAGTGCCATAGGCTTAGTTTTCTTATTTTTTAAAAATGACCTCACTTAAGATATCATATCATTTGTATGGTTGGATCGCTATGTAATATTTCCATGTAAAGAGAATTTATCACGTATGCAAGACTTCACTTCAATTCATGGTTAGCCAAATGATCTTATCAACGTTGTTTGCTTGCTGGAATCTTTCTAATTAGGATGAGATGCTTTTAAAATATTTGATTAGATACAAAGGGTTTGTATTTATGATCATTCGATTTACTATTTGATCATTAGATCTAAAATATAACCGATTGCTTTACCCCCTTTATTTAAAGAACAGATAATGGAGCAAAGGGAGAAGAGTTATTACATTACATTATTCTCGGGTGCACTGAATGGTGGTGCCTTGGTTGTAATGTCCAAAGGTAAGTTCTGTTTGTGTTTTAGCAACCTCACGCCCACCCCCCTTCGATTTTACTATTTTATCTTTAGATGTAAAACATAACTGATTGCTTTGATCTCTCTATTTAAGGAATGGAGCAAAGGGAGAAATTTTATTATGTTACATCACTCGCGGGTGCACAGAATGGTGGTACATTGGCTGTAATGTCCAAGGGTAAGTTTTGTTTGGTTTTTTCAGTGTATTCTATTATGAATCAAAGTTTAGGAAAGTTTCAAGAAATTGGATTTTTTAGAAATACCTATTATAATTACAATTTTAATTTTGTTTTTACCTGTTATTAGGGACACCGTATACGCAATTATTATACAAAGCAAGTGATGCGTTTCCGTTTAAGTGGATCAACAAGTGTAACTAAAACGAATACTACAAGGTGTAAAGGTCTCCCAACATTTCGAATTGGAGGCTGTGCTTTGTTTAGGTAAGGTCTCCCAACAACCTTAGTTACAGTAATATTTATATGGTGACCACTTTGAGAGTCTATCCAGTTGAAGTACAATAGAAAGCAACATAAAGTGGAACATGTACGTTTGCTTGAAGCACCACATAAATGCCAGGGATTTGTATTACACATAATTGGTCTTTATTTTTGTTTAGTGAGTATTTATATTTTATGATTATAGAATTATATATTAAGTCATTTAGTTTATATAGTAGATTTCTATTTAACCCATTTGTGGTTGTTATGTTGATTTAAAATAGGTAACTGTTGATTATACAAAATCCGTACCCGTCAAAGTTGAATATGTGTGTATGTGCTTATCGAACTGAGGTTAACAAAGCTGACTATTCTCTTGCTAATTTAATTAAGCATTTTCATATATTTTTGTTGAATCTGAGTTTCTTTTTTATTGTATTTTACGTTTGAAATTAAGATGGAAATGAAAGAGTTGTGCAGCGGAAATAAGATGAAAGCAAACTTTGCATACAATCAAACGAGAGTAAAACTTTTATCAAACATCTTTACACATAGAATCGAAAGATTGAATTTGTTTCAATAACGATTACAATGATTGATGTAAGAATGCAAACTCCCCCTCAGCCAGAGCTCAATAGTTTGTTCGTGCAAAGAAGACGATGTGGTGAAAGAGCTAATAGAACAGTACAAAGTACTGAGCTATTTATAGGCACTTGCAAACCACTGAGCATCTTAGCTGACGTCACCATGAAAGTGACATCTAACCTCCTAACAAACTCTAACTACTGATCTATAAACACTGATGTACTAAACTACTGCTATTACATTACATTACATAAAAGACACTTAAACTGCTGCTGCATCCTTCCACTGCTGTGAACCCAGCAGTGCTTGTCCGGATCAGCAGTACTTGACCCAAAGCAGTAGATAGAGTCAACAGAGCTTTGGTCTTCCATCAGTCTTTGACTTTGGCCAGTAGATATAAAGCAGCAGTTGTAGGTCAGCATTTAGTATGATCAGCAGATAGGAGGTCAGTAGATATGAAATCACTTTCAAGGGGAGAGATTTGCATGAACCAACTGTAAACGTCTGCTTATTCTGAATCCACTGCTTAGATCCAGTTTTGGCTTTACATTATCTGTTCCTCTGGTAGGGTTCAATCCTAACAATCTCCCCCTGGAACAGATAATGCCAAAACTCTTCATTATTAGTGGAAAACTTTATTGCCTCAACAACAGCTCCCTTATCTGACCTTTAAATTGTAATTCAAAGTCTAGGGCATCTGTATCTTCATCATCCCTGCTGAGTGGAAGATCAAGGAGATCCTGCAAATCTTCAAGACTCAGGCCAAGAGCTTGTTCCCTTGATATTTTCTCCACTCCTCCACCAGACCTGAGCAAAGTCAATACGCAGGTCTGTTTGTCAGTTTCCCACTTTTGTATTTTTGAGCCTGGTGGGTTTCTTGGGAGATGTTTATTTGCAGAAGTATTTGGTGAGGCTGGCCTGTTCATAGCTGGCTGAGCAGCAGTTGCAGATTGTTCCAATTCAAGATCTTCCTTTATCATTACTTCTGTGCCAGCTTTTACAATGGCATCTCCAGCTAAAAGATCTTGAATTGTTTCCATGCTAAACTGGTTTTTGCTCCTTCTTTTGTAGATGGCAGCACCAGCTGGAGCAGTGGTTCTTTTGACTTGCAGCTTTGGTGGTCTTTTTGAAACCGCTGCTTTGGAATAGTCAGGCTTTTGTGGAACTCTTGGATCTTTCTTTCTAAGTTCCTCTAATCTTTTATAGGTTGCCCTGACTCTATCTTCTCCCCACTTTGTCACCGAGTTCTTTGACCCATAATCAGCTATAATCAGCTCCTCTTTCATTCTCCTCAGCTCTATCATCTTTTCAGCTTCAAATTGTTTGAATTTTTCAGGAGGAGTCTGCTTGACCTTATTTTTGATCATGTCTTGAATCCTGGCTGCTTCTTTTTCAAGCTCAGGGATGGTCCAGTTCTTGTACATGTGTTTCTCCCCCTTGTATTTCTTGTAGGTCATGATGTTTTCAATGTAGTCTTTTCTTAAGGACTCATCTGCCCTTTCTGAAATTTTCTGACATACATGTTTAGCAAAACGCTCCATAGCATTGACCTGTGAGAGTAAAAACTGATAGTTTTGTTGAAATTCTCTATCAGATTTCCCTTTTCTGTTTTTGATTGCAATATCCTCTGCTTGTTTGGCTTTGAGCTTCAAATATTCTTCAATGTTGTTAGGCCTGGGATAATTTGCAATTGATGGCAAACTCCTTTTGGCTGGGTCATCTTCATAATAAAATGATTTGATTTCTTCTCTTACTGCAATGAGTTCCAGAGGAAATGAGACACCAGCAGGAGGTAGTGATTGTATACTTTGAGCTGAAGAAAGAGGAATGGGTTTAGGAATAGTGACAAGTGATAGGGATTTTGAAGATGTTGGTAATGGAGGTGTGTCATCATCTTTTAAAATTAGCCTTCTCCTTTTTGGTTTAGGAGAGACTGATGATGTTTTGAATGGAATAGTGGTTGTAGATGAAGTGGTAGTGGATTGTGATTGACTAACAGCTGTTGAAACAACTGGTACTTCAACCACTGTTGTCATTACAACAGATGTTATAACATCTGCTGTCTTCTGCTGTGTGTCAGCAGGTGTTGTTTTTGGTGGTGATAATGGTAAAGCAGTGGATGTTGTGTGTGTTGAAGTGGTGTGTGTTGATGAAGCAGCTGTTTGGCAAGCATTAGTTTTTGTAACTCCTGTTGCATCAGCTGTTTTGTATGATGGTTTTTTAGCAGACTTTGAACGTCTGATAGGAATGGATTTGGGTTGCCTTACTTTTCTAGTAGGCTTCTTCTTTTCCTCAACAGGATTTTCATGATCCCTTGACCCAGAAGTACCCTGTTCTGGATGATCCATCCTGTCCACCCTGGCTTTCCTTTTGGCCTCTCTATCTCTTTTCACGCTTGCAACTGCTTCTGCTAGTGCATTTGTTGTCACATCAATCTTCTTGCTGCCATCTGGCAAAGGGATCTTTTTGGTCATGTTTGAATTTTCTGGTTCAAGATAAAGACCATCTTCTATACCCTTCCTTTTCCACTCCTTAATTTTCTCCCCCTTTTTGGCATTATCTTCTGGGAGATCATACATGAAACGTACAGGTGGAGGAGCAGTGCCAGTGGTGTGCAAGATCTGAGTTTTGAGAGCCTTTAAATCAGCCTGAGTATTTTTGAACCTTGACTCCATTGCATTTCTCAGCTGTTGGACATGTTTTTCATGTTGCTGATCTGCTAATTGTGCTTGTTGTTGGAGAAAAGATTGAAATTTATTCCAGAGCTCATTTGTAGCAGGTGTCCTTTGTGGAGCAGGTGCTTGAGGTGGAACAGCA
This sequence comes from Helianthus tuberosus, assembly GCA_030545235.1. NCBI lineage: Eukaryota > Viridiplantae > Streptophyta > Magnoliopsida > Asterales > Asteraceae > Helianthus > Helianthus tuberosus. The sequence continues at coordinate 46,499,534 of CM060440.1, forward strand.
GTTGATTGTACCTTCTGAACTTGTAACACCTGTTGTAACATATCTTTGAGTTCAGCAACAGAGTTATCAAGTTTGGCAATACGATCCGTCAATTTCTGGTACTTTAAACCATCACCCAAGTTAATGGGATCATCTGATTTCCCACTAGCAGTGGTTTTATCAGTGGTAGATGTAGGGAATATACTCCAAACATTAACCACTGATGCCCCTTTTTCTTGGTACTGGGGTCTTCTTCCTTCAACACTTGACAACCTTTTGATGTTGCCAGTAGGATAAATAAATCCACTGGTGGTTGTCAGAGGTGCTATCAAAGGAATTGCCTCCAAGGAAGTCTTATTAATGTAACCACTGCCCAAGTATAACCCAGTGGGTGTAACACTTGTAGTGGCTGCTTCACTTGGATTACCACCAAGAGTTACTTGTAACTCAAGGGGTGTAACCTCCTCAGGTTGTGTTGGTGGGTTAGCAAAGATTGATACATCAGACCCAGTCAGTTGTTGAGGTATATTCTCATTAATAGGTGATTGAGAAGGACTGGATAATGCCTGGTTCAAATCAATTGCATCCAACAGTGGTTTTATTGGTAAAGGAATTGAGGATGTGATGGTTGGTGTAGAAATAGGATGTGTCCCGGGCAGTGGACTGTGGATGATAGAAACGAGTGTTTCCAGAGCATCATGATGTGGAGACCCTATTTGTACAACCTGTTCTTTTTGTGAAGAAACAGGAGGAGTTTCGGTTATGGTTTGAGATATTTGTACCATCTGCTGTGAGGAAGTAGCAGCAGTGGTTTCTTGTGACTTTTGTGTTGTCACTGGCAGAAGCTCTAGTATCTCATCCTCCAGAGATGCCTTTTTGAGGGTTTTGGGGGTTTTTTGTGTTTTTCTTTTTATTGGCTTTTTGGTGATTGTAGGTGTGGGTTTCAAAGCAGTTGTGCTGCTGCTCTGATCACCTTGAGCAGTGGGCTCAGCAGCAGATACCTGAGGAGCAGTTGTAACTGCTAAAATCTGCTCAGGCACCTCTGCTTGTGTTTTGCAAGGTGTGGACATTCTTGTAAAAGTTTCAGCAGTTAAGCAATTTGTTTGAATGGAATCACCTTGTTTTATTGCAGCAGCATCCTTCTTTCCAAGTTTCATTTCAAAATAATAACTTAAAAATCTTGGAAAAAGTAGGAATGCTTTTGTTTCAACATTGTTAACCAAATCATTAAAAATTACCTGGGAGTAGTTAAAATTTTCATCTTGAAGAATTGCAAATCCCAGTTTTTGAATTTTTAATGGTATCTCATTGAAAGAAGTGGTTTTGTTTGAAACACATTTTAAGAGGGTGTGAAATAAAAATCTTGTGGCAGGAGGAAAGTAACCTTTTTCTAAGGTGTCCTTTTTTACCTCTGCATTGTACCCCCTTTCCAGAAAATCATTTTTTTAACTCGTTTTTAGGGAAAGTAATTTTACCTTCTTGATCGTCGAGTTGAAAGACCTCTGAAATTGTTTGTGGTGTAATCTTGACTTCTTTTCCCTTTAAAGTAGAGTGAATGGCTATTACAGCTTCTCCTTGTGTTTCAAGGATTGCATTCTTCCAAAACTCCCTTTGGGTTGCCAAGTAAATTGGTGCATCCACTGTCAACAAAGTTTTGTACTTTGAGGCGGTGATGATATCAATGATGGAATCGAACTCCTTTGTGGAACTTGGTTTTGTAAGAAGACCAAGAAGATTGTGAGATGGTTTGTGTGGAATTTCAGTGGAGATTGCCTTTTGGGAGGCTGTTTTCGATGATGATTTGGATGAGGGTTTTGAAGATTTCTTTGATTTTGTCATTGTGATGATGATTGATCGAAAAAATTGTGAAGAAATGAGATAGAAAACTGCTTTGAGAAGAGAATTTTTAAGAATTCAATTCGACAGTAAAACCCTGTTTTGATGGTGAGTGGGGGATTTTATAGGGAAGAAAGTGAATGCTGAGGTGGCAGCCGTTACAAAAGGTCTGAGCAGTATGTACTGCCCACGTGACAACCCCTGTTGAAAGTGAAGGACAGTACTTTTGTTGAAAGTGACTGATGAAGGCAGTGGTATGAAAGCAGTGGATGATTTTTACTATCAGTGGATAGCATATCAGTGGATAAGACACTGCTTTTGAACAACAGAGTTTATCAAAATAATGAGAGAGTAGGGGTTGACTTTCGGCAGTGGACAGACTTTTGAAGTATAGCAGACTTTTGAACAATCAGTGGTTAATGGCAGACTTTTAAAAACTTAATGAAAAATTTTCATTTTTAACTATTTTTAAGGATGGAGTTTTGATTTTCTGAAAACATTTTGTTGCTTTTATTCATAGAAAAACAAGCTGTTGCTTGTTATTCCATGTTCAGCATCCCAATCCTAGAGACCAAACTTTCAAAAGTGGCTGTATCAAGTGCTTTTGTGAGCACATCAGCCAGCTGGTCTTTAGTTGGGACATGATGCAGAGAAATCAAACCTTTTTCATAGCAGTCCCTCACAAAGTGATGTCTGATGTCGATATGTTTGGTGGTTGAGTGGGAAACTGGATTTTTGATGATATTTTCTGCTGCCTGACTGTCCAACATGAGTGGTGTTTTTAAGGCAGTGATACCAAAATCCATCAACTGATTTTGAAGCCACAGAAGTTGGGCTGTACAGCTTGCAGCAGCAATGTATTCAGCTTCAGCAGTGGATGTTGAAACAGCTGCTTGCTTTTTGCTTTGCCAAGAAACTAAGCAGTCACCTAGAAACTGGCACCCTCCTGATGTGGACTTCCTTGTGGTGTGACATCCAGCAAAGTCACTGTCTGAGAAACCTGAAAGCTTGATGTTCCCATTAGCTGGATACCAGATACCAAGTGTGGGAGCACCTTTTATGTATCTGAAGATCCTTTTTACAGCAATGAGATTTGATTTTCTGGGAGCTGATTGACTTCTTGCACAGACACATGTTGCAAACATGATGTCTGGTCGAGATGCAGTTAGGTACAATAAAGACCCAATCATGCTTCTATAAAGTGTTTGGTCAATCAGCTCATCTTTTTCATCAGACATGACCAGCTTATTTGTTGCCATGGGTGTGCTGCATGGTTTACAATCATTCATATCAAATTTGGTTAAAAGTTCTTTAGCATATTTGCTTTGATGAATGAAGGTTCCATTTTGCAATTGCTGTACTTGGAGACCAAGAAAGCATTGCAGCTCACCCATTGCACTCATTTCAAACTCAGCTGTCATGAGTTCCCTAAACTCTTCACACATTGAGTTACATGTGCTTCCAAAAATAATGTCATCCACATAAATCTGGACAATCATTAAATCCTTCCCTCTCCATTTTAAAAACAGTGTTTTATCAATGGTACCTCTTTTGAAACCATTTGAGAGTAGGAAGTTGGAAAGAGTTTCATACCAGGCCCTTGGTGCTTGTTTCAAACCATACAAGGCTTTGTTTAGCCTGTAGACATGATCTGGATAAAATGGATCCTCAAAACCTGGAGGCTGACAAACATACACCTCTTCTTGAATTGTACCATAGAGGAAAGCACTTTTGATATCCATTTGAAACACCTTCATATTGTGGTTGACAGCAAAGGCCAGGAACAGTCTGATTGCTTCTAATCTTGCAACAGGGGCAAATGTTTCATCATAATCAATCCCCTCTTCCTGTCTGTAACCTTGAACCACAAGCCTGGCTTTATTCTTGACAACAATACCCCTTTCATCAGTTTTGTTTTTGAAGACCCACTCTGTGCCAATGGGACTAACCTCTTCTGGCAGTGGTACAAGCTCCCATACTTGTTGTCTTTTAAACTGTTGGAGCTCCTCTTGCATGGCTTCTACCCAGCTGTTGTCTTTCAGTGCCTCTTGGTACTTGACTGGCTGATGGAGTGATAGAAAACCAGCAAAAAGACAAATGTTTTGGGTTTGGCTTCTTGTGAGCACCCCTTCATTTATGTTGCCAATGATTTGATCAGGTGGATGAGATCTCAAGAAGATTAAATCTCCTTGGTATGGTATGATGGCATTGGTTGGTGAAGGCTGCAAATGTGTATCATCTGAGCTAACCACTGCTGGGGACTTTGATGATCCAACAGTGGCTTCAAAAGGTGGTGGAATTGGAGGTAATGGTGTGGACAACTGCTGGCCTTTATCCACTGTTTGAGGACTTGTGTCAGCAGTGTTTGAGGATGTGGAAGCAGTGGATGATGGGCTACTTTGGTCAACAATTATTGAGGTAGCAGTGGTAGAGCTTTGACAACTGTTTTGAACAGCTGATGCTTTTCCCTTTGTGGCAGACCTTTGAGGGATGATGATTTCATACCCATAGTCTGGTGTTGTATCCTCTGATGGACCTGAATCTGCAAGCATGGTTCTGGCAGCCTCAATCAGAGTTCTGTTCTTCCTTTCCACTACCCCATTCTGCTCTGGTGTTCTTGGGATGCTGTACTGCCTTACAATCCCTTTCTTCACACAGAAGGCATCCAACTCCCTATTTTTGAATTCTGTGCCATTGTCACTCCTGAAGCTTTTTACTGGAAGGTCAAATTGCTTTTCAACCTGTATTACAAAGTATTGCAAAATGCCTGCAGTTTCATCTTTTGAGTGCAAGAAGAAAGTCCATGTGAACCTAGAAAAGTCATCAACAATAACCAAACAATATCTTTTCTTTTTAAGGCTCATGACTTGAACTGGGCCAAACAAATCCATGTGTAGCATTTGTAGACACTGGGTTGTTTTGGACTCTTCAATGGACTTATAAGAACTTTTATGTTGTTTTCCTTTTAAACAGGAAATGCAATGTTCAGGACATGAAAACAATTTTTGTGGTAGGCCTCTCACCAAACCATTTTTTGAAATTTCTGTGATTGTCTTAAGATTTGTGTGTCCCAGCCTTCTGTGCCAAAGTTCTGTCTCTTTGTTAGAGGCAGCTGAGAACAGACAGGCATCAGCTCTGGGACACTCTTTTGACATGTCAACAACATAAACATTGCCACTTCTTTGAGCAACAAGTTTAGTTTGACCAGTTTTGATTATTGCTTCAATCTTTTTGACCATTTCTGGTCCAACAATCCTACAACAGTCTTTTGTGAAGAATGACCCAAATCCCCTGTCACTCATTTGGGACACACTCAGAAGGTTGAATTTTAGATTGTCTATTAGATTGACATTTTCAAATTTTACATTTCCAGATTGCACTGTTCCAGACCCCAGAACCTTCCCTTTACTATTATTCCCAAAGGATATATCACCCCCACCATGGATTTTAAAGTCTTTGAGGAGGGCTTTACATCCTGTCATGTGCCTGGAGCCTCCACTATCTACATACCAAAGACTATCAAAGCATGCAGAAGCTCCCTGCACATGAAGTAAAAGGATTAGTTCATTAAGGTCTCCAAAGCCAACAAGGCTTTGGATGGGGTCTCAACAGTATCTGGGATGGATGCAGGATGATGGACAGTGGTTAAATCAGGGGTTTGAACTGTTTTAGGACAGTGTTTCTCTAACCACTGTTGTGGGTCCTGACCAATCATCTGCTGGTAACCAAAAGGATGCCTGTTCACTTTGGGTTTAGAGGGCCTTTTGTAGGCCTCATAAACGTGTGGAATCCTTTGGTAAGACTGTTTTTCTCTGCGGTTTTTGAACTGATTGGCAGGGGGTGCATCAGTAACCTGAACATCTCTTTTGACAGATGTTTGGTTCAGCTGTTTTGTGACAGCTGTTTGTACTGGCACGAACAGTGGTTGTTTCTTGGTGAATTTGACAGGTGATGAGGATGATGGTGGACTCAAGGATGTTTTAGCCATGTACTCATTCTTTTTCACATCAAAGTTTTTGAGATACACACATGCTTGAGTTTTGTGGTTTGTTTTCCCACAAACAATGCAGCTTTCTGCTGAAACAATGACACTTGTTTTGTTTAGATCATAAGCTTTTAAGTGAAAACAGTCTTTTGTTAGATGATTCCTTTTCTCACAGAATTCACAAAACAAGTTATCAATTTTTTCTTTCTTCTTTCTCTTTTCAGATTCCTTTGCAGCAGAGGTTTTAACCACTGCTGGGATATCTTTGAGAGGTATGACTTTAGCTTTTGGAGCTTTAGCACCATCAATTGATGTAAAGTCCATTGGCTTGAAATTTTCAAGAATATCACACTCATCAGACCATTTTGGCTTAAACTGATGATCTTCAAGCTCCTTGAAAGTGGAGGAGCTCATTGGTCTGTTAAGTGTGATTTTGTTACCAAGTTTGTCAGTGATTTTCACTTCTTGGCCATTCTTGTTTGTGGGGATAAGCTCAGTAGCTTCATCAGTGGTTTGAACAGAGTTTTCAAAAGCAATGTTTTCATCATCATATTTTCTATACCCAACCCCAAACTTCACATTGCTTTTTCTCTGTTTTTCAAGCATAACCTCATATCCTTTACAGGATTCCACCCATCTTTCACAAGTAATCTGGGCAGACTCCAACTCCTTTTTGCAAACTTGGTATTTTTCTACCATAGTTTGAAGTTGGGTTTTGGTTATACTTTGCTCTTCTTTTAAACAGCTGATTTCTTTTTCTTTTTCAGTCAATTTGTTTTTAAGTTCTTTTAAAGAGCTTTCAAATTTGACCTCATCAGTTAAGATTTTATCCCGAAGGTTTTCATTCACCTCTTTGATGTTAGCAAAAGCAATTATGCAATTATCTGAACACAGTTTTTCAAGAACTTGAGGAGATACCTTGGCAGCTGCCATCATTGCACAATCACATTGATGATCTTTATCATCATCATCTCTTACCTTCTTTTCACCAGCCTTTTCTTCTTTCTCTTCTTCTTTGTCCTCTATGGACCATGGATCTGTCATTGGTTCAATCAGAGTACCTGAACTTTCTTCCAACAGTACTTCATCAGCCACAGCAGTAATCACTGCTTCAATCACCTCTTCCACTGTTTCAAAGCACTGTTGTTCCTCCTCAGTTTCAACCCCCTCCTGTATTGACTCTAATGCCATCAAACAAAACTCATCATGAGAAGACTCATTAGAAGCATAGAGTGCAAAATTTTCATCATTAAGGTCTTCAGGCATACTGCTCCAGTCAACAAACCCTTGAGTGAAAAAACTTTGTTGATCTGGTTGTGCTGCTGCTGGAGCAGTGGTTTGAGGTGCAACAGGTTGCATTTGTACCTGTGGAACAGGGGTTTGAACATATTGGATTTGTGGAACAGTAGTTTGGACATAATGTACTGGCACAGGGGCAGCAGCATAGTGAGCAGTGTTCACTTGTGCTGCTGGGGCATATTGGGCATAGTGCACAGTGTTTTGGTGTTGAGGTCGAGGATTTGAGCTAGGATGAGTAATTATGGGACCAGCGGTTTGACTCCTACATTCCCTAGCAAAATGTCCCAACCTATTACACTTATAGCACTTGATTTTCGATTTATCCAACCCAACCCTTAGATTCCCATGCAAACCTGGGAATTTTCTCCCTGTTCTTTTGTAGAACTTGCTAGTTCTAACACTTAGCAAAGCCAGTTGGTGCAGGATGTCCATTTCCTCTAAATCAGTGGGATCAAAATGTTGTAAATCATTTAGTTCAAAGCTTAAATTATCTGACATCTGGTTTTCATTAGCAGTGAATGCATAACTTGCAGAGTGAGGATCAGGGTTGTTAAAATTTGCACCAGCAGTGATGTCAATGAAATGATCATAACCCTGGTCCTTACCACTGCTCCCAGATTCTTCTTGACCCAGAAGAGCAGTATTACCGAATGTGTAATCATCAACGGCTTTTCCTGACTCTTGTAACTTCCTTTTCTGGTTCAACTCCCTTTCGTAGGTCAGGAGTCGACCATGGAGTTGGGTCAAGGTCAGATCCTTGAACTCAGGTGAATTTCTGGTGACAAAGGCTATAGTGTCCCATTTTTCGGGCAGTGACCTGAGGAACCTGCTGTTTTGAGTAGAGTTTGTAAAAGTGGTATTAACAAGCCTCAGTTCACTGATGAGACAACTAAACCGCTCAAATTGTTGAGTCAGTGATTCACCTCTAACGTGACAAAATGTTTCATACTGTTGGTTCAGGATTTCCCTATTGTTTTCTATGACCTCTTCAGTACCTCCAAACTGTTCCTTAAGTGCGTCCCACAATTCTTTGGCACTGTTACAGTGTAACAGTCCAGCATATATTTCATTGGGCAGCGCTGATGCTATGATGCTAAACGCTTTAGCATCTAGTTCGATCTTTTGAAAATCGGTTTCGGTGTAATTTTCAACTGGTTTTGGAACGAACTTTTTAACATCTTCAGCGCTTGGCACTGAAGGAACATGAGGACCAAAGGTGACAGACCTCCAACAACCTGTGCTTTGTTGAGCGAGGATGTGACCCATCCTCCTCTGCCAGATGTTGTACTCATTTCTTTTTAGCATAGGTGGTTTAAAAAGTGAGCCGATGTTGTTTTTGTCATCCTGAGATTGTGACGTCAATCTTGTTGTTTTACAGACACTGAGAAATCAACTTTAATGATGATTTATCCTTGCTCTGTTTTTCAACGGACGAACAAACGATCAGTATCAACTGTTATGAGCTGAACTATTTACGTCAAAATGATTGTTAAATCAAATTTGACTGTCCAAGCTCTGATACCAATTGTTGGATCTGAGTTTCTTTTTGATTGTATTTTACGTTTGAAATTAAGATGGAAATGAAAGAGTTGTGCAGCGGAAATAAGATGAAAGCAAACTTTGCATACAATCAAACGAGAGTAAAACTTTTATCAAACATCTTTACACATAGAATCGAAAGATTGAATTTGTTTCAATAACGATTACAATGATTGATGTAAGAATGCAAACTCCCCCTCAGCCAGAGCTCAATAGTTTGTTCGTGCAAAGAAGACGATGTGGTGAAAGAGCTGATAGAACAGTACAAAGTACTGAGCTATTTATAGGCACTTGCAAACCACTGAGCATCTTAGCTGACGTCACCATGAAAGTGACATCTAACCTCCTAACAAACTCTAACTACTGATCTATAAACACTGATGTACTAAACTACTGCTATTACATTACATTACATAAAAGACACTTAAACTGCTGCTGCATCCTTCCACTGCTGTGAACCCAGCAGTGCTTGTCCGGATCAGCAGTACTTGACCCAAAGCAGTAGATAGAGTCAACAGAGCTTTGGTCTTCCATCAGTCTTTGACTTTGGCCAGTAGATATAAAGCAGCAGTTGTAGGTCAGCATTTAGTATGATCAGCAGATAGGAGGTCAGTAGATATGAAATCACTTTCAAGGGGAGAGATTTGCATGAACCAACTGTAAACGTCTGCTTATTCTGAATCCACTGCTTAGATCCAGTTTTGGCTTTATATTATATGTTCCTCTGGTAGGGTTCAATCCTAATACATGGTCAAACTTTGTAACACATGGCAGTGCTTTGATTAAACCCTGTTTTGATGGTGAGTGGGGGATTTTATAGGGAAGAAAGTGAATGCTGAGGTGGCAGCCGTTACAAAAGGTCTGAGCAGTATGTACTGCCCACGTGACAACCCCTGTTGAAAGTGAAGGACAGTACTTTTGTTGAAAGTGACTGATGAAGGCAGTGGTATGAAAGCAGTGGATGATTTTTACTATCAGTGGATAGCATATCAGTGGATAAGACACTGCTTTTGAACAACAGAGTTTATCAAAATAATGAGAGAGCAGGGGTTGACTTTCGGCAGTGGACAGACTTTTGAAGTATAGCAGACTTTTGAACAATCAGTGGTTAATGGCAGACTTTTAAGAACTTAATGAAAAATTTTCATTTTTAACTATTTTTAAGGATGGAGTTTTGATTTTCTGAAAACATTTTGTTGCTTTTATTCATAGAAAAACAAGCTGTTGCTTGTTATTCCATGTTCAGCATCCCAATCCTAGAGACCAAACTTTCAAAAGTGGCTGTATCAAGTGCTTTTGTGAGCACATCAGCCAGCTGGTCTTTAGTTGGGACATGATGCAGAGAAATCAAACCTTTTTCATAGCAGTCCCTCACAAAGTGATGTCTGATGTCGATATGTTTGGTGGTTGAGTGGGAAACTGGATTTTTGATGATATTTTCTGCTGCCTGACTGTCCAACATGAGTGGTGTTTTTAAGGCAGTGATACCAAAATCCATCAACTGATTTTGAAGCCACAGAAGTTGGGCTGTACAGCTTGCAGCAGCAATGTATTCAGCTTCAGCAGTGGATGTTGAAACAGCTGCTTGCTTTTTGCTTTGCCAAGAAACTAAGCAGTCACCTAGAAACTGGCACCCTCCTGATGTGGACTTCCTTGTGGTGTGACATCCAGCAAAGTCACTGTCTGAGAAACCTGAAAGCTTGATGTTCCCATTAGCTGGATACCAGATACCAAGTGTGGGAGCACCTTTTATGTATCTGAAGATCCTTTTTACAGCAATGAGATTTGATTTTCTGGGAGCTGATTGACTTCTTGCACAGACACATGTTGCAAACATGATGTCTGGTCGAGATGCAGTTAGGTACAATAAAGACCCAATCATGCTTCTATAAAGTGTTTGGTCAATCAGCTCATCTTTTTCATCAGACATGACCAGCTTATTTGTTGCCATGGGTGTGCTGCATGGTTTACAATCATTCATATCAAATTTGGTTAAAAGTTCTTTAGCATATTTGCTTTGATGAATGAAGGTTCCATTTTGCAATTGCTGTACTTGGAGACCAAGAAAGCATTGCAGCTCACCCATTGCACTCATTTCAAACTCAGCTGTCATGAGTTCCCTAAACTCTTCACACATTGAGTTACATGTGCTTCCAAAAATAATGTCATCCACATAAATCTGGACAATCATTAAATCCTTCCCTCTCCATTTTAAAAACAGTGTTTTATCAATGGTACCTCTTTTGAAACCATTTGAGAGTAGGAAGTTGGAAAGAGTTTCATACCAGGCCCTTGGTGCTTGTTTCAAACCATACAAGGCTTTGTTTAGCCTGTAGACATGATCTGGATAAAATGGATCCTCAAAACCTGGAGGCTGACAAACATACACCTCTTCTTGAATTGTACCATAGAGGAAAGCACTTTTGATATCCATTTGAAACACCTTCATATTGTGGTTGACAGCAAAGGCCAGGAACAGTCTGATTGCTTCTAATCTTGCAACAGGGGCAAATGTTTCATCATAATCAATCCCCTCTTCCTGTCTGTAACCTTGAACCACAAGCCTGGCTTTATTCTTGACAACAATACCCCTTTCATCAGTTTTGTTTTTGAAGACCCACTCTGTGCCAATGGGACTAACCTCTTCTGGCAGTGGTACAAGCTCCCATACTTGTTGTCTTTTAAACTGTTGGAGCTCCTCTTGCATGGCTTCTACCCAGCTGTTGTCTTTCAGTGCCTCTTGGTACTTGACTGGCTGATGGAGTGATAGAAAACCAGCAAAAAGACAAATGTTTTGGGTTTGGCTTCTTGTGAGCACCCCTTCATTTATGTTGCCAATGATTTGATCAGGTGGATGAGAACTCAAGAAGATTAAATCTCCTTGGTATGGTATGATGGCATTGGTTGGTGAAGGCTGCAAATGTGTATCATCTGAGCTAACCACTGCTGGGGACTTTGATGATCCAACAGTGGCTTCAAAAGGTGGTGGAATTGGAGGTAATGGTGTGGACAACTGCTGGCCTTTATCCACTGTTTGAGGACTTGTGTCAGCAGTGTTTGAGGATGTGGAAGCAGTGGATGATGGGCTACTTTGGTCAACAATTATTGAGGTAGCAGTGGTAGAGCTTTGACAACTGTTTTGAACAGCTGATGCTTTTCCCTTTGTGGCAGACCTTTGAGGGATGATGATTTCATACCCATAGTCTGGTGTTGTATCCTCTGATGGACCTGAATCTGCAAGCATGGTTCTGGCAGCCTCAATCAGAGTTCTGTTCTTCCTTTCCACTACCCCATTCTGCTCTGGTGTTCTTGGGATGCTGTACTGCCTTACAATCCCTTTCTTCACACAGAAGGCATCCAACTCCCTATTTTTGAATTCTGTGCCATTGTCACTCCTGAAGCTTTTTACTGGAAGGTCAAATTGCTTTTCAACCTGTATTACAAAGTCTTGCAAAATGCCTGCAGTTTCATCTTTTGAGTGCAAGAAGAAAGTCCATGTGAACCTAGAAAAGTCATCAACAATAACCAAACAATATCTTTTCTTTTTAAGGCTCATGACTTGAACTGGGCCAAACAAATCCATGTGTAGCATTTGTAGACACTGGGTTGTTTTGGACTCTTCAATGGACTTATAAGAACTTTTATGCTGTTTTCCTTTTAAACAGGAAATGCAATGTTCAGGACATGAAAACAATTTTTGTGGTAGGCCTCTCACCAAACCATTTTTTGAAATTTCTGTGATTGTCTTAAGATTTGTGTGTCCCAGCCTTCTGTGCCAAAGTTCTGTCTCTTTGTTAGAGGCAGCTGAGAACAGACAGGCATCAGCTCTGGGACACTCTTTTGACATGTCAACAACATAAACATTGCCACTTCTTTGAGCAACAAGTTTAGTTTGACCAGTTTTGATTATTGCTTCAATCTTTTTGACCATTTCTGGTCCAACAATCCTACAACAGTCTTTTGTGAAGAATGACCCAAATCCCCTGTCACTCATTTGGGACACACTCAGAAGGTTGAATTTTAGATTGTCTATTAGATTGACATTTTCAAATTTTACATTTCCAGATTGCACTGTTCCAGACCCCAGAACCTTCCCTTTACTATTATTCCCAAAGGATATATCACCCCCACCATGGATTTTAAAGTCTTTGAGGAGGGCTTTACATCCTGTCATGTGCCTGGAGCCTCCACTATCTACATACCAAAGACTATCAAAGCATGCAGAAGCTCCCTGCACATGAAGTAAAAGGATTAGTTCATTAAGGTCTCCAAAGCCAACAAGGCTTTGGATGGGGTCTCAACAGTATCTGGGATGGATGCAGGATGATGGACAGTGGTTAAATCAGGGGTTTGAACTGTTTTAGGACAGTGTTTCTCTAACCACTGTTGTGGGTCCTGACCAATCATCTGCTGGTAACCAAAAGGATGCCTGTTCACTTTGGGTTTAGAGGGCCTTTTGTAGGCCTCATAAACGTGTGGAATCCTTTGGTAAGACTGTTTTTCTCTGCGGTTTTTGAACTGATTGGCAGGGGGTGCATCAGTAACCTGAACATCTCTTTTGACAGATGTTTGGTTCAGCTGTTTTGTGACAGCTGTTTGTACTGGCACGAACAGTGGTTGTTTCTTGGTGAATTTGACAGGTGATGAGGATGATGGTGGACTCAAGGATGTTTTAGCCATGTACTCATTCTTTTTCACATCAAAGTTTTTGAGATACACACATGCTTGAGTTTTGTGGTTTGTTTTCCCACAAACAATGCAGCTTTCTGCTGAAACAATGACACTTGTTTTGTTTAGATCATAAGCTTTTAAGTGAAAACAGTCTTTTGTTAGATGATTCCTTTTCTCACAGAATTCACAAAACAAGTTATCAATTTTTTCTTTCTTCTTTCTCTTTTCAGATTCCTTTGCAGCAGAGGTTTTAACCACTGCTGGGATATCTTTGAGAGGTATGACTTTAGCTTTTGGAGCTTTAGCACCATCAATTGATGTAAAGTCCATTGGCTTGAAATTTTCAAGAATATCACACTCATCAGACCATTTTGGCTTAAACTGATGATCTTCAAGCTCCTTGAAAGTGGAGGAGCTCATTGGTCTGTTAAGTGTGATTTTGTTACCAAGTTTGTCAGTGATTTTCACTTCTTGGCCATTCTTGTTTGTGGGGATAAGCTCAGTAGCTTCATCAGTGGTTTGAACAGAGTTTTCAAAAGCAATGTTTTCATCATCATATTTTCTATACCCAACCCCAAACTTCACATTGCTTTTTCTCTGTTTTTCAAGCATAACCTCATATCCTTTACAGGATTCCACCCATCTTTCACAAGTAATCTGGGCAGACTCCAACTCCTTTTTGCAAACTTGGTATTTTTCTACCATAGTTTGAAGTTGGGTTTTGGTTATACTTTGCTCTTCTTTTAAACAGCTGATTTCTTTTTCTTTTTCAGTCAATTTGTTTTTAAGTTCTTTTAAAGAGCTTTCAAATTTGACCTCATCAGTTAAGATTTTATCCCGAAGGTTTTCATTCACCTCTTTGATGTTAGCAAAAGCAATTATGCAATTATCTGAACACAGTTTTTCAAGAACTTGAGGAGATACCTTGGCAGCTGCCATCATTGCACAATCACATTGATGATCTTTATCATCATCATCTCTTACCTTCTTTTCACCAGCCTTTTCTTCTTTCTCTTCTTCTTTGTCCTCTATGGACCATGGATCTGTCATTGGTTCAATCAGAGTACCTGAACTTTCTTCCAACAGTACTTCATCAGCCACAGCAGTAATCACTGCTTCAATCACCTCTTCCACTGTTTCAAAGCACTGTTGTTCCTCCTCAGTTTCAACCCCCTCCTGTATTGACTCTAATGCCATCAAACAAAACTCATCATGAGAAGACTCATTAGAAGCATAGAGTGCAAAATTTTCATCATTAAGGTCTTCAGGCATACTGCTCCAGTCAACAAACCCTTGAGTGAAAAAACTTTGTTGATCTGGTTGTGCTGCTGCTGGAGCAGTGGTTTGAGGTGCAACAGGTTGCATTTGTACCTGTGGAACAGGGGTTTGAACATATTGGATTTGTGGAACAGTAGTTTGGACATAATGTACTGGCACAGGGGCAGCAGCATAGTGAGCAGTGTTCACTTGTGCTGCTGGGGCATATTGGGCATAGTGCACAGTGTTTTGGTGTTGAGGTCGAGGATTTGAGCTAGGATGAGTAATTATGGGACCAGCGGTTTGACTCCTACATTCCCTAGCAAAATGTCCCAACCTATTACACTTATAGCACTTGATTTTCGATTTATCCAACCCAACCCTTAGATTCCCATGCAAACCTGGGAATTTTCTCCCTGTTCTTTTGTAGAACTTGCTAGTTCTAACACTTAGCAAAGCCAGTTGGTGCAGGATGTCCATTTCCTCTAAATCAGTGGGATCAAAATGTTGTAAATCATTTAGTTCAAAGCTTAAATTATCTGACATCTGGTTTTCATTAGCAGTGAATGCATAACTTGCAGAGTGAGGATCAGGGTTGTTAAAATTTGCACCAGCAGTGATGTCAATGAAATGATCATAACCCTGGTCCTTACCACTGCTCCCAGATTCTTCTTGACCCAGAAGAGCAGTATTACCGAATGTGTAATCATCAACGGCTTTTCCTGACTCTTGTAACTTCCTTTTCTGGTTCAACTCCCTTTCGTAGGTCAGGAGTCGACCATGGAGTTGGGTCAAGGTCAGATCCTTGAACTCAGGTGAATTTCTGGTGACAAAGGCTATAGTGTCCCATTTTTCGGGCAGTGACCTGAGGAACCTGCTGTTTTGAGTAGAGTTTGTAAAAGTGGTATTAACAAGCCTCAGTTCACTGATGAGACAACTAAACCGCTCAAATTGTTGAGTCAGTGATTCACCTCTAACGTGACAAAATGTTTCATACTGTTGGTTCAGGATTTCCCTATTGTTTTCTATGACCTCTTCAGTACCTCCAAACTGTTCCTTAAGTGCGTCCCACAATTCTTTGGCACTGTTACAGTGTAACAGTCCAGCATATATTTCATTGGGCAGCGCTGATGCTATGATGCTAAACGCTTTAGCATCTAGTTCGATCTTTTGAAAATCGGTTTCGGTGTAATTTTCAACTGGTTTTGGAACGAACTTTTTAACATCTTCAGCGCTTGGCACTGAAGGAACATGAGGACCAAAGGTGACAGACCTCCAACAACCTGTGCTTTGTTGAGCGAGGATGTGACCCATCCTCCTCTGCCAGATGTTGTACTCATTTCTTTTTAGCATAGGTGGTTTAAAAAGTGAGCCGATGTTGTTTTTGTCATCCTGAGATTGTGACGTCAATCTTGTTGTTTTACAGACACTGAGAAATCAACTTTAATGATGATTTATCCTTGCTCTGTTTTTCAACGGACGAACAAACGATCAGTATCAACTGTTATGAGCTGAACTATTTACGTCAAAATGATTGTTAAATCAAATTTGACTGTCCAAGCTCTGATACCAATTGTTGGATCTGAGTTTCTTTTTGATTGTATTTTACGTTTGAAATTAAGATGGAAATGAAAGAGTTGTGCAGCGGAAATAAGATGAAAGCAAACTTTGCATACAATCAAACGAGAGTAAAACTTTTATCAAACATCTTTACACATAGAATCGAAAGATTGAATTTGTTTCAATAACGATTACAATGATTGATGTAAGAATGCAAACTCCCCCTCAGCCAGAGCTCAATAGTTTGTTCGTGCAAAGAAGACGATGTGGTGAAAGAGCTGATAGAACAGTACAAAGTACTGAGCTATTTATAGGCACTTGCAAACCACTGAGCATCTTAGCTGACGTCACCATGAAAGTGACATCTAACCTCCTAACAAACTCTAACTACTGATCTATAAACACTGATGTACTAAACTACTGCTATTACATTACATTACATAAAAGACACTTAAACTGCTGCTGCATCCTTCCACTGCTGTGAACCCAGCAGTGCTTGTCCGGATCAGCAGTACTTGACCCAAAGCAGTAGATAGAGTCAACAGAGCTTTGGTCTTCCATCAGTCTTTGACTTTGGCCAGTAGATATAAAGCAGCAGTTGTAGGTCAGCATTTAGTATGATCAGCAGATAGGAGGTCAGTAGATATGAAATCACTTTCAAGGGGAGAGATTTGCATGAACCAACTGTAAACGTCTGCTTATTCTGAATCCACTGCTTAGATCCAGTTTTGGCTTTATATTATCTGTTCCTCTGGTAGGGTTCAATCCTAATACATGGTCAAACTTTGTAACACATGGCAGTGCTTTGATTAAACCCTGTTTTGATGGTGAGTGGGGGATTTTATAGGGAAGAAAGTGAATGCTGAGGTGGCAGCCGTTACAAAAGGTCTGAGCAGTATGTACTGCCCACGTGACAACCCCTGTTGAAAGTGAAGGACAGTACTTTTGTTGAAAGTGACTGATGAAGGCAGTGGTATGAAAGCAGTGGATGATTTTTACTATCAGTGGATAGCATATCAGTGGATAAGACACTGCTTTTGAACAACAGAGTTTATCAAAATAATGAGAGAGCAGGGGTTGACTTTCGGCAGTGGACAGACTTTTGAAGTATAGCAGACTTTTGAACAATTAGTGGTTAATGGCAGACTTTTAAGAACTTAATGAAAAATTTTCATTTTTAACTATTTTTAAGGATGGAGTTTTGATTTTCTGAAAACATTTTGTTGCTTTTATTCATAGAAAAACAAGCTGTTGCTTGTTATTCCATGTTCAGCATCCCAATCCTAGAGACCAAACTTTCAAAAGTGGTTGTATCAAGTGCTTTTGTGAGCACATCAGCCAGCTGGTCTTTAGTTGGGACATGATGCAGAGAAATCAAACCTTTTTCATAGCAGTCCCTCACAAAGTGATGTCTGATGTCGATATGTTTGGTGGTTGAGTGGGAAACTGGATTTTTGATGATATTTTCTGCTGCCTGACTGTCCAACATGAGTGGTGTTTTTAAGGCAGTGATACCAAAATCCATCAACTGATTTTGAAGCCACAGAAGTTGGGCTGTACAGCTTGCAGCAGCAATGTATTCAGCTTCAGCAGTGGATGTTGAAACAGCTGCTTGCTTTTTGCTTTGCCAAGAAACTAAGCAGTCACCTAGAAACTGGCACCCTCCTGATGTGGACTTCCTTGTGGTGTGACATCCAGCAAAGTCACTGTCTGAGAAACCTGAAAGCTTGATGTTCCCATTAGCTGGATACCAGATACCAAGTGTGGGAGCACCTTTTATGTATCTGAAGATCCTTTTTACAGCAATGAGATTTGATTTTCTGGGAGCTGATTGACTTCTTGCACAGACACATGTTGCAAACATGATGTCTGGTCGAGATGCAGTTAGGTACAATAAAGACCCAATCATGCTTCTATAAAGTGTTTGGTCAATCAGCTCATCTTTTTCATCAGACATGACCAGCTTATTTGTTGCCATGGGTGTGCTGCATGGTTTACAATCATTCATATCAAATTTGGTTAAAAGTTCTTTAGCATATTTGCTTTGATGAATGAAGGTTCCATTTTGCAATTGCTGTACTTGGAGACCAAGAAAGCATTGCAGCTCACCCATTGCACTCATTTCAAACTCAGCTGTCATGAGTTCCCTAAACTCTTCACACATTGAGTTACATGTGCTTCCAAAAATAATGTCATCCACATAAATCTGGACAATCATTAAATCCTTCCCTCTCCATTTTAAAAACAGTGTTTTATCAATGGTACCTCTTTTGAAACCATTTGAGAGTAGGAAGTTGGAAAGAGTTTCATACCAGGCCCTTGGTGCTTGTTTCAAACCATACAAGGCTTTGTTTAGCCTGTAGACATGATCTGGATAAAATGGATCCTAAAAACCTGGAGGCTGACAAACATACACCTCTTCTTGAATTGTACCATAGAGGAAAGCAC
The DNA here is from genome assembly GCA_030545235.1 of Helianthus tuberosus. Classification (NCBI taxonomy): domain Eukaryota; kingdom Viridiplantae; phylum Streptophyta; class Magnoliopsida; order Asterales; family Asteraceae; genus Helianthus; species Helianthus tuberosus. Next base: position 46,518,108 of record CM060440.1, read on the forward strand.
TTTTGATATCCATTTGAAACACCTTCATATTGTGGTTGACAGCAAAGGCCAGGAACAGTCTGATTGCTTCTAATCTTGCAACAGGGGCAAATGTTTCATCATAATCAATCCCCTCTTCCTGTCTGTAACCTTGAACCACAAGCCTGGCTTTATTCTTGACAACAATACCCCTTTCATCAGTTTTGTTTTTGAAGACCCACTTTGTGCCAATGGGACTAACCTCTTCTGGCAGTGGTACAAGCTCCCATACTTGTTGTCTTTTAAACTGTTGGAGCTCCTCTTGCATGGCTTCTACCCAGCTGTTGTCTTTCAGTGCCTCTTGGTACTTGACTGGCTGATGGAGTGATAGAAAACCAGCAAAAAGACAAATGTTTTGGGTTTGGCTTCTTGTGAGCACCCCTTCATTTATGTTGCCAATGATTTGATCAGGTGGATGAGATCTCAAGAAGATTAAATCTCCTTGGTATGGTATGATGGCATTGGTTGGTGAAGGCTGCAAATGTGTATCATCTGAGCTAACCACTGCTGGGGACTTTGATGATCCAACAGTGGCTTCAAAAGGTGGTGGAATTGGAGGTAATGGTGTGGACAACTGCTGGCCTTTATCCACTGTTTGAGGACTTGTGTCAGCAGTGTTTGAGGATGTGGAAGCAGTGGATGATGGGCTACTTTGGTCAACAATTATTGAGGTAGCAGTGGTAGAGCTTTGACAACTGTTTTGAACAGCTGATGCTTTTCCCTTTGTGGCAGACCTTTGAGGGATGATGATTTCATACCCATAGTCTGGTGTTGTATCCTCTGATGGACCTGAATCTGCAAGCATGGTTCTGGCAGCCTCAATCAGAGTTCTGTTCTTCCTTTCCACTACCCCATTCTGCTCTGGTGTTCTTGGGATGCTGTACTGCCTTACAATCCCTTTCTTCACACAGAAGGCATCCAACTCCCTATTTTTGAATTCTGTGCCATTGTCACTCCTGAAGCTTTTTACTGGAAGGTCAAATTGCTTTTCAACCTGTATTACAAAGTCTTGCAAAATGCCTGCAGTTTCATCTTTTGAGTGCAAGAAGAAAGTCCATGTGAACCTAGAAAAGTCATCAACAATAACCAAACAATATCTTTTCTTTTTAAGGCTCATGACTTGAACTGGGCCAAACAAATCCATGTGTAGCATTTGTAGACACTGGGTTGTTTTGGACTCTTCAATGGACTTATAAGAACTTTTATGCTGTTTTCCTTTTAAACAGGAAATGCAATGTTCAGGACATGAAAACAATTTTTGTGGTAGGCCTCTCACCAAACCATTTTTTGAAATTTCTGTGATTGTCTTAAGATTTGTGTGTCCCAGCCTTCTGTGCCAAAGTTCTGTCTCTTTGTTAGAGGCAGCTGAGAACAGACAGGCATCAGCTCTGGGACACTCTTTTGACATGTCAACAACATAAACATTGCCACTTCTTTGAGCAACAAGTTTAGTTTGACCAGTTTTAATTATTGCTTCAATCTTTTTGACCATTTCTGGTCCAACAATCCTACAACAGTCTTTTGTGAAGAATGACCCAAATCCCCTGTCACTCATTTGGGACACACTCAGAAGGTTGAATTTTAGATTGTCTATTAGATTGACATTTTCAAATTTTACATTTCCAGATTGCACTGTTCCAGACCCCAGAACCTTCCCTTTACTATTATTCCCAAAGGATATATCACCCCCACCATGGATTTTAAAGTCTTTGAGGAGGGCTTTACATCCTGTCATGTGCCTGGAGCCTCCACTATCTACATACCAAAGACTATCAAAGCATGCAGAAGCTCCCTGCACATGAAGTAAAAGGATTAGTTCATTAAGGTCTCCAAAGCCAACAAGGCTTTGGATGGGGTCTCAACAGTATCTGGGATGGATGCAGGATGATGGACAGTGGTTAAATCAGGGGTTTGAACTGTTTTAGGACAGTGTTTCTCTAACCACTGTTGTGGGTCCTGACCAATCATCTGCTGGTAACCAAAAGGATGCCTGTTCACTTTGGGTTTAGAGGGCCTTTTGTAGGCCTCATAAACGTGTGGAATCCTTTGGTAAGACTGTTTTTCTCTGCGGTTTTTGAACTGATTGGCAGGGGGTGCATCAGTAACCTGAACATCTCTTTTGACAGATGTTTGGTTCAGCTGTTTTGTGACAGCTGTTTGTACTGGCACGAACAGTGGTTGTTTCTTGGTGAATTTGACAGATGATGAGGATGATGGTGGACTCAAGGATGTTTTAGCCATGTACTCATTCTTTTTCACATCAAAGTTTTTGAGATACACACATGCTTGAGTTTTGTGGTTTGTTTTCCCACAAACAATGCAGCTTTCTGCTGAAACAATGACACTTGTTTTGTTTAGATCATAAGCTTTTAAGTGAAAACAGTCTTTTGTTAGATGATTCCTTTTCTCACAGAATTCACAAAACAAGTTATCAATTTTTTCTTTCTTCTTTCTCTTTTCAGATTCCTTTGCAGCAGAGGTTTTAACCACTGCTGGGATATCTTTGAGAGGTATGACTTTAGCTTTTGGAGCTTTAGCACCATCAATTGATGTAAAGTCCATTGGCTTGAAATTTTCAAGAATATCACACTCATCAGACCATTTTGGCTTAAACTGATGATCTTCAAGCTCCTTGAAAGTGGAGGAGCTCATTGGTCTGTTAAGTGTGATTTTGTTACCAAGTTTGTCAGTGATTTTCACTTCTTGGCCATTCTTGTTTGTGGGGATAAGCTCAGTAGCTTCATCAGTGGTTTGAACAGAGTTTTCAAAAGCAATGTTTTCATCATCATATTTTCTATACCCAACCCCAAACTTCACATTGCTTTTTCTCTGTTTTTCAAGCATAACCTCATATCCTTTACAGGATTCCACCCATCTTTCACAAGTAATCTGGGCAGACTCCAACTCCTTTTTGCAAACTTGGTATTTTTCTACCATAGTTTGAAGTTGGGTTTTGGTTATACTTTGCTCTTCTTTTAAACAGCTGATTTCTTTTTCTTTTTCAGTCAATTTGTTTTTAAGTACTTTTAAAGAGCTTTCAAATTTGACCTCATCAGTTAAGATTTTATCCCGAAGGTTTTCATTCACCTCTTTGATGTTAGCAAAAGCAATTATGCAATTATCTGAACACAGTTTTTCAAGAACTTGAGGAGATACCTTGGCAGCTGCCATCATTGCACAATCACATAGATGATCTTTATCATCATCATCTCTTACCTTGTTTTCACCAGCCTTTTCTTCTTTCTCTTCTTCTTTGTCCTCTATGGACCATGGATCTGTCATTGGTTCAATCAGAGTACCTGAACTTTCTTCCAACAGTACTTCATCAGCCACAGCAGTAATCACTGCTTCAATCACCTCTTCCACTGTTTCAAAGCACTGCTGTTCCTCCTCAGTTTCAACCCCCTCCTGTATTGACTCTAATGCCATCAAACAAAACTCATCATGAGAAGACTCATTAGAAGCATAGAGTGCAAAATTTTCATCATTAAGGTCTTCAGGCATACTGCTCCAGTCAACAAACCCTTGAGTGAAAAAACTTTGTTGATCTGGTTGTGCTGCTGCTGGAGCAGTGGTTTGAGGTGCAACAGGTTGCATTTGTACCTGTGGAACAGGGGTTTGAACATATTGGATTTGTGGAACAGTAGTTTGGACATAATGTACTGGCACAGGGGCAGCAGCATAGTGAGCAGTGTTCACTTGTGCTGCTGGGGCATATTGGGCATAGTGCACAGTGTTTTGGTGTTGAGGTCGAGGATTTGAGCTAGGATGAGTAATTATGGGACCAGCGGTTTGACTCCTACATTCCCTAGCGAAATGTCCCAACCTATTACACTTATAGCACTTGATTTTCGATTTATCCAATCCAACCCTTAGATTCCCATGCAAACCTGGGAATTTTCTCCCTGTTCTTTTGTAGAACTTGCTAGTTCTAACACTTAGCAAAGCCAGTTGGTGCAGGATGTCCATTTCCTCTAAATCAATGGGATCAAAATGTTGTAAATCATTTAGTTCAAAGCTTAAATTATCTGACATCTGGTTTTCGTTAGCAGTGAATGCATAACTTGCAGAGTGAGGATCAGGGTTGTTAAAATTTGCACCAGCAGTGATGTCAATGAAATGATCATAACCCTGGTCCTTACCACTGCTCCCAGATTCTTCTTGACCCAGAAGAGCAGTATTACCGAATGTGTAATCATCAACGGCTTTTCCTGACTCTTGTAACTTCCTTTTCTGGTTCAACTCCCTTTCGTAGGTCAGGAGTCGACCATGGAGTTGGGTCAAGGTCAGATCCTTGAACTCAGGTGAATTTCTGGTGACAAAGGCTATAGTGTCCCATTTTTCGGGCAGTGACCTGAGGAACCTGCTGTTTTGAGTAGAGTTTGTAAAAGTGGTATTAACAAGCCTCAGTTCACTGATGAGACAACTAAACCGCTCAAATTGTTGAGTCAGTGATTCACCTCTAACGTGACAAAATGTTTCATACTGTTGGTTCAGGATTTCCCTATTGTTTTCTATGACCTCTTCAGTACCTCCAAACTGTTCCTTAAGTGCGTCCCACAATTCTTTGGCACTGTTACAGTGTAACAGTCCAGCATATATTTCATTGGGCAGCGCTGATGCTATGATGCTAAACGCTTTAGCATCTAGTTCGATCTTTTGAAAATCGGTTTCGGTGTAATTTTCAACTGGTTTTGGAACGAACTTTTTAACATCTTCAGCGCTTGGCACTGAAGGAACATGAGGACCAAAGGTGACAGACCTCCAACAACCTGTGCTTTGTTGAGCGAGGATGTGACCCATCCTCCTCTGCCAGATGTTGTACTCATTTCTTTTTAGCATAGGTGGTTTAAAAAGTGAGCCGATGTTGTTTTTGTCATCCTGAGATTGTGACGTCATTCTTGTTGTTTTACAGACAGTGAGAAATCAACTTTAATGATGATTTATCCTTGCTCTGTTTTTCAACGGACGAACAAACGATCAGTATCAACTGTTATGAGCTGAACTATTTACGTCAAAATGATTGTTAAATCAAATTTGACTGTCCAAGCTCTGATACCAATTGTTGAATCTGAGTTTCTTTTTTATTGTATTTTACGTTTGAAATTAAGATGGAAATGAAAGAGTTGTGCAGCGGAAATAAGATGAAAGCAAACTTTGCATACAATCAAACGAGAGTAAAACTTTTATCAAACATCTTTACACATAGAATCGAAAGATTGAATTTGTTTCAATAACGATTACAATGATTGATGTAAGAATGCAAACTCCCCCTCAGCCAGAGCTCAATAGTTTGTTCGTGCAAAGAAGACGATGTGGTGAAAGAGCTAATAGAACAGTACAAAGTACTGAGCTATTTATAGGCACTTGTAAACCACTGAGCATCTTAGCTGACGTCACCATGAAAGTGACATCTAACCTCCTAACAAACTCTAACTACTGATCTATAAACACTGATGTACTAAACTACTGCTATTACATTACATTACATAAAAGACACTTAAACTGCTGCTGCATCCTTCCACTGCTGTGAACCCAGCAGTGCTTGTCCGGATCAGCAGTACTTGACCCAAAGCAGTAGATAGAGTCAACAGAGCTTTGGTCTTCCATCAGTCTTTGACTTTGGCCAGTAGATATAAAGCAGCAGTTGTAGGTCAGCATTTAGTATGATCAGCAGATAGGAGGTCAGTAGATATGAAATCACTTTCAAGGGGAGAGATTTGCATGAACCAACTGTAAACGTCTGCTTATTCTGAATCCACTGCTTAGATCCAGTTTTGGCTTTACATTATCTGTTCCTCTGGTAGGGTTCAATCCTAACAATTTTATTAACTATGAAAACGTACAAACAACTGTCTACAACATTTAGGTTATGCTTCATCAAGTCATGTCCTCATTTTAAGTGATGATATTTGGTTACCCAGCTTTAAACGTAAAATTGTTTACTCAAATCAATGTAAGTCCTCTCAGGTTCTCAAACATTTTTTTTATAAGTTGTCTAACATTAAGAGATTGTAAATTTTTAAATATATCATCATTCGTAATTCGGGGTAATTTTGTCTTTTAAGGTATTTTTAGATTCTAATTACTATCCAAACACTTCACGAACCAAACGCTCATTTAGGGTCTTTTCGAATTCTATTTTCAAGGCAAAATACGTTGTAACACCTCGAAAATTCACGTCCTATAATGTATTGACACGTGTCATAAGCCTGAACGTGTGAAAGAATAATCTAGAAGGACTAAAGTTGACAAACATGGAAAATATATGAATATAAGGGTTCAAAATGTCAACAATGGATAAATATACCCTACAATATCCCTACATGATGTTTATACCCTTAAACGAATGATTCATGGATCATACGAAGCTAATTGTGAAAGAAAGTGAGAGATTACAAACTACAGGGGTTAAATGTGTCAGCATGTTTAAAGTATACCTCTGAGTGACCTTTTAGCAAACCCGAAGCTTTGTAACGATTAATTATGCTCACTAGAATACATGATAAAAATTTCACCAAGTTTCGTTATCATATGAGAAAGTTATGACAATATTCGTATACGAGGGGTTTAAAGCGTCAACGTTGAAATTTATGACTTTTCGGGTAACCATAAAGTTACCCAAGGACTTAACAAAGTTTGGTTATGTCTTAAGGCCCTTAAAAGTCAAGTTAGAGGGCTCAAAGTGCAAGAAATCATGTTAAGATCAAGTGTAGAAGGACCAGGGACCAAAATGGCAATTATTGAAAGTTGGATTTCAGGTCAGCCGGGGCTAGGCGGCCCGCGTAAGACACCTTAAGAGTCTACGCGGCCCGCGTGAGCATGACCAGATGCAGAAACTCGTTTTTGTTGCCTGTTCAGCCCATGTAAACGTCATATATGCCCTTTAACACTTCCAAGAGTTGCCTAAACTAATTCTTAGGCCTTAGGGACACTTGTTAGTCATCAGAGATCATGTATAGCATGATTTGTCATGATCTTAAGCATTCAAGAACACTATAAAAGGCCCTCATGTTTGCAACATTTCTTGCATTCATTCCATCTGCTTTCTTGGAGCTTCCTGGAGCATAAGAGCAGACCCAAGCCATCTCTAATAGTGCATTAGGCGTTGGTAAGTATGCTTAACCTTTCCTAGTTGGGTTTTTACTTAGTTTTAGCTTAAAAGTCAAACCGTCGTAATTAACGGTTGACTTAGAGATTAATCATTAATGGTCCAGTGATTAGTCGAATTGAAGGTAGTTATAAGTTGGTAATTATGAGGGCAATAAACCCTTAAAAGGGCACCCTCTGATTCCCGTTCTAACTAGATCAAATGTCGGGTCAAAGTTGTTTATAAAAAGTCAACAGGATCCTAATTTGCGATTTAAAACATAATTAACAATGTAGAAGCTTTGCAACCTGTTTTATTACTCTTATAACTTAGTAATTAATGTAAGAACATGTCTAAGCATGTTCGACCCGACAATTTTCTGTTTAGACCCGGTTCGGAACCGAAAGTCGCAAAACTTTGACCTTTGCTTTGACTTCAGTTCTGACCTGATTTAGTATGGTTTGGAAATGCCTTAGAGCTTCCTTAGGACCAGGTTACATGATAGTATAACCCTCTGTGGTTGGATCATTGATTGTCAGATTCGTTTACACGTTTCCGTTAAATGCTTAATGTTGACCATAATGCCATTTTGACCATAAAACGAGAATTTTGGAAATATGAAAGGACAATAATCGTTACTACTGATTTATAAACATGTCCCTAAAATTTCACATCAGTTGGAGGTCTAGATTAGGAGTTATGCTCATTAGCGTAATGATAACGCCTTTTAGTAATTAAACGGCGCAATTAGCATAAAGCCTATCTAAACCCAATTTTTGACACCAAACCTTTTACCCACTGATGTAATATAATATTTTGAGATTTTTAAAGATTTTTAATTATTTTTAACCTGCCCATAACCGAAGGTTATGGACTTGATTCGGTAAATACCGATTATACCCTTTTCGGTCATAAAATGAGTTTTACATAGTATTTTGGCATCAATCCAATTGCTACCGATTTTATATATTAAATAAAGTATTTTGAACTTTATAACCTGTCCAGAAAACTCAGATTTCACTTAAAATGGCTTTGTAAGCGTATTAAACGCATAGTTTGGGTTTAAAACCATTTTATCACATAAGACTTATTACCAACTATTATGACCTATTAAAATAAGTTATTTTACTGATGTATTCAGACCCGAATCTCGGATACTTAAATAATCTCTTTTATAATCTTTAAAATGACCAAAATACCCCTACGGGGCTTATTTTGAGATTAAACTCGTTTTGGGCATAATGGAAGTTATCCTACTGATATCACAACATACTAAAGGCATATTAACTTAGGAAACCTGTATATGATTCATGTGGTTACTCGTTACGCACTTTTCGCGTTCGGATCGGCTTATGTAACTAGTTTGCATATATTAACCGAAACGGGTCAAACCATATCATTTTTGTCTCAAAATCCAGAATGTGTTTAAGTTACCCATATTAAACAAGCATACAAGCTTGTCGGGTCAAAACCACATTCTAATCCGGTCATCGCTTTATCATGCGTTTGAACCGTATCTTCCTTTTTAAAACTAACCGGTCTAAGTCAAGGCTTAATTAAAGACCCGTTAGGATTCTAATAGGCTATTATAAAACCTTCGTTCCAGATTAAGAGCCCCAGTAAAAGTACTTGTGCTTGATGATTAGAATATACGGCTGAGTTATTATAATTCTTGCTATTTAAGACAGGAGCTAGCTCAGGTAAATACTCTTAACTAATTTTCCCTATACGGGCTTGGGATACGGTATTATAATAATACCGCTTGGTCAGGTATTGAATGTTTAATCGTATTGTGATTAAATTATTGAGGTAACCCGTTTTAATCTGTATTGTTTGAAATAAAAGCCTTTAGGGGTTAATGACCATGTCCCGGATATCCTTGACATCATTGTATTATAAAATGGCCACGTCTTAAGCACGGGGTGTAGGCATACACTGAAAGTTGCTTAAAGGGAAACGGTATCTCACTCTCTTGTGGGCTTATACTTGTGGCATGTCTGTTAATCTTGACTCGGTTTCTACATCGGGCCCTGAACGTACAACGAACATGTAAATCTGTATACAAGATTATAAATATAATTGTCCCAAGTATAAAAGATTAAATTTTGCCTTGTGCATTTTAATCAAAGTGTCAAAATATTTTCGTGCCTTGTGCACCTAAACCAATTTTCATAAACATTTCCAAATGAGTCGGTTGAGTGTATTTACCAGTTTAAACTGACGTATTTTCCAAAAAGGTTAAGTGTCAGGTACTGAACGTAATTGGCTGGAAGCTCAGGGCGTTAATAAGGAATCTTGCAAGTTCTAGGCGTCTAAAGTCTGTTGAACAATGTTTAAGTTTTAAGATCCGCCTGTGGATCCTTTACTTTCCGTTGTAATACTTGATATTACTTTATATTCGGATTGTAATATATTTATCTTTTGCTTCCGTTGTGCATTTATATATTGTGTGGTTTGACTATGATGATATCAACTACGTCACGATACTCCCCTACCGGGCCCACCGATCAAACGTGGAAATATCGGGGTGTGACAGGTTGGTATCAGAGCCAGGTTGAGTGAATTAAACTCTAGCTTTTTGTGTTTAATCTCAGTTACACAGTTGCACATTCTTGAGTCTAGACAAGAACATAGGACTAATCCTAATTCGTTTTATTTTGTCTTTATTTGGTTCCTTAGTTATTTTCTGATTAGCCCTTGCATGGGCAAGTCATTTTCTATAGAAGTCCCGTCTAGGGCAACCATATACTTGTTTAAATTTTAATGAAACGATTATATTTAAAAATATCATTCCTATATTATAAGATCTACCATTATAATAAAATGGCAAATTTTAAAAAGGATAAGACATAGCCACGTGTTATTTTGAGACAGGGCCAAGACGGTAGTTCCACAATTAGATTCAGATCCTTGTTAACATTTCAAGTTAGAATTGTTCTGCGTTAAATATTAAAAGAATCTTAAAGGTAAAACCTAGCCTAAATGTCATTGTAGACATGGCCAAGACGGTAAAACTTATCTAAAAGATTCCAATCCCTGTTAGCATCTGTAAGTATGTTAACATTTTTGGTAAACTGTGAATCGTTAAAGTCACACAGGCCATCTTTAAAAAGGGGGTTAATCTAAATTCCCTTATTTGAAATAATCATCCCTTAGTGATGAAGTGCCTATGAGCCAAACTTGTTGTCCGATAAGACAACGACCATGGTGGTCTCTGACCCCCGTCTAAAGATGTTGGACTACGTCCAAGCATAATAGTTTGTATGATCAATGCGATCCTGACTAATATCATCAAATGAAGATGATCATATTATAAACATCCATAAGTGATGAAATGCCTACGGGCCATACTTATTGTCCTAAGGGACAAAAGACAGATGATGTCTTTGACTCTCTGTCAAGAAAAGGTAATGAAATGTGTTCAAACCTTAATGCCTCGACTCTCTGAAGTCATAGCTTATAAATTTAAAACTGTCCTTGTGACTAGGCCTTTTGCGCCACTTTTATATCCTTAATGTGTTATAACTAGGATAAATTATAATGAAAATGCTAATTAAATATAACTAACAAATTAACCAATATGGTTTATATTACCATGGTTGATGAATCGTCAAAAATGATGATTCCATAATAATCTCTGAATAAATAATTGTCAATATGTATGTAGCAATCAAACTACATGGCTGGATCAGATGAGGTTAACAGTCACCCGAGGGAGAATAATGATGCTACCAGAGTTAATATAACTGGTGCGGAACTGCAGGCATTAATAGATGATGCCGTTACACGAGCCCTCGACAGACAGTATGATGAATCAAGTGATACACACTCTAAGACTCTATCTGTGGCTCGTAGTAAGCCCCCTTCTAAATCACATGAGTCAAAGGAAGACGATGTTCATAACTCGTCAAACTAGAGGAGTGTTCCGTCTAGACAGGCTGTGCTTCATCAAGAGGCACCAATTAAGACCTGCTCATATAAATATTTTGTCTCCTGCAAGCCCAGAGACTTTACAGGAGAAGAAGGAGCCATCGATTGCATGACATGGCTCGAGGAGATGGACACTGTTGTTCACATCAGCGGTTGTGCGGAACAAGATGTTGTGAAATTTGTTTCACAATCTTTTAAAGGAGAAGCACTAGCTTGGTGGAGGTCACTGATCCAAGCTACGGGGAAGATCCCTTTGTACAACATGACTTGGGATCAGTTCGTCACTCTTATCAAAGAAAATTACTGTCCTCAACATGAAGTTGAGAAAATTGAGACTGAATTCTTGACATTAGTCATGGAGAACTTAGATTGTCAAGCATACCTTACAAGTTTCAATACCATGTCTCGATTGGTTCCTTACTTGATCACACCGGAACCAAAGCGAGTAGCTCGCTTTATTGGGGGTTTAGCCCCAGAAATAAAGGCCAGTGTGAAAGCATCGAGACCTACTACATTCAGGTCAGCAACAGATCTGTCGCTATCTCTCACACTCGATGTGGTCAGAAACAAGGCTGCCAAAGCCTCTGAAGATGGAAAGCGAAAAAGGGAGGATGAGAATTCTCATCGCTCCGATAGAAAGAAAAAGAGGAACTCTGAGGATAAGAAGAGCTCCGGATTTGAGAAAGACAGCCAGCAGTCGGGTGAGAAGACCAGGTGCAAAAGCTGTCGAAAATACCACCTCGGGAAATGCAGATTTGAATCCCAGCCTCTACCTTGTAGGATTTGCAAGTCTAAGGAACATAAAACCTTGGATTGCAAGAAGTTGAAGGATGCAACCTGTTATGGTTGCAACGAGAAGGGGCATATCATGACCAACTGCCCTAGGAATCAGAAGAAGCCCGAAGAGGCCAAGAAAACAAACGCATGAGTCTTCCAGACGAACGCCCAGGAGATGCTGCATAATGATAACTATAAAGCAGGTACCTTTCCTTGTCAAGCAGTTTATGCAGAAATTTATTTAATGATGGCACATATGCTTCTATAATAAGCGATAAATGCTAAGAACTGTTGTCTCCGCCTGATTTGGACTCCGGTCATTTAATGCGAGGTATCAATTGACCGATGATACTTTAGAAAATGCTCCAACAAATCTTAGATTGATATTTTATATCTATTAAGAATCACTCTTTTCTGATATCCTTATGGCAAGCTTTCAAGCTATCCAAATTCATCAATATAATAAAGACGGATGTGACGTTTTAATCCCCTGTCAAAAAGGTGATGGACTAGGTCCAACCCTTAAATGCCATTGATGGTCTTTTGTGACCTAGGCTAAGTGATATTGATATATTTTTAAAACTAGTAGGGAACCCGCGCGTTGCAGCGGGGCCTACAAATTACAACGCACTTATCGTTGTTTTCTGATTCATGGCATCGGTGTGGTCTATCTATTATCTTCTCATCAAACGGGAGACATTAGTTTCACTTAAGATGCCGGAACTTTTATCAATTCGTGCTTAGCCTACATGTTGCAATATATGATCAAAAAAGGATGACATGCTTACAGACATAAGACCTATTTATCAACGTAATTAATTTGTTACTTTTTAACAAAATAAAAGGAACTAAATAGACTTAGATATACTTTAAAACAGTTCTATAATAGATCAGGATTCCTCACGCCTCCACGTTGATCAGTGCTTACCAGGTATGTAGAAGATAAGGCGAACTAAAAGTGCCAAGAATAATGGTTGCTTGAAAAGGGTAAGAACCCTTTGTTCTTAACCATGTCTGCATAACAATAGAATAATTAAAAAATATGAGTAAAATTTAATTAACAATGAATCCAAATTGTAGTAATTGTAGTTGAATCCATGTGATGAAACACAATTTCACATTCACAAAATATTAAAAATTTTCATAAATGTTTACACTTTACAGACCTAAAAACAGTTAATAGAAAGAAAAAAAACTTAGTGAATTTGTAAACGCTTTACAATAGCAGCTACCCTAAACCAAATACTAAAAGAAAGCTTACCACAGATCTGCGCCCGAACCACCGTCTATGACCAGCCTTCCTAAGCTTCTTGTCCATGTGCTAAGTTTGACACCACCCCAATGGTTGCCCTGCACCCAGTATCAATCAGTCTCTCTACACCAGAAGGCAGCTTCATCAAACACAGTTTAGAGGCCTCGCTCCGGCTCGGCTCATCTGTAAACCAAGCTGACCTGGCACAGGTCATTTTCAAGCGTGAAGCGCACAAAAGTGACAATGTTTAAAATCAAAGCGCAAATCGCAAAAGCGGAGAGCTTTTCGTACGTGAGGCGCAAGGTGCATATATATATATATATATATATATATATATATATATATATATATATAGGGTAAGGTTCATGCGAGAACCACCTTTATTGCGAGAACCGCGAGAACCAATGTGAACACAACCTAAAATAGCTAAAAAAACCTAAAAAAACCTAACCCCCAACCCCCCCCCCCCCCCCCTTTTCAAGAAAGGATCCCAATGTGTAACTTTAATGCATCAAAACCTAGTCACCCACTTTTCAAGAAACAATTGGATTAATACTTAGATTATCTATCTTTTATAATCATATTTGACATGCTAGTTACTTACAACAAATTGAACAGTTTGAACATTGAATTACATGTTATCCATACCTCCTCTCTAATCCAATAACCTCAGAGGCCAACAGCTTTGCACGTTCATCAACTACGCAACATTTTAATTGGGTATCTTTGTACTCGGTCCCCAGAGCCTCAAGTTCCACCTAGTCACATAAATGTCTAAATTACCCTTAATTTATCCACACAAAAAACATTATCACAAAATGAAGCAAAAATAATTTAGGTTCAATAAGCATACATGCACTATAATTGGTGCACAGAAAGAAGCAAAAATAATTTATTAACGTAGTTAAAACAATTTGTCTAAACTCATTGTTAGGAACCTAGGATTCTCATTATGTGGGTGATTAATCGATTATATGATTTTCAATAACCAGTAGTAAGAAAACAGGTTGTAAGAGAGTGTGTTTGGATGTGCTTTCTTTGTTTAAACCTTAAAGTAGTAATAATCAGATGTTTGAGTGTTTATTTATGCCGCCATATTTGCTTCGCTGGTAAAAAGTTGCCAGCTGATTCGCCAGCTCGTCCAGCGGGCATTGATGTTCTACCTACCCAACCTTTCCACTCATGAAAGTGCCAGTTGTAAGAACAATAGAACTTGAATAGAAATTCATCCCAAAAATGTGCGAACGCCTTTGACATCATCATTTGTTCCCAGTAGAAGATCTGTTACCATTGCTTCTCTAAGAGACAAGTTAGGAGTGCTGAATATACAAAAGCATAGTTAAAATCATATATCGGAAAAATTATTGATTATAAAAGTTAAGTGACTTACCTTTCTACAATCTTTTTCATCTTCGATTGCGTATTCTCTTTTATCGGTTTGAGCACGCAATGCTCCAACAGCAGGGCCTCTAGAGGCGTTAAGAACGCGGTTTTGTAAATAACATCTGAAGTATGTAAGCAGGAATAATCAATATCTTTAAATTAAGAAATGCAGTATTAATCAAGATAGGACCCATATTGATTTTTAAAAGTTAAAACAGACTCTTTCCTAGTAAAGCAGCAATGACTCGATTAATTCGAACTAAAATTCAGCAGGCAATTGAATGTTGTCAATCAGAATCCTAGATGATGACTCGATCAGAACCCAAGACGACGACAAACCATCGCCGAGCATTAGTAGTTACCAATCAAAACTGGGTTTCGATACCATAATTTAAACCCTTTTGTTTCACAGCTCAAAATTGAAAACTCATACCTGTGGTCCGCCGAATGTGTTGAATAATCTCGCCTTCGTTCATCTTCAATCAGTCCGCAAACAACAACCATCGCGTCAGACAGTGGCAGTGGGGTTGGCAACGACGGTGACGACAATGGCGGTGAAGGGAAACCCTCACACCTTACTCTCCTTTATAACAATCTGATGAAACTGGATATAAATGGATGAAAACTTACTCGTTTGTACGGTTCGTCTTCTTCACCGGGTGAATTAGGGTTTCTGCCATCCAATCGTCAGGGTGAAGAATTGATTTCAATTATGTTACCTAATTGATTGTATTACTAATTGCAGTGACGCTTTGAGTCATCTTAGCAATGTTATTCAGGTGTAGACTTGATTGTGGGCGTAATCCATTGAATTGGGGGGCAAAATTGGGAGAAGATGATGAAAGAACAGGGAATAAGGCATGACCTTACGTCTGCCGTCTTACAAATTTAGGGGTAAATTACCTTTTAGTACAGAGGAGATATATTATATAGTATTATAGATAACGTTCATTAAGAATGTTAGTGCCATATTGGCCTGTATAGTTTAATGAAACCATGGTTAGTACATGTTAAGGCCATCAGGGTGATGAATAGCAGTTTTTGAATTGCAACTAAGTGAACGATTCATTTGGTAATAAGGAACCAAGTCTTGAGTATGATAAACTCGGATAAGACAACAGTCAATCGTGCCATTGATGATGCGACGCATGCTAATGATGCTACAATTGTAAACCTTAGAAATTCCAAAGATATTCTTCAAACTATGATAGACGCAGCTGTTGAAAAAGTTGTGAAGAAGGCCGTGAAAAAGTTTAAGGAGCCAAATGCTACGTGCCCCAAATCTGTCAAAGGGAATACGGCTAAGGATAGAAAGCCTAAGAATGATAGCGCTTAAACCCTCCTAAAAGAGTGTCAGGAGTAGTCCATAATAATAATAACGTTGGGTATGTTCTTTAAGTATAAATGCTAAGAATTCTGTTTTAATTCGGATACTAATAAATCCTTCATAAATTGTAAGTATATTAGACTTTTAAAAATCTATCATAAGAATCCTAGATATTAAGTGTAAGGTAAAGCTTACAGATAGCAGATCATAGAAACCATTTCTTCTGTTCCTGTCAGAAATCTTCAGTCGTGAAATTCTAGTGTATCCTCTCTCTCCAGATGAAGTACATCATCATATGTAATTGATATCTCTTTGATCTCCATCGATTACGAATACCATATGGTATGACAAAAGCGCCATATGAGGATTGGTGTATCTTAATATGTTCCATAGATTTCTTCCATGCCTGGTCAGTATGGGGGTTTAATGCATGGAACCACAAGGATATTCAAATGGTCATACGGTATTAAAGTCAACTAATGGTATTCAAAGATGATATCTGGAATGGAATTTTCCAAGTAAGCGTCTTTGATTAAATCTGTGGACTCGTAACGTAAATATGCCACTTATCTGGGCAAATATGTATGAACTGGTGCCCGAGATTTGGAAAATCTCTGTAATCTCCTTGTAACTTGATGATCTTCTACTAAGACTACCCTGTTTACCTCCCAAGGGGCAAGTAGAGTTACGATTTATATCCCACTTAGGGCTACATCATTATGAAATCTCCAAGACAACTAGTACCATTATTGGAAGAATCGGAAACCCTGATTAAGTAAGTTTTAAGATATAGATTTATAAAGCCTAACTCACTATTCTGAGAATTCAGTATTGTTAATTAAGAAAGACGGTTCATTTTGCTTATGCAATGATTACCGCAACCCCATTTAGGCAACAATTAAGAATTTGCCATCAGCTGCCCAGGATCGTCGATTTGTTCGACTAACGACAAGGATTAGCTATTCCTTAAAATTAATTAAGCAGTGGTTGGAATAACCATCCCACCTTAAGATAAGATTTTCTATAATGGTTGATATATAAGCATCAAGGCTGCTCCTTTGGAGACCTTGTATAGATGGAATGTTAAACATCTATTGTTAGAACAATAGATTGGTAAGTCCAATGTTCAGGATCTGAAAGTTGCATTGGAAACAACAAATAAGATCATACAAATCCCTAATCATCTGTAAAATGCCAGTATTCGGCAGAAAAATCAAGGATTAATGAAAATAGCAAACCTCCTAAATTCTTGCTAAGGAATAAGGTTCAACAAAAGATATCACCCAGGAAGGGTGTGCCAAGTTGTAATTATCAAGTTAGTTAAGCTCTGAATATATAAAGCCATTCGAAAGATTTGAATGTATTAAGATTAAATAGCTTACGAGCTAAGACCTAATTAAGGAGCTTGGTAGAACGCGCAATATGCCCCACACTAATGATTTAAGGACGTGTCACCAATAAGTCGAAGAGCACTATCACATAATGATATACAGATTTATGATATGATGAGCAACCTGTGTCGATTAAGGATCGACAGGGTTAGAAGCTCCAAAAAGATACATGTACCTATTATAAAGGTCAATTGGAGTGCCTTAGAGGCTCAAAGGTACTGGGGAAGATTAAGCCCAATATAAGACAGAAAATACTCCTTTACTTTAACAAATCTCGAGGTCGATATTTCTTTTAAGGGGGTGAGGATGTAACACCTCGAAAATTCACGTCCTATAATGTATTGACACGTGTCATAAGCCTGAACGTGTGAAAGAATAATCTAGAAGGACTAAAGTTGACAAACATTGAAAATATGTGAATATAAGGGTTCAAAATGTCAACAATGGATAAATATACCCTACAATATCCCTACATGATGTTTATACCCTTAAACGAATGATTCATGGATCATACGAAGCTAATTGTGAAAGAAAGTGAGAGATTACAAACTACAGGGGTTAAATGTGTCAGCATGTTTAAAGTATACCTCTGAGTGACTGATGAGGCTGTCGTGGGCCACTCAAAAAATAATAACCTAACTTTACCTATAGACAGGGTAAGTCGGGTGTCGAATCCACGAGGAGCATGTGGTTAGTGTTACACGTTTTGTTTGTAAATTTTACTAAACTAGCTGCTGATTATAAAACTAATATGGAATTAAAAACACATGAAACAAGTTGCAAATAAGAAAAAGATTGAGTTGTAATAAACAATGATGAGAAAACGTGGTCACTCCGGGATTCGGATTCTGTAATTACTAATAACCTAGTTCTGATTTTATTGGATGCTATTGATTGAATAGTAAATCTGTCACATCTACCAATTACCTATGCAGTTCAAAATCTTAATATTAATTGATCAGAGAAATATTAAAACAAACATTCATAGGAATCATTCAATCAACAAAAGCATAATTGGATTCAAAACATGATTATAACTCTGATTGTCACTCAGGATTTGTCTGTCACACAAATTATATAATCACGCAAATAGTCGACTGTCACCCGACTACAAATCCAAATCTCAATACAAAACAGAAACTGGAATTAAAAGTGTTTAACAAGAATCATTCACCCGAAGTGTCCTCGAGAGATTTAGGCGCTCATGATACTCGTCCGATCAACAGCTTGGTAGAATGTTGAAGGCATGATCGACTTGGTGTGTTGTGGTTGATCGATGATGATGTGTGATGATATTGATGATCAGTATGAGTGATTATCAGCGCCCCCGAATAATGTCCGCTGCTTCCTTAAAATCGAAGATATCATGATGATGAGATTGGGCCGATTTGGGAGCCCAATTAATAATGGTTGTCTCCTACAATCTTCGATGAGATTGATGATTTAAAAGAGCCCAAAAATTAAATGTTTTATGGCTGCCATCTTCGATGGAATGGTGATGATGATGTTTCTTGAATATAAAAGCCCAACAAAGATATTTAATGTTGGCCCTCCCTTCGATGATAAATTATGGCTGCCTCTTTGTCGTGATGTTACTGCCAAACTTTTGTGGATTAAGATGTTGTTCCCAAAAGTCCATGGTGGAAGTCCAAAATTGTGTTATTGGCTGCCCAAAATTTCGTGAATGATGAAGCCCACCAAACAGGGTTTTTTTTAAAAGCCATTTAATCCACCAAACCTTTGAGTCACATGCAGACCATGATTCCCAGCCGTAAACCATATATCAATGCCGTAAGCCCCGTTCAAATGTTTCTGTTTATTTTCGTGGCCACCTGAATAAAACCGTAAGTTACGGATTGAGTGCCGTAAGCCTCGTGTCTGACTTGCTGTGCATTTATCTCAACCTTCCCTCCAAAATCACGATGGCTGCCATATTTTCTTGAATGTTCACGTGATGATGCCTTTATCAATATCACATGTTCCGCTTAATCTTTAAACCCCCTAACTTCACCCAAATTATGCATTTTACCTGCAAGCATACAAACACTCGCAATAAACTATTTCCATGCGTATAATCATATAAAACAAACTAAACCACGTAAAATCAACACTTAGACACCCATGTTTCACACCTACATCACATCCCCACACTTACCTTTGATTGTCCTCAAGCAAACCGTTAAGGAATTACTCACCATAGTAACAATACCTCTAAACCCCCATACCAATGCAACAATTTAAGTTCCAAGTCATGCCCGTTCCATAGACTGACACAATCAAGATTGACAGTCCGACAAGCAATTGATGCAATTTATAAAGCTTAAGACTTGTCTATTCAAAAGTAACATGCTTAGGATTATACACATGCTACATGCCCCTCACAATAAACTATCCTCTCGGCTCAATCAAGACTAGCGTGTAATGTGCTAGTATGTATAACACTCAAAACCAAACATGCAATTCTGTAATCATATGCTTGTATAACAATCATACCTCCACTGTATCATATAACACGGCACGCATTAAAAGGACTTTCGGTTTTGGGCTTAGGCTAAGGGTAGGAAGATTTTTGGCTTATATTTTTTTTCTTTTTCGAGGCGAACAAATAACAAACCAACCGTCGACAACTTTATTTGCAAACATAACATACTTTTGGGTTGGTTTCTACCCAAGAATACAAACAATATTCACAAAACTTCTATTTTTGTTCTTTTTCTTTTTCTAGTTTTTTTTTTTTTCTTTTCTTTTCTTTTCATAACTTGTCATTCACGGTCGGTATCAAACAATTCACAGTAGGTGAACAAACGAAAGGGTAAATAGGCTCAACAGGGCTACTACGGGTAATGGTTAGGTAAACATAAAGCAACACAACGGGCGTACGGTATATCCTAATGCCTTTATCATTTACGTGCACATATCAAACCACAGTCTCAGCATGTATCAAATCACACAAGTTCTAACACAGAATAGCACATGCGGCATGCTCTCAATAAATGAAATCATAATGTAAATTATTCTATCATTCTACAGGCTCAAAATTCTCACCAAAGAAGGGTAAAAGGCTGCCAACAAGTAGCATATGCAATCTAAAGCATGTTACCCCTAAATAGACATCTCTTTTCAATTCATTTTTCCTAAAAACACCTGTCGGACCTACTCTCATGAAACTTAAAAGAACGACCATGACAAGGGACTATGTTAGTTTACTACCGGCAAGGGACCTATTAGTGATTGAAACTTCGGTTTTCATATCCATTTAGTTCACTTAAGGCGATGAAATTCTTTAAAATTTTCAAAATTTTCAATTTTTTCAGTTTTTCATCGTTTTCAATCACTTTCAGCCCTTTTCAAACTCTTATCCAAACCTTTCCCTTCCCGGGTTTCCATATCCCCACACTTGAGCGACATTGTCCCCAATGTATAGTGCTTTTAAAACAAAACCCAGGAATACCAACTAACAAACCTCATGAGCGACTGTTCCTAACACAATTAGCAAAAACACATTCCCTAAACACAACATAGTTTAACACCACCAAGAACACGAATAAAAAAATGCAATAAAAAAATGCGATAATAAAAGTGGAACAGACTCCCCTGGTTTAAAACGTAGAATCCTCGTGCGCCTTGTTCCACCACGACCGTATAGCATTTCATTCGCGGCCATGTCCAACAAGTACTCGGGCCAATCTCTACGATAAGTGTTCAGATCATCCCCGTCCAAATGGAGATTGAGTATGGACAGTTTTGACTGAACTCTAATCCGCGCATCGTCCGCCACTGCAACTAGAACGTATTGGGACTTTACCAAACATCCCCACACTTGGACCATTGCACCCGTAGAGATTAATAACCTGGTAACCTGCCACAATACTCAAACAAAAACAAAACAAATATACACTACTCTACATCCTCGGGCTGCCTCCCGAGAGCGCTAAGTTTATAGGTCTTCAGCCAGACCATACCTGATATGCTCAAGGTGGTTTAAATGGCATCTCTCGTGCAAAGAACACTTGTGCTGATGAATGGTTAGTATCCCACTGCCATCCTTCACTCCATATGGCATCCCAATGATCCGGGTTATCTGGATCTGCATCATCGAAAGAATATAATAACTCGCCCGTACGTGTCTCTATGGGATTCTTCTTGGATTTGGTTGCTTCCTTTGGTGGCTTCTTTTCTCGCTTGGCTAATTGCTTTTTAATTCTCAATTTGAGCCACCAAGGTGACTTGGCCTCTTTATCCTTCACGATCTTGTCATCTTTAGACCTGTCAATCATAGCAACACTCTCTTTCGGGCCATCGTCACACACTCGAGAATAACTTGTGTTAGTAACAAAATCCCATGAACAAGTATTTATAAATGAATAATCAAAAGAATGTGAAAGGAAGTCAACAGAAAGCTTACGGCTCCCGTATGTCATATCAACTGTACCTTTCCAGCAACAGATCTGAGCATCTGCAGTGGCCAAGAATGGTCTGCCAAGTATCACCCTCAGTTGTTCCTTCTCTGTATATGGATCTAAGACAACAAAATCTTCAGGATAATAAAAGTCACCTACCTTTACAGTCAATCCCTTCAAAATCCCTCGGGGCCTTCCTCGTGAGTATTCAGCTAAAACCATAGGATCATTAACCTGTTGCAATGGGCCCAAATCATACCTGTCATAAATATACCCAGGAAGAACACTCATACTAACTCCAAAATTCAATGAAGCGTCTGTCTTGAGATCCCCAAGTTGAATTGGGATGAGTGGTTCCCCTGGATCTCTATCTGTCTCTGATCCAGCATCCTCAACCAGGCTAACTGTAGCTTTTCTTTCTGCAAAATTGTCAAACTGATTAGTTAGTTGTTCAATTCGCTGGTTAAGTGATTCATTAATATTTTGCTGCTCCTTGAGAGACTGGGTGAGTTCCTCTACATGCTTGAGGAGGGTTTTGAATAACTCTAAAATCTTATCTTCCTCAATTACGTTTCGATTCTGCTCGTTACCGCCTTTATCAGATTGATTGTAATTTTGATATCCTCTGGAGCCATGATCCAGGTGGTAAGAACGTGGACAATCTTGAGCCCAGTGATTGTGACTCCCGCAACATGAGCATGGTTCAACATCATAATCCCATTCCATAGTTGCTGCACAAGTAACAAACTAAAAGTAGTACTGAAAATAAATAAATAAAAAAAATATATATATTTTTGTGGTTTTGTAAATTTTTATTTTTTTCTTCTTTTTTTTCGAAAAGAAAAAAAAATTAAAAAAAAAATCAAATAAACGATATAACACTAAGCGCACTAGCTCCCCGGCAACGGCGCCATTTTGATGAGGCTGTCGTGGGCCACTCAAAAAATAATAACCTAACTTTACCTATAGACAGGGTAAGTCGGGTGTCGAATCCACGAGGAGCATGTGGTTAGTGTTACACGTTTTGTTTGTAAATTTTACTAAACTAGCTGCTGATTATAAAACTAATATGGAATTAAAAACACATGAAACAAGTTGCAAATAAGAAAAAGATTGAGTTGTAATAAACAATGATGAGAAAACGTGGTCACTCCGGGATTCAGATTCTGTAATTACTAATAACCTAGTTCTGATTTTATTGGATGCTATTGATTGAATAGTAAATCTGTCACATCTACCAATTACCTATGCAGTTCAAAATCTTAATATTAATTGATCAGAGAAATATTAAAACAAACATTCATAGGAATCATTCAATCAACAAAAGCATAATTGGATTCAAAACATGATTATAACTCTGATTGTCACTCAGGATTTGTCTGTCACACAAATTATATAATCACGCAAATAGTCGACTGTCACCCGACTACAAATCCAAATCTCAATACAAAACAGAAACTGGAATTAAAAGTGTTTAACAAGAATCATTCACCCGAAGTGTCCACGAGAGATTTAGGCGCTCATGATACTCGTCCGATCAACAGCTTGGTAGAATGTTGAAGGCATGATGGACTTGGTGTGTTGTGGTTGATCGATGATGATGTGTGATGATATTGATGATCAGTATGAGTGATTATCAGCGCCCCCGAATAATGTCCGCTGCCTCCTTAAAATCGAAGATATCATGATGATGAGATTGGGCCGATTTGGGAGCCCAATTAATAATGGTTGTCTCCTACAATCTTCGATGAGATTGATGATTTAAAAGAGCCCAAAAATTAAATGTTGTATTGCTGCCATCTTCGATGGGATGGTGATGATGATGTTTCTTGAATATAAAAGCCCAACAAAGATATTTAATGTTGGCCCTCCCTTCGATGATAAATTATGGCTGCCTCTTTGTCGTGATGTTACTGCCAAACTTTTGTGGATTAAGATGTTGTTCCCAAAAGTCCATGGTGGAAGTCCAAAATTGTGTTATTGGCTGCCCAAAATTTCGTGAATGATGAAGCCCACCAAACAGGGTTTTTTTTAAAAGCCATTTAATCCACCAAACCTTTGAGTTACATGCAGACCATGATTCCCAGCCGTAAACCATATATCAATGCCGTAAGCCCCGTTCAAATGTTTCTGTTTATTTTCGTGGCCACCTGAATAAAACCGTAAGTTACGGATTGAGTGCCGTAAGCCTCGTGTCTGACTTGCTGTGCATTTATCTCAAAAAAATCTAAAAAATCAAAAAAACAATAATTAATAAAAAAAAAAATCCAAAAAAAATAAAAAATTCTAAAAAATCAAAAAAATAATAAAAAGTCCAAAAAATATAAAAAATCAAAAAAATAATAAAAATAAAAAATTTCTAAAAATTAGAAAAAATTCTAAAAAATCATAAAAATCAAAAAATTTCTAAAAAAAATAAAAAAAATCCAAAAAATTCTAAAAAATTCGAAAACAATTCAAAAAATTCTAGAAAATAAAAAAAATTCTAAAAAATAAAAAATCCTAAAAAATAAAAAAATAATAAAAAATTCTAAAAATCAAAAAAATAATAAAAAATAAAAAAATTCTAAAAAAATATAAAAAGTAAAAAAAATCTAAAAAATCAGAAAATTCTAAAAAATCAAAAAATTCTAAAAAATCAAAAACATAAAAAATCCAAAAATTTTTACAAATCTATAAAAATTTCTAAAAAATAAAAAAATAAAAATTCCAAAAAATTCTAAAAAACCAAAAAAATAATTAAATATTCTAAAAAATCAAAAAAACAATTAAATATTCTAAAAATTCAAAAAAATACTAAAAAAAATATATAAAAAATCAAAAAAGATAAAACAAATTCAAAAATTCGAAAAAATCCAACAAAATTCTAAAAAAAGTTATTAGGATTTTTCATAATTTTTTGGATTTTTTTGAATTTTTTTGAATTTTTTGAAATTTTTAGAATTATTTTGAATTTTTAGAATTTCATTGAGTTTTTTTTTTTTTTTGAATTTTTGATTTTTTAAATTATTTTTTGATTTTTTAGAATTTTTTGGATTTTTTTTGTATTTTTGTATTTTTGAATTTTTTGGATTTTTTTTGTTTTTTTATTGTTTAGAAATTTTTTTTGTATTTTTTAGAATATTTAAAAATTTTTATTATTTTTTTGGTTTTTTTTTAATTTTTTTGATTTTTAAATTTTTTTTATATTTTTGAATTTTTTGGATTTTTAGAATTTTATAATTTTTTATGATTTTTAGTATTGTTTTTAGAATTTTTTGGATATTTTTATTATTTTTGATTTTTTGGAAATTTTTTTTGATTTTTTAGATTTTTATTATTTTTTTGATTTTGTATGAATTTTTTTTTATTTTTTAGAATTTTTTGGATTTTTTATTATTTTTCTGATTTTTAGAGTTTTTTTTTTATTTTTTAGAAATTTTAAATTTTTTATCATTTTTTTGATTTTTTTTCTAATTTTTTGGATTTTTTATAATTTTTTATAATGCCCAAATACATCTTGACAAAACCCATCTTTACCTAAACTCATTCTAACCCATTTCTTAATAAAACCATTCTAACCCAAACCCATCCTAACATATACGCATCCGAACACATTACCCAAACCTACCCAATCCACCCATTTTGCCACTCCTAGTTCAACGCGACAATAACGAAAACCTGATTCCGTGATTTTTTTCACGGCGTGATATATGTTAGTTGTGAGGGTAGTTGTTGGTTGAGGGGAAATTGTTGGGTGTGGTGGTGAATGATGACCACCGCCACTAAAAAAGGTTGTGAGTGATGGAAAAATGGTTGCTAACATGGCGGAACATGATTGGATATTGTGAGTGATGAAATTCTATCATTAGTGACCACCCTCACTCCCCTTATACATACTTACATAAAATTTAATCATTTGGGTTTCAAATCTAGTTAAAAAGCAGTTATACATACTTATATAAAATTTAATCATTTGGGTATATTTTTCAATAGTGTTCATTTTAATAAAAGTCACAATGTTGGAGGACATTTAAGAACGATGTAGACCACTTTGATAATTTCTAAAATACATTTGGGAAACAATAGAGCATGGCTTTCAAGAAAATACAGTGCAAGTCAAACGAGAGTCGATACACAACTGATCTACGACATGAAAACTTGTTTTGTCGTATTATTAAAGTAAGCATGCCTCTCCGGTTTAACCGAACATATTTCACACTAAAACTCTAGACTAAGGTGGTTTTTTGTTTTTTCAGAGGTAAACTGTCTGCAGTCTACGGACCACATCTGTAGACATGTGTAGTAGAAGAGATGGACCAAACCTTTGCAGTCTGCAAGAAGAAGACTCTTTGTTTTTTAACTTATGCAGGCTACTGAAACAACAATTCGAAACAAAATTTCAACAAATTAGAAGCATCACACACATATGCATGAATCAAATACAACATGCATCAATTTTCGAACAACAAAACCACAGAAATCGAATCATCACAAACAAAAAAACGAACCTGGATGTGCTCAGTAGTGTCACACCCCGACCACGTAGAACATACAAAACGTGGCGGAAACATCGGGGAGTGTTGTAACAGAATTAATCGTTTCAAATCCATGGCAATTAAAGTTTCGTTTTATTAATCAAACATGAGAGTTTACATTGTTTAAACAAGAAATAAAAAGTACATAACATAAATTAACTAGTCTTGCATCTTTTAAATGTCACTAAGGCCTCGTCCAGTCCTATATGAGTATGCAACCTATCAATCAATATCATTCAGCAATACCTGAAACATATGTGAAAACGAGGTCAGCAAAGAAATGCTGGCGAATACATAGGTTTTGTAGGAGTGTCGAAATCATGGCTAGTTTAGATGTTGCAATACTTTATTGAAAACCTTGTTTTGAAAAGAGTATAATATTGCAACTTAATTAACCAACTCAAATCAAGCGGGTTATAGTTTATAAAACTTCATAGCCATGACTCTTAACCCAAAAACATTTGTTTTAGTAAAGCAAATTGTGAAAAGTATATTATTTGTATAAAATGTTATATGTCCAAATTGAAATGATTCAAATAACGCTACGATATGTAATACCATACAAACACTTATATATAGGAAGTACCAGCGGCGTATCCACCATGCTTGTATCATATTACACACGCTTCGTTACTTAATCACTTAATCAAACCAAACCAATAATGTAAGATGTCTATGTTTAAACCAATTGTCAAATGTATTGAATAATATGTCAAAATGTTCATATCAAGATGTAAACCATGTAATGTGTAACCAAAAATGATATGTATGGTTAGTGAAATGCATCAACTAAACCATAGGTGAAACGCACAAAACAAAGTATTGAAGTAAAACTTGGTTTAAATCAATACTATGTTTCGTGGAAATGCATGATCAAATGTAAATCATGTCCAAATGTTTACCCAATTCGTTAAATTCGTTTTAGGTCGTGAAGCTACTTAAATGGTCGTCTCGATAATAACATTCAAACCTTTTTTACTCGAATTAATAAACCCTTACCAAAGGATAGATTAACAATTCGCATTAATAAACCCTTACCAAAGGATAGATTAACAGCTCGCATTAATAAACCCTTACCAAAGAGTAAATTAACAATTACAGATTCAGTCACTACCCACAACACCCACACATAACTACGGGTGTAGTAAATAACGGGATTTGTCAGATCCTATGGTACCATAACCTAATACTGGTCGGCTTGATCATTGCTAATGAATGTCATTTGTTATGTAACTACAACCAACAAGTTTGTTCACTTTTTGAAATCGTTATTAGTTTTGTATAAATCGTTTTAATCGTTTTGATACCATCGTTAAAACCTTGAAAACATTTAGCACATATGAGTCACCCCAAAACAATTAAAAGCAGTAAAATAGGGGAAAATGTACTCGCCTGAGAATGCTTAGAGGTCTTGAACAACAACCAAACAAAGCTAGAGGGAGCACGGAATCAGTCGGCAATCTAAAACTATATAAATAAACCGGACTTAAATCGGGAGATCGGATAGGATGAGGCTTGGTAAACCAAATGAGTATTGGAACTCATATGATATGGTTTATCAAGGCCTACATACTACATTGAGACTAACCTAAGTGCTTTCGACCCATCGCGACCCATTAAGGTAACATACGCTGCTTTAACGCGTCGTGTGCGCAAAGCGCGTTCGAGACGTCTAACTAGTCCTATGACAAGTGTTATATGCCTAAACATGTTACATAATCAGTTATGTGACGAAAGTTTAGGTTACATATGCTTAATTACCAATTATACATGAAAAGGGTATTCTGGTAATTTACCTAAGGCATATAAACTACCTATCATACAACTACTTAACGAAGCGACCATAAGGTATAACCTCGGAAGGTTATTCCCTATACACTATGGTCACCTAATGTATTTGGTCGGATCCTAATGATCGACCAAACTGGGTCGGGTTCGAAGGTATAAGCGATTTATCAGATCGCTTACCCTACGACCCTAGACAACGTGGTAATCAGTAGGCATAGTCCCAAGGGACTATGACCATCGTGATTACAATCACGTTGCGAAGTTCAAACGAACTTCGCATTGACCATAAGCTGGTCAACGCTGAAAGTCAAACAAAGTTTGACTTTCGGACTCGAAAGCAATAAAAGAACGAAAGAATACTTACCCAGGGTCCCCGAATGCTAATCCCGATCCAAGAATCTCAGGTATGAAACAATGGTTTCAACTTAGAGTTTCTCAAATCAGAATTCTTGTAAGTTATGCAATGGGGGGCATGGGGTATATATAGTTTTCGGTCCACCGTTGAGATCGTTTCATGGAAACCGTGATTCGATTACATCCGTACACTTGTTGAAAGGTTATGGAAGCTAAATATGATCCTTATCTGATGACTAAGCAACTTAGAACATGTGGTGGTGGATCAAACAGCTGCAAACAGGCTGTTAAATACTCTGCATCTGGTCTGGAGACCCCATACGCATCGTAGGGCTCAAGTTTGGCAGATTTACACTTTTGGTCCCTGTTATGCAATAAGGTCATTTTTGACACGTTTAAGGCCCGTTAACCCCATTTCAAAGCTCTAAAATGAAGTTAAAGTATAGGGAACTTAAAATGTGCTCAAAAATATCTCGGATGTCGGTTCGTTTAGCCGTACGGTTGCGATGTTCGGTTAATTACGACGGAATGTGCATAAGCGCGAAAAACGATCCAAATGACGCGACGAATGGATTTTTGGCAAGCCAAACACTAAAGCATAATATAGTCATGCTTACATAAATTTTTAGATGTCCGGATGTAATCAGAACGTAAGTTATGCGCGAAAATGCAAACTTATGCACTTTTTGACACTTTTAGTCCCTGAATGACCCAAAAGTTTATTTTAGCACACCGAACCCCTCAAAGCCTATTTCTAAGCTATGTAAAGGATATTTAAGGTGTATTTAACTTATGGTCATGTTCCGGAATGTCTGTTACAGTTCAAATTGGCATACTTTCGCAGTTTGTCAAGTTTAGTCCCTGTAAGCGAATTAGCTTGTTTTTGCCATACCAAAGCTTTCAAAACTTATTTCTAAGTTATGTAAAGGTTATTTAAGGTATGTTAAGCCTATGTCAATATTCCGGAGTGTTCGTTTCATTAAACTGGTTATATTTACGCATTAGGGCGTGTATAACCTTCCAGAAAGCGATTTAAAGCTTGAAATTGAACAAGAGTTGATATGTGCAAACGATACACATATTTTTACAAATCCCAAGTATGAAATACAATATTTCATTAGTTTGGTATTTGTTTGATGGCCGTGAAGGCACAGGTGTTACAAGTAGCAGAAACGGTGAGATTGTGGAGGGGAGAATGGGGGAGCGACAGTGGAGGGGAGAAGGATGGAGCGACGGGTGGAGGAAAGAGGGTGGGGCGGCGAGGGGAGGGGTGCTAGGGCTTGAGGAAAATGAATCTGATATGTTATGATGGTTGAGAAGAGGCGTGTAGAGGTTATCCCATGTCTACAGCAAGAAGAGGACGTGCAAACATTTTTTAATTAAATGTCTTCTAAAAAAACAAACACACTGCATACCAAAACGTTTGCGCGTGGTTTGCGCGACGCAGACAAAAGAGGACAGGAAAACCTTTTGTGAAAAAACAAACCCCTAAGTCGACTAAGTCAAGTCTAGGTAATCTTTTAACAATTTTCATATTAGAAGATAGATCATATATTAGAAAAAGAAAGAAAAAAGTGTCAAATGTTCTAGATGTGATATTTTTAACACTTATGTTTTGACCTATAAGTGGTCATCCTAACCAATCTTGTGATATTATTCGTTAGTATTGAGAATATAGGGGTGATCACAACTATTAATAATGAGATAGGTGATCACAACATTAAAATAGTGATGCCAGATTAGTGTTAGTATCAAAGTTTATTGAAGCAGGAATAGGTGAATATAATGAGATTGATGTCACTGCATTCTTAGAGAGACGCTCTTAGTAAAAACAAACTCTTGGTGAATACCAAATAGTGGAAGTAGAGTGTATTAGTTAACATGTATCAAACCATTCTTGAAGAGGTATGGTCCCAATTCCCTGCCCACATGGCAAGGACCACACCACTTTTTCATCCTATGTGGCGCTGACATCAACGAGACCATCCAGAAGCTTCCAGAAGCTTCTGGAAAATATCAAGGTGGCACCAAAGATGCTCCATCCGACATAAAGGACAACACGTGTCACCAGTCATCAGGCGCCAGGTAGGCCTACAACGGATCAAGGAGCAGTCCGACAACACCAGTACAACGTCTCCAAAATAGGCAAATGTAAACGCGCCACGTGTACCACTACACTGACCACAGCAGAGGAGACCAAAGGGATATTCCCCTTGGTCGGGCAGCTGGCGCGCAACCACAGCTGGCACTGCTGCTCCTCCCTATTTCACCCTCCGGCTATAAATAGGACCTTTCATCATCCAGGTTGAATTACCTTGCTCTCTATACTCTCACACTTAACACACACTGTTTATTCTCCCTCGGAACAGTACTTATTCTCACGCCGGAGCCTGGTTAAGAGGGAAACCCCCATATTCCCCTCTTAACGAGACTAACGGTGTTGCTGTTTTGCAGGACCCAAGTCATTTCCACGAGTGAGAAAGGAGATTGAACCCACAGAAGAAATAACCCCACAGATTAACCCTGGTGTTAACCTGTGTTTCATTATTGGCGCCATCCGTGGGACTCGAACCCACGACCACGTGGTTAAAAGCCACCACGTCATTCACGTGCTAATCCATGCATCAAGACGGCTGCGCAGGTACTTTGCCAACCACGTCATTGACGTGCTAACAAACTACAATATTGGCAACATCCTCGCAAGGCCAGAGATTTCAGGGAGACTAGCAAAGTGGGCGATAGAGCTCGGGGGCCATAATGTGGTTTTCAGGCCAAGACCGGCAATTAAGGGCCAAGTACTTGCAGACTTCATGACAGAGGTACCGGATGACAAGGACCGGGAATGTAAAGCAATGGAAAAAGCCGAAAAACAGCAAGTAGAAGAACCATGGTTGTTATACACAGACGGCGCGTCTAACGAAGACGGTGCAGGTGCTGGGCTTCGGCTGGTGAGCCCTGACAAACATGAGTTCACCTACGCCATACGCTTGGATTTTAAGAGCACGAATAACGAAGCTGAATATTAAGCTTTCCTCGCTGGTTTAAGGTTGGCAATCAAAATGGGAGTACGACACATCGAAGCGCATGTGGACTCCATGTTAGTGGCCGGACAAATCAACGGGCAATATGAAGCCAAGGGAGATACAATGGCGCTCTACCTGAGTCAAGCAAAGACGTTGCTACAAACCTTCTACTCCTATAAGGTGCACCACATTAATAGAAGCGAGAATAAACCAGCAGACACGCTGAGTAAACTCGCCTCTACAAGTTTCCAACACCTGGCGAAAGACGTGCGCATAGAAGTTTTAAGCAACCCGTCAGTGCCACTGAGAGAAGTAAGCGTTGTCCAACTAGGAACAACGTCTTGGATGACTCCGATAATCGCGTACCTTCAATCTGGAATACTCCCGGAGAACAAAGCGGAAGCGAGGAAAATCCAGTACAAGGCAGAACATTATCAGATGGCTGACGGAATTTTGTACCGGAAATCATACCTCGGGCCTTTGTTAAGATGCGTTGATCCAGAGGACGCAAATTATTTGATCAGAGAAGTGCACGAAGGGATCTGCGGCATCCATGCCGGACCAAGAATGGTTGTAGCAAAAGTGATGAATGCCGGGTACTACTGTCCCGGAATGCATTTAGACGCGGTGAAAGCTCTGAGGAAATGCAGCGGATGTTAAAGACATGCCCCAAAAACGATGCGTCCCAAAAACGAACTAGTACCCGTGACCACGGCGTGGCCGTTTCAACAATGGGGAATAGACATGGTGTAACACCCGTTCTTGTAAACCAAGGTTTAACGTATATTTTGAAAGATAATCATGTAATTAATCACTATCATATAGATCGGTAATACGGGTTTATTAAAACTTTTGCAAATCATAGGTTATTCCACATAACGTGGTTGAATTCGTTGTTTAAAATTTACAATGTGTCAAAGTGCGGAAGCGTGTGTCTTTATGGTGTTCGGTTCTTCGCTGAGCTTGATCGTCTTCCGGCATCCCAAAAAGTACCTACATTTCATAAACATGAAATGCTTTAGTCATACGGTGTTTAAAACGCATCTAAACGAGTCCAAGAACAATCGATAACACAAAACAAA
This sequence comes from Helianthus tuberosus, assembly GCA_030545235.1. Classification (NCBI taxonomy): domain Eukaryota; kingdom Viridiplantae; phylum Streptophyta; class Magnoliopsida; order Asterales; family Asteraceae; genus Helianthus; species Helianthus tuberosus. Next base: position 46,550,440 of record CM060440.1, read on the forward strand.
AGTTTAAACCTGACCACCACCGTAAATTACGGTGGCACCTGGATGTTAGTTCCCCACCGTAAATCAGGGGGTTTCCACCGTAGCATTTTTCATGTCCACCGTAATTTACGGTGGGACCGTAAATTACGGTGGTCCCTGCATTCCAGCTTTCCAATTTTACCGTTTCTGATACGAGAACTTCCGTATCTTTCAAACCGCTTATCCGTTTGTCCTACCGTTTCTTCCTACATGTTTGTAATTTGATTCCCCATCATTTGGAGTTAAAATCCGACATCCGACTTAACAAGATTTAAGACTTTTAAGTCTTCGGCTTATTTCCCTTTTTACCAATTTTTGACCCATTCGCGGTTTTATCAAACAAACGTATTTGTTTGATTTCTATATCACATACAACTCTTTAATTTAATATTACTTACCATTTTAGGTTCTATTCATAGGTTTATTACACAATTTAAACCCGTTTTCACTCGTATGCTTATTTTGACCCGTTAAGGGTTCTTAAGCACTATCGAGCCTAAAATCGCTTTCAATTGCTTCTATAATTAATCTAAGTATTCATTTAATCATAAAACTCATTTCCGAACAACTTTTAAAGGTTGTTTGGTCAATTTAGCCACCAAGGGCGTTTTGGTCCATTTTAGTCCTTTATTAACAATGAAGGACTTTTTGAAAGTATATTGGACCCATAATCCCTCTTTTAACCTATAATTATGTTTGAAAAGTCATTAAGCTTTCCAAACGCCATGTTCATTACATAAAACATTTGGTTTACCTAACAAGTAACCAAATGTCCGTTTTGACCTCTTTTAACACTCTTGAACCATATGTTCTAAATGAGTGTTACCTTATTTCACATACCTGGCGCAGATCAATATATTGACCCGTTTTTAATACCTTGCTTTTATAACTGCAAATTCATAGCGTTGCTAACACCAATTTGACATTTACACCTGAAATAATATAGCTCGACAATAATCATTAGTCGTTATTGTCAAAGGGTGATATCTTCACCTTTTGACCCATTTGGTCTAAGTGACCGACTATGTTGGCGAGATGATATTTATTACCATCTCATCTATACGACTCGCTTCGGTTTACACCGTGTGGCCATTTCACTTATTAATTGATTTTCTTAACGCTTTTTAGCCTGTTATGGCTTACGCCTTACAGTGTCTTTCAAAACCAATAGTTATGGCCAACGCATGACCAATTTACCTTTTTACCCATATTGTTTGTTTTGGTTTACCCTATAAGGTAACCATTCAAAGGCTCATTTTTCCATTTGTCATAAAATGATCGAATTACCGATTTAATTCCTTTTTAACCATCAACATGGTTTCTTGTCGTGCTAGACTACCTTGTTCCGTACGTTTACACGTCGGAACATCATACCTCAATTATGTATTTGTCTAATACGTAACTAATACGGTAAGGGAGTATTCTAACATATAAGACTAGTGTAAGCTATACTTACCTTGCATCCGAATTATGCTTTTCCGTCATTCTTGCTTCGTTTGACCCGCTTTGTTCCCAAGCTCTAATCTAGCTTGTTAATCATCAAACTATCATCAGCGTTTTCAAGGTGGTTAGTTTAATCATAATTTAATACGATTATTCCACCTTACAAATTTCATATCAAAACTACCATTTATCGGATTATAGGTCAGTTTGACTTTCAATGGTCAACTAACTTCAATCACATTATACACACAATAAGCTCAATCAACATCACGTTTCGAACCCCTATTATTCCGTATTACACGTAGTTAGTCGAGTTAGCCAATTACGCGTTTCTTTCATACTTTCGTTATGTCAACATTCATTCGGGCATTTTAACAAACACCTAGTGTGCATAATATTACTTATTTACTAACTAGTTCATAACTAGTTATCTTTACCAAGATTTACATCAACACATTTAAACTTCTAAGTCTAGTGTTCATGAACTATATCAAGAACTTATATCATCAACTCAATATTCATAAATCTTACATTCTAACATGAGTGTTCATCATATCAACATAAAACCCACTTAGCTTATCAATGGATCATCATGAATCTCATAGATTATCCAACAATCTAACATGTTATTTGACTAGGGTTTACTCCTAGACATCATATTACTTCAAGATTCACTCATGCATGACACAATCAAGCTCAATTTCAGTTTTTCACAATTAACCTAGAACTTGAGATGAATCAAAATACTAGAATTTCGCATACCTTATGATCCCTTCAGTGAGGTGATCATTAATTCGTGTTTAGAACTTGATTTGGGACTGAATTGAACCTCCAATTTCTGAGATTTGTGCTTGTTAGGGTTTGGCTCCATGGGGAGCTCCCTGATGTCGCCCCAGAACACACACTGTGTGTGTGTGTTTGTGTTTGTTTTTATTAAATAACTTTTCTAGTTATCCAGCTTTAACCCCTCGTGTTTGGTTCGTTATTAAGTAGGCCACAACCTACTTATTTCTTTTAACAATTTTCCTACTTATTAACTAGGTTAAATATTCATAGTTAATTTAGCGGATTCGGGAATATTTATGACTAAGTTTATTTTAGGTCCCGTTAACTCGGGCCTTCTAAGCTTTTATTTCTTAAAAGCTTTTATCCACTTTTTATTTATTATTAGGATTAACTATTTAAATCCTAATATTTACCGGGTTACTTTTACCACCAACGGTATTTTACCCGTCTTTTAGTATTAACATGGGTTAATTACCAAACCCATTTTCGGGGTGTTACAAGTCTACCCCCCTTAAAGAGGTTTCGTCCTCGAAACCTTGCTTACATAGTTCATTGAGTTTCTAACTCAATGCGTTTGACTTGAGTAATCTCTTAAGCATTACTCATACTTTAACCAATTGTTAGCATTACCAGAAAAATTATGGTAATGTCTTTTTGGTTACAAAACCTCTACTTATCTCGTATGACATAATGTAACTTGAAATAACACAATCTCGTTATTTCCACTAGTTTAATTAACTTAGCGATATTCATCACTTTCGTATACTATCGAATTCTTTATGAATCCGTAACTTTGACCCGTTTAAAGGTCTCTAGTGAAATCTTTCACCTCTAGCAACAATTTCCTTTATTTTCAAATTTATTCATTCGGTTTAGTTATATCGAGTTTACCGTTTACAAGCGAACCAAATTTCTTAACTTGAATTGCTGACTTTGGTCGGTTTCACTAACTAGACTTATTTGTCCAGTTCTTTTTTTTTTTTACCGCTTGCTTTGTTATAATGTGATTCTACTTCACATTACATTTCTTGACCGTGATTGTGTTACATCATGTTTAGTTTATATCAAAATTTCATTTTCGAAAATATCACTTTTCGAATATATCGTCTTGCGCCTATCAGCGTCAAGACTTGTATCTTTCATGCTTACTATTTAAATTCCTATCAGAATTTATGTTTGTAAAAACATTACTTCTTACTAAAACTGAAGTTTTAGTTTTTAGGATCTTTTCTTTAACTTGTGTCAATCATCCATACTGGGACATTGACAGTCCGTAATTTATTCTTTTACAGCCTTTGTTTTATGCGGGGATTCTCAATTTATCCGTTGCTTTGTCTAATTAACCCCCGTAAGTTTTATCGTTTTGCTCTATAGGCTATTTTATTAGACTTTCACCTCTTTAAGGCTAGGTCCTTGTAGTCTATTTCTTTCTAGTCGTGACCCGTAGGTCATATTAGTCTCGTAGACTTTTCCATTGTTTATAATCTCAAGGGTTATATTGATCCCGTAGATCATTCTTTACGCATGTCTATATTGAAATATATATATGGTGTCAAAGCACTCTTTTTATGTTTGAAAATCATTTGTTTTCACCCTTGAACTTCATTTGACCTTGACCGTAGTCTAAGGCTTCATTTGTTTACTTCCGGGCTAATCCTCCGACTTTATGACTTCTGACGTTATTTACGCGTCAGTTTGTCTCAAGCTTACCGTTATCTGGCTTGCGCTTACTTATGCCATTAAGCATTTATACTTTATTCAACCCGTTCAACCTCAAAATGGTTGAATATAATTATCAAAATTTCTGTTTACGAAATTTTATGGTCTTTTAGTCATAACTCATAATCCGAGTCTTTTGACTTTAAATTCACGTTCTCGTCTCTCGGTTTACGCATGTGTTTAAATTCTTACCCATCAACCGGGTGTTTTACCGAAGTCGTTATTATTGCAACCCTTCCGGTATGCATTAAGACCTCGCTTCATTTTTATATTCCGACTTTGCCTTTAAGTTGGACGTTTTACAAAAACGACCCGTTAAGGGACTCATTTGCAATTTCCGGTTTCGAGTGTAAGTACACTCCCTCCCAATACTTGTCTAATCATGCTTGCGTTTTCTGGGTTCGAGTGTAAGTACACTCCCTCCCAATACTTGTTTAATCACGCTTGCGTTTTCTGGGTTCGAGTGTAAGTACACTCCCTCCCAATACTTGTTTAATCATGCTTGCGTTTTCTGGGTTCGAGTGTAAGTACACTCCCTCCCAATACTTGTCTAAATCATTTTACATGCTTGTTTGTCCCTTCACTCGGGCTCATTATCCCAATGTAACACGCTCCCGTCACTCGGTTGTGCGTTTACATTATTTTCAAATATCTTGCTTATCTGCTTCATTTGGGTACTTTTTAATTAGTCCCATTCACCCCGCCATTACTACATCGGACATAACTGCGCTCATTATAAGAAGCTCATGCTATCATGTGTTCACTACTTACTTGGCCAGAGTAAGCGATCAACACGTGGTACGCATGACCTTATTATAATTACCACCTCATGTCCCATGTAAGTAACTCCTCAAATTGTCTCCATGTTTATGGTTTCATTTGGTAAAACTCTATTTAATTGTTAGTTAACAATTATTAGTTTTAATCGTTTATCCTTGAACATGTACAATGTCCCTTTTTATGAACATTTATTCGCATTCATTGATGTGATCATAAATTTTCTCAATAGGATTTGTATTGAGAATACTTGCTTGGATGATCACTCTCGTCCAAGTTTCTATATAAACAAGTCTTGTTATTCATTTGTTATTCATCATTGTGAATAACACATTTCCTATTAAATTTCTCTTGGAAATCAGGTTTTCCAAGTTCTGTCATATGTGTATGCAACCGTTATTACTTACGTGTTTGTTGCATATAACGACTCGTGCGATTAAATTTAAAAGCGTGCACCTGGTGATGCTTGCCCTAACGGGCTTCTCTTGTCATTAGTCTTGTTCGCGACCGTTACGCGATTTTGGTCCTTAATGAGTATGCTCTTCCTGTCGTACCTCGGACCGTTTCATCATCATATCCATAATTCGTTTGACTCTCGTCATCTTCAAACGCGAGTGTCCTTCATTTAAAACATTCACAAAAGTTAGTAAAGTCAACTTCAATATTCGCCCGTATTATAATACAAGGCATTTTCTATTATACACGTCAACGCGCGTATTTTCGTCAACTACATCAATCGTTTAATTGGGGTAACGTGTGTTACACGATAGCCCTATGTGTTATTTACAACAATTAGCATACTAAACTATTAGCATACGTGTACTTACCGGATTTGCGATCAAGCCTCGAACCGAACACTATTCTTTGTCAAGAGCATAAGGTTTAAGTCCAAGCATGGTTCCTCCCCACCATACTCGAATCTCTTAAACCAAGGCTCTGATACCAACTTGTAACACCCGTTCTTGTAAACCAAGGTTTAACGTATATTTTGAAAGATAATCATGTAATTAATCACTATCATATAGATCGGTAATACGGGTTTATTAAAACTTTTGCAAATCATAGGTTATTCCACATAACGTGGTTGAATTCGTTGTTTAAAATTTACAATGTGTCAAAGTGCGGAAGCGTGTGTCTTTATGGTGTTCGGTTCTTCGCTGAGCTTGATCGTCTTCCGGCATCCCAGAAAGTACCTACATTTCATAAACATGAAATGCTTTAGTCATACGGTGTTTAAAACGCATCTAAACGAGTCCAAGAACAATCGATAACACAAAACAAAAGTTTAAACCTGACCACCACCGTAAATTACGGTGGGACCGTAATTTACGGTGGCACCTGGATGTTAGTTCCCCACCGTAAATCAGGGGGTTTCCACCGTAGCATTTTTCATGTCCACCGTAATTTACGGTGGGACCGTAAATTACGGTGGTCCCTGCATTCCAGCTTTCCAATTTTACCGTTTCTGATACGAGAACTTCCGTATCTTTCAAACCGCTTATCCGTTTGTCCTACCGTTTCTTCCTACATGTTTGTAATTTGATTCCCCATCATTTGGAGTTAAAATCCGACATCCGACTTAACAAGATTTAAGACTTTTAAGTCTTCGGCTTATTTCCCTTTTTACCAATTTTTGACCCATTCGCGGTTTTATCAAACAAACGTATTTGTTTGATTTCTATATCACATACAACTCTTTAATTTAATATTACTTACCATTTTAGGTTCTATTCATAGGTTTATTACACAATTTAAACCCGTTTTCACTCGTATGCTTATTTTGACCCGTTAAGGGTTCTTAAGCACTATCGAGCCTAAAATCGCTTTCAATTGCTTCTATAATTAATCTAAGTATTCATTTAATCATAAAACTCATTTCCGAACAACTTTTAAAGGTTGTTTGGTCAATTTAGCCACCAAGGGCGTTTTGGTCCATTTTAGTCCTTTATTAACAATGAAGGACTTTTTGAAAGTATATTGGACCCATAATCCCTCTTTTAACCTATAATTATGTTTGAAAAGTCATTAAGCTTTCCAAACGCCATGTTCATTACATAAAACATTTGGTTTACCTAACAAGTAACCAAATGTCCGTTTTGACCTCTTTTAACACTCTTGAACCATATGTTCTAAATGAGTGTTACCTTATTTCACATACCTGGCGCAGATCAATATATTGACCCGTTTTTAATACCTTGCTTTTATAACTGCAAATTCATAGCATTGCTAACACCAATTTGACATTTACACCTGAAATAATATAGCTCGACAATAATCATTAGTCGTTATTGTCAAAGGGTGATATCTTCACCTTTTGACCCATTTGGTCTAAGTGACCGACTATGTTGGCGAGATGATATTTATTACCATCTCATCTATACGACTCGCTTCGGTTTACACCGTGTGGCCATTTCACTTATTAATTGATTTTCTTAACGCTTTTTAGCCTGTTATGGCTTACGCCTTACAGTGTCTTTCAAAACCAATAGTTATGGCCAACGCATGACCAATTTACCTTTTTACCCATATTGTTTGTTTTGGTTTACCCTATAAGGTAACCATTCAAAGGCTCATTTTTCCATTTGTCATAAAATGATCGAATTACCGATTTAATTCCTTTTTAACCATCAACATGGTTTCTTGTCGTGCTAGACTACCTTGTTCCGTACGTTTACACGTCGGAACCTCATACCTCAATTATGTATTTGTCTAATACGTAACTAATACGGTAAGGGAGTATTCTAACATATAAGACTAGTGTAAGCTATACTTACCTTGCATCCGAATTAAGCTTTTCCGTCATTCTTGCTTCGTTTGACCCGCTTTGTTCCCAAGCTCTCATCTAGCTTGTTAATCATCAAACTATCATCATCGTTTTCAAGGTGGTTAGTTTAATCATAATTTAATACGATTATTCCACCTTACAAATTTCATATCAAAACTACCATTTATCGGATTATAGGTCAGTTTGACTTTCAATGGTCAACTAACTTCAATCACATTATACACACAATAAGCTCAATCAACATCACGTTTCGAACCCCTATTATTCCGTATTACACGTAGTTAGTCGAGTTAGCCAATTACGCGTTTCTTTCATACTTTCGTTATGTCAACATTCATTCGGGCATTTTAACAAACACCTAGTGTGCATAATATTACTTATTTACTAACTAGTTCATAACTAGTTATCTTTACCAAGATTTACATCAACACATTTAAACTTCTAAGTCTAGTGTTCATGAACTATATCAAGAACTTATATCATCAACTCAATATTCATAAATCTTACATTCTAACATGAGTGTTCATCATATCAACATAAAACCCACTTAGCTTATCAATGGATCATCATGAATCTCATAGATTATCCAACAATCTAACATGTTATTTGACTAGGGTTTACTCCTAGACATCATATTACTTCAAGATTCACTCATGCATGACACAATCAAGCTCAATTTCAGTTTTTCACAATTAACCTAGAACTTGAGATGAATCAAAATACTAGAATTTCGCATACCTTATGATCCCTTCAGTGAGGTGATCATTAATTCGTGTTTAGAACTTGATTTGGGACTGAATTGAACCTCCAATTTCTGAGATTTGTGCTTGTTAGGGTTTGGCTCCATGGGGAGCTCCCTGATGTCGCCCCAGAACACACACTGTGTGTGTGTGTTTGTGTTTGTTTTTATTAAATAACTTTTCTAGTTATCCAGCTTTAACCCCTCGTGTTTGGTTCGTTATTAAGTAGGCCACAACCTACTTATTTCTTTTAACAATTTTCCTACTTATTAACTAGGTTAAATATTCCTAGTTAATTTAGCGGATTCGGGAATATTTATGACTAAGTTTATTTTAGGTCCCGTTAACTCGGGCCTTCTAAGCTTTTATTTCTTAAAAGCTTTTATCCACTTTTTATTTATTATTAGGATTAACTATTTAAATCCTAATATTTACCGGGTTACTTTTACCACCAACGGTATTTTACCCGTCTTTTAGTATTAACATGGGTTAATTACCAAACCCATTTTCGGGGTGTTACACATGGTTGGTCCCTTTCCTGAAGCCCCGGGAGCTGTAAAATTCATAATAGTCGCAGTCGACTATTTCACAAAATGGGTAGAGGCAAAGGCGCTTGCATCAACCACAGCCACCGTCGTCAAAAGATTTATATGGGAACAAATCATATGCCGTTTCGGATTACCACTCAGGATCATCACCGACAATGGAACAAACTTTGCCGCAGACAGTCTTCAACAGTGGTTTCAAGAACTACACATTGAGCACACCTTCTCCTCGGTAGCACACCCACAGGGGAATGGTCAAGTTGAAGCCGTCAACAAGAGTATTGTCGACAGAATCAAGGAAAGGTTGGGAGAAAAAAGAAGAGGTTGGGTAGACGAACTACCCAGCATCCTGTGGGCCCACAGAACGATGCCCAAGACAAGCAACGGAGAAACACCGTTTAGCTTAGTTTACGGGTCCGAGGCAGTAATACCAGCGGAGATAGGATTGCCGTCACCACGAATGCTCTCAATGAACCTGGTCAACAACGAAGAAGAGAGGAGGATCGACCTTGACCTCCTAGAAGAAAGGAGAGAGATGGCGGCAATAAACGAAGCAAAGTACAAAACAAAGCTGGAAAAATATTACAATTCCAAAGTCCGAGTCTGCACCTTCAATCCGGGAGAATACGTCCTCAGAGAAAACGAGGCCTCAAATGCTGAAAAACCCGGAAAGTTGGCTCCCAAGTGGGAGGGTCCATATGTCATAGACGCAGTACTCGGAAAATGGGCCTACAAGCTACGCACCATTAACAACAAGGAGGTTCCAAGAACTTGGAACGCTCAACAGCTGAGAAAATGTTATATGTAAGAAGGTTATGTAACCGCAATGGCCGATTCGCCAACACATTTATAGTAATACAAGAAGTGTTTGGCTATCTCTATCTCATGCAAATTTCTTTGTCACAACTGCATATATTACTTTGGGCATACACGAAAACATTAATGGCTCGACCATTAGGAAACGTTGTAGACCTCCAAGGCCTGTCACAAACAAGTGCACAGCCGGGTCAGATACACAACTAAAGCCTAACAAACGCCAAATAAATACTTCATGCCCACATAAACACGAAAGCATCGAACACAGGACAAACAAACATTGTAAGCACCCCCCAAGGCTGAGCACAACTGGGTCCACACAATAGCCTGTAATTCGATCACTTCGTACTCACGAACCAACCTGCGCACATAAACGACAGAATAAAACGTTGTAATAAACAACACAACATGTCAGCGCCATCATTCATTCGTGATACCTGAATCAAAGTAATTATACATGCACATATTATGACGTTAACAAAATTCGCAATAAAACGGCATATATTAACATATCAAACATCAAGCATACCAAATTGTTCAGAAGCACGACAGATAAGCAAAAATTAAAATTGTTCACAAACTTGTCAAATGATTACAAGGCCATCCAAGGCCATACGCGGCATGCAAACCGGAAGCCTTCATTCTGGATGACTGGAACCAGCACCTCCAGCCGCACGATCCTCATCTCCAAGAGCTTTTTTCAACAAGGCGACACCATCAGACCTTCGAGCCAACTTTTGAGCAGCCTTAACAACAGGAAACTCTAAAGACGAGAACTCTTGTCTTTTCGCGGTATAAGCAGCATTACAATCCTCTTTCCATAACTCGAAGTGATGCTCCTTCTCATTATTGAGAGCCGCAGCTCTGCCCTCATTATAACCATCCTTGCGCCCGCTACTATACCCAGCCTGCCCCAACTCAAACATATAGTTGGCAAGTTCGTGGGAGTTCACGATGCGATCAACAATCTACAAGAAACACACAAATAAGAGAAACAGTACACGAAAATCATACAATAAAACGAAGGAAATTACCAAAGGCACAACGCGTGAAAGAAGCCACTTGCAATCTGCAGAGACCTCTCCAAGAAGAAGTTCAGAAGCCCTAGACTCCGCAGCTTTCTCCTGAAGAAGACGTTCAGCAGCCTCATACTGTCTCGCAAGGTCTTCCAGTTTAGCAATGCGATCAACATACTCCTTTTCTTTTTTCTCAAACGCAACACGTGCCTGTTGAGCTTCCTCAGCAAGCTCTGTCTTCTCACCAGACAAACGCACAATAGCGTCACGTTGAGTTTTCAGCTCGACATTGGTACGCTCACACGCAGCTTCCCAATTTTTCTGCTTGTCAGCATTGACTTGCTTCTCTTGGGCGAGTTTCTCTTCTGCATCAGATACCCTCCATATCAACCCCTTCTTCTCAACATTAAATTTCTCTCTCTCTTCCGCGAATAGCCTCTTTTCATTTTCAAATTCAAGAGTGTCCTCCCCCATCAGTTTCCATTCACGGACAATCTCCTGAGAAGTAGACAAGAAGTTAACCCCGGCACGAACGTGATCATCCAACAGTTCTAACCGGCGGCGCCTCTTCTGAAATAACCTTTCAGCTGGGGGAGAGACAGAGAGAATAACTCATGACAGTTGTCCAGATCATTCATCCTGGAACCCTGGGTTAGATTCCAGCGGGGGGCATGAGGAAGATCATCACAAGCAGGATTCTGTGTATCAAAAGAATCAGCATGCACTTTTTCAAACTGCGGGCTGCGGACAACACCTGAAGTAGCCCCGCCGTCGCCACCCGGAGGGCGTTTAGTATAAATGGTCTGACGTGGAGCAGTCTGACTGGACTCCACTGTAACATCAACGCCCTTACCTCTACCATCGCCACCAGCAGCATCACCACCTCCTTCACCCACCTGCTCAGCATGAACATCGTCTTCTTTCCTTTTCTCACCAGAAGTATCACGAGGAGGAGTCAACCCAAACGTCCTCGAGGGAGGAGATTCTGGAGGAGTGATTTTCAAAAGGTCAATTTTGTGTGAAGTCTTGGCTGGCTTGGCACCTGCTCCAAAACGAGCATCACATTTAGGAAAAAAAAAAACGAAAAAGCAAGGAACCAGAAAAGACAAACGGGAAAACTGATAAAACGAGTACCAGAAGCTTCATAAATTTTCTCCAACAGATTCCCTTGTTTTTGAGTAAAAACACCCAGATCAACCTCTGATTCCGAAGGAGCAGGAGGAGTCTCCTTCTGAAGCTTAACCCTTTTCGACGCAAGCATAGCAGCGGCCTGCTCGTCAAGTTTCCGTTTTTTATCATCAAACATCTTCTTCTTCATTATCTCTGTTAAAGTAGCGCGGTCTTCAGGATCAGATTCTTGATGTTTTTCTCCGGCCCCTAAACCGGACAATGTATCAGAAACTACAATGTAATCTAGGACGGGAAGAGCAGAAGGTCGCTTACGAGGGGTCTCAGTGGCATGTTCCTCAGCCTCCTTTCCTTTTCCTTCTGGTTTTTCAGCTCTTGTTTTCCTCCTCGTTTCCAGCTGCTCAGCGGTCTCGACAGGAATCTCCACATCATCATCGATAGGTTCATTGACAGGCTCGCGTGCAACCCCATGTGTCGGACCTGCACGTGGGGAATGAGAAGTTAGGCCTTTACAGGATCCGTCAGAACCATCACTCGAAAGAACAACAACTTCATTCCGAGCAAGATTAACAGAATCATCATCATCCTCACTATCTTCACCTAAGACAGTGTTAGCATAGGAGGTAAAACTCTCGTTCGTGGGATGCAGGAAACGACCACGAATCTGATCCAACCAAGGTCGTTTCTCAACCTTTTGCATCGCCTCAACCATGGCACCACTGGCTCTAGGATCCAGAACATTCAACAAGGTGTAACCCACTGGAAAAAACACGAAGATAAAAAGTAATGAACAACACAAGGCAAAAATATATATGCAAAAGAGAGGCAAAAGGTTATGTAAAAACATACACTTGCCACCATAACCATAAACTGGGACCCCCAAAGGATGCTTAGGAATCCACTTCATACTCATACCGGCACCCACCAACGCCATCTCTTCAAGCTGAAGAATCGGAGTGGCTTTACGAGTCAACTTTTTATACCAGTCTTGTTCAGAAAAATCTGCACCCACATCAACCTTAGGGATACCTTCATCCACCGACCGGTAATGCATATCCATAGGGATAACACCCCGACGAATATAGAAAAACTTTTGCTTCCAGTCATGAAGACTCTTCAACGGAACAGAGCAAACAGGAGCAACACCGGTCCGGGCATTAAAAGAATAAAAACCGCTAGTGTACGTAACGGTATAAAAGACGTTGAACATCTCAAACGTTGGATCCAAGCGATTAGCCATGCAAACAAACTCAAAATGGGTAATACGGGGAAGCCCGATAGCATTAATTTGAGAAAGATGGAGCCCATAGTTTCTCAAAACGTTGGCAGTAAACTTGGTGATGGGAAGCCGGAAATTGCCTTCTCGGAAAAACGCAGCATACAAAGTCATATAACCAGGGGGTACATCCATAGCAGTCGAACCGGCGGTCGGATACTGAGCCCCCCATTCAGGCAAGAAACCCATCTCCCTCACAAGATTGTGGAACTCCTCTTTCTTCTAACCTATGACCGCCTGGTCAGGACCCGGAGGAGCTTTCCCTTTATTCCTCTTCTTCCTTGACGACGGATTTGCACCAAACATTGTGAGAAAACGAACAAAATGTAGATGAACTCAAGAAAAGAGGAATCAAGATAAAAGAAGAAGAGAGAAAACCGGAATTTAAAATTTGAAAAGTGAAGAAAATGGAAGAAACCACCATATATTTATACCCATCGCATTTAATGCGATGGGTAGTGGGCCGTCAGGGTCTGAAAAAGCAGTCAATAGGGGAGAGACACGTCAGAAGAGAGAGAAGGCGGCACCTCTTGTTTCGGGAGCAGGTGAGCAGACGCCTGACACCTCGCCGAAAGTAACTGACAGTGACTGAAAAGGCGCCTGTTCACCTTCGATAAGACATAGGGACACGCAACAGTCACTCCTTCCCAAGACAAACAAAACTTCCCCCTGAAGACAACAGTAAGCGCCATCGCGCCATGCGCCATGCGTCCATTTAGCTCAACTTTTACAAAGTAGTCAAAACCCATGCGCCATGCGTCCATTTGGCTCAACTTTTACAAGTAGTCAAGACCCATGCGCCATGCGTCCATCTGGCTCAACTTTTACAAAGTAGTCAAAACCCATGCGCCATGCGCCTTTCGTCCATCTGGCTCAACTTTTACAAAGTAGTCAAAACCCATGCGCCATGCGTCCATTTGGCTCAACTTTTACAAGTTGCCAAAACCCATGCGCCATGCGTCCATTTGGCTCAGCTTTTACAAGACTTCCATAAACCATGCGCCATGCGCCCATCAAGTGCAATATCTCAGGTCTCCCATAACAAGCGCGCGCCAGAAAAAACACTACCTTCATAAGTCCAGAATCCCTCCTAGACGATCAACTCAACTAGAAGGCACACTGGACTGGGGGGACTTGAAGAGGTATGGTCCCAATTCCCTGCCCACATGGCAAGGACCACACCACTTTTCCATCCTATGTGGCGCTGACATCAACGAGACCATCCAGAAGCTTCTGGAAAATATCAAGGTGGCACCAAAGATGCTCCATCCGACATAAAGGACAACACGTGTCACCAGTCATCAGGCGCCAGGTAGGCCTGCAACGGATCAAGGAGCAGTCCGACAACACCAGTACGATGTCTCCAAAATAGGCAAATGTAAGCGCGCCACGTGTACCACTACACTGACCACAGCAGAGGAGACCAAAGGGATATTCCCCTTGGTCGGGCAGCTGGCGCGCAACCACAGCTGGCACTGCTGCTCCTCCCTCTTTCACCCCCCGGCTATAAATAGGACCTTTCATCATCCAGGTTGAATTACCTTGCTCTCTATACTCTCACACTTAACACACACTGTTTATTCTCCCTCAGAACAGTACTTATTCTCACGCCGGAGCCTGGTTAAGAGGGAAACCCCCATATTCCCCTCTTAACGAGACTAACGGTGTTGCTGTTTTGCAGGACCCAAGTCATTTCCACGAGTGAGAAAGGAGATTGAACCCACAGAAGAAATAACCCCACAGATTAACCCTGGTGTTAACCTGTGTTACATCAATTCTAAATATTTGTTTTTCTCGGTTGATATTTATTTTACTTTAACTTGTTTGCTATCATCTTGCATCAAATGATATATTAACAAGAAACTAATATCGATATAACCAAACATGTAACCGAAGAAGACGATGGTTATGTTGTAAGGAATATACGAGTAGTTGTTAACTGTGGTGCAAAACTACTATCGAGCTGGGGGTCTCACTGGAAGCAGTCTCTCTATTCCTAACGGGTAGAGGTAAGGTTGTCTACATCTTACTCTCCTCAAACCCTACCATAGCTTTGCTATTGGTGGGATTTACTGAGTATGATGATGATGATTGTTAACTCTGGTCAATGGTGTTTTAAGAGGGTGTTTGGGATTATGATTTGAAGTGATTATTTGATTATTGTGTTTGTAAAATTAAATATTCTAAAAAAGTGTTTGGATGAAAAAGTGATTATCTGCCTCCAAAACGCAGTTTTGGAGAAGCATGTACCTACATGCTTTTTCAAAAAGCAGTTTTGAAAACGCAAAATCTATTTGGAAAACGCATAATCTATTTTGAAAACGCAATACCAAACACCCCCTAAATATGATTATGAATAATTATTAATCTAATAACCTCTTCATTGAAAACCACATCGCCATGACCATTTTAACTTTTCATTTTCATGCATTTTCTAACTTTTTTTAAGATATAAGTTTTAAAATTAGGGTTTTGATTATGAACAAATCGTAATTACTTAGAGTTCCTCAAATCTATACTTCGTTTGTCAAGTTTACTGTGGTTAGGGTTTTGTATTAAAGATGTGTATAGATGTAGACTAGGGTTTTATATATGATGTTTAAATATGTGTTCACGAACAAAGTTTGGACTAAAGTTTGTTATGATGATTACGATTGTTAGTCGTGGTTAAATTATGCATCAAATGATGATAGATTGCAGAGTTATCATGTTTGAAAATATGTCAATAACAATAACTAAGAGCCAATGATCCCTGGATCATGTGTTAAAGAGGCTAGTAAGCTTCTTAGAAGATCCAAGTTTGAACCCCAGTTGGCACAAAAAAAGGTGAGATCAGGGGGTTTACATTGCCACTCGTTGTACGGTTTTCTTTTGGGGATGGGCCGTACGTTTGACATCTGATCCTAACGATATTCACTGTTGTTTCGGGTGGATGAAGGCCTGGAATAATACAACCCTAAATGGATGTACTCCAGTTTCGAACTCAGGTCTCCTTGTTGGCAACTGAATGTTGATGAGAATGCCCAATAAGTTGATCTACTACCATTCAAAATAATAATAATAGCTAAGAAATTACGAATTCTAATAATCATAACAATAGTTTAGTTATAATAGTAACTATTTATATAATTTATAATTATTCTGATAATCGAGATTTTTTTTTCATAGTTATGATTTATTTTTGTTTATAATTACGACAAAATGCACTTTACATCAATATCGCAGGTAAGCGAGCAACAAGCTGCGCCGAGAGGGCTACATAGATTATGTTTTTATGTGTAAATCACACAAGAGGTTCTAAGATCTAAAATAACATTGCCGCTAAATGATCCACCGAGAGGGCTACATAGATCATCACAACAGTGAACGAGATGGACCACCTCATTTTGTTTCTTCCCGCTTGGATCAAACTACCAAACATAATGAAGAAACTCGTTTGAATAGGTTTAAGGCGGAGTCTTTAAGTTTGAATAACCATTCAACGCTCAAGTCAGTAAAGTTGATAAATAGGCTAAAATCTTTGTTGATCTATATGTGTCGGGCTTAAAGTTACCGATGGATCTCTTAAATAACAAAACACTATCATCTAAACATATAAAAAAACGAAATTTCAATTTAGATATCCCAATTTAACGTCCGTATAAATAAAAAAATTTAAATTGCAAGATATAACGAATAATTTAAATACAAATCATCTTAGCCGTTGATCTCACAAAAAAATCACAAAAAAGCCCAAGATCGTATTCCCCTACTAAAATATCTTCCATGCCTTTTCTCCAATTAAAATTTCATATTTCCAATCCTACCCCTACGCAACCAATTCCTCTATATAACCGCCCATGATCTCAAAACAAAAAACCACCAATCTAGAGAGAGAAACAAATTAGGGTTTCCTCTCTCCTCAATTTGGGGGTTTTCATTCTCTAGGGTTTCCGATTCAGAAAAAAAATGGAGGTTGACGGCGGCAGGAAATCCGGCACCGTGAAATGGTTCAACGACACCAAAGGCTTCGGTTTCATCACTCCTGAAGACGGCGGCGAAGAGCTTTTCGTTCACCAGTCGTCGATCAGGACCGACGGTTTCCGCAGCCTCGGCGACGGCGAGGCGGTGGAGTATCTGATTGAGCAAGGCTCCGACGGCCGTACTAAGGCCGCAGACGTTACCGGTCCGAATGAAGGTCCGGTTCAAGGAAGTACACGTGGCGGCGGTGGCGGCGGTGGTGATCGTTACGGAGGTGGTGGAGATCGTTACGGTGGAGGCGGTGGTGATCGCTACGGCGGAGGTGGCGGTTATAACGGTGGTAGCCGTGGAGGACGTGGCGGCGGTGGAAATGGTTGTTATAAGTGTGGTGAGAACGGGCATATGGCTAGGGATTGTACTGAGAACGGTGGAGGAGGTGGTGGTGGTAGGTACGGCGGCGGAGGCGGCCGTGGCGGTGGTTACGGTGGGAGCCGTGGTGGCGGCGGCGGTGGTTGCTATAACTGTGGTGAAGAAGGGCATTTCTCTAGAGAGTGCCCTAACAATAGCAACCGTTAGATCTGGTTTATGTTGATGGTTGATGATTAAGGGTAAATGTGTCTTTTCACATTTGCTTTTAGCTTTTTTTTTATTTTGGTTTCTTTGTTGATGAAAGAAGACTATGGTTGGTTTTATTATGAGGTTTTTGTTGTTGGGTTTTTGATGCTTTAGTTATGAATTATGAATGATATGATGTTAATTTAGGTTTTATGGATTATGAGTTATGAGTTGTGATCTTTTAATCCAAGTTGAAGTTATTTCTAGTAGACAAATTTATGGTTTTTGTATGCAACTGTTAACTATATGGACTGTATGAGAATCCATGAACAATTAACGAAATATGAAATTAAATGGTACTATAAAGAATAAAGATAAAGATCTTTCTGATTGTTTGGTTATTGAATTGTCATATGTCATGTAGTCAAATGTGGGGACTCTTTTGTGCAGTTTGCACAAATGGCTGATAAATGCTTTATGATGGGGTTTGTTTCTTTTTACTGTTGTCTGCACAAACTGTAACAAAAGGGTCTTTTGGGGTTCGAGGTTTGGGTCCATCCAATTTTTTTCAATTGTCTACTTGTGCACATAGAGCTTTTGCTAAAATTGTTGCAAGCGCTCTCTTTGCAAAATAGTGTTTCTATCGATCTGTATGGGGTCAAGGAACTGTTTTTGGGTTCATTCTTGGTTAGGCGCCAGTAGCGAACGGGGTCGAAAACGTATATACCTAAAAATTTCTATAGAACCGGAGGTGAAAACGTATATATCCAAAAATTTATATACAAAAGCTAGATACATAAACTACTGAGCGAAAAGTTCGTCCCCCCTCCCCCTGCGGGCCCTTTCTAACCTTAGCTCCTGTTAAGCACACTATAGGGTTGTTTGTTTACCTATTAATGAGGCTCTTGATGGTTCAGACCTTCTACTGGTTAAACACTTAATGGTTTAGACTATTTGTTTCACGAGCAGATGTCTGAATGGTTCAGACATTTGCCTCTGAATTGTTAAGATTTATACTGAGTCTGAATGGTTAAGACCTCTAATCTGAACTGGTCAGATATTTGTCTTTAAACGGTTAAGCATTATACAGTCTCTTATTGGTTTAGACCTCTTACTGGTTCAGCATTTAATGGTTTAGACCTCTAACTGATTCAGCACTTAACCATTCAGATGTTGCCAAACAGCCCGTAACACTGTGCACTAACGGAATAAAGGAAATGGAAAGAAAGTAAATATTTTGTGTTTCAAAGTTGCGTTTAAGAAAAGAAAATCAAACATGTTGTGTTCCCGAGTTTCACTTAAGGAAGGAAATGTATGGAAAATTAGATTGAATGAATTCTTTAATTTGGGAACAAACTGTAAGGTACAGTGTAAGGAAGCGGAAGAAAATCACATTTTTTAGGATATTTTAAGCCACATTTTTTAGGGATTTTATAGGCCAAGGCGGACGCTTTTTGTGTCACGAGTGTTTTTATGCATTAAAATTTTGTACATTATTTTTTGACTTGTAGACTTACGTAAGCTAAAAGCTTATGTAATACACAAAAAAGTTACATAATCACCTCTGTTCATTCATTTAGTTGGAAAGTTTTGGGTGTTGAACCGTTGATTCCATTTAATTGGATTTATTCGTGAGAATATATTGAGTTGATTTTTTACAATTAAACATTAATAGTAAAGTTCCTACCTCATTATTTGAATTATGATGGGAGAAGATAACATTGGCATCTTGTTTGAATGGAGGAGGTTTGATTTTGCTAGAAAGGTACTAAATTCTACTCTTGATGGGTGGAGCATCTTATTAAAGTTGTTTACATTAAAATGGTTTAGATTTTTGATGAGCATCTATGCTAATATGTTTGTTTTTGTTACTGTAATTGTGAAAGATGGGAAGAATAGAACGGAACAATGGAAAAGGTGTTTATTATTATTTTTTTGACCATTTGTTTATTGTGTATATATTTAGATCTATCAATACCTTGAATATTATACGAGGCAACTCGGTTTGGCTTGAAATTTAAACGAGCTCATTTTGGGTGATGTTAATTAACGAACACAAAAGCAAATTGACTAACACAGAAGCAGCACACATAAAACAAGCATAAGCAATTTGCCATTGAATCTGAGCAAGCACCCTAATGTGATTGATCTTCATGTACACTAGTCTTGGTGCATGTTCTCATTTATATTTATGTTCATAGTCCTGCTCATATGATCATTACCAGTGGGCGGAACTAACCCAAAAAATTAGGGGTATCCTAATTTTTTTTAGGATCAGGGGTATCCTTTATATAACAGAAACGGAGTTGAGTGGTATTTTTACACTACGGAAATGGAGTTAAGGGGTATTTTTACACTACGGAGACGGGGTTGAGGGGTAGCCCGTGCTACCCATATGTCCGCCACTGTAATTCATTACTGCATTCATTGTTTGGTTCATAATTGGGATCTTAAGTATCACTAATCTTAAGCATATAAAACATATAGAGTATACAGTAACATCAACTAGGGCTGAGTGGATTTTGTGTTTACCTGAAATTGGGACTGAATAAAAACCGAAACCTACCTGTTATGTTGTTACTTGGTTGGTCCTCTCGGTTCATAACTGTTGGAATAGTTGGTTATCCGTGAGAGAGAGAAAGTTCGTGAACACTCGCCCGAAGGCACGACAATGTGATAAGGTAAAACCCGCTCAGTTCAAGGATTGAACTAACGATCTTCGCCTGCTCGCCTAGTCTCCCATCATCAACATGTGCTGCAGAAAATAATGGGGAGAACAAGAATTGAATTTGGGTCCCTTAAAACACCAAGTCTCTCCCTTACCACTCCACCACCACCTCATTGGCAGAGAAAGTTCTATCTATGAAAGGGATGAAGAAAGAATATAATTAATTAGAGTTTCTCCAACAACACTAAACCTTACAAACCTCCGTAAACCTTTACTCATGCCACGTCAGATTTTGCTTCTACAACACGGAACCTTACAAACCTCCATAAACCTTTATCTCAACATGCCACATCAGATTTCACATCTCTACTAAAAACCCCAACCTTTTCCAAAACAACAAACCTATAAAAATCTCCACCTTACCATCCATATTATATCCTACTTTTACATTTAGTTAATATAAACCAAATTACTTTAATAATATTTATTTTATATTGTGTATATATTTAAATTTATATAATAGAATGTTATTTAAAATTAAATTAGAAAAAGAAAATCAGAATAAACATTAAATTAAGAACATACGTATAATAAAACTAAAAATGTAGATGAAATATTTAAAAAAACGTACATAAAACTAAAAATAAAAAGCATACATAACCTAAAATTGTTTTTTAATAGATTATGGGTGCTTGAGTAAATTGTGTTGAAGCGTATGATAAACTTCAGTGTCACATGAGTCCTTCAACCTTTGTAAGCGTTTTGTAAAATCGTGCGTAGGTCCATGGTTTGGTGGCTCTACTTCTTCATTCTCATCATCCGACCACTTACTTATTGCGTGTCCATCTTCTACGATCAAGTTGTGCAATATAATGCATGCATACATTATATCGGATATAATTTTTGTGCTCTAAATCCTCGTTTCCCTTTGTATAATGTGCCATTGAGCATGGAGGACACCAAAAGCCTTCTCGATTTCCTTTTTTGCCGACTCATATCGTTTTTTATTATAATTTCATCTTCTGGGTTTGTGGATACGAGAAGCTTTTTACAATCGTTGACCATTCCGGATAGATACCAACTGCAAGGTAGTATCCTTGGTGGTATTCAGTCTCGTTCACTATAAAGTTGCATGGCGGTGCAAAACCGTTTGACATGTGATTAAATATTATTGGTGACTGATTTATGACGTTGATGTTATTGTTCGATTTGACATCTCCAAAATAAGCATGCCAAATCCAAAGAGTCATGTGATGCAACTGCCTTGAGCCTTATGGTGGACATCCATGGTCACCTCCACTATATTTTCCTTTCCATGCAACAATGTAGTATTTTCATACCTAGTGCATTCAATCAATACTATCGAGCATTCCATGAAAGTCATATCTGCTTGAGTGAGTCTCCAATAGCTAATGGATATCGCTTTCGTTAGGCTTTCTAAGATATTCTTTCGAATATTAACATGCCTGTGAAAATATCGTAGACACTGGTTTGCCGAATTTCACCAATCTGTATGTATTCATTGCCATGTCGTATGCCAATTGACGTATGATAGATGTGCATTTTTAAATCGGAGAAAGATCCTACCTTCCGAACGCATCTGCTCGTTGTGTAAAAGATGTATAATTGGCGAACCAATAACCCTTTGGGGCCATACCCTTTCATGACACGCCTAAAGTTCCCACCACTAATTAAACCACAAGAAGGCAAATTGCAATTTACTCAAAAACTATATATTAGAATAGGACAACCCAAATTCAAACCAGGATGAGTACTTGTTTTGCATCAACAAGACGCTTGCATTAAACTTGGTAAAAATGATCAAGTTAAAATAGTGTTGCCTTCGAAAAAGAAAGTGCAAGAGTGTAATTTCACGTAGATATATTTTTTGAGTAAAGTACAATTTCAATCCCTGTGGTTTACACCCGTTAGCACATACAGACCCTATTTGAAAAAAAAAACGACCATTCGAGTCCCTGTGGTTGCTATAGTTGGAATCAATAATGTCTTTCTTGTAACTAGACGTTAGTTGACCGTCAAAATAGATAACTTTGACAGGGGCAAACTTGTAATTTCACCTAAACTAACCCCAATGTCAACCATATCAATCCTCTATCTTCTTTATAAGCATCACTCCACTCCCTTCAACCCCCAAAACCTCACCGGCTCTCAACGTAGTTCTCCGATCAACCCCAAAAACTCCGATCAACGACAACATGATGTAACACCCCAAAAATATGCAATTTATATGTTTTACCTTAAATGTTTAAATATGTAATATCAACTAAGTTAAAAGAATGTGATGCTAGTTTAGAAAGAATGGAAGTTAGTATGTTAATAAAAAAACAACTAGAATTAGAGGGGCTGAATTTGAAAAAAAAATGAATGAAAATTATTAATTAACAAATAAAACACAAAACACATTGTGTGTGTGTTCTCTGGAATCGACCAGAAGAAGGAGCCAAGGGGGAAACCCTAGTTTCTACAAATTAACAAGATTGGAAGAGAAATCAAAGCCAAACCATATGCATGAACCCAATTCTCTAACGATCTAAGCTTGTTCAACGATTGGTAAGTCGAAATTTCTGTTTTGATGATTTGTAGAAAGTGGGTTTCAACCCAATCTTGTAGTAATGTGAATAATTGTGTAGTTGTGAGTTCGGATTTCACAATAGAACAAGAAATTTGTTTGATTTTAGTCAATCGAATGATTTGAAGCACAAACCCACTTGAATTAGGAAGATAATGAAGAACATGAATGAAATTATGTGCAAAATTATTGTAATGGTTAGTATGAGAATTGTTATTGATGAATTAGTGATAGTTAAAAACTGATTTGAAATGATTGTTGTGGGAAATTTTGGTTGATCTTGATAATCTAATAATGAACTAGTAGAACTATGCTTTGAACACTTGTACCTTATGCTTCATTGATGTTATGCACACCAAGTGTTTGATTAAATGCCTTAATAAAGATGTTAGCTTTGTTAGTTATAAACTTTATGTGAATTGAATGTGTTTATGAAGTAAGTGTAGATTGTATAATGTCTTATCAATTGGTGTGTGTAAACGGGTATAAGACCTAAATTGAAGTATGAATGGTTATGTACAGGTGTTAAGGAAGAAAGTTCAAGTCAAGCGAAGCAACAAGGGAATCAAGATCGAGGTACGCTACTTGTACAATTCATGATTTTATTATATTGTTGTTTTACCATATGATGTGTTAAATTGAATCGATCATGAAAAAGTACTTGTGTAGAAGTCATTAAATGGGTCGAATATGTTGGTTTAGAATGCAAGAGAATGAATTCGTGTGTGTGGACCCTTTTATGAACGGGTCAAAAGAATAGAATGTAAGAATGAAAGGAATGGTATGAAGTTCCATTTGGAACATACTTATGTGCAAGAATGATGATATTAAGGTATTTAGTAATTTGCAAGTTCGCGGATGTCATAATGGCTATAAATCCGTGAGTTGAAATCTTGAGTTAAAAGAAAGAATTTTAGTTCTAATGAAGTTTACTTTGTTGTGGCGATGTAGGTAAATCTCAAGTTTAGCTATCAAGCTTCGTCCGGTTCGAACACGCTTCATGGCCTGTCTCATGTTCCGCTACTTTTGTAAAGAAGACATTGTCTAATACTTTTGTCACTTTTGTCTATATCTAGTAGCTAAACCTAGTTCTTATTATGCTTGTCTTTTGAAAACCTTAGTAGGATGCATGTATTTTAAACTTAATGGTTTTCGTATACGTGTTAAGGTTTGTTTGATGGTGTATATTATGACTTTTGAAATGCGTCGTGTTAAAAATGAATTTTGAATGTGAAAAAAACAGGGGACCGCTCGTAGTACGAACGGGTCATGCCAAAATTTCGTTAGATAAAGTATGTCAATATTTAAATAATTTAAAAGGAAAAACTTTGGGCATTACACATGATGACATATGTTGTGATTATGCGATCTGAACAAGTAACATGCACGACATTTCCTTAATTTCACTTAACAACAAACTATGCACTAAATACAGTTAAATGACGTTCATCTGTGAAATTGCAGCTGGATTAAGGGTCTAATCTTCTAACGGACATACAAGGATCCAAATCCGTATGGTTGTTAGGGGTGTTGGGAGTACTAGTGTTGAGGTGGTGGTTAACAGGGGTCGTGTGAGAATCAGAATCAACATTGTGCGGCATTGACGTGTTGGTGTTGTTTAGGCTGATTAAAACCTCCTATTTATGATACATATTTAGAAACTAACTTTAACTATGATAATGGGGGTTTAAGTTGTTAATGATCATGGTCAACCCATTTTGCAATCATGTACTTAATATGTAACTTTTGAATGTTTTTAAACGAGTAACTGAATGTTTCTACTGTTATTGCTTCTTGTTTGATATTGTTATTGATGTAGGCATGCTAGTTTAGGTACTGTTATTGCTGGTTCATGTTGGTAGAATGGCTTTGATGTGGGCATGCTATTGGTTCTTGGTCGATACTTGCAATCTTGGTAGTATGACTTTGATGCTGGTTTATTGTAGTATTCAGTTATAATGTAGGTGTTGATGGTAGACGACAATTATGCATAATATGATTTAGTTATAATGTAGGTGTTGTAGGTGTTGATGGTACATGACACTATGCAGATATGAGTAAATGGACATATGGCAACATGCATATTCAGTTTTGGATGTGATAATCAAGCCTTTAGTTTGACCATGGATCACAGACTTTGGTTTGCACAATAGGATATAGTTGTAACTAGAACATGGTTTATTGTAGCATTCAGTTATAATGTAGGTATTGATGGTACATGACAATTATGCACAATAGGATTTAGTTATAATGTGGGTATTGTAGGTGTTGATGATACATAACAATTAAGCACAATAGGTTCTTGGTTGATACTTGCAATCTTGGTAGTATGACATTTGTTTTGGTCAAAAATTACCAAAGCAATTAAGTGATCAAATTAGTTAAGTGAGGTAGTGTGCTAAAAACGTGTGTTGAAAATATGCTAGTTAAGTTGTTTACAAAAAACAGGTTCAGGATATAGCTCAGGATATTGAGCTATATCTATGATCAAACAATGAGCAAAAATGTAAAGGGTGACACGAGATATACGAGGAAAGCCCTTGATCAATCTAGATCGCCAGCATAAAACCTCGGGAGCTGACGATCGCAGCTGCCTTGTTCTTCTTATTGCTTCAAATATCAGGATACAGTGCAGGATATGATGTGGATCAACTAAGTGTTACAATGCAATTCGAGTACAAGTGTTAGTGCGTTGTGAGTGTTTGCAAGTAGAGAGAAAAAGTGTGCGAAAGATTGTGTCCCTAATCTGATCCGATCAATCCCCTTTTATAGTAAAAAGAAAGCAACTAACTATCCTACTATTCCGGGATCCAGCGAATATTCCATAAGTGGACGTTGTAGTCCACGTCTTTCGGCTCCAACGTTCGTAATACAACTGATTTGCCCGAGTCTTGAGGAGAAGAAGTCCACCTGACCGTTAGAGACTGGCCTCAACAATCTGCACGTGAGTTAATTATTAACTACCAGGATATCGTATCAGGATGTTACCAATATCCTAATCCAGCATCCTGGCCACAATAAAACAAACAAAGTCAGAATATCAATCAGGATATATGAGCGGAAAATCACCCATAGCAATTGTCCCCAAAATATATCTGTTGGTATACCAATTCCAACGGATATATTTTAAATCTTATCCCTCGAATCGAGGTTATTTAATTGAAACGACGGTCAAGATAGCACTATGTAACTTCCAACGCGGTTTTCACTCGATGGATATCTATTACGCCCCTATATCTTCTCTCTTTTTGTTTGAAAACCAAATATCATCAACAGAGTCTCCAGGTAATTACTCATTCCTTCCTTATTTCATGTTAATTTCTTTATTCTACTTCCAATGGCCACTAGATCCTACTCTCAAACCGGTGAATCGTCGGAGACCTTTGTCCAGCAAAACCTTCTTAAAAACCCCGAGAAGGAGATCTATGCCTTTGATAACGCAGACATTGCAGCGTTGAGAGCCTCCGGCGCTTTCCCCGATGGCACATTTATTAGGCCATTTGATCGATCAATTCGATCGGATGTTTCTTCCGCCGATTGGGTCTGTTTTCCGGCATACCCTTTCTCGATGGGTCTTCGGTACCCATTTCCTGAATTCATGGTGCAGTTTTTCCGAACTACTGGTATTTCCTTTGCCAAACAATGCCCATGGTTTGGAGAGTACTGATCGTACTCAACCAAATCAAAAATCTTCATTGTCCTGAGCTCCGCATCGAGGATATCCCGATTGCTTACCGCCTCCGATCACACGGTTCCAGTAAGTTCTTACTTTTTTCAACTTCCAGTAAACCCCTCATTCTTAAAGCCACCAAGAACGAGGATGGATGGCAACGTAAATTCTTCTTCATCAAACGAGATTCCATCTATGAGGGTGCTAGCCTTCCGGTGGAGTGGTCAACCACCGGTAGGGTTTAGGGTTTTAAGAATATCCCCAGATTTTTCCAGACCTTTATCCTGTGCTAATATTTTCTTACTTGGCCTTTATGCAGTGAAATTTAAAGAAGTAGCCCCTCCTACTGCAGAATCCGAAAAAAGGATCAAAGCAATTTACCAGTTACCGGAAGGTGACAGGAGTTTTTCCACACACCTCCCAAGTTCCAGTCAATATTCATCATCTGATATGTCTGGTAAGAGTCATTTGGTAAATAATTGATTAGCGTAATATAATGAAAGAGTAATAAGGATTTAGAACTTCCCCTTTATGTAGCACCAGCCAAGATCCCAGAAGTTTTCAACCTTGAGGAGCTGGACAGTTACTCCGATCACGTCCAGGTCAATAAGGAGCCCAGTCCCAAGGCTACGGCCTCATCCAAACCTAGCAGCTCCAAAGCCATCATCATTCCCAAGCCTTCGCCGGCTACTAAGCCCCAGAGTTCAAGTTCTTGCAAAAGGAAAGAGGCTGATTCACCTACCATCTCCGATATGTTCCCCTATGAGAATCATGGGTTTATTGAGGCGAGCGGGTTCATGACTTCCTTTCTTAACCAGGTATAAATTCCTATTCCATATCCTGCACATATATGTCAAACCAATATCCTGGTTACCATAATACCTGTTGTTTTGGTCAAAAATTACCGAAGCAATTAAGTGATCAAATTAGTTAAGTGAGGTAGTGTGCTAAAGAGTGTATGGAAAATATGCTGGTTATGTTGTTTGTGAAAACAGTCTTCAGGATATAGCTCAGGATATTGAGCTATATCGATGATCAAACTACGAGCAAAAAGTAAATGAAATGACACGAGATGTACGAGGAAAGCCCTTGATCAATCTAGATCGTCGGCATAAAACCTCGGGAGCTGACAATCGCAGCTGCCTAGTTCTTCTTGTTGCTTCAAACGTCAGGATACAGTGCAGGATATTGACCAGATCGCTAAGTGTTACAATGCTTTTGTGTGAAAGTAAAAATTGCGAGAGAACAAGTGTGAGAGTATAGTGAGTGTAGCTGTGATGTCCTATTCGATCTGGTATACCCACCTATTTATAGTAACGAAATACAAACAAAAATCCCTACAAATATGGGATGCTCCGCATATTCCATTGTGAACGTTGTAGACCAAGTAATGCGGCTTCAACGTCTTCATTTGAACGACTTGGACCGAGTCTCTCGGAGAAAGGGTCTTCGTGAACGTTGCTCCATCTGGACGCGTACTCCTGCACACAACCCGTTAGTAATCCTGAAGATACCATTCAGGATGTTACCAATATCCTGAATGAGCATCCCGGATATGAGCAGATATCATACAATCAAGATACAACTCAAGATATTTCCCAGGATATGGGCTCAGAATTTTACCCATAACAATTGTCCCCAAAAAATGTTATCGTTTAGTATCCTGGCACTAACGGTTATATTTTTTCCGAAGATCGAGGCAATTTAAGAGACTAGACTCATGATGTGACCGTTTGTAACTGCTCAACCTATATTTGCTCATCACCACCCTATAACTTCTCATTCTTATCCCATTTATTCTTGACCGAAGTAAAAAAGGTAAAATCCTCTCTCCCTTTTCCATCTTCTTCTTCTCTCTTACTGTTCAGCATTCCGGCGAAAATATGACGAGGCAAACTAGATCAAGTTCCGGCGACTCCGCCCCCACATTCATACAACAGAATCTTCTCCAGGATCCGGAGAAAGAAATATGTACCTTTGACAGCGCCCATTTGTCGGCCCTCAAATCCTCCGGTATCTTCCCGGAAGGAACTGTATTCCGACCGTTTGACCGGGAAATCCGGTCGGACATGGTTTCCGACGAATGGTTGTGCTTCAGTGCCTTTCCTTTCACCTTAGGGTTACGGTTCCCTTTTCTAGATTTCATCACTGAATTTTTCAACATCACAAAAATCTCTTTTAGCCAAACTATGCCGATGCTTTGGCGTATATAGCTGATTTTAGGAAGCTTGCACCTCCCCTTGCTGATTTACAGAAAAGGATTGACGCCATCAGACTCCTTCCAGAGGCTGAAAGAAGTTTTAATCCGTCTCCGCCATCTCCAAGCCGTCTTTCCAGTGCAAACATGTCTGGTAAGGATCCTGCACATTATCCTGCATACATGTTTTTATTTGGCATATTTTGGAAGAAATTCAACTCCCTGTATGCAGACTCCAGCAAAGTCCCAATCTTCCTCGATCTTGATGAGCTTGACAGTTACCCTACTCTAATCATGGTCAAGAAAGAGACCCCTGCTGCCACCAGTTCCAAGCCGCTCCCAGCTCCCAAAGCTAATCCAAGGACTCGTGCTTCCACCTCAAAGAAGAGGAAGAACTCTGAAGTTAGTGCTCCAGGCCCTGAAGGATTTTCTTATGATGAGCTCAGCTTCACTGATTCCTTAGAACCGATGACATCCTTCCTTAACAAGGTAATATCCTGACCCTATATCCTGCATATATATTCTGATAGAATATCCTGACAGGATATCCATGTTAGCGAGTATTGATCTATACCTGAATTGTTTACTTACAGGGCCTCTAGCATCTGCTCCACCTTTACAACGACGCCTGTGGTACTGCTGCACTCTATGATGCCAGGATTAAACAGCTCGAATCTACTGTTGCCGATCAAGGTGCCATTGCTGAAGCGAAGACTCGGCATTATGAGGACAAGCTGAAGAAAGTGACCCAGGATGCTGAAATCAAGTTGGCCACTGTCCAAATGGAACATGAACAGGCCATGGTCGCTTTCCGGGTGTCACACCCCGAATTTCCACGTGTCACCGGTGGGCCCGGTGGGGAGTATCGTGACGTCATGGTTGGCAACATAATAGTCAAACAACACAATATATATGAATGCACAGCGGAAGCAAAGGATATTTATTATTACATTCCGAATATGAAGTAATATTCAATATTACAACGAAAGTAAAGGATCCACAGGCGGATCTTAAAACATATCATTTGTTCAACAGACCTTAGGCGCCTAGAATTTTGCAAGATTCCTTATTAGCGCCCTGAGCTTCCAGCCAATTACGTTCAGTACCTGTCACTTAACCTTTTTGGAAAATACGTCAGTTTTCACTGGTAAATACACTCAACCGACTCATTTGAAAAGAGTTTAAGAAAATTGATTTAGATGCACCAGGCACAAAACCTTTTGACACTTTGATTAAAATGCACAGAGGCAAAATTAATCTTTTTATACTTGGAACAATTATAGTTATAACCTTGTATACAGATTTACATGTTCGTTGTACGTTCAGGGCCCGATGTAGAAACCGAGTCAAGATTAACAGACACGCCACAAGTATAGGCCCACAAGAGAGTGAGATACCGTTTCCCTTATGCAACTGTCAGGTGTACGCCTACACCCCGTGCATAAGACGTGGCCATTTTATAACACAATGATGTCAAGGATATCCGGGACATGGTCATTAACCCCTAAGGCTTTTATTTCAAACAATACAGATTAAACCGGGTTACCTCAATAATTTAACCTTCATTAAGATTAAATATTCAATACCCGACCAAGCGGTATCATTATACCGTATTCCAAGCCCGTATAGGGAAAATAAGTTAAGAGTATTTACCTGAGCTAAATATAAATTCAATCCCAGCCGTATATCAATTCAGCAAGTACAGATAGCTTTTACTGGGCTCCTAATCTGGAACGAAGGTTTTTAATAACCTATTAGAATCCTAACGGGTCTTTAATTAAGCTTAAGCTTAGACCGGCTAGTTTTCAGTATACGGTTCGTACGCACGATTAAGCGTAAAAAAAAAAAATGTGATTTAGACCCGACAAGTTTGAAGACTTGTTTAATATGGGTTTATTATTCACATTCTGGATTTTGAGATAAAACCGATAAGGTTTGACCCGTTTCGGCTAATTTATGTAAACTTGTTACATAAACCAAACCGAACGCGAAATAAGCGTAACGGGTATCCGTAAGAGCTATATACAGGTTTCCTAAGTTAATGTGCTTCAAATATGTTGTGACATCAGTAGGATGTCTTTCGTTATGCCCCGAACTAATTTAAACACAAACTATGCCCCGTAGGGGTAGTTTGGTCATTTTAAAGTTTGTAAAAGAGTTTAATTGTTTAACTGAGATACAGGTCTGATGTAAACAGCAAACATACTCAATTTGATGAGTTATAACAGTAGACTAAAGCATATATGTGAGATTTATCATCTTTAACCAAATTATGCCCCGTAGGGGTATTTTGGTAATTTCACATAAGCCGAAAAGCTCAAAAACGAAGTCTGAGTTAATCAACCTTTGCTTACTGTTAAAATATCATAATTTGCCTCATATATCAGTAGGTATCAACCCGGGTATGTCTAATATGATTTCAAGACATACTATGCGTTAAAAACGCTAATTATGGCGATTAAAGGCCATTTCCGGGTTCGATACTTAAATCTGATATTTTTATATTTCCAGAAGGCTTAAAATATTTTATTTAACATATGTGATCAGTAGCAAAAGGTTTGGAGTCTTTTAGATAAGTAAAACTCATTTTATGGCCCGTAAGGGCAAAACCGACCATTACCGGATTAAGCCTACGACTACTAGTTATGCTCAGCCTAAAATTAATTAAAAATCTTTAAAAATCCCAAAATAATATATTACATCAGTGGGTAAAATATTTGATATCAAAAAGTATGTTTAACTAGGCTATACGCTAATTACGCCATTTTGTTAACATAAAGCTTTAATTTAGCGACAATGAGCATAACTCTTAATCTACAAGTCAAACTGAAGTCAAACTTTGCATACAAGTTTATATATCAGTAACTAAGGTTTCTACACTTTTACATTTTCATAAATCATGTTTTAAGATAATAAGGGCATAATGGTCAACATATGAGCGATTAACGGAAACTTGCATATTAGTTGGATAATCAACGAAACAAGTACAGAGACTTATACTATCATGCAACCCTACTCTAATGAAGCACTAAGGCATTTCCGAATCAAAAATAAACGGGTCAGAAGCGAAGTCAAAGCAAAAGTCAAGGTTTTGCGCCTTTCGGTTCCGAACCGGGTTTAAACAGAAATTTGTCGAGTCGGGCAAGCGTAGACAAGTTTTCATACTTATTACCATGTTATATTAAGGTTAAAACAGGTTACACACCTTTCGGATCATTAGTTGTGCATTAAATCGCATTTTGGATTTCTGTTGACTTTTTCGGTCAACGTTTGACCCGACAAACGACCTAGTTAGGTCTGGAATTGGTACTTGCCCTTATAAGGGTTTAATACTCATATAATTACCTATCTAATGGTACTTTTAATTCGTGATACGACTGAGCTATCGACACTTAATCACGAAGTCAACCGTTAAGCACGATATATTGACTTTTAAGCTATTTATAAAGCTAGAATTAACTTAGAAGGGTTAAGCAACTTACTAGATAATTAATGGATGATTAGGAAGGCCTTGAATCAGATTGTAAGCTCCTCCAATGCTCAGATGGCACTTGAATGATGTGTGTAGCAATTGTTGCAACTATGGTCCCTTATATACTGCTCATGGACACCACAAAAGCTTGACAACCAAGTCTAGGACATCCCACAATCGATTAACATCTGTAACTAGTGTTTAGGGATGTCTAGGGGCCATGCACATGCAAGAGAAACCGGCTAAATGGGTCACAAATGCGCACAACAGCCAACAGCAGGTAATCTGGTCGCTGGGCAACCCTCGCGTAGCGCGAGGGTCCGTCGCGCTACGCGACGCCTCTGCAGATTAGTCTTGTGATTTGGTTTGTTGGTGTTTCGAAAGGGCAAGTGGTATAAACGAATGGTGGGCATTATTTTCTCATTTAGGGGCCTCCAATATGGGTCTTTTACTGTTGGATACCCTACCATTTGTGTTTGTTTGCTTTGCATTAAAAAACAAGACCCGAAAACAAAGGGTTTCCGTTCCTTTTCATCGTAGGAGTCCTACCATTAAATTTTAAATCATTCCATGTAATAATTCCCTGAACTTGAATATGTACAAGGTGTTTTTAACATAAATTGAGTCTTGGGATTTATAACGAGGTCGTTCAGAGGTGCAAAAGTTAACATAACGACACGGTTAAATCCTGTCAATCATTTTTAATAATTCCGAGTCTACAAAGCGTTTTGTCACACGTGACACGTTTCGTTACTTTATTGAACACGAAATTCTGAGGTGTTACATCCTCACCCCCTTAAAATAAATCTCGACCCGAGATTTACTGAAATAAGTAAGGGTACTTTTCTTTCATCATGGATTCAACCTCCCACGTGAAATCGGGACCTCTACGGGAATCCCATTTGACCTTAACAAAAGGTACATGCTTTCTTCGAAGCTTCTTTACCTGACGATCCTCAATCGACAAAGGTTTTTCAACAAATCTTAAGCTCTCCTCTATATGCACATCTGTATGTGGTATTACCAGTGATTCGTCAGCGAAGCACTTCTTCAGATTGCAGATGTGGAACACATTGTGAATTCCACTGAGCTCTTCCGATAAGTTTAACTTATAGGCAACTGACCCGACACGTTCGATAACCTCGAAAGGTCCTATGTATCTCGGGCTTAGCTTGCCTTTCTTACCAAACCGCATCACTCCCTTCCAGGGTGACACTTTAAGTAGGACTTTGTCACCTACTTCGAAGTAAAAATCCTTACGCTTAGGATCAGCGTAACTCTTCTGCCTATCCCGGGCAGCTTTGAGACGGTCGCGAATCTGGACAATCTTGTCCGTTGTTTCGAACACTATTTCTGGTCCTGATAACTGGACATCTCCAACTTCCGCCTAACAATTAGGCGATCTACACTTTCTACCGTATAACGCCTCAAAAGGCGCAGCCTTAATGCTGGTATGGTAGCTACTGTTGTAGGAGAATTCGATTAACGGTAGGTTCTTATCCTAACTACCACCCAAATCGATCGCACATGCAAGTAGCATGTCTTCTAACGTTTGAATAGTACGCTCACTCTGACCGTCAGTCTGGGGATGGTAGGCTGTACTAAAATTCAAACGTGTGCCCAAAGATTGTTGGAAATTCTTCCTAAAATGTGACGTGTATCTAGTATCTCGGTCAGAGATAATAGACACAGGTATGCCATGTAAGGCTACAATCTTATCAACGTATAACTGGGCTAACACATCGGAGCTGTAAGTCTCCTTGATGGGTAAGAAATGAGCTGACTTAGTCAGTCCATCAACTATAACCCATATTGTATCATTTCCTTTTCTTGTCTTGGGTAATTTGGTAATAAAATCCATAGTTACCATTTCCTACGTAGGAAGTTCAGGCTGTTATAGCAAACCTGATGGTTTCTGATGCTCGGCTTTGACTTGCGCACTTGTCAAGCATTTAGCTACATAGGTGGCCACAGACTTCTTCAAGCCTATCCACCAATAGTTTGCCCTTAGATCCTGGGTAGCTGATGGAAATTCTTAATCGTTGCCTAATTAGGGTTGCGGCATGTATGCATAAGCAATATGAACCGTCTTTCTTATTTAATAACATAAAACCCTCAGAATATTGAGTCAGGCTTTATGTGCCTATGTTTTAAAACTTATTTAATCAAGGTTTCGATTATTCCATAATCAATATGGAGTTTTCACAACATTCTAACCCAAAGTGGGATGTTAATCTTAACTCTACTTGCCTCTAGGGAGGTAAACAGGGTAAACTTAGGAGAAGATAATTAAGATACAAGGAGGCTACAGAGATTTTTTTTTTCCATATCTCAGGCTCCAGTTCATCCATCATTATTCGTGTCAAATGAGTGACACCTTTATGTTATAAGTCCCCGAATTCCTTAATCGGGAACATTTACTTGAAAAAAAAAAATTCCATTTTTGGATATCTTCTTTGAATACTACTAGTCGACTTTAGTACAATATGATCATTGGGATATCTTAGGGTTCCATGTATTAAACCTCCATGCTGATCAGACATGGAAATAATCTATGGGACACACTAGAATACGCCAATCCTCATATGGCACTTTTATCAAACATAGTTTGGCATTCGCAGGCGATAGAAAACAATGAGAAAATAATTAAAATAACATATGTTGTCGTACTCTACGCGAAGAAAGAGTACTCTTAGATTTTCGGAAGTATTCCTTGCCGATACTAGAAGCATCGTTTACTATGGTTTCCTTGGTAAGTTATACCTTGTGGATGATAATAAAAATTTTGCTAAGTTTATGGTTCATGAAGATTTATTATTGCCTGTATTAAAAACAGGACACTTAGCAGAAATTATTATTGATAAATGATAAGGAATTTTATTGTACAAGTGCTTATATTTAATTAGAATGGAGATTTTCACAAACTAGGCACCTAGCTCAGTTGGTTAGGCGCGCGAAAGGGTGCGGCCGGCCTAGACCCAGGTTCGAATCCGGGGACGGCCAGTTCCACCATTTTTTTTTTTTAACCTATGATTTCAAGGAATCATAACATTAAGGTATACTGGCACAATAGGCCTGGTCACAAGGACATTTATAAATTTTGCTCTATGATTTCAGAGAATCGAGGCATTAAGGTTTTAATAATAGCACAAATGGCCTAGTCGCGTAGACAAGTTTAATTTATAAGCCATGATTTCAGAGAATCGAGGCATTAAGGTTTTAATAATAGCACAAATGGCCTAGTCACGTAGACAAGTTTAATTTATAAGCCATGATTTCAGAGAATCGAGGCATTAAGGTTATAATAGCACAAATGGCCTAGTCACGTAGACAAGTTTAATTTATAAGCCATGATTTCAGAGAATCAAAGCCTGGAGGTTTGAACCTAGTTCATTACCTTTTTCTGACAGGGAGTCATTGCTACCACTGTACTTTGGCTCATGTAGAAATGAGCAAGGCCCGTAGGCATTTTATTACCACGTATGGTTAAAATATGATCATTTTAATTGATGATGTAAACCCAGGATTTAGGGATCATTAAACTGGGTTAGGAATCTTTTGAAGAATCCTTAATTACGTGTGTGATTCCCAACGAATCACATCTGTTAGGAGTGTTAACATATTTATAGATGTTAACAGGGATTCGAATCTTTTAAACAGGTCTTACCATCTTGGCCCGGTCTTAAAATGACCCGAAGGCTAGGTTTCACTTTTAAGATTTTTATTAATACTTAACGCAGAAAAATTTCTGAATTGAACTGTTAATAGGGATCTGAATCTACATTGAGGAACTGCCATCTTGGCCGGTCTTAATATGACCCGAAGCTAGGTCTTGTCCTTTTAGATTTTCCCTTTTATTATAATGGTAGATCTTATAATATAGGAATGATATTTTAAACTTAATCGTTCCTTTAAAATTTAAACAATTATAGGGTTGCCCTAAATGGGACTTCAAAAGAATAATGTCGTCCTCGGAGGGACTGAATGATAAATATGTCCTTATAAGGACTAATGAGGAAACGATCTTCAGCAAAGGAGTTTCTTCTTCATTCAATTCTTGAATGCTTTCTCCTTGGTCGCACGTCTCATCTTGGTCGCTGTACGAAGCTCAGCATTTCAAGGCTCCGGGTGTGGAGAATCCCTAGTTCAGCTTCCTCGCTTGGCGACGTATCCAATAATAATAAAAATTGGAAGCAAAAATTTTCATATATTAAGATTAAGATTATTCCTATGTTAAGTCTAGACTCAGAAGTTTAGATTGTGCAATTGTGTAGCTGAGATTAAACACAAAAGACTAGTGTTTAATTCACTCAGTGTTGGCTCTGATACCAACCTGTCACACCCCGAATTTCCACATGTCACCGGTGGGCCCGGTGGGGAGTATCGTGACGTCATGGTTGGCAACATAATAGTCAAACAACACAATATATATGAATGCACAGCGGAAGCAAAGGATATTTATTATTACATTCCGAATATGAAGTAATATTCAATATTACAACGGAAGTAAAGGATCCACAGGCGGATCTTAAAACATATCATTTGTTCAACAGACCTTAGGCGCCTAGAATTTTGCAAGATTCCTTATTAGCGCCCTGAGCTTCCAGCCAATTACGTTCAGTACCTGTCACTTAACCTTTTTGGAAAATACGTCAGTTTTCACTGGTAAATACACTCAACCGACTCATTTGAAAAGAGTTTAAGAAAATTGATTTAGATGCACCAGGCACAAAACCTTTTGACACTTTGATTAAAATGCACAGAGGCAAAATTAATCTTTTTATACTTGGAACAATTATAGTTATAACCTTGTATACAGATTTACATGTTCATTGTACGTTCAGGGCCCGATGTAGAAACCGAGTCAAGATTAACAGACACGCCACAAGTATAGGCCCACAAGAGAGTGAGATACCGTTTCCCTTATGCAACTGTCAGGTGTACGCCTACACCCCGTGCATAAGACGTGGCCATTTTATAACACAATGATGTCAAGGATATCCGGGACATGGTCATTAACCCCTAAGGCTTTTATTTCAAACAATACAGATTAAACCGGGTTACCTCAATAATTTAACCTTCATTAAGATTAAATATTCAATACCCGACCAAGCGGTATCATTATACCGTATTCCAAGCCCGTATAGGGAAAATAAGTTAAGAGTATTTACCTGAGCTAAATATAAATTCAATCCCAGCCGTATATCAATTCAGCAAGTACAGATAGCTTTTACTGGGCTCCTAATCTGGAACGAAGGTTTTTAATAACCTATTAGAATCCTAACGGGTCTTTAATTAAGCTTAAGCTTAGACCGGCTAGTTTTCAGTATACGGTTCGTACGCACGATTAAGCGTAAAAAAAAAAAAATGTGATTTAGACCCGACAAGTTTGAAGACTTGTTTAATATGGGTTTATTATTCACATTCTGGATTTTGAGATAAAACCGATAAGGTTTGACCCGTTTCGGCTAATTTATGTAAACTTGTTACATAAACCAAACCGAACGCGAAATAAGCGTAACGGGTATCCGTAAGAGCTATATACAGGTTTCCTAAGTTAATGTGCTTCAAATATGTTGTGACATCAGTAGGATGTCTTTCGTTATGCCCCGAACTAATTTAAACACAAACTATGCCCCGTAGGGGTAGTTTGGTCATTTTAAAGTTTGTAAAAGAGTTTAATTGTTTAACTGAGATACAGGTCTGATGTAAACAGAAAACATACTCAATTTGATGAGTTATAACAGTAGACTAAAGCATATATGTGAGATTTATCATCTTTAACCAAATTATGCCCCGTAGGGGTATTTTGGTAATTTCACATAAGCCGAAAAGCTCAAAAACGAAGTCTGAGTTAATCAACCTTTGCTTACTGTTAAAATCTCATAATTTGCCTCATATATCAGTAGGTATCAACCCGGGTATGTCTAATATGATTTCAAGACATACTATGCGTTAAAAACGCTAATTATGGCGATTAAAGGCCATTTCCGGGTTCGATACTTAAATCTGATATTTTTATATTTCCAGAAGGCTTAAAATATTTTATTTAACATATGTGATCAGTAGCAAAAGGTTTGGAGTCTTTTAGATAAGTAAAACTCATTTTATGGCCCGTAAGGGCAAAACCGACCATTACCGGATTAAGCCTACGACTACTAGTTATGCTCAGCCTAAAATTAATTAAAAATCTTTAAAAATCCCAAAATAATATATTACATCAGTGGGTAAAATATTTGATATCAAAAAGTATGTTTAACTAGGCTATACGCTAATTACGCCATTTTGTTAACATAAAGCTTTAATTTAGCGACAATGAGCATAACTCTTAATCTACAAGTCAAACTGAAGTCAAACTTTGCATACAAGTTTATATATCAGTAACTAAGGTTTCTACACTTTTACATTTTCATAAATCACGTTTTAAGATAATAAGGGCATAATGGTCAACATATGAGCGATTAACGGAAACTTGCATATTAGTTGGATAATCAACGAAACAAGTACAGAGACTTATACTATCATGCAACCCTACTCTAATGAAGCACTAAGGCATTTCCGAATCAAACTAAAACGGGTCAGAAGCGAAGTCAAAGCAAAAGTCAAGGTTTTGCGCCTTTCGGTTCCGAACCGGGTTTAAACAGAAATTTGTCGAGTCGGGAAAGCGTAGACAAGTTTTCATACTTATTACCATGTTATATTAAGGTTAAAACAGGTTACACACCTTTCGGATCATTAGTTGTGCATTAAATCGCATTTTGGATTTCTGTTGACTTTTTCGGTCAACGTTTGACCCGACAAACGACCTAGTTAGGTCTGGAATTGGTACTTGCCCTTATAAGGGTTTAATACTCATATAATTACCTATCTAATGGTACTTTTAATTCGTGATACGACTGAGCTATCGACACTTAATCACGAAGTCAACCGTTAAGCACGATATATTGACTTTTAAGCTATTTATAAAGCTAGAATTAACTTAGAAGGGTTAAGCAACTTACTAGATGATTAATGGATGATTAGGAAGGCCTTGAATCAGATTGTAAGCTCCTCCAATGCTCAGATGGCACTTGAATGATGTGTGTAGCAATTGTTGCAACTATGGTCCCTTATATAGTGCTCATGGACACCACAAAAGCTTGACAACCAAGTCTAGGACATCCCACAATCGATTAACATCTGTAACTAGTGTTTAGGGATGTCTAGGGGCCATGCACATGCAAGAGAAACCGGCTAAATGGGTCACAAATGCGCACAACAGCCAACAGCAGGTAATCTGGTCGCTGGGCAACCCTCGCGTAGCGCGAGGGTCCGTCGCGCTACGCGACGCCTCTGCAGATTAGTCTTGTGATTTTGTTTGTTGGTGTTTCGAAAGGGCAAGTGGTATAAACGAATGGTGGGCATTATTTTCTCATTTAGGGGCCTCCAATATGGGTCTTTTACTGTTGGATACCCTACCATTTGTGTTTGTTTGCTTTGCATTCAAAAACAAGACCCGAAAACAAAGGGTTTCCGTTCCTTTTCATCGTAGGAGTCCTACCATTAAATTTTAAATCATTCCATGTAATAATTCCCTGAACTTGAATATGTACAAGGTGTTTTTAACATAAATTGAGTCTTGGGATTTATAACGAGGTCGTTCAGAGGTGCAAAAGTTAACATAACGACACGGTTAAATCCTGTCAATCATTTTTAATAATTCCGAGTCTACAAAGCGTTTTGTCACACGTGACACGTGTCGTTACTTTATTGAACACGAAATTCTGATGTGTTACACCGGGAAGGAATCAAAGCTTCTGCCATTGTCCCCCTGCTACAAGCTCGTATTAAGATGACCTATGAGGCCAAGGGAACAGGCCTTGAGTGCCCATCCTGGCCAGTCGAATCCTGGGTGGAAAAGTTGAAGGAGCTTGGAGGCAAGGCTGTGCCCCTTCCTGCTGAAGCTGGTGAATCCTCTAAATCGGCAGAGGTGGCTGACAAGGCTGGAGACAAGAAGGATGCTGGAGCAGATGCTGGAATGGATGCTGGTGAGGATGCTGCTGAGGATGCTGATCAGGGTGCTGAAGCTGAGAAGGCAGAGAAGGTTGGAGAAGATGCCACTGTGTGAGGGCATTCAGGTGGGCAATGATGGATATACGTGCCAAGGCCGGAGCCCACTTTTTTAGATCTGATCGTTGGTCTGTAATCCTGAAACAATTTACTTTTTCTGCACTTTATTTTCCTGCATCTAGACAATATGATGGCCAAAGGTGGGGGGATCCTGAGTTTCAGGTCGAAGCCCTTGGTCATCAATGTTAGTATGTTTTGTTTTTTGAACAATATAACAGTTGGAGGTGGATGGGTCTCAGTTTGAGACAAAACCTTCAACTGTTAGGTAAATATGGTAAGAAACTAATTGTGCTCTTGGCGGAAGGTCCTCGGTTTGAGGTGAAACCAAGAGCACAACTTTTGGTACGTTAATAACATGACCCTTTTTTAGCTTTATTTCTGTTGTTATATTTTTACTACATGAATTTTACTTGCAAAAATACTTTTGTTTGAACATTCTTGGGAACACACCGTAAAAGTATCCTGAAAGATATCCTAATCAGGATACTGACATACAATCTGTAGATTATTCAAATAAAAAGGAGAGATCATACCAGGAATCCCCTAAGGAATCAATTCCATCTTTCCACCATAGGGATGTCCCTAGTGCACACTTACAAACTTGGATCCATCCTTTAAATTGTATAATATATGTCCCCTGTGGTTAACATAAGAACGTAGATATATTCATACTTCAGCTCCACTGAATAGACCCTGAGTATCCAGGGGTAAACCCTTGACATCCTGGGCGTTAACCCTTAATATGCTAGGGATAAACCCTTAATATGCTGGGGATATACCCTTAATATGCTGGGGATATACCCTTAATATGCTGGGGATATACCCTGATATCCTGAGGATAAACCCTGATATCCTGGGGATAAACCCTAATTTTTGTGCGCTACAGGCGAGAGTGTATAAACTCCAAGTCTTAGAAAGGTGAAAACCTTTAAACCTTAGAGAGTATGAAAATACCCTTTCGTGAGAGAGGGTGATCAATCCTCATATACCTTTAGAATCCAGGATACAGCCAATAGTAACGAAATTGTCAGCCACTTTAACATGAACTGGTACCGTTACCTTGAACTATCCCCAGATGACTTGCGCTCCAGGCGGGGTGTTCAAACCCAACTCGAAAGAAATGTGAATACCTTTAAACCTTTGAAGGGATCAGGATCCCTTAAACATGAGAGAGGGGGCCAATCCTCTAATCTTCCGAAATATCCTGAGCGTATATCTTGGAGTTATATCCTAACACATATTCTACAAAACAACCTTAAACTAAGGCGGGTGTTAGCTTGGCTAACACCCCTCCGATGCTTAAGTCAGTACTGGGTTCAAGATAATAAACAAATTCAAATATATTTAAGAGAGATAGAACACATACCATTTTGGGATAGAAATTAAATTCTATTCTTACTTGAAATAGAGCTTTAAGTGTATAGCATTCCAGGATCTTGGTAGCATTTCTCCTTCCATACTCCTGAGTCGATATGCTCCTTTTCCTGATTCTGATTCAACCTCATATGGTCCTTCCCACTTTGGAGCCAGCTTTCCATCGGCAGGATTAGTGGTATTTTGAAAAGCCTTTCTTAACACCCAATCTCCAACTTTGAACCTTCTAGTCCTTATATTCTTGTTGTATGCTCTGGAAATCCTTTGTTGATATGCTGCCATCCTTAGTCTTGCCGCATCTCTTGTCTCGTCTATGGTGTCCAAATCCTGGCACAAGGCTTCAGGATTCTGCTCAGGATCCTGAAGGACAGATCTCGCTGTGGGTATCACCATCTCTGTTGGGATCACTGCTTCTGCTCCGAATACCAAGGAAAATGGAGTCTCGCCAGTTGCATTCTTTATTGTCGTTCTATCGGCCCACAAAACAAAGGGTAGTTCTTCTGCCCATCTTCCTTTCTTGGCTCCTAATCTCTTCTTCAAGTTGTTAACAATTATCTTGTTTGAGGATTCAGCTTGTCCATTTGCTTGAGGATGTACCGGGGTGGACGTGATCATCTTGATTCCCCAACTCTTGCAAAAGTCAGTAGTTCTCTTGCTTATAAACTGAGAACCATTGTCGCAGATTATTTCGGCTGGTACTTTGAACCTGGTCAGGATATTTCTCTTTATGAAGGATACTACTTCTTGGTCTCTGACTTGAACAAATGCTTCAGCCTCTACCCACTTAGAGAAATAATCAGTCATTGCCAACATAAAAACTTTTCCTCCTGGAGCTTTTGGTAATTTGCCCACTATGTCCATCCCCCATTTCATGAATGGCCAAGGGGAAACTATAGGATACAGTGGTTCAGCTGGTTGGTGTAGTATATTGCTGTGCCTTTGACATGCGTCACATCTTCGAGTATATTCTGTAGCATCTTTCCTCATCGTTGGCCAATAGTATCCTGTTCTCAACACCTTTGAGAATAATGACCTGCCCCCAGTATGGTTACCACAATCCCCATCATGTATATCCTGAAGTACTTCTTTAGCTTCGGGATCCTCCAAGCACCTTAGATATGGTCCTGCAAGAGATTTCTTATAAAAAATATTATTTATAATGGTGAATCGTGATACCTTCATCCTAAATGCCTTAGGATTTTCGTCTTTAGGGATGTGTCCTTCCTTGAGATATCTTATGATTGGAGCCGTCCCGAATTTAGGATCCTCCTCAGGATACTCAGCAACAGGATCCTGGATACTTACTACTTCTTTATCCTGAGGATTCATTGCAGGATACAAGATATGCAATATTGGTATTTGGGTTCCTTCTGGTATCCTGACCGATGATCCCAGGTTTGCTAGGGCATCTGCTTCAGCATTATCTTCCCTTGGTACCTTTAACTTCATGATCCTTTACAAGGACGGCACTTACAACATTCCCTGATACCGCGAGGTATAGGGACAGTGGTTCACCATTATCAGGCTTCATTAATAGGGGTGCAGTTGAAAGATATTGCTTCAAATCCTGCAGGGCTGCTTCATGCTTCTCACCCCATTCGAACTTCTTGTTCTTCTTCAGGATATCATAAAACTCTTTGCATTTCTCCGAGGATCTTGACATAAATCTGTTCAATGCTGCAACTCGTCCTGTTAACCGTTGAACATCCTTCATGTTTGAGGGTGATTTGATATCCAGGATAGCTTTAATCTGCTCCGGGCTCGCCTCTATTCCTCTTTTGGTCACCATATATCCTAGAAACTTTCCTGCCCCCACTCCGAAATGACACTTGGTAGGATTTAGCTGCATGTTATATTGATCAAGGATATCAAATGCTCCCTTAATATCCTGGAGGTGATCCTCAGCCTTTTTAGATTTTACCACCATATCGTCGATGTATACCTCCATTGTGTCCCCCAATTTGTCTTTGAACATCATGTTCACCAATCCCTGGTATGTTGCACCTGCATTTTTCAAACCGAAAGGCATGGCAGTATAACAATAAATACCTGTTGGTGTTATGAAGGCAGTATCCTCCTGGTCCGAAGGCTCCATTTGAATCTGCTGAAATCCTGAGGATGCATCTGTTTTAGTCAAAAAATCTGTTGAGAATATTGCAACCAAACTCTAGATTACGGGGTATGATGCTCAAAAAGTGTAACAACAATGAGGATCACTTCAATGTGGAATGCACAAACAACACAAGGATTTATACGGGGAAAAAGCCCTTGATCAAGAATTGATCTCCGGCACAAAAAACCCCGGGTGATGGAAACTACCGATCACCAAGCTCAAATAAATTAATAAACGTTTACAACTTCGGATGGTAACGAGCTAGGTACAAGGATCACTATGGTGAAATGTGTAAAAAGTGTAAGTAATTGCTAAGTGTTTGAACGAGAGCTTGTATGAGCGTGTTTGCGAGTGTGTGTAACTGCCAAAAATGACTAAGTGTCACTAACTAGCTCGTTACCCCTTTAAAATAAGAAAAATATCTAGCTAACAAACTCTCCGACTTTTGGGCCAAGCCTCCACGTTCTCCATAACGTCTAGTTTTAATCTAGCACGTGCAGAATACTTCGGGAATATTCTCCAAGAATGTCGCTAAGACTTGGTCAAGCTTGTTATACCTGCGAGATGTTATAAAACATAAGTAAACAATCGTCAGTACGAGGATCCTTGAAGTGATCCATGATCCTGATCCTAAAGCCCTTCTGAGGATCAGCACCTGTCACAGAAGTAAGGATCACTAGTTAGGATAACGAATAAGGATCACTAATTGTTAGAAAATCCTCCCCTAACAATTGCCCCCAAAATATAAGGAGTGAAATTGTAAAATTAGCGAGTTATGTTTTCTCGATCTTATCCGTAACAAACTAACGGATATATAGCCGTTAATTTTGAACTAGCCGTTGCAATGATGATGTCACGGAAGTGACAACCTGCAAGATCATGATTATAAATAGAGATATAGATAGGATCAAATGCATTTAAATTTTCGGAGAAACTCCCTTTATAATCCACACTCCGAAGACGTTCAGGTATTCTCTTTCTCTATCCTTTTCCCTCTCTTGCTCTGTTTTTATCTTTCCATCAAAGATGTTGCTCCGAAGTTCTCCGGG
The DNA here is from genome assembly GCA_030545235.1 of Helianthus tuberosus. Classification (NCBI taxonomy): domain Eukaryota; kingdom Viridiplantae; phylum Streptophyta; class Magnoliopsida; order Asterales; family Asteraceae; genus Helianthus; species Helianthus tuberosus. The sequence continues at coordinate 46,595,246 of CM060440.1, forward strand.
CAAAGATCATAAGAAGGATAGCCCTTTGGAAAGTCAGAAAATCATCAAGGACTCAGCGAATGAAAAGTGTTGTTTTAACGACGCACAGATAGACAGAATCCGTTGCTGTTTTCCGGCGAATGCCTTTATCAGACCCTTTGATCCTACTACCCTTAGCGACTATGTTTCAGAAACATGGGTTGCATTTCCAGCCACTCCATTCACCATAGGATACACCTATCCTTTCCCAGAGTTTACACAATCCTTCTTTTCCCTTACCGGCATCTCTTATATCCAAGCCATGCCGATGATTTGGAGGGTCTTGTATACCCTGGAGAGGATCATCGAACAAGAAGGCATTGCTTTGGGCATGTCAGAATTGGCGGAGCTGTATGATCTTACTACTTTTGGTTCCCATCGTTATTTGCTCAAGCGAAAACCCGGTGCAGATCATCCTCTTCTGAAAGTCACCAAGAATGACAAAGACTGGAAACGTCGCTTTTTTTTGTCAAGAGAGATTCTATCCAGGATGGAAAGGATCTTCCTAAAAATTGGGCTACCCATGGTAGGATGGAGGATCCTGATAAGGATCACCAGGAACTTTCTTTGATTGTAAGGATAACTTATATTTTTGCTTTCTTGTTTTGCAGCTATCACCGTTTCACGTATCCGCACATCACCTGAAACCAAGGATAGGCTCGCTGCTTTTTGGAAGCTTGATCCTGAAACAAGGACATTCAAGATAGACACCCAAGACTCACAAGAAGTATCCTCAGGTTCCATTACCATGTCGAGTAAGTATCCTGTCTTTTGCATAGTTTAAATATTAAAATAAATAGATAAATTGAAATAGGATAAGGATACTCATCTTGCTTTGAATGTGTAGGCGCTGGAAAACCTGTCAAGCCTGTTTCCCAATTCAACACAGCTGACCTTGATCTCGTACGACCCAGGAAGAAGAGGTCCACTACCAGTCCTAGCATCTCCATTCCAAGGGCACCCACTAAAGGAAAGGGTGTCAAGAAGAGGAAAACTTCTGATGCTGAGGATCTTCAAGGGCTGCCACTGATCCGCCACCAATTCCTTGAATACTTCAATGAAGTAAGGATCCTTAACTTTGCCTAGGTATCCTGCTCTTATGAGGATCACTTGACCTTGAACTGCCTTATCTTCTTTCTGCAGAAATTTGCTGAGATCGAGGATTACGTGGGCAATATTGAGGAGCTGGACAAGAAAATAGCTGATCTCCAACAGGTTGGCGTGCTCAAAGATCTTGCACTTGCTGATGCTCAGAAGGAACTCCAGGATACCAAGCAGGAAATGGCCAAGGTGCTGGTTAACTTTGATTATGAAAAGCATGACCTCATCGAAAATGCCAAGCTCTCTGCTGCCATCACAATGTATCAGACTAAGTTGAAGATGGCTCAGGAAGCTCAAGACCCTGCTTTTGACAAAGACAGCTGGGATGTTGAAGGCTGGAAGGCAAGGTTGGCAGATCTTGAGGATGATGAGGAGGAGGCAGCTGATGTCCTGGCAATTGAGGCAAGTGGCAGTGGGAAGGATCAGGCTGGTGGTGATGATGCTGGTGGTGATGCAGCCAAGGTGTGAGCTGCACAATTGGGCGATGATGGATATATGTGCCAAGGCCGGAGCCCAATTTTTTAGTTTGATGGTTGTTTTTTGTGGTTGTGATGTTTAAGACAATTTCATGGGTTGTACTTTGAACAATAGGTTTTTAGGATTAAGGATCATGTATGATCCTTTGGATAATAGGCAGGATAGCAATTGGTGGAGGGATCCTCTGTTTGGGGAATGAAGCCATTGTGATCCTGCCGCCTTTATATTCCTGCACTATCTTTGAACTCATTATCATGGACACCCTTTACCTACCCCAGCGGACGGGCCACGTTTTGCTGGTAGATGCTCGGGTAGGTAATTTTGACAACCTTTAAAGGGTTAGTCTTATGTTAATAAATAAAAACTTAACCTTTTGTCGCTTATCTTGTGTTGTTATCCTTTTTAGTATGTTATTTTCCAACTGTTATAATGTTTAATTTGTTTATACTTATCAAGCCTTGAAAAACTAGAAAAGGTATCCAAAAAGTTTAAGATATGAACAAGAATCACATATCCCATAACCAATAGGTTCTAAAAAGTGTTATGGTTTAAGAATTACAAGTTCAGTTGTCAAGTATAAGGGTTATTTAAAAGAATAATAAATAGAATCAAAAGAGTTAAGGATCATACCTGAGGATCCAAGTTAGAATCCTAACCATAATAAGGATAACTATAAGATAAACCTTAGAGTGAAATAAGGATCAAGGATCCCTGGCTGCCTATCTTCACTGACCTGAAATAGAACATAACTTGGGACTAAGCCAATATAAGAAAAGAGTTAGCAACTGGGGACAAGCCCAAGGATAACTGGGGACAAGCCCAAGGATAACTGGGGACAAGCCCAAGGATAACTGGGGACAAGCCCAAGGATCGTATGTAAACTGGAGTATGGCCCTAACTGGCGACTATCCAAACTTGGTGACATGAAGATGCCAAAACCTTAGCTAACGTGAAAACGTTAGAAACCTTAGCTAACGTGAAAACGTTAGAAACCTTATGAACGGATGTATGGTACGTCTACCATTATACGTAGGATCCTAAGTATAGCCAGAACAATGGAATTATCAGCCCCTAGAACGAGTACTGGTCCCAAAGCCTTGAACTACACCAGGATCATCGTGCGCTACAGGCGGAATCTGGGGACAAGCCCGAATAACTGGGGTTAGACCCATAAGACGGATTGCTTCTGTGGATAACCAACGTTATGCTAAGGATACCTGAACTTTCAAAACTTAAACTCACGTGAGAGATGGATAAAGGAAACATGATCCTTATCCTTATAAGAGAAAATAATAGAATGAAATAGCTTAAGTTTAGGATATTACCTAAGTAAGGATCATCGATACTCTGAGGATCCTTTAAGGATATCCCTTTCGCTAGGATCACCTCTGCCACGAGGATCCTTGTCACATGAAATATTTCTTCAAGTGGACAGCATTCCAAGCTCTTGGTAGCAAATCACCTTCCATGGTTAGCAATCTATATGCCCCCTTTCCTGCTTCAGCTTCAATCAAATAAGGGCCTTCCCATTTTGGAGCCAATTTTCCATCAGCAGGATTGGTGGTATTCTGAAATGCTTTCCTTAATACCATATCTCCAACTTGAAACCTCCTAATCCTGACATTTTTGTTGTAAGCACCAGCCATTCTTTGTTGATAACTGGCCATCCTGATCCTAGCCATATCCCTGATTTCTCCAATAGTATCCAGGTCTTGAGCCAAGTTTTCATCATTTTCCTCAGGATCACGGGTACTTGTTCTAGCAGTAGGAACCACCATTTCTGTTGGGATCACTGATTCTGCTCCAAATACCAAAGAGAATGGTGTTTGGCCAGTAGCATTCTTGGGGGTTGTCCTGTCAGCCCAGAGCACATAGGGTAGTTCTTCTGCCCATTTCCCTTTCTTGGATCCAAGCTTTTTCTTCAAATTGTTGATGATGATCTTGTTAGATGATTCTGCTTGACCATTAGCTTGTGGGTGGACTGGTGTTGATGTTATCATCTTAATCCCCCAGCTGTCACAAAAGTTAGTGGTTCTGCCCCCAATAAATTGGGAACCATTATCACATATAATCTCAGAAGGAATTCCAAATCTAGTTATAATATTTCTTTTAATGAAGGATATAACTTCCTTTTCTCTAACTTGGGCAAAAGCTTCAGCCTCTATCCACTTGGAGAAGTAATCAGTCATAGCTAGCATGAATACTTTTCCACCAGGTGCCTTAGGGAGCTTGCCAACTATATCCATACCCCATCTCATAAATGGCCAAGAGGAGGATATAGGATGCAATAATTCAGCTGGTTGATGAAGGATATTGCTGTGTCTCTGGCAAGGATCACATCTTCTGGCATACTCCACAGCATCTTTCTTCATGGTTGGCCAGTAATATCCTGTCCTCAGGATCCTTGAGAATAACGCCCTGCCCCCAGTGTGGTTTCCACAATCTCCTTCATGGAAGTCTTTTAAAACTTCTTGAACTTCAGGATCCTCAATGCATCTCAAGTATGGTCCTGCAAGAGATCGCCTATACAACATATTATTCATAATTGTGAATTGAGATACCTTAGATTTGAAAGCCCTAGGGTTTTCTCCTGTAGGAATCTCTCCATGTTGTAAGTATCTCATAATTGGTGAGATCCATGATCCGGATCCTGAATAGGATTGAGTATCCTCACTCGGGACAACTGCAGAATCATCTCCTATCTCCATAGTCTGGTGATCCTCGATAGCCGGGGTCAGGATATGGATAATGGGAATCCTGATATCCTCTGGGATCTTCAAAGATGATCCTAAGTTAGCCAATGCATCAGCTTCTGTATTTTCTTCCCTTGGTACCTGTGACAAACTAAAGGAAACAAAAGAGAGTGCCAAACTTTTGACTATCTCCAAATATTTGGTTAGCTTTTCACCTTTAACAGCATATGATCCATTAAAGTGATTTGTAATTAACAAATAATCTACGTGTACCTCAAGATACCTGATCCCCATATGCTTTGCAATTTGCAAACCAGCAATTAAGGCTTCATATTCAGCCTCATTATTAGTGGTTTGGAACTCACAAGCTATAGAATGGGGTATTATGTCCCCCTGTGGCGATTTTAGTAGTATTCCAAGTCCTGTGCCTTTGACATTTGAGGATCCATCAGTGTGGAGTATCCAAGGATCCTTGGTCTCTTCTAGCTGCTGGACTTCTAGCTCAGCTTCTTCTTGTAGATCACTACTGAAATCAGCCACAAAGTCAGCTAATGCTTGGGATTTGATAGCTGTCCTAGGCTCATATCTTATATGATATGCACTCAGCTTTACTGCCCACTTAGCCATCCTTCCGGACATCTCTGGTTTCCTGAGGACATTCTTAATTGGAAAATTAGTTTTAACAATGATAACATGAGTTTCAAAATAATGTCTTAACTTGGTAGATGCCATTATTAATGCAAGAATAAGTTTTTCAAGGTGTGAGTACCTGGATTCGGCATCAAGTAAACTTTTACTTACATAATAGACAGGATGTTGTGTACCTTGATGATCCTTAACAAGGACCGCACTTACCGCTTTTGAGGATACTGCGAGATACAAGGATAACACTTCACCTTTTTCTGGTTTCATTAAAGCCGGGGCCGAGGATAGGTAATCTTTGAGGGCTTTTAAAGCATTTTCATGCTTCTCCGTCCACTCAAATTTCTTGTTCTTCCTTAGGATATCATAGAATTCTTTACACTTCTCGGAGGACTTGGATATGAATCTGTTCAAGGCTGCTATCCTTCCTGTTAGCCTTTGAACATCCTTAGCATTGGCCGGAGATTTGATGTTCACTATTGCTTTGATTTGTTCCGGGCTAGCTTCGATGCCTCTCTTAGTCACCATGTATCCTAAGAATTTACCTGCTTTAACACCAAAATGACATTTTGAAGGATTAAGCTTCATGTTATATTTGTCAAGGATATCGAATGCTTCCTCCAAGTCTCTTAGGTGATCCTCAGCTTTTAAGGATTTCACCACCATATCATCTATGTAAACCTCCATAGTTTGTCCAATCTGATCCTTGAACATCATATTCACCAGCCTTTGGTACGTTGCACCTGCATTTCTCAATCCGAACGGCATAGCAATATAGCAATATATACCAGTTGGAGTCATGAAGGCCGTATCCTCTTGGTCGGATGGTTCCATTTGGATTTGTTGAAATCCAGATGAAGCATCCATAAAAGTTAACAGTTCATGACCCGCAGTTGCATCCACCATGGAGTCAATGTGGGGTAAAGGGAAAGGATCCTTGGGACATGCCTTATTTAAATCGGTAAAATCGACACATACCCTCCACTTTCCGTTTTTCTTTTGAACAACAACCACATTGGCCAACCATCTTGGATACTTGACCTCTCTAATCATACCTGCCCGGAGCAATTTCTCTACCTCTTCCTGGATAATGGCATTCCTTTCTGGTGCAAACTTCCTTCTCCTTTGATGGATTGGTTTGAAGGATCTGTCGATGCCGAGCTTGTGAGTGATAACATCTTTGGATATACCAGTCATGTCTTCGTGTTTCCATGCAAAGGTAGTCTTTCTCCTTTTGAGGAAGGATATGAGGTCTTCTTTCATTTCGCCAAGGATCCCTGATCCGATATAGATTTTGGATTCAGGATCGTCAGGATCCATGAGGATTTCTACCACATCCTGCTCTCTGGCCTCCAAGACATTCCTTGGAGGATACCTTGATTGCTATTGCTCCCTTGACTTCGAAGCTGGTTTCATCGATGAAGTGTAGCAATTCTTAGCTTCCTGCTGATCGCTATCAATCTTTACTATTCCCCAAGGACTAGGGAGCTTCACACATTGATGGTAAGTAGATGGGACTGCTTTCATATCGTGTATCCAGGGCCTGCCAAGGATAACATTACAACAAGATAAACAGTCAATAACACAAAATTTTTGATAAGAGTGTAAGCCTTCAATATATATTGGGAGTTTAATGTCCCCCAGGGTGTTCTTAGTTTCGCCACTAAATCCCACGAGCACGGAGGATCTTGGTATGATCTCTGATTCAGGGATACCCATCTTCTTTAGAACATCAAGCTGGATAATGTTCACTGAACTTCCTCCGTCTATAAGGATCCTGCGGACAAAACAGTTAGATATAAAAAGAGTAATAACTAAACCATCGTGATGAGGATCCTGGATATCAGTACGATCCTCTTCATCAAAGGTTATAACTTTTCCTTCGGAGACACTCGATGTTCGAACTGGTCTTTCTCCATTATCCATTTTAGTTTCCTTTGCATGCCTCTTAGCTGCTGAGAAGGATGTGCCACAAATGTCGGATCCCCCAGAAATAAAGTTTATCACTTGTGCATCTGCTGGAGGGGCTGGAGCCTTCTCAGGGATCCTTTCAGGATCCTGAGTCCTTGACTTTTTCCTACCCAACAACTCTTTTAGATGCCCTTTGCTCAACAAGTATCCAATTTCCTTTCTTAATGCAATGCATTCTTCTGTGAGGTGCCCAAAATCTTCATGATATGCACACCACTTTGATTTATCCTTAGTTGCAGCCGGCCTGTCATTCTTTCTTGGCCATCTAGCTTTATCACCTAGGTTCTGCATGGCAAGGATTAGTTCATTGTTATCAACACTAAAGCAATATTCAGAAATTGGAGGATAATCCTCATCATCCTCTTCTTGATCAATAGAATGCACGTTCTGATTATCAGATTTGTTGTAGGATCTGAACTTGTTGTTTCTGAATGAGGATCCTTGCTTATCCTGCTTTGAGGATCCTGTTATCCTCTCCTGAATCCTCTTGTCATCCTCTAGCCGAATGAACCTGAGGGCCCGGGTTCTTACCTCATCTAGGTTCCTGCATGGTGTCATAACAAGATCATCATAAAATAACGAATCCCTGAGCAGTCCCATCTTGAAGGCTTCAACAGCCGTGGCTATATCTAAGTTGGGAATGTCTAAGGATTCTTTACTAAATTTGGTAATGTAATCCCTTAATGATTCATTATGACCCTGGGTTATCCTATATAAATCACTAGTTAATCGTTCAAATTTTCTACTACAAGAAAACTGAGTATTAAACAAGTTAACTAGGTTTGCAAATGAGGTAATAGAATAGGGAGGAAGACTTAGCAGCCATTTGAGAGCTGATCCAGTAAGAGTGGATCCGAATCCTTTGCATAGGCATGCTTCCTTTAACTTTTCTGGGATTGGATTGATCTCCATCCTCTCCCTGTATTGTGCTATGTGTTCTTCAGGATCCGTCGAACCATCGTACAATTTCATTGTAGGCACATGGAACCTCTTGGGTATCTCAGCATCACAGATTGGTGGTGCAAAGCGAGATATCTTGTGGCTCCCATCTGCAATCTCTGGAATAGGTTTGACTACTCCCGAAACACTCGAGATCATATCCTTTAGCTTTTGTAATTCTCTGGCCATGGCATGATTGATACCTGGATCCTGCATAAGACCATGGTTAGTAGTATGAGAATTATTAAAAGTGTTACCTCCCATTGGATTCAAGTTAGGAAGAATAGAGGTCAATCCATATTGTTGAGACTCTGGAATGATCGAGGGACCGGTAGAGGCATTGGTCTGCATTGGAATAAAATCTCCTTGATGGACATCTGAACTTCCTGTTTGTAAACTCCTCAAGGATCCTGGCATCTGGAAGGATCCCTGAAACTGAGACGATGCTGGAACAAAGGAGGATCCTTGAACCTGGGATGATCCTGGAACGAAGGAGGATCCTTGAACCTGGGATGATCCTGGAACGAAGGAGGATCCTTGAACCTGGGATGATCCTGGAACGAAGGAGGATCCTTGAACCTGGGATGATCCTGGAACGAAGGAGGATCCTTGAACCTGGGATGATCCTGGAACGAAGGAGGATCCTTGAGCTTGGGATGATCCTGGAACGAAGAAGGATCCTTGAACCTGGGATGATCCTGGAACAAAGGAGGATCCTTGAACCTGGGATGATCCTGGAACAAAGGAAGATCCTTGATGCTGCTGCATTCCTGAATATCCTCCTGTACTCGTGAGGGATCCCATATGCTGGGGATAGGATCCTGCTGGCTGGAAATATGAACCTAGTGCCTGGGTCATAGCTGTTGTTCCATAGTGCACTCCTTTTGGTCCACCCGCATATTGAATGTCTGGAACCACTGACGGCTGAGAAGTAACCACCGGAGTGTCAAAATTTAACGATCTGGGCATCAGTGGGGAATGATCCTCTGCCGTTTTCTTCTGTTTCTTAATTTCATCAATCTCCCGGAGGATCCTTTCGTTGGTTTTATCCTGCTCTTGTGCATGATTCCTCATCTGCAAAATCAAGGCATAGAGATCATTAGTAGTAGGATTAGTTGAAACAGAAGAAGTAGGTGGTTTTGAGAAAATGGGAGTCGGTTTCTTCGCAGCATTTTCTGTATTCTTCTGGGATCCAGAAGGTGGTGGAGGCAAAGGAGGAACGCCTTGTGAGGAAGTGAATGAGGGCATCAAGTTTGAAGCATTCTTCGCTGAGGATGCCATTTGCTTGGTTGTAATGAACCGGAATGAGCACAGAAATGCGAATTCTTCTAAAGACAAAGCACCAATTGCCCCACGGTGGGCGCCAAACTGTTTTAGTCAAAAAATCTGTTGAGAATATTGCAACCAAACTCTAGATTACGGGGTATGATGCTCAAAAAGTGTAACAACAATGAGGATCACTTCAATGTGGAATGCACAAACAACACAAGGATTTATACGGGGAAAAAGCCCTTGATCAAGAATTGATCTCCGGCACAAAAAACCCCGGGTGATGGAAACTACCGATCACCAAGCTCAAATAAATTAATAAACGTTTACAACTTCGGATGGTAACGAGCTAGGTACAAGGATCACTATGGTGAAATGTGTAAAAAGTGTAAGTAATTGCTAAGTGTTTGAACGAGAGCTTGTATGAGCGTGTTTGCGAGTGTGTGTAACTGCCAAAAATGACTAAGTGTCACTAACTAGCTCGTTACCCCTTTAAAATAAGAAAAATATCTAGCTAACAAACTCTCCGACTTTCGGGCCAAGCCTCCACGTTCTCCATAACGTCTAGTTTTGATCTAGCACGTGCAGAATACTTCGGGAATATTCTCCAAGAATGTCGCTAAGACTTGGTCAAGCTTGTTATACCTGCGAGATGTTATAAAACATAAGTAAACAATCGTCAGTACGAGGATCCTTGAAGTGATCCATGATCCTGATCCTAAAGCCCTTCTGAGGATCAGCACCTGTCACAGAAGTAAGGATCACTAGTTAGGATAACGAATAAGGATCACTAATTGTTAGAAAATCCTCCCCTAACAGCATCCATGAAGGTTAACATCTCGTGCCCGACGGTAGCATCCACCATTGCGTCGATATGAGGAAGAGGAAATGGGTCTTTGGGACAAGCCTTATTCAAGTCTGTGTAATCTACACAAACTCTCCATTTCCCATTCTTCTTTTGAACCACGACCACATTTGCTAGCCACTTGGGAAATTTGATTTCTCTGATCATCTTGGACTTCAATAATCTCTCAACTTCTTCTTGGATAATTGTATTTCGTTCAGGAGCGAACTTCCTTCTCTTTTGCTGTACAGGCTTGAACGACCTGTCAATTCCAAGCTTGTGAGTGATAATGTCTTTGGATATACCTGTCATATCCTCATGCTTCCATGCAAATGTTGACATCCTGCGTTTTAAAAAGTTAGTTAATTCATCTTCAATATCCTGAGGGATATTGGTTCCTACGAGCACCGAGGTATCTGGATTATCCTGATCCAGGATAATTTTCTTCATATCCTGCTCCGAAGCCTCCACGATATCCTGGGCCCGCATCTTTAATTGCTATGTTGCACTTGGTTTAGCTTAGGATTTCATTGAGGATGAGTAACATTCTTTCGCCTCCTGCTGATCACTATCGACTTTGACGACCCCCCAAGGGGTAGGGATCTTGATACATTGATGATAAGTTGATGGGACGGCCTTCATGTCATGGATCCATGGTCTGCCCAGTATGATGTTATAGCAGGATAGGGAGTCCATCACACAGAAACGTTGTATCGAGTTGACCCCTTCAACATATACTGGTAACTTTATTTCTCCCATGGTATTCCTAGCTTCTCCACTGAAACCAACGAGCACAGTGGACTTCGAAGTGATGTCCATCGGAGATACATTCATCCTCTTCAATGTTTCTAGTTGAATTATATTGACAGAGCTACCATTGTCCACCAATATCCTGCGTAGAAAATGGTTAGCAAGGTACAATGTTATTACGAGAGCATCATGGTGAGGATCCTGCACAGTATCCCGGTCATCACTGTCGAAAGTGATCACTTTGTCAGTTGTAAGGGTGGTCATCCTGGCTGGTTTGTCTCCCCTTTCGGTCTTAGCCTCCTTTGCATGCCTCTTGGCCGCAGAATACGAAGTTCCGCAGATGTCGGATCCTCCTGAAATAAAGTTGATTATCTTGGCATCCGCAGGAGGTGATGCTGCTCGTTCAGGATCCTTCTCAGTATCCTGACCCTTATTCTTCTTTCTTCCTATCTCTTTTCTTAGAGCAATGCAATCCTCAGTCACATGACCAAAATCTTCGTGGAAGGCACACCATTTGGATTTATCCTTCCAATCAGTTTTTTGTTGATTCTTTCGAGGCCACCTAGCTTTTTCTCCTAGACCCTGCATAGCATACATCAGTTCAGGAATGTTAACAGAAAAGCAATATTCAGATAACTGAGGATATTCTTCAGGATCCTCATCTTCAACAGCATTCACTTTCTTGTTGTCATTTCTACCATATGGTTAGAACGATATGGTTTGAATGAGGATTCTGACTTCCTATTAGTTGATTCGTAGGTAGTGGATGAGTTCATCCTTTCTTGCATCTTCTTATCATCCTCCAGCCTGATATATCTCAAGGCCCTGTTTCAAGCCTCGTCCAAATTCCTGCAAGGATTCATCACAAGATCCTGATAAAATTGGGATTCCTTCTGTAGCCCCATCTTGAATGCTTGGACCGCTGTGGCAACATCAAGGTGTGGGATATCCAAGGATTCTCTGCTGAATTTGTTCACATAATCCTTTAGGGATTCCTGAGGTCCTTGGGTTATCCTGTAGAGGTCACTTGTTAGTTTTTCAAAACTCCGACTACAAGAAAATTGACTATTAAATAAATTGACTAGGTGAGCAAAAGATGTAATCGAATGTGGAGGAACATTTAAGAGCCATTTCAAGGCTGATCCTGTTAAAGTAGAACCAAAGCCTTTGCACAAGCATGCTTCCTTGAGCTCCGGAGGGATAGGATTAATCTCCATTCTTTCCCTATACTGGGCAATATGCTCTTCAGGATCCGTAGTCCCGTCGTAGAGTTTCATGTTGGGGGTTTGAAATCTTTTCGGAATCTCAGCATCACAGATAGGTTACGCGAAACAAGATATCCTGTGGCTGTCTTGGGACACTTCCGGAATTGGCTGGACCACTCCAGGTACACTGGATATCATGTCCTTCAATTTCTGAAGCTCCCTAGTAAATGTTAACGTCATACCTGCATCCTGCAAAGATCCACTATTGTTAGTAACAAGATTATTATTATTTAACACGTTACCAGTCTGAGGATTCTGGCCATATCCTGAAGCATATCCTGAGCTCCTCACAGTTGACATCCTGATCGAGAAGGGTATTTCAGGAGTATGATTCTGGGAATGACTAGGCACAATATTCCCCCTATTATCCTCAGTATAGACAGTCGAACTGAAGTTCAAAGTTCTGGGTTGTAAAGGAGTAACAATATCGTCAGCGGATCTGCTTGAGCTAGCTTTTAAGAGTTGTATTTCTCTTAACAACATTTGGTTAGTTTCCTGTTGCTGCCTCATTTGTTCCTGCACACTTCCAAATAAGGTTAGAATTTCATCATTAGAGGCTAAAATGGGAGCAAATCCCTGGACACTTCGAGTAGGGATAATATCCTGAGGTTGTGAAGGGGCTGGCATCCTTGGAGGAGGTGGTGGAAGCACCAAACCAGCGGTAGCAGAAGTTGTAGCCGGCACAGTGGAGGAGCTCATGTTTGATCTTGAGGCCATTGTGGACAATGTGGCAAAAAGTTTTGAAAACAGAAAACCGATTAACGATTTTACAAAGATTTTTAGTAAAGATAGCACCACTTGCCCCACGGTGGGCGCCAAATTGTTTTGGTCAAAAATTACCGAAGCAATTAAGTGATCAAATTAGTTAAGTGAGGTAGTGTGCTAAAGAGTGTATGGAAAATATGCTGGTTATGTTGTTTGTGAAAACAGTCTTCAGGATATAGCTCAGGATATTGAGCTATATCGATGATCAAACTACGAGCAAAAAGTAAAGGAAATGACACGAGATGTACGAGGAAAGCCCTTGATCAATCTAGATCGCCGGCATAAAACCTCGGGAGCTGACAATCGCAGCTGCCTAGTTCTTCTTATTGCTTCAAACGTTAGGATACAGTGCAGGATATTGACCAGATCGCTAAGTGTTACAATGCTTTTGTGTGAAAGTAAAAATTGCGAGAGAACAAGTGTGAGAGTTTAGTGAGTGTAGCTGTGATGTCCTATTCGATCTGGTATACCCACCTATTTATAGTAACGAAATACAAACAAAAATCCCTACAAATATGGGATGCTCCGCATATTCCATTGTGAACGTTGTAGACCGAGTCATGCGGCTTCAACGTCTTCATTTGAACGACTTGGACCGAGTCTCTCGGAGAAAGGGTCTTCGTGAACGTTGCTCCATCTGGACGCGTACTCCTGCACACAACCCGTTAGTAATCCTGAAGATACCATTCAGGATGTTACCAATATCCTGAATGAGCATCCCGGATATGAGCAGATATCATACAATCAAGATACAACTCAAGATATTTCCCAGGATATGGGCTCAGAATTTTACCCATAACACCTGTGTCTTTGGGTGTTGGGCCTCGAACGTCTGGTTCATTTGTACCAAGAATCCTGTGGGCTCAACAAGATGCTCGAGTCCAAGTTGAAGAAAGCTGAGGTTACCATTTCCGACCAAGGTATGATCGCTGCTGCCAAAACTCGACACTACGAAGACAAGTTCAAGACCATGACTCAGGAGCATCAGGCTGCTCTCAAAAAAGCCACTCATGAAGCCCAAGCCCATCTGGACGCTGCCCACGCCCAACATGAGCAGGATATGGCCACTTATCGGGAAGGCCTCAAAGGCTCCGTTGTCATCTCCCTCTTGCTGGCTCGGCTAAAAATGGCTTACGAAGCCAAAGCCCTAGGCTTCGAATGCTCTTCTTGGGCCGTCGACGCCTGGGAGACCAAGCTAAGAACTCTTGGAGGTAATCCCGTGGAGCATCCCGTTAAATCTGTGGCTGTAGGGTCTTCAAAAGCGATGGAAAAGCTAACGGGTGCTGACGACGAGGCTGAGAAGGAGGTTCAAGCCAATCCTGAAGCGGATGCTGGTGAAGACGCGGTGAACGAAGAAGGCCTTGCCCCCTAAAACTCATTTTTTAAATTTGATGGTTATGTTTGTATGAACAATTTTATTTCTTGTCCTTTGAACAATTCTCTTTTCCTGCATTAAAACGATTTGATAACCAAAGGTGGATGGGTCCTAGGTTTTAGGATGAAGCCTTTAGTTATCAACTAGTATCGCTTATTTCGGATAATACCACCTCCTTTTGACTTATTTGCTGTTACCTTTCAATTTTTTATTATGCATTGTTTAGTTTAAATTTCAGCATCCCAAAATTAGTGACATTATTTTTTGAAAATATCTTGATCAGTATACTCAACGATATCCCACAAAGACTTTTGTTTAATAGGGTTTCTCAAAATAAAAATTTTTAAAGAAAAAAGGACAGTTTATTTTACAAAGTTTGTTTTGATAATACCTGTTTGACTAGAGTTTTGGTTTTGAACCCAAGTATTATGTCCCAAACATTCCAACCAAATATCCTGAAACATATTCCGAAAACACATTTCGGGAATATATCCTAAGTATATACATCAGTCAGGATATTTAAGCCTTTTCCAAACATAGTTTCAAAAGTTCAAATGACTTATATAAGGTTAACAAAGGAAAGATCATACCAGGAATTGAGTGAAACCCTGTTTTCGAGCTTCGGTCTTTTTACAATTTTTCCCACTAAGATGTCCCCAGTCCAAGATACTTAGTACACTAGGTCCAAATTTGATCCTTTGAGCTCTACACAATCGCCTCAGAAGGAATGTCCCCTGTGCATAAAGTCTTTTAACACCTAGAAAATTTTTTGAATATGGGTTCCAACTGTTTGAACAGTTCTTATGTTACAGGGGGTAAACCCCAAAAATGTACTGGAGATAAATCCTTAGTATCCTGGGGATAAACCCATAAGTATCCTAGGGAAAATCCCATATTTTTGTGCGCTACAGGCGGGAGTGTATAAACTCCAAGACTTAGAAAGGTGATAACCTTTAAACCTTAGAGAGTATGAAAATACCCTTCTGTGAGAGAGGGTGATCAATCCTCATATACCTTTAGGATCCAGGATATAGCCAACAATAACGAAATTGTCAGCCACTTTTACATGGACTGGTCCCGCTATCTTGAACTATCCCTGGATAACTTGCACTCCAGGCGGGGTGTTTAAACCCAATTCGAGAGAAAGGTGAATACCTTTAAACCTGTGAAGGGATCAAGATCCCTTAAACATGAGAGAGGGGGCCTATCCTCTAATCTTTCGAAGTATCCTGAATGTGTATCCTGGAGCTATATCCCGAAGCATATACTGCAAAACAACTGTAAACTAAGGTGGGTGTTAGCCTGGCTAACACCCCTCCGATGCTTAAGTCAGTAATGGGTTCAAAAGAATAAATAATATCAAAACATATTAAAAGAGATAGAATCCATACCATTCTGAGTTAGAATTTAAATTCCATACTCACTTGAAATAGAGCTTTAGATGTATAGCATTCCAGGATCTTGGTAGCATATCCCCCTTCATATCCTTGAGTCGATATGCTCCTTTTCCTGATTCTGATTCAATCTCATAGGGCCCTTCCCACTTCGGAGCCAACTTTCCATCAGCAGGATTAGTAGTATTCTGAAAAGCTTTTCTTAACACCCAATCTCCAACTTGGAACCTTCTAGCCCTTATATTCTTGTTATATGCTCTGGATATCCTCTGTTGATATGCTGTCATCCTTAGTTTTACTGCATCTCTTGTCTCATCAACAGTATCCAATTCCTGGCATTGGGCTTCAGGATTCTTCTCAGGATCCCGGAGGTTGGATCTTGCTGTAGGTATCACCATTTCTGTCGGGATATCCAAATACCAAGGAAAACGGGGTTTGGCCAGTTGCACTTTTCACCGTTGTTCTATCAGCCCATAAAACAAAGGGTAATTCTTCTGCCCATCTCCCCTTCTTAGCTCCAAGCCTTTTCTTCAAATTGTTAACAATTATCTTGTTTGAGGATTCTGCTTGTCCATTTGCTTGAGGATGTACCGGTGTGGATGTGATCATTTTGATTCCCCAACTCTTGCAAAAGTCAGCCGTCCTCTTACTTATAAACTGAGATCCATTGTCACAAATTATCTCGGCTGGTACTCTAAACCTAGTCAGGATATTCCTCTTTATGAAGGATACTACTTCTTGATCTCTAACTTGAACAAACGCTTCAGCTTCAACCCATTTAGAGAAATAATCAGTCATTGCCAACATGAAGACCTTTCCTCCTGGAGCCTTTGGCAACTTTGCTACTATATCCATCCCCCACTTCATGAATGGCCAAGGGGAAGCGATAGGATAAAGTGGTTCAGCAGGTTGATGTAATATATTACTGCGTCTTTGACACGCATCACATCTCCGAGCATATTCTGCTGCATCTTTTCTCATCGTCGGCCAATAGTATCATGTTCTTAATACCTTTGAGAATAATGACATGCCCCTAGTATGGTTACCACAATCCCATTCGTGTATATCCTGAAGCACTTCTTTAGTTTCGGGATCCTCCAAGCACCTCAGATATGGTCCTGCAAGAGATTTCTTATACAAAACATTATTTATAATAGTGAATCGTGATACCTTCATTCTAAAGGCCTTAGGATTTTCATCCTTTGGGATGTGTCCTTCCTTGAGATATCTTATGATAGGGGCCGTCCAGGACTTAGGATCGTCCCCAGGATACTCATCATCAGGATCCTGAACCCTTACTACTTCCTTATCCTGAGGATCCGTCGCAGGATATAGGATATGTAATATTGGTATTCGGGTTCCTTCCGGTATCCTGACTGATGATCCTAGATTTGTGATGTCTGTCGTTATGGACATGCAAAAACCAACTAAACTATGTAGATAGGATGAGTCGGATATCGAACCAGAGGAGGATTGTGGAAAGTGTATAACATCAAGTATTTATTAACAATTATAAAAAAAAATAAACTGATGATTGTTTGATTTGTGGATTAACTAAATTATGAATTAAGAACTTGAGGTTTAAACAATAGGAAAAAAAATGGTTCCTCCGAATTTCAGATTTGCAAACAAGTTCAGTTATGTGTTTAATCAAAACATTCACATAGACATAAATGTTTAACCTAATTAACCAATTGTGATAACCAACGACTAAGTACTCCGGTCAATACATAACGGGAGGTTATCGAATGATTATCAATTACAATTACAAACCCTAACCCCATGTCAAATATATCCCAATTACTAGAACTCTCGGGAACTGAATGCTTAGAAATTAAGGTTTAAATAAATGCAACCAGTTACAATCAGTCAATTAAACCCATGGTGAAAAGCATCGAATGCTTAGATCACCAAGTTACAATGATTAAAAACACATAAAAGTACCTAATTACACAAACCCTCTATCCGGAGGAAACCATAAAAGACTAGCCGCTCATGGTGCAAGATTGCGTGCCCCTTGTCTGCGTACGAGACTCCCCCCTGCCGTCAAGATGATGATTATGATATATATTTAAGAAAACAACGGCCCAATCTAAACAAGTCTTGTATATGTGAGATGATGTTATGTTGACAAAAGAACCTCAAGTGGCGGCTACTCCTCACGTGCACACATGCCGCCCAAAAAGTCAACACCACAGCCCAATTAATTATGTTGAATAATTATCGGCCCACTTCAATGATGATGATATTAGAGATGTTGTTGACTAACACTTTCATGTGCATGTGATCTGTTAGTGGAATTTCCTTCACCAATGTCAGCTGCCACCCTACCTCTCGAATTAGGTTCTTTTTTTTTCTATTAAATCCCTCACAAAACAACCTATGCACTCACATCTTTATGTCGTAACCTACGGTTCAATTCGTAGGTTACGAAACAAACATTCTGTTTGTTTGTTTTCTTTCCCAACCGCAAGTTACGCCAAACATCCATACGCTGCGTCTAATACTTCCTGCTAACTTGTGAAGTATAAAAATTACTTTCACTTAATTACTCACAGGCCCCTATACTTTGTTCTCTCATATATCTTGTGTTTCCAAGCTAACTTTTGAACCGAAACGACTCCCGATCATCACAAATTACTTTGTTCATCATCCTTGAACGCTCTAACTTTGCCGAGTTAGGACGATTAACCTGTAAAACCACAAACTCTCGTAGTTATTGTATTCAACGTACATAATTGCTTAAAACACAATAACACGCACGAGATAATACACTTAAGGCTCATGTTTCACACTCTCCATCAATTTGTCAAGGCATCAGCTTCAGCATTATCCTCTCTTGGTACCTGTTCAAGTGTAAAAATATCAAAATATCCTGCTAATTTTTTGAGAATTTCGAGATGCTCGGTTAACCTCTCACCTTTAACTGCATATGTCCCATTAAAATGATTAGTGATTAACAAGGAATCAACAAATACTTGTAAATTCTTGATATTCATGCTCCTAGCTAATTCTAATCCTGCAATTAATGCTTCATATTCTGCTTCATTATTAGTGGCAGGAAACTCACATCTAATAGCCAGGGGTAATATGTCCCCCTGTGGCGATTTTAGTAGTATACCCAAACCTACACCTCTTACATTAGATGCGCCATCAGTATATAATGTCCAGGATTCTAAGTTTTCTCCTAGCTGTTGTACTTCTACTTCTACTTCACGTTGAATATCACTACTGAAATCAGCCACAAAGTCAGCTAAAGCCTGAGACTTTATGGCATTTCTAGGTTCATACACTAGATCATATGCACTTAATTTTACTGACCACTTAGCCATCCTACCTGACATCTCTGGTTTCCTAAGCACATTTTTTCCAGGATAGTTGGTTTTAACATGAATCCTATGTGTTTCAAAATAATGTCTAAGTTTTGTTGACGCCATAACTAGGGCTAATATCAATTTCTCTAAATGAGAATACCTAGTTTCAACATCTAATAAACTTTTACTAACATAATAAACAGGATATTGCTGACCTTCATGATCCTTTACAACGACATCACTTATGGCATTCCCTGATACTGCAAGATACAGGGATAATGGTTCACTATTTTCAGGCTTCATCAATAGGGGTGCGGTTGAAAGATACTGCTTCAAATCCTGCAAGGCTGCTTCATGCTTCACTCCCCATTCGAACTTCTTATTCTTCTTCAGGATATTATAAAATTCCTTGCATTTTTCCGAGGATCTTGAAATAAATCTGTTTAATGCTGCTACTCGCCCTGTTAATCGCTGAACATCCTTCATATTTGAAGGTGACTTGATATCCAGGATAGCTTTAATCTGCTCCGGGCTTGCCTCTATCCCCCTTTTCGTCACCATGTATCCTAGAAACTTTCCTGCCCCCACTCCAAAATGACATTTAGCAGGATTTAATTTCATGTTGTATTGGTCCAGGATATCAAATGCTCCCTTGATATCCTGGAGGTGATCCTTAGCCTTCTTGGATTTTACTACCATATCATCGATGTACACCTCCATGGTGTCCCCCAGTTTGTCTTTAAACATCATGTTTACCAATCTCTGGTATGTTGCACCTGCATTTTTCAAACCAAAAGGCATAGCAGTATAACAATAAATACCTGTTGGTGTCATGAAAGCAGTATCCTCTTGATCCGAGGGTTCCATTTGGATCTGTTGGAATCCTGAGGAGGCATCCATGAAGGTTAGCATCTCGTGACCAGCAGTAGCATCTACCATTGAATCGATATGAGGTAGAGGAAATGGGTCTTTGGGACAAGCTTTGTTCAAGTCTGTGTAATCTACACTTTTGCACCACAACTACGTTTGCCAGCCATTTAGGGAACTTCACTTCCCTGATCATCTTGCTTTTTAATAGTCTCTCAACTTCCTCCTGAATGATAGTGTTGCATTCTGGAGCAAATTTCCTTCGTTTCTATTGGACAGGCTTGAAAGACTTATCAATTCCGAGCTTGTGAGTTATAATATCCTTAGAAATTCCTGTCATATCCTCGTGTTTCCAGGCGAATGTTGACATCCTGCATTTCAAAAAGTTAGTCAATTGATCTTCAATATCCTTAGGGATATTGGTTCCCACGAGCACCGAGATATCCGGATTATCCTGATCCATGATAACTTTCTTCACATCCTGCTCTGAAGCCTCCATGATATCCTGGCCTCGCATCTTTAATTGCTATGCTGCACTAGGTTTTGTTGAGGATTTCATCAAAGAAGAATAACACTCCTTCGCTTCCTGTTAATCGCTTTCCACATTGACTACTCCCCAAGGGGTCGGGATCTTGATACACTGATGATAAGTTGACGACACAGCTTTCATATCATGGATCCAAGGCCTACCTTATATAATATTATAGCAGGATAGGGAGTCCATGACACAAAAGCGCTGCATTGAGTTGACCCCTTCAACATACACGGGCAACTTTATCTCTCCTACGGTATTCCTAGCTTCCCCACTGAAACCAACGAGCACAGTGGACTTCGAAGTAATATCCATTGGGGATATATTCATCCTCTTCAATGTTTCCAGCAAATTATGTTAACGGAGCTGCCATTATCCACCAGTATTCTGCGCACAAAATGGTTAGCAACATATAACGTTATTACTAAAGCATCATGATGAGGATCCTGGACAGTATCCCTATCATCGTTATCAAACGTGATCACTTTGTCAGCTGTGAGGGTTGACATCCTAGTTGGTTTATCTCCCCTTTCTTCTTTGGCTTCTTTCGCGTGCCTTTTCGCCGCAGAATATGATGTCCCGCAAATGTCGGATCCTCCTGAAATAAAGTTAATTATTTTCGCATCCGCAGGAGGTGATGCTGCTCGCTCAGGATCCTGACCCTTATTCTTTTTTCTTCCCAAGAGGTCCCTCAGATATCCCTTGCTTAAGAGATAGCTTATCTCTTTCCTTAGAGCGATGCAATCCTCAGTGACATGTCCGAAATCTTTATGGAAGGCACACCATTTGGACTTATCCTTCCAATCAGCTTTTTGTTTATTTTTCCGGGGCCATCTTGCTTTGTCTCATAAACCCTGCATAGCATACATTAGTTCAGGTATATTAACAGAAAAACAATATTCAGACAACTCAGGATACTCATCAGGATCCTCATCTTCAACAGCATTCACTTTCTTGCTGTCATTTATGCCATATGGCTTAGAGCGATATGGTTTGTACGAGGATTCTGATTTCATGTTGGTTGACTCATAGGTTGTAGATGAATTCATCCTCTCTTGCATTTTTTTGTCATCCTCCAGCCGAATGTATCTTAGAGCCCTGTTACGAGCTTCGTCCAGATTCCTGCAGGGATTCATTACAATATCCTGGTAAAATTGAGAATCATTTTGTAATCCCATCTTGAAAGCCTGCACAGCTGTTGCAACATCAAGATGTGGGATATCTAAGGATTCCCGACTAAACTTGTTCACATAATCCCACAAGGATTCCTGAGGTCCTTGAGTTATCCTGTAAAGATCACTTGTTAGTTTCTCAAAACTCCGGCTGCAAGAAAATTGACTATTAAATAAATTAACTAAATGAGCAAATGACGTAATTGAGTGAGGAGGAACGTTTAAGAGCCATTTTAAGGTTGATCCTGTTAAGGTAGAACCAAAACCCTTGCACAGGCATGCATCTTTGAGATTTGGAGGGATAGGGTTGATTTCCATCCTTTCCCTATACTGGGCAATATGCTCCTCAAGATCCGTAGTTCCGTCATAGAGTTTCATATTGGGGGTTTGAAATCTTTTTGGGATTTCAGCATCACAAATGGGATATGCGAACCGTGATATCCTGTGGTTGTCCTGGGACACTTCTGGAATTGGCTGGACCACCCCAGGTACACTGGATATCATGTCCTTTAGTTTTTGAAGCTCCCTGGAAAATGTTGATGTCATACCTGCATCCTGCAAAGATCCAACACCATTAGTAGCAAGAGTATTATTATTATTAGATACATTACCAGTCTGAGGATTCTGGAGTATGATTCTGGGAATGGCTAGGCACAATATTCCCCTGGTTATCCTCAGTATAAACTGCAGAACTGAAGTTCAAAGCCCTGGGTTGCAAGGGAGTGACAGTATCTTCAGCAGGCCTACTTGGGTCGGATTTCAAGAGTTGTATCTCTCTCATCAGCATCTGATTAGTTTCCTGCTGCTGCCTCATCTGTTCCTGTACACTACCAAACAAATTTACAATTTCTTCATTAGAAGCCAAAACAGGACCAGATCCCTGGGTATTGCGAACGGGGATAACATCCTGAGCCACATGACTTTCAGTTCCCTGTGAAGAGGCTTGCATTCTCGGAGGAGGTGGTGGTGGAAGCACCGAACCAATTGTTGTAGAGGTTGTAGCAGACACGGTGGAAGAGCTCATGTTTGATCTCGAGGCCATTGAAAATAATGTAGCAAAAAGTTTTGAAAATAGAAAACCAAGTAACGATTTTTCAAAAACTTTTAGTAGAAATAGCACCACTTGCCCCACGGTGGGCGCTAAATTGTTTTGGTAAAAAATTATCGAAGCAATTAAGTGATCAAATTAGTTAAGTGAGGTAGTGTGCTAAAAACGTGTGTTGAAAATATGCTAGTTAAGTAGTTTACAAAAAACAGGTTCAGGATATAGCTCAGGATATTAAGCTATATCTATGATCAAACAATGAGCAAAAATGTAAAGGGTGACACGAGATATACGAGGAAAGCCCTTGATCAATCTAGATCGCCGGCATAAAACCTCAGGAGCTGACGATCGCAGCTGCCTTGTTCTTCTTATTGCTTCAAATATCATGATACAATGCAGGATATGATGCGGATCAACTAAGTGTTACAATGCAATTCGAGTACAAGTGTTAGTGCGTTGTGAGTATTTGCAAGTAGAGAGAAAACGTGTGTGAAAGATTGTGTCCCTAATCTGATCCGATCAATCCCTTTTTATATTAAAAAGAAAGCAACTAACTATCATACTATTCCGGGATCCGGCGAATATTCCATAAGTGGACGTTGTAGTCCACGTCTTCCGGCTCCAACGTTCGTAATACAACTGATTTGCCCGAGTCTTGAGGAGAAGAAGTCCACCTGACCGTTAGAGACTGGCTTCAACAATCTGCACGTGAGTTAATTATTAACTACCAGGATATCGTATCAGGATGTTACCAATATCCTGATCCAGCATCCTGACCACAATAAAACAAACAAAGTCAGAATATCAATCAGGATATATCAGCGGAAAATCACCCATAACAACATTGATGCTGGTTTATTGTAGTATTCAGTTATAATGTAGGTGTTGTAAGTGTTTATGGTACATGACAATTATGCAGATATGAGTAAATGGACATATGGTGGCATGCATATTTAGTTTTGGATGTGATAATTAAGCCTTTAGTTTGATCAGGGATTATAGACTTTGGTTTGCACAATAGGATATAGTTATAACTAGAAAATGGATGATACACTTTGGTTTGCACAATAGGACTTAGTTATAACTTGAACAAGGATGATACCCTTTGTTATACACTTTGTTATGCACAATAGGATGTAGCAATCACTTGAATAGGGATGATAGACTGTGTTATGCACAATAGGTTTGAGCAATCACTGGAACAGGGAGCATACACTTTGGAAGGCATAAGTTGAACTGTTTGACCAGATCAACTAGTCAAACTTGTGATAACGAAGCCATATCAAGTTTTGAAAGTAAAACTAAGTTGAAGTTGTGAAGGTCAAACCCAGTTTAAGATATAAAAGTCAAACCGATTTCAAATTCTAAAGGTCAAACATAGTTCAACTAGTAAAAGTCTAACCCAAGCCAACTCCAAAAAGTCAAACCCAATTCAAGTTATAAACTGCATTTCAATTCTAGTTACATATTTTAATCTGTTATTGTTGTTATTAGTAACATCATATTGGTGATTAATTAAAGGTGGTTAGTTACTAGATTAGGAAAGAGTTTTGAATATGAAGAGAAATATATGAATTATACATGTACGGACCAAAATGATAATTAAAGTTATGGAGGTATGTTAGTCTTTTCACAGGATTATAAATGTCCGGTTAGGAAAAAGGACGTTATTATCCCTCTATAATTTAGCAAAATACTCTTCCCTCACACATTTACTGTTCAATTTTCTTTCATCCCATTTGTCCACTTGTCAGTAATTCATAGATGCAATCAACTTTCTTCTAAACTTAGAACACATTGTACAAGTAATCAAAGAAGATGGTACAACTTCACTCATACACCAAAACCACCATCACCACAGTTGATGAAAGAGAGTTGAAAAAGAGGAATAAAGTTGAGAGAGAGAGACACGAGGTAAGGGTTTTGCATTGGTCAGAGGCGGCGTTTGACGAGAAGATCGATGATGGAGGTTGAGATGTGCGGAGAGGTGGTTATGGCCGGCAATAGGTGGTGCTTAAAAAAGTAGACAGAGAAAGAGAAAAGGATGGGAATAAGCTGAGACAGAGTAGGTGGAAAGGGGATGTGGCGACGGCGGTGATGGACTGATGGTTGAGGTGCCGCGGTGGTGAGGGGAGGTAGAGATGATCGTGGCCATCGGAGTCGTCGTCGGAATCATTGGCGAAGACGGCGGTTCGTCTTCTTCGACGGTGTTGCGGTGGTGGCAGTTCAGTGGTGGTGATTGTTGTGTTGTGGCAAGAGAGAGAGAAATGTATGTGAGAAAAGGAAGGGGGTTTTGCAATTTTTGATGCACATGGTTTCAAAAATATGATGAACTTTAAACTGGTGTATCACCAATCTTCAAGATAGTATTTTTTTTAGATGAATTAAATTAAAATCTACTACTTCTAATAAAGCAAAACAAGCTTAGGCCACTTGGCATATACTTAGGCCATTGATTGCCACGTGGCAATGTAATATTGCTTATTGATTTGGTTTAAAAGGCAAAACTAGACTCCGCTCTTCCTCCATTGTCTCAGTTTTGAATTATACCTCTCTCTCTCACCCCACACTTTCCTTTCTATCTCTGCTTCAAATAAAACCCTAGATGTAATTCTATATTTCAGTTTCTTGATTTCTTGATTGTTGATAAACCTCTCAGTTAATCCTCTCAATTCCTACACTAAAGTATCATCTGAGATATGAGGTCTGAAACCTTGACGATCGGATTATTGTAGAGAACATGGTGGTTGTGGTCAGTTGTGGATGATGGAGGCGGCACTGGTGATTAAGGTTCTTTCCCTTTTTTCTTTCATCCTCTTCACATTTACAAACCCTAATACACATATACTACTTTACTACTTCTGTGGCACATATGAACTCTCACCGGGTATGTTTTCTTCATTGTATTATGACGTATTCTGATAATCCTTTGAATCTTCTGCTTTAATCAATGTTTAATATGTTAATAATTGACATATGTATGGATTTGTGGAACAATTTTTTTTTATTTTGTTGTTCAATCGCCATTGAGCTGCAATAGGGTTTGTGGGTGTTTGAATCAGGGCTGGAGAATAAGATTCAAAAGAAATTGGAGCAATTGCTCATTCTACAATACTCCTAAACATCAAATTGTAAAAAAATCTTGCTTAAAGTCCCTGCATTTCTCTGAATTCAATGGGTTCTAAACAAATTAGGATTTGAATAATGGTTATTTACTTATTACTACAACACAGAAGATTGTTGGTAGTATAGATAGTGTAAGGATTAAAATTGAGATAATTGTATTCAATCATGAGTGAAACTGTCTATAGACAAGTGGATTTTAAGGAATCAAAATTAAAAAAAGAAATTCTAAGGCGGGCATGTAGATGTGTGGATTATTAAAAACTACTTGACATATCTATATTTTTTGTGAAACTCCAAGATGGAACTGTGCTTCTGAAGAAAGAATGTGATGATGTGCCATTTGAGTTCAAAATAGATGAAGGTGAGTGCTATTTTGGTGCTGACAACTAAAAATTATTTCCTTTTTTATAAAATATGTGATCAAGTAAACTAAAACCGAATTGTTATTTATTTTTTATGACTGAACAAGTCATTGATGGGCTTAATAAAGGTGTAAAGACCATGAAGATGGGTGAAGTTTTGTTCGACCAAATCACATCAGGAATCTGCTACTGTTCCTGCAAGTTGTAACGTGTATTATGATGACGAGTTGATTTCATTTAAAAAGGTAAATGAAGTTGTTCATGGCCTCTCGATGCAAAGGTTTTTTTTTTTTTTTTTTTTTTTTTGAAGAATAAGAGAGTTTAAACAGTTTACTAACATAAACAGATGCTAATGTAAAGATAAAGACCTGTGGGAACTAACTACACAAGAAAATATTGAATCTTCAGGGAGAAAGAAAGAAGGAATAACCTTTTCAAGAAACTAATATATGAGATGGCTTCGAAGAGATAGGATAAGGTAAATGAGTGTTGCTTCATTTTTGGAATCGTGTTATGAACCTGATTATCTAATCTATGTGACTTGAAGTAGTAATAGTAAGTTTATATTGTTTAGATAAAGTTATTTTTTCTATTGTTTGATAAAAAAAAGTTAGTGTAACATATGTAAATGAAAAAGTTACTGACAAGTTATACCATACGCATAACATTTTGCCATATGGGTCGGACAAATGGCTCGAATGAACTAAAACATTACCAAAAGATATGATTTTGACTTTATGGTCTTAAGTTGATAGGTTAGGTTTATTTAAGAAATTGTTGAGATGGATTTAGGCGTAAATGGGGGTGTTTGGGATTGGTTAATAAAACGGTCGATGCCTTTTAAGCTAAGTATCAAGATATGGTAGATAAGAAGTTGTTAATATCTAAGGATATAAAGAATCATAATCAGATAGGGAGTTAAATGAGTTATTCCCAAATTTGCATATTCAAACTTCTTAGCTGACGTTTAAACATGGCTCAACCTGATTGTAACCAGCTTTGTAAATATGTATAGCTTTTTTGTAATTTTCTGTATAGTTTTTTGGTTAAATTATTTTTCATATTGTATTTTATGTAATTAGGTTTTGATTCTATTGATTTTGAAAAAAGGTTACGTTTGGAAGTAGATTTGATCTCTAAACCGTTTTATGTTTCATGATGTTGAGAGGAGTACATCTAGAGTTGTATTTTATGCTGTTTGATGAGTTTTTTGCATGAAAGAACTTTAATGGGAATGTTAAAATTGAGATAATTGTTCTGTTTCGTGAGGAATTTGTAGAGCTATGTGATTATGATGATATGTGTGAATAATTGTTCTCTAAACCGATTATGATGATAT
Source organism: Helianthus tuberosus (assembly GCA_030545235.1). Lineage (NCBI taxonomy): Eukaryota > Viridiplantae > Streptophyta > Magnoliopsida > Asterales > Asteraceae > Helianthus > Helianthus tuberosus. The sequence goes on from CM060440.1 coordinate 46,622,506, forward strand.
TTGTAGAGTTATGTGATTAGAGATGTCTGGATTGAAGTGTAAAGCTATGTGATTATGAATGTGATTACCACAGGAACTGGTGGCATGTGGCAGATTGCTGCCATTAATGAAGCCTGAGGATGGAAGGATATGACCACTGTGGAGGACATGGATCTGGTACTTCACACAGGTCTCAGGGGATGGAAATTCCTATATCTTGGTGACCTTCATGTTAGTCATTTTTATTAATATACTCAATTACTCATAATCAAAATTCAAAATATATTTGTGAGGCATTGAATTGCTGGAATTCTGATCCCCTGTTAGGTTTAAATGTTCTTAGGGTTTCTTATTCGCAATTCGCTACTGTTGTATTACTCAAGTCATTACTGTCGTTACTTTTCACAAGGTTATTCGATCGATTTGCTTCACAGTTATTATTGTTGTTGCTTCATTCATAAGCGAATCTGAAGCATACACAAAAGTCTGATTTGTGAGTTAGCATGGATATTTTAGCTCGATGTGCATTTCTATAGAAATTTAGTGTGATCAGAACCAGATATTGTGTTAATATTTAGAGAAATTTCTTAACATGCATCTTAAAAAAGCTGAGATAGTTAGAAAATCATAACAACAGTAGTTTGTTACTCAACATTGACTAACATGGCCTGATAGCATAATAAACTATAGACATACATCAACGCGCCGCACAATCTGGTGGTTCGTGTCATGGATATGAAATTTTGAAATAGTTTTTATCCGACTTAAAATAAGATTGTAGCTCTTAAAAACGAGAGAATGAACGAAAGGAAACTGGAACCTTGAGGTGAAAGTGAGTTTAGAATTTGAGTGCATAACGTATAGTGATCATATGTATATAAGTTATAATCTCTTGCAGTTCTTATGAGACAAGCAAAGAAGAATAATATAGCTATATACAAAAAGTTCACTCAAAGAAAAAAGAATATAAGAGATTACTCAGTGATATTAACTGCTTGACTCAATATTAGTTACCATTTTAAAGTGTTTGTTTGTAAATTTAACTGTCATAACATATATAGTAGAGTCTGTTATAAGCAACTTTCATATCTAACATTTTATGTGACGTGAAAACATAAATGTCAGATGTTAAGAATCTGCCTCTTCTGTTGTTTGTTCTATTGGCATGTAGGATGGATTAAAGAAACCGGAACTAAGATATATGCAACCCACAAAAGAAATGATCCGGTACTTTAATTTCTCCTCTCTATTTAACTCATTGGTTTCTTTCTTTAAACGCTAATCGATTGTGCTTTGTCGAAGAACTAAAGATGTCGGGGAAGAGATTCATGGTTTCAATTTTATCTCCGAATGTGGAATTCTTCGTCAATATGTGAAACTCTCTCCTCAATCACACTGTCAATGGGTTCTTAAAGGTCAGAACAGACTGTTTGTGTTCATATCTGATAATCATTTCCTCTAATTTATTCAGTATTTCATGTTTTTCCTGCTTAGCCTAATCGCTTATACTTAGGGTATTTATGATCAAAAAAACGAGTGATTCATTATGTTCCGTGTGTTCTCGCTATATATATTGTTCTGCATATATACCTTCTCTATATGTGTATTTACATTTTGTCTTATTGTTTGCAGGCCTTCGAAAAGTTTACAACAAGGCCTATGATGGGTAGAAAAGAGTTGCTCAAGATTACTCTTAGAAAAGCTGCTCATGGATGGAAGCTGATTGTTGATCTTCGTCTGACCGGTAATCTTCACTTTTAACCTGCAAAACGGCATTAAGATACCAAGCTTAAGTAAACAAACATGGTTTCATCATGTTTGACTTGAGTATGCACTTTTTGTTTATCTCCGAAGAAGAGGGTAAATGGTTGTGACTGTATATTGATGAACCTGCTTACACTGATCTTCACTGGGTAATTTCTATATCTCTTCTTAAACTGTATTATTCCAATTAGAATAGATTGTGCGTTGAGGTGTATTAGTGGCGTTTACTGTTTACCGGTTGTTAGTTCGATTTTTTAGGGAATGTTCATCCCGGCTATTGAAGGACAAGGCACTGAAGAATTGAAGAAGAGAAAAAGAAATGGTTGCTATTGGCTAAAAAAGCGAGCTTTAAGCGCGCTTAAAGCGTGACGCGATGAAACGTTTTGAATAGCGCTTTTTTTGGTCTGAAGCGTCACAACACGTGAAGCGTTTTGAGGCGAGCTTTAAGCACGAAGCGACCATGGTTTGAGGCGACGCTTCAGCCCAATCAGGTCACATTTGGGTCATTTTTAGGCCCAGTAGTTTTTAAATAGGGTTTAAATGAGGCCCTACTTCTTTACCCTAATAATCAGCCGCTATCTTTTAACATATCAGCCGCTCCCTTCCTATTTCTCCTATTATCTCTGCAACTTGATTTTTGTTTAGAAATCATAATGGCCACAGGATCAAACAGCACTACTGCTGCCTCGGAAAAGTCTATTATGTTGATGGAGATGAATATGTACTTGATTATGATGATTCTTGATTAAAGACTATTTTTATTTTTATGTTTTAAGTGTGCTTCGACTTTAATTTTTGTTATAACTATGTTTTTTATGTGTTAAGTGTGTTTTTAATCATGTTTTTGTGTTTATTATTGATTAACAAGTGGAATAGGTCATATTGATGTGTACAATATTTTTTTATATATATTTTTTTTATTTTGAGCGCTTCGTATACGTGAAGCTCTCGCTTCGCGCTTGAAGCTTCGCTTAAAGCTTTTGGAACCAAAATGCTTCGGAGCGCCTCGCGCTTTTTAAAACCAAGGTGGAGAGTATTATGATGTTAGAGTTGCCGAAACACCCCTTAGATTGTTTAAAAGCTAACCCTAGATTAGGTAAATAAGTGATTAGTCATTACAATCAGTTTATAGGATTAACTTTTTTCTGATTATTTTAAACCTTAATTTTTGCAGGTAACTGAAACAATTTAACAAATCACTTGCTTTAGATAAGGATTTTACGGACTTTGATTAGGCTACAACTGAGGCTAATCCCATTAAAAGAGATCCCGAATGATGATGACAATGTCGGCTTCATAACTAGAAGGAACATAAATATGATGGTAATGCAAAATCACATGGTGTTGAAAAGGGGTTGAATAGCAAAAAGTCAAAAGTAGTGAATAGCCATAAGCATAAAATAGTGGTTGTTGTTGTTGATGTTCAAAGTGATTTTGGCAATGATGTGACGTCAACCATCAAGTCGAAGTACAGAACTTCCAAACCTGTTCATGTAGCTGCAGGTATTGAACAGGGTTCTACAAGTATGGAATGAGATTGATGGTGAGAATCGCGCTCGGTTGGAAAATATGTCGGCTGATGAGATTGCGGATGCTCGGGCTGAGATAATGAAGAATATGAACCTTGAATTAATAAAAGATGTTACAAAAAAGAGGCAAAACAAAATAAAAAGAGTTAATTACTGTTTTCGTCCATGTGGTTTGTCAAAAATCACTATTTCAGTCCATTAGTTTAAAAATTGCGATTTCAGTCCCTGTGGTTTCACTTTCGTAACAATTTCAGTCCCTGTGGTTTCATTTTCGTAACCATTTCAATCTATTATTTTGTTAAGTAAAGGAACTGAAATGGTTACGAGGTTGTTAGTGCATTTATGTCTATAGCCTTCGTCAATCCGAGCCGTAGCGAGAAACAGAAGAAAACGAGTTTTTATAGTGTTATATCTAGTAAAAAAGGCAAGGTGGCATAATTGTAATTAATGAGAAATCTCATTAATAGTCAAGGCCTATAAATAGGAGAATTATGTTTAGATTAGAGACTTTTGCCATTTCACACTTTGGAGAGATCTAGTTCTAGAGAGAGAATCTAGAGAGAGAAAGGCAAAAAGTGATTCAAGTGATTGTACAATTTCAGATTTCTAATAGAATCACGTTTATATTACGTCATGTGTGTTTAGGTCGCGTTCGTGTACGGATTCCGCACGTTTCACGTTCGTTTCGCAATCGTTTCGGAGTCAAAACCGGTCCTACAAGTGGTATCAGAGCAGGAGCTCGATTGCACTGATCTATCACACGATTTCGCACAGGATTACATCGATTTTAGATCTGAATTACATCTATTTCTTCGTTTTTTTCATATTTTTCACGTTCTCTACTGATTTTCGTCAAATTGAACAGGTGTTTACGGTCCGAATCGGTTGATTTTTTGATATGTGGTGCGAAAACATCTGATCTAAAACCCTACCAAATTTCAGATCGAAATTCCAAGCCGTTTAGGAGATATTCGAGTTTTTCAGTCCGCAGTTTGTATGAATCAGCGTCTGGCCGTTTGAAACAGCACTAGTCCGTTTGAAAAGTGATCTGTCGTTTGAAATCTAGGTTCCATCGTTTGAAACAGCCCGTTCTGTTTGAAAATTGGATTCTATCGTTTGAAAGTGAACCTCCCGTTTGAACTATCGTTTGAAACTAACACTACCGTTTGAGGACATGACAGTTTGAACCTGAAAGTTTGAAAATTAATATGACCGTTTGAAAAAGCATCTGACAGTTTGAACAAACACCTGACCGTTTGAAATCAAACACATGACCGTTCAGTTTGAGGGTAGCTTTTGAAACACGTTGTCCGTTTGAAATTGATTCAGAAGTTCACGTGATACATTTAATAACTGTCAACTGAATGTGATGTATTAAATAAAAATTGTCAGTTTGCACGTGATGCCATTTAATGTTTTTGAAATGAAATATCAATCAGATTTAGTGTCATACTTTAAAAGTTGTCAGTTAAAGTGATTGTGAGTTGGTGACATGATGTTGTCGGCTTAGTGGAGTATTTTGGTCAAATTTAAAAAAAAAATACATGTTGTCAAGTTGCTAAGTATTTGAGGTCCAATCAAATTGAGTTTGGTATTAGAAATTGTTAGTCCATCACGTGATTCTAAAGTTTGTTGAAATTTGTTGTTATCTGCATGTAAGTGTTTGGCCAAATCATAGTATTTTAATGTGCTAGTTGATCGGGTTGTGTGCGATTTTGAATTCAAGACACTTGAGTAATCAGGTCACAAGGTTTGGAGTTTTGTCAGTTCACACGGTTCAATCAGTTGTTTTGTGTGGTCAAGTCGCGTATCAAATTCATCGACTCACTTGAAAGCTTTATACAGTTTGGAGTTCAAAAATTTCAAAGGTCTTTGGAAAAGGTCAATTGAATTCATTCCGGGTCATATATGTCCGTACAGTTGGTCAACGTTCAGTCCGCACAGAAAATCATCAGTTCGAGTACTAGTTTGTTTCAGTTAATTGATAAGCGTTTAGACTGATTGTATTGTGTTTGTGTTGTCGACAGGTTATTCAAGATGGCTAAAATGTTTGATGAACAGGAAAACGAGAATCTTAAAGATTTAAACGTTTGGATTTCTGATTCTTGGTTTGATCAGAAGAAAAGGAAGGACGTTTGGATTAAAAGATCCTAAAATTTCTTATGCATGAAACATGAATCTTTGGAAAAGTTGGAGAGACGTTTTGATGAATTGATTGATAAGATAGAAAGATATGAGATAAAGTTTTCAACTACTGAAAAAATCTTAAAATTTGCTAATGCATTACCTCTAGAATGGGATGAATTTTTGAGTGAACTAAAAAGGAATGAAAAATTCTCACAGTTTTCATTTAGAGAATTCATCAATAAGCTTAGATCACATATGTTTGATAAAGAAAAAAGAAAAGAAGAGTTGATGTATGAGATGAAAAAGGATTTAGAAAAGATAAATTTGGAAGTGATCATAGAAATGAGAAAAAGATTTTCTGTATGTCTTGCTGCAAAAAATGTTATGAAATATGATATTAAGAGAGGTTGTTTTATTGATGAATATGCAAACCCTCTTGATTTTGTTAAAATTTTTTGTGCAGGAACATACAGGATGGAAACAAAGAAAGAAGCCGATGCTGAAAAGATGAATGAAAAGTGCTCAAAATGTGATAAACTTGGAGCAGACAATGCCAAATTCTTGAAGGATGTGGAAAGTTTGACAGTGGAAAACAAAGCTTTGAAAGATGGGAAGAAAACTGATGATGAACAGATTCTGGAGTTGCGCTTGAACTGCGAAAAATTGAGATCTGAAAATGACAAACTTTTGAAGAACGTTGAGAGTTTGTTATCAGAAAACAAAAATTTTAAAAAATTAGAAAATGATTTCAAAAGTCAAATAAAGATTTTAGAAGATGAGAGAGATGTTTTTGGTAAAAATAATCTCGAAAAACAATGTGCAATAAATTCTCATCTTGATAAAATCATTCGACTTGAGCATGAAGCCGAAGATAATAGAAAGAAAATTGCTGAGTTAGAGAATAAGTTGAAAAGTTTTGTGACTTCTGCATCGCATGTTTGTCCAAAACCGATCAATTCTGTTCCAATAAGTGACAATGTCACAAATTTTGACAAAGTCAAAATTGAAGATTGTGATGAAATATCTGATGATGAAAAAGAAAAGAAAAGAAAAATATTTTTAGATTTACAAGAAAAATTCAAAAATACTGTTTTGCAATCTACTGAAACGGGTGAATGTTCTAAACAAAAACCTGTTAAGAAGAATGTAGAACAGAAACAAAAAGTTAAAAAATTGAAAAATTCTAAAATTGAAAATAAAAGCTCATCAGATAAATCATCCAATCATTATAAAAAATCACAAAAATTTGTAAATGAAAACTCACAAAATGTTGGTAATAAGTGGTGCAGGTTTGACCACAGTGCTCAAAAGACAAATCCAGCATTGAAGAGGAGAAATGATTATTACCAAGCCAAACAATGTTATGATTTGAAGGTTTGGACTGACAGAAGTGGATGGTATGATAACAGAGTGTGCTATACCTGTGGTATTAGAGGACACATTGCTGTTAACTGCCAGAATTGGAATTATGAAACAAGAAGATGCTATAACTGCCAGATCAAAGGTCACATTGCTAGAGATTGCTCAAGGAGATCGATGGGAAGATCGAGGGTTGAATCTCAGAGAATGGTAAAGAAACCAGTCACTGTCAAGCCCAAAGAACAGAAAGTGGAAGATAAGAAAGTAAAGCTTTCACAGGGACAAAGAGACAGACTGAGGAAGAAGAGGAAGAAGGCGAGAGAGTATTTGAAGAAGATTTTGTCTTCAGGTTCACTGGTTGGTTCGAATAAAAGTTCTGATGAATCGATTCACTCGACTGCAAAGCCAAGCAAATCGAATTCTTCAGATGCAAATCTGAGGACAAACGAGAACAAGAAGAAAAAGAAAGTTATTGGCGATGAATCTGGCTCATTTAAGTCAGATAAGCCAAGTTCGGGCAATGAATCTGATTCCACAAAATCAGAGGAGCCACAAGTTGAGGTAAAGAAGGAAGAAACAGTTCCGTTAATGAATGATGAGAATTTTCCACCATTACAAGCCGTAAACCTAAAATCAAAAGGTGTTGATGCTGGAAAAATGTTTAATAGCAATGTTAAACATATTTTTAGCAAGATGGCTGATGGAAAGGTAAAAGGAGCAAAAGAATTTTATGAAGAAAAAATAAAAGCTCAAAATGCGCCTAAGGCTGGTCAGGCTTGGGTGTCAAAATCTGTTGGTTGAATTCCTGACTTGCCGGAGCTTCCAGGTTGGTAAGTGTGAAGCAGGTATCGGCATCATTCTTGAGAAATTCACAGGATGGTAACTATGATATTTCGTCTTACAAGTGGTTAATCAAGGACATTAAGTTGTACTTGATTTTCTACAAGTGATTGTGGTGTTTGATCTTATATTGTTAAAATCTGTACAAAAAGGTTAAAAGAGAACAAGGTGATGAGATGACCCCGAACCCACAAGTGATGGGTAAACAAACTAATTTTTCCGGAAAAACCATTCTGATTAACACAAACTTCAGTGTTTTGAAATCATTATGGGAAAATAGTTTGTTGTAAGGGGGAGTGTTGATTGAATATGCCGAAACCCTCACGGCTGAACAAACATGATTACTTTCACCAGATTGAAAAACGGTTTTCAAACTGTAAAAATCAATGTATTGTAAATCATGGGGGTATGTATATTTTCTGCAAATCAGTACACTTTTAGCAGAAAATGGATGGCGAGACAAAGCTATCAGTGTTGGTTGTCAAATTTTCTTTATATGATTTTGCATTTTAGGGGGAGAAATGTTGTTAGAAATACAAAAACATTTGAAAATTTGAAAAAGTAAAAAACATGATAAAAATAAAAAATTTGAGTTTTTGTGTGAAAAGAGGAAATGATAGTACATCAGTAGACAGTTATAGTACGCTAAAGAATTGGAAAGTTTAAATGTGTTAAACGATCTCACCGTGGATGTGTCGGTAGATTTTTATACATTTAGTAAACTTTTTCGGGATATAAACCTAAATTCAAACTTACTTATTTCGTGGGGAACACTACTTGGATATATAGGTAACCCCTGAAATCTCGTTTGAAAGGTCTCATAATCTGATATACTAGGTCTTTATACTCAATGATGTCTGGGGTATTATTCCGGGACTTCTGCTGAACGGTAGTTCTGACCTAGTCCCTGGCTAATACTTTCTGCAATGCTTGAAACATAGCATTAAACCCTCAGCATGCTGATGAAACAATAAAATTGATAGTCGCTGCTGTTGTAAGCAAAAAGATCCTCTAAAGGGGACATACCTTTAAGTCGAAGCTGATATCTCTCTGCGTATACGGAAGTATCGACCTGAGATCCCTCGGCCCTCGCATACCTAATTTATATACAGATATCATTGTAGTATACTCACCTGTAAGACTGATTATTGGGATTCTGGATACGGGAGTATATTCAAGAGGTGGGACACATGAATGGGTTTAAGTTCTTAAAACATCTAATTCATATCCTGAATAAGTTGAACTTTGTATGAAAATTTAAGTGGATCAGTATATCGACAATCTAAGTGAATTGTTTAATGCGTAATGTGATTTTAAGCTCAACGGTACTTGTGACTTGTCATAAACTGATATGATCCTCTGACGCATACTCAAACAAAAATATTGTCTGTAAATATGTTTGTACATATTTCTTTACTACTTTATATTTTCAGAAAATACAAAAAAATTTTGATTTCTGCTTTATTTTCGACAACCGATATCTGAGATGTTGAGTTTCAAAATCTAAGTAAGCTGATTGTGTTTCTGAAAATAAAACAAGTTCATTAAATTGAAACTTGAATTAAAATCAAAAATTTCAAAAACAGTTTGTGATATCTCCAAGGTCATTAAGTTGGACTTGGATGATTAACTGTGGGGGATTTGGATGCTTATACTGTTATAGAGCTAGTTTCCGATTTGTTTTGATGAAACTGCCAAATTCATGAAAATTGTTTGTTTTAGAAAGTTGAGTGAGCCAGGTTACAATTCCTGGATAGCTAAAATTTGAAATGCTGTTACTTATAAATGTTTGAGTGATTGCAGATGAGATTCCAGACTACGATCCCGGAAGCTGAATCTAAGGGGGAGTCTGAAGACGAGCTCAAAGCAAGGGGGGAGCTTGTAATCGAAAAGCAATGTGTCGATCCCAAAGCACGGAAGCTTGACGAAAGGGGGAGCCTGATGAAGAAAAGAGTTTACAAAAAGGAGAAGCTGAAGCTGAAGACAGATCCAACGGGATTCTGTTCAAGAAGTCTAAAAGAGAAAAAGAAGATGCTACGAGTTTGACTCAATGATCGAGATTGACTGCGGCAATATCCAAGGGGGAGTCTGTTAGTGCATTTATGTCTATAGCCTTCGTCAATCCGAGCCGTAGCGAGAAACAGAAGAAAACGAGTTTTTATAGTGTTATATCTAGTAAAAAAAGGCAAGGTGGCATAATTGTAATTAATGAGAAATCTCATTAATAGTCAAGGCCTATAAATAGGAGAATTATGTTTAGATTAGAGACTTTTGCCATTTCACACTTTGGAGAGATCTAGTTCTAGAGAGAGAAACTAGAGAGAGAATCTAGAGAGAGAAAGGCAAAAAGTGATTCAAGTGATTGTACAATTTCAGATTTCTAATAGAATCACGTTTATATTACGTCATGTGTGTTTAGGTCGCGTTCGTGTACGGATTCCGCACGTTTCACGTTCGTTTCGCAATCGTTTCGGAGTCAAAACCGGTCCTACAGAGGTGGACTGAAATGGTACGAAAGTGAAACCACAGGGACTGAAATCACAAGTTTTAAACTGATTGACTGAAATAGTGATTTTTGAGTGACCGGCTTAGCCTAATCGCTTATACTTAGGGTAGTTATGATAAAAAAGCGAATTATTCATTCTGTTCCGTGTGTTCTCGCTATATATATATTGTTCTGCATATATACCTTCTCTATATGTGTATTTACATTTTGTCTTATTGTTTGCAGGCCTTCGAAAAGTTTACAACAAGGCCTATGATGGGTAGAAAAGAGTTGCTCAAGATTACTCTTAGAAAAGATGCTCATGGGTGGAAGCTGATTGTTGATCTTCGTCTGACCGGTAATCTTCACTTTTAACCTGCAAAACGGCATTAAGATACCAAGTTTAAGTAAACAAACAAGGTTTCATCATGTTTGACTTGAGTATGCACTTTTTGTTTATCTCAGAAGAAGAGGGTAAATGGTTGTGAGTGTATATTGATGAACCTGCTTACACTGATCTTCACTGGGTAATTTCTATATTTCTACTTAAACTGTATTATTCCAATTAGAATAGATTGTGCGTTGAGGTGTATTCGTGGCGTTTACTGTTTACCGGTTGTTGGTATTTCGATTTTTAGGGAATGTTCATCCCGGCTATTGAAGGACAAGGCATTGAAGAATTGAAGAAGAATAAAAAGAGTTAATTACTGTTTTCGTCCCTGTGGTTTGTCAAAAATCACTATTTCAGTCCATTATTTTAAAAATTGCGATTTCAGTCCCTGTGGTTTCACTTTCGTAACAATTTCAGTCCCTGTGGTTTCATTTTCCTAACCATTTCAATCTATTATTTTGTTAAGTACAGGGACTGAAATGGTTACGAGGTGGACTGAAATGGTTACGAAAGTGAAACTACAGGGACTGAAATCACAAGTTTTAAACTAATGGACTGAAATAGTGATTTTTGACAAAACACAAGGACGAAAACAGTAATTAACTCTAATAAAAAAGAAAAGTTCTATTAGCTCTACTGTGAATTGCTCCATCGCTCAAGCATTTCATGAAGAAAATAAAAAGAATCAACGATTGATGATGCTCATAGCATGATTGTATCAACCCCAAATCAAATGCAGAACGGGTTAGAGATTTAAAACGTGACATGTTACCAGTTTGTGGGATGCCTAGAGCACAAATGTTGAGGCGGCTAGGGATTTAAGATTTTCTTTAGATGGAGATCTTATAAATGAGTATGTTCATGTACCAGGTGCCTATGCTATTTTCACTTACATTTCCTATGAGATTATTGCTTATCGTCAAAATATACTTAATATTTATACAACTATTCCTCTTCCAAGTAATTCATCAGCAATGGGTAGTTATAGTGTTGAAAATGCTTATGAACATGACTTTTTTCGAACTAAGGGTGACCATGGTGCTCTTGGTTACACCATCAATTCTCACTAGAAGTGTGGTTGGTTATATTATTCATTTTACTTCCTCTTTACACACACTAAATATCTTCAATCTTTTCACATATACTGTCAAGTAGACTGCGTTTCAAAAAAAAATTACTGTCAAGTAGACTACTTGCGAAATTAAAAAAAATTATGCTAAGCAAAGTGGTGTTTTGGCGGACAAAGTTGTGGGAACAGGGTTTATGTTTTAATCCGATCTAAAATACGAGTATTACTCGATTAAGTCATGCATAAGATCATACGCTAATAACTCAGCAAACCCCTTTATGAGAATTCACCTTTTTCAAACCCTAGCCATCCGCATCTTTTCCCTTCTGATCCATCTAATCCATCATACCCTTAATCAATTAAGTGCACTTCCAATGGGCCGTTTTGCTATTTTATTCCTAAGTTCATGAAATCTTTATTCATTGAATCTCATAGTGGATATTGGTCATTGTGTTTTAAGGGGTATTGAACTATTGCCTAAGCTATCAGCTAGAACGAATAAACTTTGCACTCCTCTGTTATCTTGATCATATTAAAATAGTTATTTTGTTTGCAGGTAATGCATCTTTCTTCAACTAGATGATATTATTAGTGGTCAAGAATCTTTATTTCAAATACTACAAATCAACTATACTAGACTAACTGAGGTGAGAATGGTTCTACCTATTTTTTTTATCATTATTTACATGTATTTTCAAATAATCTTGGAAAAAGGCCCAGAATTTATTAGTCGCTTTAGGCCTCTAAAAAGCTTGAGCCGACCCTGCAAAGAATACACACGTTGAAGGTAATCTAAACTACTGCTGACTTTTCTTCTTTTTTTCTTTTTTCATAGATAATATAATAAAGCCAAATTCTAGATTGTTGGCCTTTTGGATGACAAATAATTAAAATGAAAATTAAGATGAGAAATCTTTGCTTCAAACTTTCTGCTCTAATTTTCTCAAATGCCAACGTATCATTTAAAGATGAAAAAAACGGGTCCTAATCAATCGGAAAACTACTGCAACTTTGAATAGAAAGTGGGGATAGCCAGGAGCACTAATTGTGTTTTATGTTTATATATTCTTGAATTTGGATGTTCTTATTGTTGTTATTAGGTTATGGATGGATGCATGTGGTTGGCAAATGGGCTTGGTCATGTAATGGGTCCAAAATAGAAACAAACCCGATGAGCCGAAGCCATAACGTCCAAGTCACATTGAGTATCACGTGAAAAAAACGACCAAAGTGCATTAATGGACCAAAAATCAAGCCAGTTCTATTACGTCCAAGTCACATTTCGTATTCATTTATTTTAATTAAGTGTATTTTTATATTTACGTAGTACTAATACTGAAACAAATCTTTCATTAAAAGATTTATGTCAACACCGGTAAATATTTTTTTAGGCCACCCGACTAACACACGGGGTCATGTTTGTTGATGGAAAGAAACCAGAAGTAACTGAAAGATGCACGCAAATAACGTGGCAAGTGGTGCACTTGAAACTTGGCACAAAGGTATGCTACCCTATGTATATTAATTAATATAATTGTTGATTAACCCTTCACTTCTTCAACCCATGTATGTTTTAGGTGGGTATCACTAAGCCATCTACCAGGAAGAATAACATTTGTAGTATGTGTTTTGTTTTCCTTCTTATTCAATGAACTTTTAAAAACAAATGTATATTCTTTTAGGACGACTCAGTAATATCTACACTTTGCTTTCAGTTATAAAAATGTTTTAAATACTGTGATAATGATTTTGGTTGCAGGATAGAATATCGAGCACTATGCATCTGGGTTAGGCGAGGGTTAAAGGCTACAACATTAAAATATATTGGCAAGGGTTAATAAGTCTTATCCAAGATGATTTACAAAACGATTACCAAGTTTCTTAGGGATTGATTTGTGTAATTACTTATTGCATATTAGGCAACTTATATGTATATTTTAGCGTTTATAAATCTAATTTTAAGTTGATACACCATGAGTTTTCATATATTCAAGCGCAAAATATAGTGTGTAACACCCCGTATTTTCACGAGTGAAAGTCAAAGTCAAGGTCAAAGTCAACGACCGATTTCGCGCGACTTGAATCGTAGAAATGTTCTTATTTTAATTATATTATGTGGAGTAAGTGTCGTTCATTACAATAATCGCATCATATTAATCGTATTTCAATCGACCTACGACTGTGAAAGATAGGAAGTAACAATGCGATAAAGTTAATCAACTAATAATCAAGCTATGCTAATCGAATCGACACCGAATCGTAACTCGAGCTGTGCATTTTACTTGTTGTTTATACGTGTGTGTGCCTTACGTGTTACCTGTGCATGTTTATTTTATGTTATGTTGTGATAATCAAGCGAACTCAATCGAACTCGAAGTCTAACTCGAATGTAAACGAACCCGAACCCAAATTCCGAGTCGAACCATGTACGAAGTAGTTGGGACTGAAAGTAATTTGACTAGGAAACCCTATCGGACCGCTCACAAATCGAAACAGAAGCAACAGCGCACCGAACGCACCAAATCAGGCGACATCCGCACGGATGGTCAATCCGCACGGATTGCCAATCCGCACGGATGACCAACCCGGGCGGATAGCCTATCCGGGTTATAGACTATCCGGACGGATTGTCACTGTCCGCACGAGTAAGCTATCCGGACGGATTGTCACTATCCGCACGGATTACCATCCGGGCGGATTACCTAATCCACTTAGTGACTCAGCCTTAAAGACGTTGTCCGCACGAACTGCCATCCGGACGGATTGTTGTCCGCGCGACCGGCTTGAAGGGTAGAGAAACTTAGATGTTTTCTAAATGCTACAACGAAAACTCCAAAGCACAAGCCATCATACACAAACACATCTCACACTTAGGAAGAAACAATCCACTCGAACGTTTATCCGCACGAACAACTTGTCCGCACGGATAAGCAATCCGCACGGGCGACTAGTCCGCACGGATCACCATCCTCACGGACAGCCCGCTCGCACGGATAATTTATCCGGATGGGTCACCATCCGCACGGATTACCATCCGTACGGATAGTTCACCTGCACGGGTGACTTCCTCTCACGGATAGCTGATCCGCACGATCAGTTATCCTACCCACTCGCACTTTGTACTGTTTTACGTGCCACTTATCTTTACGCTATCGAATCTATTCAGGCTAACCGTACTCGCTGAAAAGCGCTCCCTTCAATCCATAATCGTTGTGAGTATACTCGAACCCTTTTTGCTTTTAGCACTTTCGGGTGTTACATACGTTACGAATATTCAAACTACAACAATCACACTACTCAAGCTATTTTAACGCTAAACCATTTATGCATGTTATACGTGGCTTATGAATGCTTGTTTGTTATGTTTACACATGGAATGTTGTCTACCTGCCTTAGCAACGATAGTACTATAGTTTGGACTCAGCACCCGTTCACACGGGGGTTGTTAAGGATCTTTTACTTGCATGGATTACGGTGGTAATCATGTATTGCGAACTGCCTCGGGCAGTCAACCCGCAGTCATTGGTATCGATGGATCTATGTCGATAACTAACGTGCTTCATTTCACTATGTGTACGTGCTGGTTATGCGTAAACGAATTCGAACTCTATATGCTACTATCAAACTTGTATGCTCACCTTTACATTTTATGTATTGACTTTATTTTAACGTATGTGACAGTTGCCTAGGTTGTTTATATGCTTCTCGGGCTGTGATGAAATTGAAGCTAGGAACTGGAGTCTTAGAAACCAACGAATAAATTGTTATGTTTAAATCTGTGTTGTCGGAACAGAATATTTGTTTAGTTTTGTCTGTAATAACTTGTTTGCTATTTGAGACATGGTATGGGACATGTTAACTTAAATTGAATGGTAATGATAGTTGTTATGGAAACTTCTGGACAATCTGTTTCGCTCAGTGTCGCGCCCCGATGATTCCGTCATCGGTTGGGGTGTGACAGATTGGTATCAGAGCCATAACTATAGGGAATTAGGCAAGACTCGACCTAGTCCGGGTCAGAGTCTTAGAGACCTAGTCTATAGTCAGGAGCCAACAGACCGACTCGAGTACATCCCTGCTAGATAATGTATGAGCTCATTCCTCGCTATTTGTATGCACCTACACCATCACTGCACTCGAATTTTCAATTTATGAACAGGTGATGAGGCCGAGAAAAGGTGTGAAAACCACAAACTCTCGACTAAAGTCGCCTATTCAGCTTGCATTTTAGCTACAAACGAGGAGAATCATACCAAATTAGGAGTGAAATCCATATTTTGATGAATAATCTCCTCAAATTTTATTAAGAACAAGGACGAAGTTGTAAGATAGGGGTGAAACCCTAACCTTGACGACTTGTTCTGCTTTTATACAAAACTCCCACCAAAGTTTTGACGGACTCCAACGATCTAAAGACACAATATAACCAAAGGGAATTGCGCCAACGCCCAAGAATCGAGGCAAAGGCATAGTCCTGAAGGTAATTGTGCACACAGGATCCTTGTGAATAGTCAAACCACTTTGGTTAGTCGAAGTCTAAATAGCCGCAGACAATCCATTCTCGATTTTATGTGTTTCAAGTTTTCGTCGCTTTTATGTGAGATACGTGTTTTGTGCTTATTTATTGACGTTTTGAGGTACTACCGGTTTCAGTCTAATGTTTTTGGCCTTAGCTACTCACACAACACATCATTAACGAAGCGCTCACACTCCACTACTTTCGAACACTCGCAAACTCTTAATACTAGGTTTCTGTTTTCTGACAGCCCCTAGTGACTAAGGTATATGTGTTTCTTGCTATTGTGCTTACGTGTTTAGGAGTATTGTGATTATGTGCTCTATGTGTTTATGTGATTTTGTGTAATTCTGTGATCTTGTGACTGTATACGTTTACATAGTACGTGTTACTGAGCTTTAGTAGTAGTAGACGTGTGAGGTGAGATTCGAATACATGTGTTGAGTTCCGTGGCGATGTCTATTGCAGACAATGTCGTCTGGATCCCGTCATCCACTCACTCGTCAAGAAAAGAGGGACAGACGTCTTGCCTCTATTATCGCGAAAAGTGTGGCAAAAGCTGTGAGCGATGCCTACGAGAACGCCAGCAAATCATCCGAGGAATCGAGGACTGAAGGTCCTAAAGCTGCAACGAGACCTTTCAGTTTCAAGCAATTCAAGTCGTGTGGGCCGAAAGAATTCACAGGCGAAGGAGGTCCTACTGCACTATTCCACTGGTTTGACTCCATCGAGGTTACTCTGCGACAAAGTGGTTGCCCTGATGACCTTCGAACTCTGAACGCTACCGGCGTTTTCCAGTCCCGTGCTCTAGACTGGTGGACGGCCGAGAGGAACAAGCGAGGGAACGATGCAGCCTACGGTTTGTCGTGGGACGAGCTCAAGGAAGTCATGCTAGAGGAATTCTGCCCTCCTCACGAGCGTCAAAAGCTTGAAGATGAATTTTGGCACATACATCAGAAGGATGGAGACAATGCTGGTCTCACTGCTCGCTTCAAACAGCTCAGCATTATCTGTCCCGACCAGGTCAAGACTCCTGAGATGACCATCAAGAAGTACATCCGAGCTTTGCCCGACTGCGTCGCTGATTTCGTGCAAGCGGCTAAGACTACCACGATCGAGGAAACCTATCTGCTAGCCGCTGAAATCAATGACAAAAGGGTTAAGGCTGGGGTGTGGGAGAAGGCCTCCAAGCATCTGCATCAAGCTACCACTACCGCACCGACCGTTGAACCGACCTCGTCAAGCAGCAAGAGAAAGAACAGCTCCACCAACAAGAACTGTGCGATCACTGCTGCACCAGTTCAAGCCGTACCTGCTCAACAACGTCAAGTGGCAGCGCCTGTGGCCAATGCACCGCCTTCTAAGCATGCATATACTGGGCCACATCCGCTCTGCCCTACTTGCACCTATCATCACCCGACTGCTATTCAATGCCGCTTCTGTGCTCATTGCAATGTCTACGGCCATTTCACTGCCAACTGTCGTATTCGCCAAGCTCCTGCCAATCAAGCTCTACTCGCTGTCCCACAGGGTCAACAAGCTCCTCCGGCACCCGCAGTCAAAGCCAGAGCATGCTTCACGTGTGGCGACCCGAATCATTTCGCCAACATGTGCCCGAACAGGGCAGTGAAACAAGAACCGCAACAGCAGCAACCACAGCAGCAACAACAGGCCGCACGCGCCAGAACTTTCAATCTCAATGTGCGTCAAGCCCAGGCCGACAACAACGTGGTCAATGGTACGTTCCTTGTGAATGGTATTTATGCTTCATGTTTGTTTGATACTAGAGCCGATAATTGCTTTGTGTCGCTCGAATTTGAGAAACTCCTTAGTCGTAAACGTTCCCGACTCTCCTCCGCATTCGATGTCGAAGTCGCTACCGGAAGAACCGTCGCTGTAAATTCCGTTATCCGTGATTGTACTCTTGAACTCAACAATCACATCTTCTCGATCGACCTAATTCCAATGCAACTCGGAAGCTTTGATGTCATAGTAGGCATGGATTTTCTTCGGGAGAACCATGCTGAAGTTGTGTGCTTCAATAAAATGATTCGTTTTTCGCTCGCAAATGGTGACTTGTTATGTGTTTACGGTGATACTACCTCAAAGGGTCTCAAGCTTATGTCATGTCTCCAAGCTAGCAAGTATCTCCGCAAGGAATACAGAGCTTTCTTGGCTAACATTGTAGCAGCGGAGAAGGAAAAGAAAGAGAAGAAGGAAGTGAAAGACGTTCCTGTGGTTCGAGAATTTCCTCGAGTTTTTCCAGAGGATCTTCCCGGACTACCTCCAAGACGTGATATTGACTTTCGTATTGATCTCGTTCCCGGAGCTAATCCTATTGCCAAAGCTCCTTATCGACTCGCACCGTCCGAAATGCGCGAACTCTCAACCCAACTCCAGGAATTACTTGAGAAAGGCTTCATTCGCCCGAGCACCTCTCCTTGGGGCGCACCAGTCCTTTTCGTCAAAAAGAAGGACGGGTCGTTCCAGATGTGCATCGACTACCGGGAGTTGAATAAGTTGACTATCAAGAACCGCTATCCTCTGCCTCGAATCGACGATTTGTTTGATCAGCTACAAGGCGCTACGTGTTTCTCGAAGATCGATCTACATTCCGGATATCATCAGCTGCGTATACAGGAGGAGGATATACCCAAAACCGTGTTTCGTACTCGTTACGGCCACTACGAATTCGTTGTCATGCCATTTGGCCTAACCAACGCACCAGCGGTTTTCATGGATCTGATGAATCGAGTGTGTAAACCATATCTTGACCGTTTCGTCATCGTGTTTATCGACGATGTCTTGATCTATTCCAAAACGAGAGCCGAGCACGCGCAACATCTACGTTTGGTTCTCGAGTTACTCCAGGGGAACCAACTCTACGCCAAATTCTCCAAGTGCGAATTTTGGTTGGGGGAGGTTCAGTTTCTGGGTCACATCGTAAATAGTCAGGGTATTCACATCGATCCTGCGAAGATAGAAGCTGTTAAGAGCTGGGTTACGCCTAAGAATCCATCTATAGTCCGTTCTTTTCTCGGACTAGCGGGCTATTATCGACGATTTATCGAAGGATTCTCGAAGATTGCTGTACCACTTACCTCTCTCACGCATAAGGACCAGCCTTTTGTTTGGGGAACCAAACAAGAGTCTGCCTTTCGAACCCTCAAACACATGCTTTGCAATGCTCCTGTTCTCACGCTACCCGACGAAAACGATAATTTCGTTGTCTACTGTGATGCTTCCAACCTTGGTCTCGGTTGTGTCCTAATGCAACGAGACAAGGTCATAGCTTACGCATCTCGTCAGCTCAAAATCCATGAGAAGAACTATACAACCCACGATCTCGAGCTAGGCGCAGTTGTTTTTGCATTAAAGATTTGGCGACACTACCTGTATGGTACAAGGTGTACGATCTTCACCGATCATAAGAGCCTACAACACATCTTTAATCAGAGGGAACTAAATATGCGTCAACGCCGATGGGTAGAACTTCTCAACGATTACGACTGTGAGATTCGTTATCACCCAGGCAATGCAAATGTTGTTGCTGACGCACTTAGCAGGCGGAGCTATCTGCTTAGCACTCGTAATGTTCAAGCCCAGCACAACCTCGAAGCTCTCATCCGCGACACACAACATGCATGTTTCAACGAACGCACTTTGAAGAAAGAAAGAATCTACCACGATGGAGCCCAGCTTGTGAGCAAATCGAATGGGATATTCCACTTCTTAGACCGAATTTGGATTCCCAAGCGAACCGACCTGCGACAGATTATCATGGATGAAGCCCACAAATCCCGATACTCCATCCACCCCGGTGCTGACAAAATGTACCATGATCTTCGCTATAGGTACTGGTGGCCGGGTATGAAACGGGATATCGCCCTCTACGTCGGAAAATGCCTAACCTGTGCTAGAATCAAGGCTGAACATCAAAGACCCTCTGGCTTGCTCGAACAGCCACCAATCCCCATGTGGAAGTGGGAGAGCATAGCTATGGACTTCGTAACCAAGCTTCCAACCACGTCATCAGGTCACGACAGCATTTGGGTTGTTATTGACCGTTTGACTAAATCAGCTCACTTTCATCCAATACGAGAAGACTACAAGGTAGAACGATTAGCCAGAATCTACACCGACGAGATCATTTGTCGACATGGGACGCCTCGTGACATCATCTCTGATCGTGATGCTCGGTTTACTTCACGATTGTGGGAAACATTCCAAATGGCACTCGGTACAACGCTAAATCTAAGTACTGCATTCCACCCACAAACCGACGGTCAGACTGAAAGAACGATTCGTACTCTTGAAGACATGCTCCGTTCGTGTGTTCTAGACTTCGGTGGTAATTGGGATAGACACCTTCCGTTAGTCGAATTCTCGTATAACAACAGCTACCAGGCTAGCATCCAGATGGCACCTTTCGAAGCGTTATATGGAAGAAGATGTCGATCGCCTATTGTGTGGCACGAGATCGGTCACTCGCAACTAACCGGTCCGGAGCTGCTACAAGAAACGACAGAAAAAATTTTCCAGATTCGAGACAACTTAGCGAAGGCTCGGGATAGACAGAAAGTTTACGCCGATAAAAAGCGCAAGCCCCTTTGAATATGGCGTTGGTGACTACGTACTCCTAAAGGTATCACCTTGGAAGGGTGTAGTCCGATTCGGCAAGAAGGGGAAACTCGCGCCTCGATATGTTGGACCTTTTAAGATTATGGAAAGGATCGGAAAAGTCGCCTACAGACTTGAATTACCGGAGGAACTTAGCAACATCCACCCGACTTTCCACGTGTCGAACCTCCGAAAGTGCATCGCCGACCACGATCTACATGTTCCTTTAGACGATCTACAAGTGAACGAAACATTACACTTCGTGGAAAAGCCCGTCGAAATCATGGATCGCCAAACCAAGCAACGCAGACGCTCTCGCATCCCTATTGTGAAGGTTCGATGGGAAGGCAAACGAGGCGCAGAGTTCACTTGGGAACTCGAAAGCGGCATGAAGGCTAAGTACCCGCAGTTGTTTAAAGAGTGAAACTAGAGAGAGAAAGTTCTAGAGGGAGAAAGTGCTCCACGTGATTCAAGTCCTTGTACGATTTCAGACCTGATTAATAGAATCACGTTGATATTACTGTTCGTGTGTTCGGTCTTGCTAGTGTACGGACTTCGCGTATCGCACGGTCGATTTGCAATCAAAACAGAGTCAAAACCGGAACCTACACAATCCACACACGATCGCGGATTCCGCACGTCGAATGTGTCGTTACGCAATCAAATCGGAGATGAATCCGGACCTACAATAATCATAGTTCTCACAAATGGCTTTGAATTAAGATCTGAAACTTTATAGGCTTTTAGATCAGAGAATTTCGCATAACATGTCCAAATTTTAGCAATTTCTATCCGTAAAAAGTCGTTTAATTTGGCGATTTTCAGTTAGAAACGTGAAAAGATAAAAGAAGTAAAGGGAATTTGACAAATCTGAGTGTGTTTGATCATCGCAATCGAGCACCTGCTCAGATATCACATGTAGGTCCCGATTCGACTCCGTTGCGATTATGTTTGGTCACGATCGTGCACGGATTCCGCACGTTACAAGTCAAACATTGGTCCAAACGAAGAACTCTCACACGTGATTCACGACCTTGTTACAGCTTTCAGCCTAATTTCGGGACGAAATTCCCTAAACAAGGGGAGGCTGTAACACCCCGTATTTTCACGAGTGAAAGTCAAAGTCAAGGTCAAAGTCAACGACCGATTTTGCGCGACTTGAATCGTAGAAATGTTCTTATTTTAATTATATTATGTGGAGTAAGTGTCGTTCATTACAATAATCGCATCATATTAATCGTATTTCAATCGACCTACGACTGTGAAAGATAGGAAGTAACAATGCGATAAAGTTAATCAACTAATAATCAAGCTATGCTAATCAAATCGACACCGAATCGTAACTCGAGCTGTGCATTTTACTTGTTGTTTATACGTGTGTGTGTGTCTTACGTGTTACCTGTGCATGTTTATTTTATGTTATGTTGTGATAATCAAGCGAACTCAATCGAACTCGAAGTCTAACTCGAATGTAAACGAACCCGAACCCAAATTCCGAGTCGAACCATGTACGAAGTAGTTGGGACTGAAAGTAATTTGACTAGGAAACCCTATCGGACCGCTCACAAATCGAAACCGAAGCAACAGCGCACCGAACGCACCAAATCAGGCGACATCCGCACGGATTGCCAATCCGCACGGATGACCAACCCGGGCGGATAGCCTATCCGGGTTACGTGCCATCCGCACGGCTCACCCTTTCCCCTTTTAGCATCCTATAAATACACGGGTCACTCTCCAACTTTTCCACTTTTGGCAAGTGACATCCGAACCGCACGCATTCTTCACTTTTTCTCAGATTTCCCTCAATCCAGGTAAGATCTTGCACTAATTCTTGTACATTCTTGATCACTACACAATTCTACACATTTTCATCTTTCAAATCTCAACTTTTAACCATGAAATCATCAAGATTTGAGGTATTCTCGGGTGACGTCATCATGAACTTCAAGCTTGACCTCATTCCACCAAGAATAACTCAGATCTGAACGATTTCCATAAGTTTTCACAACAACTTCACCTAAATCTAAACTTTTCTAAGGATAAAAGAGTTGAAAGAAATAAACCTAAGTTCTCTCCTTCTTTTACCCTTAAAATCGGTACGAATCTGATCGGTTTTAGTGTTCTACTTGTTAATAGTGATGCACTAGTCCTAGATCTGGATTCTACCCACCAGACACCTGATTTCGGGGTCAACCGGAACGACCGTTCTGAGTCGCCAACAGGCCAAGTTAGGGTGGTTCCTTACCGGTCTAGTCGTGCGGGTGAGAATACAACTCCAATTGGTTGCCACGTAATCAGAACGTCTCGATAAACGACAACAGAAACCAAGAGTAGACGAACGGAACAATCAGACCAGAGACTGTCCGCACGGACAAGCTGTCCGCACGGACAAGCTGTCCGCACGGACAGGCTATACGGACGGGTTGTCACCCGGACGAGCTACCCTTGGGACCCACTTTCCAAACTAGGTTTGAGTATCGACGAATGAGCAATCCGGACGGACGACCTCTGAATGGATTACTCTTCGGATCATGAGATACTAAGGCCTTAAGACAAATTCCAACATGTTCATCCGCACGGACAGGTCGCCCGCACGGACAGACTATCCGGACGGATTGTCACTGTCCGCACGAGTAAGCTATCCGGACGAATTGTCACTATCCGCACGGATTACCATCCGGGCAGATTACCTAATCCACTTAGTGGCTCAGCCTTAAAGACGTTGTCCGCACGAACTGCCATCCAGACGGATTGTTGTCCGCGCGACCGGCTTGAAGGGTAGAGAAACTTAGATGTTTTCTAAATGCTACAACGAAAACTCCAAAGCACAAGCCATCATACACAAACACATCTCACACTTAGGAAGAAACAATCCACTCGAACGTTTATCCGCACGAACAACTTGTCCGCACGGATAAGCAATCCACACGGGCGACTAGTCCGCACGGATCACCATCCGCACGGACAGCCCGCTCGCACGGATAATTTATCCGGATGGGTCACCATCCGCACGGATTACCATCCGTACGGATAGTTCACCCGCACGGGTGACTTCCTCTCACGGATAGTTGATCCGCACGATCAGTTATCCTACCCACTCGCACTTTGTACTGTTTTGCGTGCCACTTATCTTTACGCTATCGAATCTATTCAGGCTAACCGTACTCGCTGAAAAGCGCTCCCTTCAATCCATAATCGCTGTGAGTATACTCGAACCCTTTTTGCTTTTAGCACTTTCGGGTGTTACATACGTTACGAATATTCAAACTACAACAATCACACTACTCAAGCTATTTTAACGCTAAACCATTTATGCATGTTATACGTGGCTTATGAATGCTTGTTTGTTATGTTTACACATGGAATGCTGTCTACCTGCCTTAGCAACGATAGTACTATAGTTTGGACTCAGCACCCGTTCACACGGGGGTTGTTAAGGATCTTTTACTTGCATGGATTACGGTGGTAATCATGTATTGCGAACTGCCTCGGGCAGTCAACCCGCAGTCATTGGTATCGATGGATCTATGTCGATAACTAACGTGCTTCATTTCACTATGTGTACGTGCTGGTTATGCGTAAACGAATTCGAACTCTATATGCTACTATCAAACTTGTATGCTCACCTTTACATTTTATGTATTGACTTTATTTTAACGTATGTGACAGGTGCCTAGGTTGTTTATATGCTTCTCGGGCTGTGATGAAATTGAAGCTAGGAACTGGAGTCCTAGAAACCAACGAATAAATTGTTATGTTTAAATCTGAGTTGTCGGAACAGAACATTTGTTTAGTTTGTCTGTAATAACTTGTTTGCTATTTGAGACATGGTATGGGACATGTTAACTTAAATTGAATGGTAATGATAGTTGTTATGGAAACTTCTGGACAATCTGTTTCGCTCAGTGTCGCGCCCCGATGATTCCGTCATCGGTTGGGGTGTGACATAGTGGTATGTTGTGATTTAGTTCTGACATGCTTCATCAATGCTTTATGTTATCTTTTCATTCTAAAGTTTTGTTTGGTGCTTTAATATTTTGTCCAGAAGATATCCATCTGGCGACCCTTAGACGTGAAGCTTAACTTTGGAAAGGCCTAGAACAAAAATGATGATTTACATGGGCTTCAATGTCAGTAGATATTATATGTTTGTATTAAGCCACCCGCGAAACTCGCGGAATCTTAGGCTAGTAATAATATACATAATAATGATATTTATACGTTATCTTATAGAATTAATATTGTTACAACATTATAGAAAATGGTGGATATAAAATATATAATATTATTAATTTTAGTTAAGAAAATGTTTGATGTGCATCTTGAGAAATCAAAGGACCTGGAACTTTAAAAGTTTACACAGTAATAATTACATAAAAAAACCAAAAGAAGAAAAATATATATAAATTTAGGGCTGTAAACGAACCGAACGTTCAGCGAACAGTTCGTAAACCGTTCGGCGGGAAGTTCGTTTATGTTTGTTCGATAAGCTTAACGAACGAACACGGACAAAAAATTTCGTTCAGTTAGCTTAGCGAACGAACACGAACACAGGTGTCGTTCATTCGACTGCGTTCGTGAACGTTCGGTAATATGTTCATCTGATTATATTAAAAAAATAATAAACCTTTTATCTAAACATATTGAAAATTGAAACCCTATTTTTTCTAAGTTAGCTAAAATTTGGACATTCCGAGACATTTTTGGGGATAATTATGTTTAAGTTAGTTAAACTTTATTCATCCTTTGGTGGTGTGGTAGACTTATTGTGTTTTGACTTATTATTTGATGGTTGTATTTTACTAATTATATCCAATGTTTAAGGATAACAATGTTTTCATTTTGTTATTTTCAAGTTAAATGTTCATTTGCGTTCATTTTTATTTGCTTACGTTCGTTTGTGTTCGAGACCAGTGTTCACGAACTGTTCGTGAACAATTGAATTTCCTTAACGAACGAACAGGAACATGAACTCATGTTCGGTATGCGTTCGTGAACAGTTCGCGAACATGTTAATTTCCTTAATGAACGAACACGAACATGGTATCGTTCGTGTTCGTTCGGTTCGTTTACAGCCCCTATATATAATGCTTCAATCTTGTCCGTTCATTTCTTTAAACTTCCTCTAACTTACTCTTACTAACCTTCATTTCTTTAAACCTCCTCTAACTTACTTTTTCATTTCTTTAAATCTCCTCTTACTTTTACTAAGGTTATAAAAAATTTAAGTTTTTTTTAAAGGTATACAAAATTTAAGTTGATATAATATTACTAAAATAAGTGGGATTGGAATTAATTTATTAAAACTATTTAAGTTTAGGAGGATCTTTAAGTTACAATTAATACATTAACTAATAGACTTCTCCCGCGCGTTGCTGCGGGAAGTCGGTTGGTATCATCGTTCGATTCAATAAAGTATCGGTACTATAATTGGCACTTTGTATAGCGATCGAAAGATTAACCCAAATAAATAAAGTCATGATATGCTCAAAAGAATATTGACACGTGCTTTACATCGATAAAAACTATAAGAATGAATATCGATAAAGGTTTTAAAAGTAAATTGACATGGCACCGATGTTGTTTGGATGGTATCAGTTTTGTTTATCACCGATACTCGCTATAGCTTATGATACAAAAGGTACTCTATACCGCTACCGAATGTGTTCGAACAGTATCGGTTTGGTTTGTCATCGAAAAGAACAAAAAAAAATATAATTGACTCGTTCAATTTTGAACAATACTTTTATTAAAACGCAAATAAAATAAGTATGTTACAACGATATATTCAGAGTTTAATATAACATTGTACTATATTATTAGAATAACGAAATGTATAAAGCATTATTATATTATTAGAATAACGAAAAAGGGTAAACGATGTCAATTTATAAAACATCGTATTTTATCTTAAGAGTTATTAAAGAAAAATAAAATATGTTTAAAATTAATAATAATAAAATAATAATAATAATAATAAGAACAATAATATAATTATAATTAATAAAAAAAATTAGTCAATTAATTACCTAATTAAGTTAACTAGGATTTAAACCTAGCGCGCGCTTTGCGGCACGCAAGTGGTCAAAATAATTACTGTGTCCAAATCTCTATATATTTGTATCTATATATATGCAAATCATGAACCATAAGCCCTAGGGGAAGGATCCACTAAAAAGTGGATTTTGCCTAAGTAGCCTAAGAAGGATTGTGATGATGACATGTGGCACTCCTAATAAGTAGGAATAAATGGCATTTTGGTCCTTATAAATAGGAGTGAAAATGACATGTGGCACCCCTTTTGTTTTTAAAAAATATAAACAAAAAAAAATCTAGTACAAAAAAATCTAGCACAAAAAATCTAGCACAAAAAATGTAGTACAAAAAAATATAGCACAAAAAATCTAGCGCAAAAAATGTAGTACAAAAAAATATAGCACAAAAAAATGTAGTACAAAGAAATATAGCACGAAAAAATTTAGCAAAAAATGTAGTACAAAAAAATCTAGCACAAAAAAATTGAGGAAAAAAAAAATTAAGACAAAAAAATTCAGCACAAAAATATAGTACAAAAATTCAGCAAAAAAAATGTTATATAAAATAGAAATACAACACATTTAAGTGGGTTTTTTTAGTCTTCATATTTTATATAGCAATATGGTACTCAAATTAAAGATAAAAAAACGCTCGATTTTACGGTGAAGTTTTTATGAAAAAATAATGTCGTATAAAAAAGTTATGAACGTTTAAAAAATGAGGGTGGAATATGCATGTGACTTGCATGTGGAGAGAGAAAGTCCATAAATAGGATTTTCCCAAGATACCCTTACACTCCTCCTTTCTCCTACCCTTTCATCTTAACCATTGATTTGAAAAATGAATGGTTAAGATTCCTTCTTAGGCTACTTAGGCAAAATCCACTTTTTAGTAGATCCTTCCCCATAAGCCCTAAACCAAACATAAAACAAAACAAAAACAATATGTACTATACAAAACACATCTTCTGTGTAAAAAAAAAAACCATTCGTGACATATAACCAACCAAAACCATCCACCATGTCAAATTTTTAGTCTTGGAATACCCTCTAGCAGAAGATCACGTGAATAGATCTTTATTATGTATATATTCAAGTTAATCAAATATATTTGTGACCATGGAAGATCACTTGATATTTGTGATAATTCAAGATTTGTGTTTATCAATAGAAGCCATCAAAATAAAGATACATGTTTCAATAAATGTTATATATAAATATATATGTTCTGTGGACTTCCGTAGTCCACATGGCTTAGCAGCGGACTTGAGTCTTCCATCAACATCACTTCCCTGTGATCGATTGCATCAAAATAGTCCAGAACTGAAGCCGACCATCAACATCAGCGGACTTCCAGCATGCCCAACGTCTCATCCATCGGACTTCTGAAGTCCATAAACTGATAAACTCCATCAGCGGGCTTTTACATATTTGCAATTAACTCTCCCTGATGTCCGATTTCGACACCCCTACCTCTCCTTTAAGTCCGCTTCCGACACCCCTACCTCTCCCTCAAGGCCGTTATATCAATCGGTGAACTACCTACCTAGTCTCACTTTGAAAACAGACCCCAATCTAGAAACACTTCTTCCACACACATGTATTCCAACCTGTATGTGAACTAACCCGTTGTTGACATCATCTCCAAAACCTGCATCAAACTGTTATGCAGGTGGACTTCATCCAAACAAACTTCACAAAAACATTTTTTCAACAATCATGTACATAACTTTTAACATCCTATTAATAAAAACTAAACTTTTTAAAGAATGGATATTAACCTGCTTCTTTGTCCACAGCTCCTTCAATGTGGTTATAGCCACTTCACTTGTACCCTCTCCTTTTAGAGATATGACCAATACACATACTAATGTGCGTTATAGCCATAAGCTTGATCTTACTTGTATCATCATATATATATATATATATATATAATACAAAAAAAATTGCATCTGAATTATCAAGCTTGGATCCTAAAGCAATGGAAAAAATAAACATATTACAAATAGCATCATACTAAATAGAGTGTTTTGCTTACACAACATCCTAAAATGTGTATAAAAGCCAGGCATTGCACGATCACAATGTCGTTTAATGCGACATTCGTACCATTTTCGCCAAAGATCTACAGTATAAACTGGTTGAGATTTTGTCATCACAACCATGTTGAAGCATGTTTAAAAAAAGTATAGCAACTACGTGGCTCAGATCTACCAGAAATCATGGCTGCAAGGTGGGTTGCAGGTCAAAACCTACCATCCGCCATCCTTGCCACACCATCATCACCAGAAAAGACTTTTGAGATCATCATAGCCTTGCGGCATAACCCATTACCACAACAAATAACAAAACTGTAGCAAAATACCAGTAGGCTCACATATAGATCACATCCAAGCAATCAAAAGCCCTAAACAGAAGATGCCCTTTTTTACTATTCATTAAACATATAGTATAATCATGTCGATGCAGTAGGCTCACAAAAAGATCACAGCCAAGAAACCAGAACCCATAAGAAAATTAATGACAAAGTGGTAAAAAAAACTTGAGTGATATACACGCCCAAAACAATCATCACCTTCTGCCACCAGGAGCGGTGGTTGGCAACCAGACCACAATTCATGTGAACTTTTAAGGTGTCAGCAAAATGACCCACAACATGATATAATGAACATGGACTTCTACTGTTCCGTGACCAACCACTATCAACAACTGGAGGAAGACCAGTGGTCGGCAACACCCACCGCACCTCAAATAGGTCAATCGAAACAAAGGTGTGAGGATGGAAGACACGCGTCTTAGAAGGGGATGACCGCCCAAATAGGTCAATCAGAGCAAACGACGAAAACAAACACCTATATTGTAATGAAAATCTTTCTCATCAAACTCATACCTATCTCACAAAACACCAAATCCAATCAAGAATATAAAAACCCACGTACAATATTGGTTCCACATTCTCAAATCTTGCACCTCAGACTGTGATTTATGATGTGTACTAAGTAATATTAAGAATAAAAATGCGTAAGGTTTTGATTGTGAAAACCTTTTTACCTTACCAACAGGAATCAGGATCTATGTTAAGTGGGTGAGGCCAATGCCTTATAATCTGCCATGGCTCCGCCACCAGGGACGGCACCGGTCACCCCTACACTCTATGAGATTTAAAGAAACCTGCCATCGTCGGGGCTCCGCCACCAGGGGCGGCCCCGCTTCTGCCAACCCTCACTCTCTCTACCAGCCATGGTGACGGAGCTTCTCCCATCCCTCTCTAGATTCTGCCGGTGCCCCCTCTCTTCTTGTTCTCTCTCTTTTGAGGCTGATTAGAACAAAGATGTAAAGGTGGAAGACACACGTCTGACTGGATGATGACCGACTAAATAGGTTAATGAGAAGATACCAGGCAAATAAAACACTATTCATTTCACTTCATACATAAATAGATATATAAATATAAATATAAATGAGGATATATAAAACTAAGAAAATCAAAATTTATGTTACTATTCATGAAGAGTTAGAATTAATATGTATAATAATAATTCAACTATAATACTATTACTATCATCATTATTTATTTGTAGTCATTAAAGATTTTTTTGTGTGTTTTACGTGAATTTTGTTATCGTTTTGACTTAGTTATTATTTTCTACGACAATGTTTAAGTAAACACTTTGCAAAGCATGTGCTTGATTAAACGATTCAACGTCTATGTTTTTGTTTGGTTTAACGATCCCGCTGCAAGGTGCGGTCCCAAAAACTCGTTAATTCTAATTAACAACCACAATGACTAGACTGGAATGACCATTTTTCCACTGAAATCGTAATTTGCATTTGCTCTGAAATTGTAATTAAGAACGGACGTAAACCACTGAAATCGTAATTTGCATTTGCTCTGTTTTTTCTTTTCTTTTTCTATAAGGGGAAATGGACTGTATCACCCTCAACTAAGCAAAATTGGCCGATACCACGCCCAACTTTCAAGTTGGCTCCCACCACCCCCAATTGGACACTTGGGTTGCTATGTCACCCTATCGTTACTTAGCCACTAACCTGGTTAGTTTTTTATCCTACGTGGCATGCTGACGTGGATCTGAATTCAACAAAACAATAACACAAGGACTAAACATATCACTTAAAACATACTACAAGGACCAAATAGCAACTATTTCCATAAATCTATTATTTCACCACTGATTTTGAGCTTCAAACCCAAATTCTCGCACAACAAATTGCAGAGAAAATCAATCAAATCGGAACTCCTACCACCACAACCACCTCCGTCACACACAACCCAACCGTCGCCGCCTCGTTCGATGATAAAGAAGAACCGGAGATTTGGAATTGAGAAGCCATGGTATGTTCTTGTTTTTATCATTGCCGGTGAGATTTGAAACGAGAATAGACCATCGGTTTACCATCTTAGTGCCGTATTCAATGGCTTGTTCGGTGTAAAAGGTGCCATTTTTGCCTGTGATTCCTTGACAGATGACGCGTGTGTTCTTGTCGACGAAGACGGCCGGTGGCGGAGGAGCTGTGGCGAACGAACGCGACTGAGAGATCGGATTCGAAGACAATGATGATACAGAGGATGTGCGAGATGTGAGTTTTGAAGAGAGATTAGCGATGAATCTGGTTGTTTGACGAGACATCTTGGGTGCAGCTTTGAACATCTGTTTGGCGAAGACGATGATGATTTGAAAGTTGGGGTAATCAGACCTTGAAACCGGAGCGATCTTGCAGTCGCCGTCTTGCCGGAGCCATGGATTCCGACCGGTTTAAACATCTGTTTGCCGGAGCGATCTTGTCGTCGCCGCTTTGAACATCTGTTTGCCGTCGCCATCACCTTGAAAGTTGGGGTAATCAGACGCTGATGATTTGAAAGTTGGGGTAATCTGTATGTATTGTGTTTTATATATATATATTTATAGTAATTATAATTAAAAAATGATCAGTAATGTATAAATAGAACTTAGTATAAATAGAACTTATATATAATCCACGTCATCTGTATGTATTGTGTTTTTTATATATATATATAATCCACGTCACCTTGCCACATCAGATAAAAAGCCACATCAGCAAAATAAACAAACTCAGTTAGTGATTTTTTAACGAAGGGGTGACAGTGACACCAAGTTGTCGAGTTGGGGGTGGTGGGAGCCAACTTGAAAGTTGGGCGTGGTATCGGCCAATTTTGCATAGTTTAGGGTGATACAGTCCATTTCCCCTTTCTATAACCAATTTTATTTTTCACTTTATCTTTTCCTTTTCCTTTTCCAAAACCCCCCACTCCATTCCACCATATCTCCGATTCCCCGCCACCAAACCACCACCAACAATGTCCACCGTACCTCTCCTCCGCCTCTCCTTAGCCCCACCACCACATAAACCCCCTCGGTCAACCCTCATCTTCCACCCTCTCAAACCAACCACCTTCTCACCACCACCACCACTCCGTACAAATTCCATCATATCACGACCCCTAAAACCGATCTCCGCCTCCTACAACACAACTCCGGTCACCGACCGCCTCATCTCCGCCGCCGCATACTTTTTCCCCTTCTTCAACGGCCTGCAATACGGCCGTTTCCTCTTCGCCCAATACCCCAAAACCCTAGGTCTCATCCTCGAACCGTTACTACCATTACTCTCGTTCTACCGGTCTGTTCCGTACTCTAGCTACCTTGCGTTTTTATTACTATACATTGGTGTTGTTAGGAATACGAGTGTTAGTCGGTATGCGAGATTCAATGCTATGCAGGCTGTTGTGCTTGATGTGTTGTTGGTTTTGCCTATGTTGGTGCAGCGGATATTTAATCCTGGGCCACATGGGATTGGTGGGAAGATTGTTATGTTGAGTCATAGTGCGATCTTTGTTGGTGTTGCTGTTTGTTTTGTTTATACGTTTGGGTATTCGGTGCTGGGACGGACGCCGAAGTTGCCGTTTGTTGGTGATGCTGCGGATAGGCAGTTTTGAAGATTCGGCTTGGCGAGTTTGGTATGGTTTTGTTTTTAATTTAGTTGGATTAGTTGTTTGTTATGTTTATTTGGTTATTGATGTGTTAATGAAATGGAATTTGTTATGAGTGTTTAGTTTGGTTATTGGATTCTGGGCTTACTTGTGAGCTATGAAATGCGGGGAGATAAAACATTTTTTATATTGATGGTGAGAGTCGAACGCGTAGGTGTGTGATGAGTTTGTTACTCACATTTTGAACCATTCTTTGCATTGCTGACTAATAAACTGCTTGCAAATAGTATGAATAAGATATTGTGGTTTGAAAGAGGATATGATTTTGTAGGTTAAGAGTTTCCATTGTTGATGAAAAGTGTCTCATTTATGCAAAATAAAGCTTTTTTTTTTTGGTAATTTATGCAAGAAAATTGTTCAATTTCAGTAATATAGACTCTTATGGTTTAATAAACTCGAATTGTTATTTTGATAGGTGCCCTGAAACAACTGTTTTGAAAAAATGTTGATTCATCTGATCTTTTACTTGCAACATAATTAATGGAGTGCAAGTTAGCCATATAGTTTGCAGTCCAAAGGATCTTGAACAAAATTTTGAATTGTGAATGAGAAGTGATACATGACATATTGACTGTTTGATGGTTGCAGTGACACGTGAAGTATGTATGATTTTAAAAGTGAGTCACATCTATAGAAAGACGTAGATTTTTTAATTATGTGATCGAGTCGAATAAAATCAATTAGGGTAGGAAAAGGTGTTGTTTTTTCTTAGGAGTTTATCATAAAACTCAGTTAAGGTCCTGGGTAACTTTTCTTCCTTCTTAGCATTTCTTAGGAGTTTATCATAAAACTCAGTTAAGGTCCTGGGTAACTTTTCTTCCTTCTTAGCATTTGGGATGCGAACAGTTGTGGTTGGAATTCGGGTATTGTGCATAAAATTCTGTTACTATAATACTATTGATTTATTTTCGTTGTGTGATTTAAAAATATTGATATTACAGCTTCTTTCTTTCTGATCTGGTCGCTGTTCACTTTATGCTTTCAGAGACTACAAAGTTTTCGATCAAATAGGCGTTTTTGTTATGCTTGAAGTTTCTTAACTGAAAATGGAGATTGGAGTATGATTTATCAAACAGCTGCGCATTTTGATTACTATAGTTTTTGGTTGCTTTGTTGAACTTGGACTTCCTGGCTAGAAACCTTTAGCCATTTGACTTGTTTTTAAGGTTTTCAACATTTGTAGGTTTTTGAAACTGTAGGTGTATAAGCAGCTTCTGTTTGTATGAACTTGCAAATTCTTGAACTCGAGTTTAAATATTTGACATGATGTTAATTCTGAGAATTCTTGATCTAGCAAAGTGCTTAAGAATCATGACTTTAAAATTGCACTTTCGATGTTAGAAGAACCTGAACATGGCAAAGCTCAACACATTCGGGACAGCTATTTGGGTGTGAGACTAATTTATTTATTTATTTATTTTTTACGGGTTTGGGGCATATTATGAATGGTGGATTTTCTGCACGTGATTATTTTCTCTCCGTACACTTTCTTCACCGGCCAACGGTCTTTTTCTTCATTGGCACCACCAACGGCCTTTTCTTCACCGGCTCCTTTTCTACACCGGTCAAACAACGCCCGTTGCCGGCTAGTTTTCTTCGTAATTGGGGTTCAGGCGAGGTTTTCAGTTGAAATTGGGTGAGGATTTGATTGCTCAGAGTGTCAGATCTCTCGGTGACGGGAAGTTTCCGGCAACTTTTTTTTTCCGTGCCAATCTTACTCGACATCCAGGTGCACTCGAGCCACTTAGTTATTATACTGAACTGTTGTTTTGTGGGATTCTACCCTAATTTGTTGTTGATGAACAAGTTTTGAATATTTTCTTAGATTCAAGTTAACGCATCACCTTATTTGTAATCTGGTACTGATTTTACACTACTTTTTTTTATTTTCTGTCGGATTTAACTGTTGTCAATTTCGTAGCAGATTCAGCAGTTTTTTTTTTTTTAATTTCTTTTGTAAACTTTCCACTTTGTACAGTAGCAATATTGAGTTTATGTGTGCCTGTTTGTCTTGCTCGTTTGCTTGCTGATATAGTGCACTTACGTGGACCTTGGGTGATTTTCTTGTTCTGAGTACTTGTGTGTAAATTTGTATACATATTCTATTAGTTTTGCAGGGATAACTTTGTTTATTGTTGGGTGTGGGGCTTGCTGAATATTTATATTGGTATACTGTGATATTGTGTTAGTTAGGAACCATAGACGGTGGGAGTCACAATTATGCCTTAAGACCGGGTCCAAGAAAGAGGGGTGCTAATAAAGGGGACAAAAGGGGGTATAATGTACGTGTGGCTTCTTGGAATGTAGGATCTCTTAGTAGTAAGTTGCTAGAGTTAGTGGATGTGCTTAAACGGCGGAAGGTTCAAATAGCTTGTCTGCAAGAAACTAGGTGGAAGGGGCATAGAGGGGCAGAATGCAATGGGTATAAGTTGTGGTATTCAGGGTCTGATGGCGCTAAGAACGGAGTGGGTTTTCTAGTGACTAGTGAACTGCAGAAAAATGTATAGGAAGTGATAAGGTACAACGATAGGATTATGATGTTGAGATTGGTACTATGTGAAGGAGATAATGGCTGTCATTTGCTCTTATGCGCCTCATGGGGGATTAGGAGATCAGGAGAAACGAGAGTTTTGGGATTGTTTAGATGTTGTAGTAAGGGCCATACCTAGGGAGGAGAGAATTTTTTAGGTGGTGACTTTAATGGCCATATAGGTGAGGACAATGATGGTTTTCAGTCGGTACATGGGGGTTTTGGTTTTGGTGATAGGAATGAGCCTGGTAGGGATCTTCTAGAGTTCGCAGTGGCCCATGACCTGGGTATTATAAACTCGTTTTTTAGGAAACGAGTTTCTCATTTGATCACTTTTAGTAGCGAGGGGCGTAACACTCAAATAGACTATCTCTTGATGAGGAGAGAAGATCGGCGATGGTGGAGGGACTGCAAGGTTATACCAGGGGAGACAACGGTGACTCAACACCATTTGCTAGTAGCGGATATAGGTCTGAGAAAACAGGTGTCGGAGGGGGAGAGGAAGGGTCGACCTAGGATACGATGGGGAAGCCTGAAGGGAGACAAGATTACAATGTTTAGAGACAAGGTCATCCCTATGACAGCCGATCGGGTGGGTGGGGACGCAAACCGGTTGTGGGAGGCTATGGCGACTACCATTACCCAGGTGGCAGAGGAGACGCTAGGGCTTACAACAGGATCGACAAGCGGGCATAAAGACACCTGGTGGTGGAGTGAGGATGTGCAGATCAAGATAAGGGATAAACAACAGGGTTTTAGAGATCTTTTGAGGTGCACGGTCGAGGAAGAACGACTGAGGCTGAAGGAGAGGTACAAAAAGGTCAAAAGGGAGGTGAAGAAGGCAGTGGCGGAGGCAAAGAACACAGTTTATAAGAATATGTATGACCGCCTGGAGACGAACGGAGGGGAACATGCCATGTTCAGGATTGCCAAAGCTAGGGAGCGGAGAAAGCAGGATCTAGGTTCTATGAAATTTATAAAGGGAGAGGATGGCATGTCCTAGTAAAAGAACCATACATTAAGGTGCTGTTTGTTTTTTCTGCGGGAAAAGGTCTGCAGTCTGCGGACCACATCTGCAGGCATCTGCAGGAGAAGAGGTGGACCAAAGGTCTGCAGTCTGCAAGGAAAAGAAGGTTTGTTTTTATTTTTTATTTTATAAAAACATCTTCTCACTAGAAGACACACACAAACACACTTTCACACACAAACCTCCCTCGATCTCTCTCCTCTCTGCCTTCATCACCACCACCGCTAACCCACCGCCACCACCGTCACCACAAACCTCCCCCGTCGCAACCACCCACCCCCGTCACACTCTCCTCCCTCGATCTCTCTCTCTCTGCCTTCATCACCACCACCAAGCACCACCGCAAACCCACCGATCACCGATCTCCGATGATGATGATGGTCTCCTGCCGCTCCCTCCCTCTCTCTCTCTCTAGTCTCTACGGTATCTCTCTCTCATCGATTTGGGGGTTTTGTTCGATTTAGGGTTTCGGTTCAAGCACCACCACCGATCTCCGATCTGGTAGCACCACCACCACCGATCTCTCTCTCTCTCTACGGTATCTCTCTCACCGATATTGATTTGGGGGTTTTGGTTCGATTTGGGGTTTTTGGGCAGGGATGTGGTGGTGGAGGTTTGGGCAGGGATGTGGTGGTGGAGGTGGTGGCAGGGATGTGGTGGTGGAGGTGGTGGCAGGGATGTGGGGGTGGAGGTGGTGGAAGAAGTGGTCTGCCAAGAAGAGGTTCCAAGAAGACATGGAATCATGTCTGTGTGGTGAAGAGGTCTCGCAAACCTTTTTTAATGAAAGGTCTGCGAGAAAACAAAAAAGCTGCGGACTCCAAACCTCTGCGCGCGTCTGCGCGGCGCAGACATAAGTGGCTAGAAGTGCTTCTGGCCAAAAAACAAACACCACCTAAGTTGAGATGGCAAACCTACTTTTGTAATCTTTTCAATGGGGGGAAGGAAGTCCAACAAGAAAGCGACAACACTCAAGGACGACAACGAAATAACTGCTATTGCCGGAGTATTACAATGGGAGAAGTAAGGACAACACTCAAGAAGATGGGAAGGGCTAAGGCAGTTGGTCCTGACAACATACCGATAGAGGTGTGAAGTGTTTGGGAGAGGATGGAGTTCGATGGCTAGCTAGTTTGTTTAATCTTATTTTCAAAACGGGAAAAATCCCGGAACAGTGGAGGAGTAGTGATGTAGTGCCCTTGTATAAGAATAAAGGAGATGCCCAGTGTTGTGGGAACTACAGAGGGATTAAGCTACTAAGCCACACTATGAAACTATGGGAGCGGGTAATTGAGACTAGGATTAGAAGAGAAACTCAGGTTACGGTAAACCAGTTTGGTTTCATGCCAGGGCGCTCAACTACGGAGGCGATTCATATTCTACGAAGATTAACGGAAAAGTACATGGAGAAAAAGCGAGATCTACATATGGTTGTCATTGACCTTGAAAAGGCTTATGACAGTGTGCCATGTAGACTGATTTGGGAAAGCTTGGAGGGTAAGGGAGTTCCTGGGAAGTATATAGACTTAATCAGGGATATGTATGATAGGACTGTGACTAGGGTTCATGCGCCTGTAGGAGATACAGAGTCTTTCCCCGTGGAAGTAGGACTCCACCAGGGGTCCGCGTTGAGTCCGTTTCTTTTTGCGGTTATCTTGGATGAGTTGTCCAAGTCTATTCAAGAGACAGTTCCGTGGTGCATGCTTTTTGCAGACGATATAGTGCTTAGTTGCTGAAACTAGACAAACCCTAAATGCGAGGCTAGAGGAATGGAGAGCAGCGTTAGAAGGCAATGGTTTAAGGAATAGTCGGTCTAAGACTGAATACCTTTATTATAATTTCAGCGGTGCAGGTGACAACGAGGACACTCAGGTTATCATTGAAGGTCAAGTGGTCCCACAAACGACTAAGTTCAAGTACCTAGGATCGTTTGTGCAAAGGGACGGGGAGATAGATAGTGATGTATCTCACCGCATCTAGGTTGGCTGGTGTAAGTGGAGAGCAACCACTGGGATATTGTGTGACAGGAGGTTCCCAACAAAATTGAAAGGGAAATTCTATAGGATAGCAGTTAGACCGGCTATGTTATACGGGACAGCTATAATGCACTGGGACGGGTACGGGAACGGGGACGGGTACGGGAAACGACAAAACTAAAAAAATCAAGAAGCGGGGACGGGACGGGTAAGGGAATAAAAACATATAAAAAATAAATATATATTAAGGATAATGTAACACAAAACCCCAAAATAGTTATATGTTGATGTAAAGTTCAAAAATTCCATATCTTCCTAAATGATAATGTAACACATCTCAACCCCAAATGATCTTTTAAAATCAAAATTCTCTTTCAAGTACATAATTTTTCCAATAATAATTTTTTAATGAAATATCTGTAGTAAAAAATTTATCTAGTAATTAAAAAAAAGTCCTTCAACTACGTGTATAAATAAAAACTAAAAAAAAGATAAAATTAAATATATTAACATTATTCTAGGCCTACCAACGTGTGAAGTGGCTTTGTATATTTTATTATACTTTGACCATTGAGCTTTAGTTAATATTGGGCTTTGCTTTGACTTTAAAAGAGGCCCAACTCACTGGTACTTATTAGGTTAGATTTGTTCTGTCGTCTTCTCCGGGAAATCATTTGCAGAGCCGCTATGCAATCGTCGACCGAAAAACCAGTCATTCCATGGTTAACTGCACCGATCTTCTCCGATCAACTGTCTCCGGCGCCATGGTTAATCTCTCTTTCTCTCTCTAGATTCTGTTTTTTCTTTTTAAAACCCAAAAAAATTAACGGAAACATGCCGGAAACGTTTCCTGCACGTCCCCAAACGCCGTCCCCTTCTGCATCACGTTTCCACGCCGTACCCTACATGCCGGGGACGTTTCCCGGCCGTCCCCGTGCCGTTTCCGTCCCCTAGCAGTCCCCGGGACGGGAGACGGCACCTCATAGGCGTTTCCGTGCTTTCGAGCGGGACATATTGTTGGGCCATCAAGAAAACACAAGCGCGCAAGATGGAGGTAGCAGAGATGAGATTGTTGAGGTGGATGTGTGGCCACACGAGGTTAGACCGAATAAGAAGTGAGGTTTTTAGGGATGGTTAGGAGTAGCTAGTATATCAGACAAGTTAAAAGAGGGGAGATTGAGATGGTTTGGGCATGTGAAGAGGAGGCAGTTGACAGAACCAGTTAGAGCAGTAGAAACCATAACAGTGGAAGGAAGGAGGAGTAGAGGCAGACCCAAGTTGACTTGGGAGGAAAGACTTAGGAAAGATTTGGTAGAGTTGCACCTCTCTGAGGACATGGTTCAGGATAGGAGTTCGTGGAGACGTAGGATTAAGGTTAAGGACTTGTAGGTGAGGGTATAGACGTGCCCTAGCTATGCCTATGTGTGCTTGCTGATGATCTATCTGACTATTGCTATGCTATTTACTTATCCATCTTTCATCTATCTGCCTGTTGGTTGTTTTGGAGCCGGGGGTCTCTCAGGAAGCAGCCTCTCTATTCGTAGGATAGAGGAAAGGTTTGCCTACATCCCACCTCCCCCAGACCCTACCAATAGTTTTGCTATTTGTGGGATATACTGGGTATGGTGGTTGTTGTTGTTTTACGGGTTTGGGGTGAGTACGGTATCAGATGAAAATGAAATTCAGACTGTTATGGTTCAATTAACTCGAATATGATATCAAGAA
This sequence comes from Helianthus tuberosus, assembly GCA_030545235.1. NCBI lineage: Eukaryota > Viridiplantae > Streptophyta > Magnoliopsida > Asterales > Asteraceae > Helianthus > Helianthus tuberosus. The sequence continues at coordinate 46,662,509 of CM060440.1, forward strand.
TCCTTCCAAAGTCTCACTTTGTTTTGAGGAATTATGAGGGATTTAGATAGTGATCATACAATATACTCTCCCACACCGGCATTCTAGGCTAGGTAGCTGAAGGCGCTAGGCGTACTCAAGGCGCTTAAAAAGCGAGGGCTTTTCAAGTAAGGTGCATAGTATAAATAGACCATTTTAAGAGTTTTAGACATGTTTATGCTGGTTTAGAGTTTTAGTTTAAGTTTTTTTATGCTGGTTCCAGGCCATTTTTTGATTCAGATCAAGGTGAGCGCGCTGTGCGCCTTTGAGTACACTTTGATTTAAGGAGTATTTTTTATGATGACTCAATAAAACTAGTTCATGAGAGCTTGTCTTAAGATCGTTTTTTCTGTAACTCTTATCAAGTGCTTCTTAAAGCCAGTTTCTCTTCCTGTGTCTCCAACTATGTGTTCTGGTCACATTTCACTTAAGTTGGAAGAACTCTTTCTTTCTTGAATGTTTTAAATAGGAGTTTAATCATGGATTCATGGCATGCATATGCAAGCTTATAGAATGCTCCATAGTTCTATCATATAAGCGGTTTGAATCAACTGTTTAAGATTTCTGTGACTATCTTTTTTTTTTAATAGAAAGGCTTATAATTTTTCAGTTTTTTGACTAGTAAAATCAACTAGGAAAGAGTTGTCTCTTATGAATTTGTTATATTTTCTTGTGCTTCTGAAGTGTCAAGTTCTTGATTATGTACAAGTCTATCAAAACGCGGTTATGGTACCAATGGGGTGGTGGTTCATTGGCAAAGACAAAGCCTTTAAACACCTGGGTTTGGGAAGGGGGGGGGGGGGGGGGGGTCTTGGGTTCAAGTCCCACAAACAACATGGTTTAAAAGAAATTCGTCGTTCAAAAAAAAAAAAAATCTCGGCTAAGGTCCTGAGTGACTTTTTCTTAACTTGCGGTTTCCTGGGAGGATTTGGGATACAGTCATGGGTGGATTCAGTTATCTTGAATACAATTTCGTAATTATTAATTGATTTTTTTGTATGATTGAAACTTATTGATATCACAACTGCTTTCTTTCTGATATGCTTTCAGTGACTACGAAGTTGTGAACCTGTCGATCAAATAGGTGTTTTGTTATGCTTGAAGTTTCTGAACCAAAAATGGAGTACGATAAGCGGTTGGCGGTTGCACATTTTGATACTAGTCTTTTCTGACTTTGTTCGTTAGGTTTTGAACATTTGTATTTTTTTCTCGGAGACTGTAGAGAGCGGAGTATACGCAGCTTCTATTAGCATGAACTTGCAAATTCTCAAACTCCCGAGTTGAAATATTTGACCCGATGTTAATTCTGAGAATTCCTGATATAGCAAAGTGCTTAAGAATCAAGTCTCTAAACTTGCACTTATGATGTAAAAAGAACCCGAACCTGCTGAGAAGCTCAACGCATTTGGGACTCCTATTTGAGTGTGAGACTACTTTTAAAAACGAGGCTTATTACATATTTTCTCAATTCCTAAATTTTATTACATATTTCTCCTTCTTAAAGAAGTCTTATTACATATTTCTCTAATTCTTAAATTTAATTACGCATTTCATATTTATCCATTTTATATAATATACTCTTATAAAATTACTATTTTACCCTTAATAAGTTTATTAAATGACTAATTACATTGTAATAATTTTACCCTTATAGAATTGCTATTGTTTGTACTTTGTATCTGGAACACAAGCCAACAAAAGTTTGTTTGTACCTCCACTTAAACCAAAATACTTTCAGTGGATCAACCCTCCAATTAATTGTAATATTTTGGGTCTTCCATGTGTGAAAACTGTGTGACTCGATTAGTTCTAAAATATACATCTCCAAATGTGTTCTCAAACAATTGTTTGCTTATGTTCCAGCTACAAGGTACAAACAAACTTTTGTAATTCAAATTTTTCTGTTTAGTGAGAATTTTGAATTACGAAATGTTCTATGTGTTTTGATTGTCATAGGAATAGATTTTTGCAAATGAAATACAAAATCAAAATTACAAAATACTAAAAAAATAAAATTGGTTATTGTAATTGATTCAGAAAATAAATAAATAAATAAATTCAAAAATATGCAATTGATACAAAAATTAAAGAAATTCGGGAAATATGTAACTGATTTTATTAGAATGGGAAATATGTAATTTAATTAACTCATTAAGGGTAAAATAGTAATTCTATAAGAGTATTTCTATAAAATGGATAAATATGTAATATATGAGGTTTAATAAGGTGAAATATGTAATCAAATTTAAAGATTGGGGAAATATGTAATAAGGCATCTTTAGAAAGAAGAAATATGTAATTAAATTTAGGAATTGGGGAAATATGTAAGGTATGATGATGTAGTTTTAGTATTGATACAAAATTCAGAGTAAATTCCAGAATATGTAAGGTATCATGAATCCTAATCACAAAATAGTTTATTATTATGGTTCTTATGGCCATAACATTAAATTCACCACTAGCTCTTATGTTAAGTATTTGTTGTTCTCTTGCAATGAAACATATAGAACTAGATTCAACGGTTCATGTGTTAATTGGAATATCGCCGTTAAAAGACTTAAATATCATTGCTATATGACTCCTTATCTTAGCTAGATGTTCCTTTGAATTATGGATAATTTCATTGCGTATGTCTAGTCTAATGGCATAATTTTGCATTTTGACTCTCCTTTGAAGAAAACTTAGTACTGGAAGTAGTGCTTGTATTCTATCTTCGGACCTTAGAAGTATCCTCTTTTCCAGGTTTAGTGGCGGTGAAGTGAATAACATCTTATTTTCCAGTTTAGGCGTTTCTTTTCTTGTACGTATGTTGTTGATCAACATACTCATTTTCCTTTGGTACTTCTGAGTATTATAGTTGATTCTTAAGGCAACTTAGCGTATTGGTGGAAAAGTATGTAACACGCTGGAAAAATGTATTATTTCCCATGTATAAGCCCTTAAATTATGGGTCATGGTACTATACATTACAATGTATTCACAGATGTCACTGAACCGTATAGTTAGAATCTAGAGTAAATGCATGTGTTTTAAGAGTTCTTTTGATTCTTCCGAAGAAAACAAATTAGTCTTTGGAAATTCAGAATCTAGAGTAGCTCCTAAGATAGCAGTAATTAAATGAGTTCTTGATTATCATAAGAGACATAATGTTTGATTTATCCCACTAGCCATGCTCTACTTTTGTCTGTAATACTTTTATCAGAAAAGAACAGCAAGATTGTCATGTCTTAAGAGATAATCAATATCCAATAAGAGAAAATTCTATAGAAACTCTTTAGCGAAGCAAAATATTTTAAGTTTTGAAAAAAATTAGAGTGGATGATATAGATGAGACATGAACTTAAAGAAGAAATTTAGAGTGATTTACATTTTGGGGTAATCAAGTAAAGCAAATTAAATTAGTGATCACGATATGTAATGAAAAATCATTCATGTAAGGATCACGATATTAATATATTAATGAAGATGTGATATTGTCTATTATAAAGACTAAAAATAATAGACTAAGTTGAGTTTTACTCATATAATGACACATCATCCTTGGGTAGAAGTAAGATTATTCAAGTATTTGTAAAAGGTGTAAATTAAGTGTAACACTTCACCTTTGGGCAGAAGTGAAACAATTAATTTACTTGGTAGTTAACCGAGTTACCGCGTGGTGCAAAAGCTATTGGATTGAAGTGGGTTTTCAAGGTTAAACAAAATGCGGATGGCTCACTAAATAAACACAAGGCGAGGCTCGTGGCAAAGGGTTTTGTCCAACAAGCCGAAGTTGATTTTGACGAAGTGTTCACGCTAGTTGCTCGACTTGAAACAGTTCGGTTACTTTTATCTCTCACAGCGAATGAAGGTTGGGAATTACATCATCTAGATATAAAATTCGCGTTCCTACATGGCGAATTAAAAGAAGAAGTTTATATCATTAAACCGGAAGGGTTCGTTAAAGAAGGCGAAGAACATAAGGTTTATAAATTGTCAAAGGTGTTATACGGGTTAAGGCAAGCTCCGCGTGCGTGGAATACAAAATTAAATAATATTTTATTAAATATGAAATTTCACAGGTGCTCGCAAGAACAAGCCGTATACCGAAGAATCCTTGGACAGGATGTGTTATTAATCGGCGTGTACGTGGACGATTTAATTGTGACGGGTTCAAATTTGAAGCTTATTATAGAGTTTAGCGTGGGATGGCTAAAACTTTGAAATGTCGGATTTGGGAAAGCTTACTTATTATTTTGGAATTGAAGTGTCGTAGAGCAAGGACGGGATAAAAATTAAGCAAGAGGCGTATGCAAAGAAAATACTGACAGAAGCCGGTATGATTAACTGCAATCCTACTAATGTTCCCATGGACCCGAACATAAAAGTTTCTAAATTTGAAGACGAAGAAGATTTTGATGCAACGAGATATCGAAAGATTGTCGGGTGTCTCCGGTACCTTTACAGACTTGACCTGATTTGGCGTTTTTTGTCGGAGTAGCCAGTCGGTACATGCAAAGCCCAAAGCAATCTCATGCGGCTTTCATAAAGCAAATTCTTCATTATTTTCAAGGTACTTTTAGCTATGGTATTACTTATGCTCAAGGAGAAAACATGTTGGTCGTTACAGCGTCAATAGTCACAACATAGATCCGGATGATGGAAGAAGTACTACGGGACACGTGTTTTATTTTGGGTCTTCCCCAATTATTTGGTATTCTCAAAAGCAAAGTACAATTGCTTTATCACGTAACACCAATTGGTGAATTACTCGACTAGAAAATTCAAGCGGCGGTGTTACGTGTTGATGATACATCGGCGATAGCTCTTGTGAAGAACCCAGTTTTCCATGGAAGAAACAAACACATAAAATCCCTGTTTCGCTATATTTGAGAATGTGTAGATCGTGATGTGTAGATCGTGAAGATATCGTAGTCGAGCATGTTAGTGGCATTGATCAAAATGCGGATATTTTGATGAAGGCTCTTGGGAAGATCAAGTTCAAGGAGATGACCGAAAAGCTTGGAGAGAAGACTTGTCAGATAGGAGTTCAAAATTCCGGGGGTGATTGTTGGTAATTTCGAATTAAAGGTTCCTTTGTGTGCAAGGCAAGGAAACTAATTAAGGAGTGGATAATTATAGTTATAATTATCATGTCCAAAAATAAATAGATTATTAGCAATCTTAGTTATAATCTAAGGCTACTCGGTGTGGGAGGAGGGTAGTCCTCAAAGGATGCTCCGCCACGTAGGATGGGTGTGAGGATGAGGCAAAGAGGATGCACCTAAGGAAATGGATGATGCGCCTAAGTATATATGTATATATATATATATATGTGTGTGTGTGTGTGTGTGTGAGTAGAAGCAGGCTCGTCCTCAGTCTTGGGGAGGATGTTGAAGACGCCGCCGGGCCGGTGGAAGTGGTGTTTGGGACGGCGCCGGGCCTGGACGTGGCGGGGACGTCCCCCACACCGAGTGCCCTAATAGGTGTGTCTAGATTATAAATACCATGCTTTGGGTATTAGAGATTGTAAGTCAAGTTTTGTGATAGTTTCTTGACATTAATAAAATTTGGGTGCTTAGCCAAGTTCTTATTGTGTTCCGTTTTCGTTCTTGTTCGATAGCGATTCATCTTGAAAAAGAAGATATACAAGCCAAGTGTCTTAAACTTTAAGTTTTACATAACAAAATGCTTAATTACAAGAAAGTTGATAACCTGAAATTGAAAACAATTAATTCAAGTAGTTTACCTTAAATTTCGAATTTAATAGAGTGTTGATAACATGAAATTGAAAACAAATTAATATACTTCAATATTTGTTATGTTATTTACGCTTCTAAATCTCAATTTATTTCCATCAATTTTCTGGAGGGTCATGACAACAAAAGATTAAAAAAAAAAAAAAAGACACGAAAAGCATTGGGCTACTGGTTAAGTAGTTTGAATTTTGAAAGATGATTAAACATCCACTACTCATATAATGATGTTAAATAGTTTAAAGATGATTAAACATCCACTACTGATCATGTAATCATGTTCTTTAATTAATAAAAAAAATCACACTCCGTACCAAAACTAATAATACAGAAAGACTTTTTTGGCTTAAAGTTGGTCTTTACAGATCATAACCATCTTCTCTTTTGCAAGTGGCCTCATAAATCTTATCAATCCTTTCATTTCTTTACCAAAAGAAAGAAGTTTGTAAGAGAAGAGAGCAGGTAATATTCTCCTTTTTATTTATTTCAATGTTCAATTTCAAATTATCGCATCAATCTTAAGAACACTTCTGTATGAACATGTTTGAAGAAACAAGTGTGTTTGCTTTATAATAATTAAAGCCATCCATATAGGTTGTAAGTGTGCTATCTACTAATCAAACTCAAGAGTCATAGATCTGGAGTTTATCCACATTAGAAGGTAATATGGACTTATTAGATAATATTTTGTCATGTTAGCATTAAAATTTGACGGTGATGCAAAACTTTAAACAACAAACATCTATTTTTTTTTACTAGATATGTAAATCAGTGAAAAAAAATCGTTTCATAAATGTAAAGAATACATGTCTAACTGCTTTGGTAATTACAATTCCTGCACTTTCTTATTAATTGTGTTTTACTGTTTGTATCAAATTGCAGTTAAAATATGGATGCTATTATAAATTCAATTGTTACACCGGTTGTTAACTCTTTGATGGTCCCTGTTAAGAAACATTTGGGTTTCTTAGTTTCATCCACAAAGCATGTTAAAGATATGAAGGAGGAAATGGATCAGTTGAATCTCACTGAACAAGATATTCAAGAGAAAAAAACGACAGCTGATGCAAACTATCATGTAGTATCTCACCACGTGTCTCCGTGGTTGGAAGATGTTCAAAAGATGAAGGAGAAGGTAGAAAGTATTCCAACAGCTGGAATTGGGTGCTTCAACGTGGCAAAGAGATACAAAGCAGGAAAACAATCTTGTATTATTGTCCAACAGTTAAAAACTCTCAAAGAACGAGCGTCTGAAATCAGTTGGACAAATGAACGAAAACCACTTGCTAAGGTACCGTCCACCTCTGCACCAGTTCCTCATGGTACCCAAACAACCACGTTTGAGTCTAGAGATTCGGTATTTAATGCTGCATTGCAATCTCTACAATCAAATGACGAGTCCCAAAAGATGATTGCTCTATGTGGGATGGGCGGTGTCGGCAAGACCACAATGATGGAACAACTAAAGAAGGCCGTGGAAGATTCGGGAACATTCAATTGGGTTGTAAAGGTGGTTCTTGGGGAAAGTTCTGACCTTTTTGTCCTACAGCAAGCTGTTGCAGAATACATTCATCAAGATTTAACCGAAAAAACAAAAGATGCAAGGGCTGAGCTTCTTCGTAAGAAATTTGAGGGGATGTCGCAAAATGGGCAAAAGAAAATTTTAGTAATAATGGATGATATTTGGAAGGAGGTTGACCTCAAAGATGTTGGACTAACAAGCCCTTTGCCAAATGGGTTCAAGCTATTGTTCACTTCACGATTTGAACATGTTTGCACTCAAATGGGTGTTAGAGCTAATTCAATATTTAGAGTACGTGTTTTAAATGAAGCAGAGGCAAAAACATTGTTTTTTGATATTGTTGGACCAACTCCTTCGGATGGTGATGAAGAGGAACTCCAAAAGATAGGAGAAGATATTGTGAATAAATGTGGGGGTTTGCCCATTGCCTTGAAAACCATTGCCAAAAGTCTTACTGGTAACATAAAGGAGTCATGGAAAGAAACACTTTCTAATTTACAACATGAAGACCTTCAAGACCTTAATGACATTGTGCATAAAGTTTTTGAAATGAGCTACAACAATCTTAAAAAGGATGATCATAAATCAATTTTCCTCCTAAGTGGCTTATTCCCGGATGACTTTGATATTCCTATTGAGGACTTGATGAGGTACGGCTGGGGATTGAAGTTATTTACTAAGGTTCATACTTTAGCAGAAGCAAGAAGACGGACAATCATTTGTGTTAACAACCTCATACGGGCCAACTTGTTGACAGAAAGTGACCGCATGGGACGTGTAAAGATGCATGATCTCGTGCGTCTTTTTGCTTTAAGTAATTTTTCAAAAGTCAAACAAGCTTCAATAGTCTACCATGATAATCTGTCTGGACATCAGCTTATAAACAACGATGCAAAAGAGTCTTATGATAGAATTTTATTAAAGTGCATAGGTATGACTAAATTTCCTGTAGGCTTTAGTTACCCAAATCTCTCACTCTTGATTGTAATGAATGGGTATAAACTCCTCAAGTTTCCGCAACATTTTTTTGAAAAAAGAGAAAAACTTGAGGTTGTCTGTTATGACAATATAGGTATTCCATTGCTTCCGGTGGTGTTCGAACACTCGACCAAACTTCGAACACTATGCCTTCGTTCATGCTCGTTGATTGAAGATATATCTTTCCTTGGAAGTCTTAGCAACTTGGAAGCATTGAGCCTTGTTGATTGTGGAATAAGAAGGTTGCCATCGATGATAGGAATGTTGAAAAAACTGAAGTTACTAGAGTTGACTGGATGTGTTGACGTACGCATTGACGATGGTGTCTTTCAAAACTTGGGCAGCCTTGAAGAACTTTATATGAGAGCTTATAGAGGTACTTCTATTGATTTCACAGATGCCAACTGTGCCGAATTGGAGATACTTTCACAGAGGCTATTTGCATTAGAGTTGGAGTTGTTTAAGAACGATATCCAACCGAAAAACTTGTCTTTTGAAAAACTTGAAAGGTTTAGAATATCTATCGGTTGTCAATTGGATAAATTGAAGGACGATGAGATATATTCATTCCCAAATACGATTAAATTAGTTGGTGAGTGCAATGAGCTGCTAGAAAGCAAAATCAGTGATCTATTTGAGAAAACAGAGGAGCTTCATTTAAAAGTAAATGATATGAATCATGTTGAAAATGTGTGGATGCATCACTCATTTTCCAATTTAAAGTTCCTTCATGTTTCTGGTTGTAAAGAGTTGACATACCTCTTCACATTTGCCATGGCAAGTGGTTTGAAGAAACTGGAGCGGCTCGAAATTTACAATTGCCCTGTTTTGAGAACACTGGTTGGTGAGGATTGTACAGTTAGGGTGATTAGATTCCCAAAGTTGAATTATTTGTCTCTAGATGATCTACCAAGCATGGTAAGCTTATGTGAAACTGTGATTGAGTTACCAGAAACGGTAGAGTTGAATCTTCGTACTCTTCCCAGCTTCACAAGCATTTATCCTGACAACGGGAATCCATGTGCGATACAATCCTTATTGAACAAAAAGGTACGTACATACATTATTTTAACCTTTATATCTAAAGCTAAAAATAAATTAATAATTTAGTACACAAGCCATATGCAGTTTACAATGGGTGTAACTATTGGCACACCCTTTTCACTATATACACACCAAAAAGGTGTTTTTTGTCTTTATATGCACACCCTACCGTGTCGAACTGTGGCCAAAACACGGCGTTTTGGTCCGGTTAATCAGAAAAAGACTGACGGGTGTCTGACGGGTTTGTTGACCGGACCAAAACGCCGAGCTTTGGTCCTGTCAACCAGACAAAAGAAAGACTGACACCCGGTCTGGTTGACAGGACCAAAACGCTGCCAAAGCTCGGCGTTTTGGTCCGGTCAACAGACACCCGTCAGTCTTTGTCTGGTTAACCGGACCAAAACGCCGCGTTTTGGCCACAGTTCGACTGCAGGGTGTGCATATAAGGACAAAAACCACCTTTTTGGGTGACTATCTACACACTTGGTGTGTAGATAGTTTGGCCCTTTACGTTACAAATCTTACTAGGCTTAATTATTGTGTAGGTTGTCTCGGGTACTTGTCGGGGACGGAAACACCATGGGTACTCGTCGGGGACGTTTCCTAAACGTTTCCAATGTCAGGGACGTATCTGGTAGAAGTATCCAGCCCGTTTCCATTTATTTTTAGGGTTTTTACCCTGTCAAATTCCACAACCGGCCATTAAATAAATATACCTATCATATTCGGCTTCTCTAATCTCTAAACTCTCAAGTCTCGTCATCTCTAATTCTCTATCGATTGCCGATCTCTCACTAGATGAACCGGAATTTGAAAATGATTTGATTATTGATAATTAATTACCTTTGGAACATGTAGTATTTTTGGAACTTGTTTAATGTATTTTTATTTTTTTATATTTTTTATATTTTTTATTGCCGTACCCGTATCTTGAAATTTTAAGTTTTGCCGTTCCTCGTTCCCGTATCGTCCCCGTACCCCGATCCCGTACCCGTCCCAGTGCTACTTAGTATAGATGATATGGAGAACTTGAAGCAAATATGGCCGTGCGAGATTTCAACTGACGAGAAAAATAACGTTTCCGGGTTGAGAATGCTCAGAGTATTCACATGTGGTAGTCTTATCAATATTTTTCCAAACAACCCATTGCCAACACTGAATAATTTAGAAGAGCTTGAAGTTGCAAATTGTGGTTCCATTGAAGTAATATTCAACATTGACTTTGAAAATGTTAGCGAAATGGAGGGATACATTAGCAGATTAAGAAGCATTGACATTCGTGGTTTGGAAAATCTAAAAGAGTTGTGGAGGATGAGAGGTGTAAATAACTCTAATATCCTCGTCAATGGCTTTCAAGCTGTACAAACCATCTACATGATTAAATGCAAGAGGTTTGAAAGTATATTCACACCTGTCACAGCCAATTTTGATCTCAGTGCACTTACTTCCTACACCACTGAAAAGGTATTTCATGTCATCCAACTGTCAAATTTTATTGAATAAAGTATTAATGACACATCTTAATTTTCACACATGAAAATATCACAAATGATTTCAGTTTCGATTTGTTTCTTTTTCTACTTTCTTTACCAATAGTGAATCACAATTAATAATTGAAATTATGTTCTACGTTATTTCATTGAAATATTGGATTTTACTAATCTCAACTATTTGCTGTTGGTTGCCAACAGTCCCAATTTCAAAAATAACCATCGACAGTCCCAACTATTGACATATTGACCACCAATGGACCCTGACTAACAGAACCCTAACGCCGTTAGTATCCGGTCGCTAGAAAACCGTTTTTGTCCAGAAAAAAAGTTTCTAAAGGTCCGATCTAAAGTTACAAAAAACATTTTTCAGCCAAAAAACATTTTTCCGGCGACCGGAGACTAACGGTGTTAGAGTTCTGTTAGTCAGGGTCCATTGGAGACCAATATGTTAAAAATTAGGACTGTCAGTGATTATTTTTAAAGTTGGTACTGTTGGCGGCCAACATCGAATAATTGAGATTATTAAAGGGTAAAGTTCTTGTACAAATAATCTTAACATACTAAACATACAAATTGAAGGAAAACTCAAAAAGACAAGGTGGCATTTTTGTAATTATCAATAACTTTCAAAGTTACTCTACAAATATACCTAAAAAAACCTAACCACTCCCCCACCCAAAAAAAAAAACCTAAACCCCCCACCCCCCAAAAACCTAAAAAAAAACCTAACCCCCCCCCCCCCCCCCAAAAAAAAAAACCTAAAAAACCTAACCCCCCCCTCCCACCCCCCAAAAACCTAAAAAAAACCTAACCCCCCCCTCCCACCCCCCAAAAACCTAAAAAAAACCTAACCCCCCCCACCCCCCCCCCCCCACCCAAGCTAAAATGCTAAACCTAAAAAAACCTAACCCCCCCACCCCCCAAAAACCTAAAAAAACCTAACCCCCCCTCCCCCCACCCACCCCCAAAAACCTAAAAAAACCTAACCCCCCACCCACCCCCCCCACCCCCCAAAAACCTAAAAAAAACCTAACCCCCCCCCCCCCCCCCCCACCCCCACCCAAGCTAAAATGCTAAAAACTAAACCCCCAAAAAACCTAAAAAAATAAAAAAAAACACACAAATTATTTTATTTTATTTTTTTAACATTTTTTATTAAAAAATCGCTACTTTTAGTAGCAGCAAAAAAAAAAAAAAAAATTTTTTTTTTTTTTTGCTAACGAAATGTAGCGATTTTTTAATAAAAAATGTTAAAAAAAAATTTGTGTTTTTTTAGGTATTTTTGGTTGTAACTTTGATAGTTGGTGGTAATTACAAAAATGCCACCTTGTCTTTTTGGGTTTTCCTTCAATTTGTATGTTTAGTATGTTAAGATTATTTGTATTTGATCTTTTGCCGATTATTAAAATCCAATATTCCTATTTCATTTCACGTAACTTAAATTATCTATCTTGTGTGATTTATTAATGTTTTCATGATTCTTGGTTGGCCTTCCCCACTGTTTCCATTTTGTTTTTTGACTTTATATTATATTTAAAGTGTTAAATGAAGAAATTAAAGTATTAATTACATTTAATGTTACATGCAGATTAATGTCATACCAGAAGTGGATGATTACATACCAGATGTCACATACACATCTTATCTTCTCCACACATGTCATCACCTTCAACGTCTTCAATTAAGTATTGATGAAAGAGTGGGCGAGGTGGTGTTTGATATGGATGGTCAAAGTAGTAGACAATTACTACTTCCCTATCTTCAAAGCATACACGTAGATTCTTTAAAGAAGATGAGTCATGTGTGGAAGTGCAATTAATAATGACCCGTATAGGTCTATACGTATATATAATTGCCAGGGTATGGAAGAAGTTATTTCGAGAAGAGATGATGAAATTACAACATCTACATCTGCATCTTCTTATCAAGACACCACATTCTTTCCTCATTTGGACACTCTGGAGCTTATACATCTGCCATGTCTAAAGAGTGTTGATGATGGTGGCATGACGTGTAGGAGTGATAAACTTTCTTCCAATATGATTCATGATGAGTTCCAGGTACGGTATTAATTAGGATTATTTAACATTGCCATGTAACCTTAATGCTTTGGTTTAACCAAACTTATAAATCATCAAATTTAGATGAATAAGTTTGTTGGAAAATAATAATTCATAAAAATCAAAATTATAATTATTGCAGAGTGGTCAAGTAATCAGTGCTTGTTGGTCATTGTGTCAATACCCCACAAAGATATCCCTATTCAGGTGTGATGCATTGTCAAGTCTAGTTCCATGGTATGCAGTCGGACAAATGAAAAGGCTTCAAGAGTTGAAAATTGAATTTTGCAATAGGATTTCAGAGGTATTTGAAAGTGAATCTAGTAGTAATAATGTTGATGAAGGAGGTGCACGTGTTGTTGGTGGTCCGCCACTAAGAAACGTTACTATCGTAGGTCTCCCTCAACTCTCCAACTTAAAAAAAGTGTATATCTATAGATGTGACCTACTTCCATTTATATTCACATTCTCCACTCTTGAAAGCCTCAAGCAACTCAAGAAATTGACAGTAGAAAAATGCAAGGCCATGCAAGTGATTGTAAAAGAAGAAAACGAAACGTCAACAAAATGTGTGGTGTTTCCTCGTCTAGAGATACTTGAACTTGAGGATCTACCAAAGCTCAAGGGTTTCTTTTTGGGGATGAATGACTTCCGATGGCCCTCATTGGTTATTGTGAAGATCAACAAATGCCCTGAACTGATGACGTTTACATCTGGTCAGTCAACAACTCCAAAGCTCAATTACATAGAAACAAGTTTTGGCAAATATAGTCCTGAATGTGGCCTTAACTTTCATGAAACTATCGGTCAGGTACACTTGCTTTTACTATACTATGCAACATCTACTAAAGTTTAGGTTGTCGTGAATGTAGTGTGATCCAAATTGAACATTTCATTTATGAAAAGGGAAAAGAGTTGAAACAAGCTGCTAAATATGTCTATGTATTATTAGTTATAATGTCTTCATTGACTCTCTCCTTTCATAGACAATTGTCTTTCCATAGTAATACATTTGTTGAAACATTAATTTTCTTATGTTTCAGGCTTATTTTGTAAGGATGTAACCTCAAACACATACACCTTGTGTTTTCTTTCTTTTATTTGCAGACCACATTCCCCAATTCTTCTTCAGAGCCTACTATTTCAAAAGGGATCCCTTGCTCTTTTCATAATTTGATAGAAATTAATTTGAGAGAGAAAGATGTTGGAACGACCATTGTTCCATGTAATGCGCTCCTACAACAGTTGGAAAAACTTCAACAGATTACTATACAAGGATCACGTGGGCTAGAAGAGGTATTTGAAGTAGTAGCAGTGGAAGGGAGTGGTTCCAGTGAATCAAAAACTGTTGTCCCAATTCCAAACCTAACACAAGTGACGTTAAGGAGGCTAAGGGGTCTAAAGTATTTATGGAAGAGCAACCAATGGATGGTACTGGAGTTTCCAAACCTAACAACTCTCTGTATTACTGGTTGCCGTAAACTGGAACATGTTTTTACATGTTCCATGGTTCATAGTCTAGTGCAACTCCAAGACCTACATATAAGTGACTGTGAGGAAATAGAGGTAATTGTGAAGGAAGAAGAAGAAGAAGAATGTGATGCCAAAGTAAATGAGATTATCTTACCTTGTCTAAAGTCCTTAAAACTAGGACAACTTCCAAGTGTCAAGGGATTTTGCTTGGGGAAGGAGGCTTTCTCATTGCCAAAGTTGGAAACTTTACAAATAAAAGAATGCCGAGCAATTACAGTTTTCACCAAGGGACACATGTCTACCCCTGAGCTCGAAGTAATAGATACAAGTTTTGGGTTTTGTTATGTAAAGACAGATATCAACTCCCTTTTAAAGACCAAACAAGAGGAGGTACTGTTATTCCTTTCTTTAATGATTCTTGAAAAGGCTCATTTTAATTACATGAAAAGATAATCAACTTTTATCATATATTTTTTTGTCGATAATATTGATTTTTCTCTTCTTAATTGTGCAAAATTTCAGTTTCAGCGGGACTCGGATGAGGACGATGAAGATTATGAGGATGATGAGGATGATAAAGATGATGAGGATGATGAAGATGATGAGGATGAGGATGATGAGGATGCCATTAATTAGAGATGAAAACTTCTATGATAATTTGTTGTTGGTAAAGTAAACACTTGTCCACATTGAGCTGAAAGTAATACATATTTTCTTCTCAATTGCACAAAATTTCAATTTTCAGCAACTTCAGAACAAATTAAATAAATATTTTCTTTTCATCAACTTTCTGCAGGGGTATGAATTCTTGATGATGAATATCATATGTTTTATCTGCAAGGTTTTATAAGGTAATTTCTTGTTTACAATATTATAAATAAATGTCTAAAAGTATATAAATGACTCTGTTACACTAGATAACAAAGTGAGTTATGCGAAAGAGAAAACTGCAAAGCCAACAAAAATCAAAAACGATTATATGCGAGTATTAACTTAAAACTTTAGCATCAAGATAAACATGATTTTACCAGAATATCTTTATGTTTGTTACTATTTACTAGTACTTAATCATGTGTGAACTGTCTTTCAATATACTCTAGATTTTAAGGGGACTCTTGTTTCAAGGTTGGAATCTGTTGAAAAGTATAAAGATATGGAAGTGTTGCACTTTGACTTTTGACGGTCAAACAAGGTAATTTTCAAGCAAAAAATTCATCCCATTTTTTTAAAACCTTTAGGACCAACAACTTACTGATTCATATCTATCTTATGATTATCTGGATCAGCCTCAGATATGCAATATCCATAATGATGACCAATGAACATGAGGATTACAAATGCAGTAGCACAAATGTTTGACTAAAAAAGTCAAAGGGTCCCAAGGTGCAGTTCAAGATACACTTATGAAGGTTCACCAACATCAAGCCTTCAAGTTAAGCATTTAGATGGATTTATGACAATCAAGAAATCTTACTGAGTGTTGCTGCTTCTAGGTTTTCACGCACATTGACACTCCTTGCAGATACAAATTGACCCATTTATGAATAATTTGAAAGATAATGTTTGATCTAGGAAAGGAAATGCTAAATGAACTGATAAGTGTAGTCATATATAACATATACCATTTCGTTTGGTCATGACATATAATGATGATGTTTCTATGGAAACACGTATGGCTTTCAAATCAATTAGTGAAATTTTATGGGTTCCCCTTTCATTATGTGCATAA
Source organism: Helianthus tuberosus (assembly GCA_030545235.1). Classification (NCBI taxonomy): domain Eukaryota; kingdom Viridiplantae; phylum Streptophyta; class Magnoliopsida; order Asterales; family Asteraceae; genus Helianthus; species Helianthus tuberosus. The sequence continues at coordinate 46,678,561 of CM060440.1, forward strand.
AATTTAGGTTCCCTAAACTCCATATTAGTTCTAATAAGACCGCCCGTAGTGGGCGTTTTTTTTTTTAAATTGCCACAACACGCCCGAACACGGCCCGGTTCCGCCCCTAGGCGTTTTCCGGCGTCATTCGCGAAAAAAAGGAGCTTGGCATTTTTTGAAACACGCCGAATTGAAGCATTGGGGAACGAGTTTACCATTTCAACGGTAACTTTCTTTAATTATTATTTTTTTTAAATCCTATTTAATACTATAAAAACCCCACTTTACATCCACTTTTTTATACAAAAACTCACACTCCATCAAAGTTTCTCTCTACTACTTTTACAATTTATAAAAATATGAACCCATTCCGACCCCCATTTGGTGTCCCCTCAAGACCCGGGAACCCGAACACAACCCAACCGCAACAAACCTTTAACCTTCAAGACATGGATCCGAACATGTTATCGTACGCGGCTTTCTTGAGTGGCACTACTCCTTTCATGTCACCCACTTTCGGCTTTGGCCAAGCCGGCGGCTCGCAACCATCACAACAACAACCCGAACCCGATGTAGATATCGTGCTGGAGACGCAACCCGAACCGGAGCGAGAGACATCGAAACGCGGCAAAAGGTCGCATAAGAAGAAGGAACCGAACCAACCTCGTCGTAAGCATAATTACGTCGATGTTTCGGAGGACCCCGATGTTGGTAAGTTTTTTTTTTTAACTTTTTTTTCCTACACGTCGATTTTATTTTATTTTTAAAGATTTTATTTTTTAAGGACTTTAGATCATCATCTTTTTTTAACTTTATTTTTTTATTTCCGTTTCTTTATTCGTTTTTTTTTATTTCTAGTAGTGTATTTTTTTTTTAAATTAATGAAGTATTTTAAGTTTTAAATTTAAACAAATAAATAATTGTGTAATGATTGGATGGGCGTTATTGGGCGTTATTCCCACTATGGCACTTTTGCAATAACGCCCAATAATGCCTCCATGCTGACTGGACTGCCACATGGCAGAAAACGCCCCAGGGTGGGGGCATTATTGGGCTAACGACTACGCATGGTCTAATCAAGTAAAAATAAGCATAAACCACGTAAGAGCCCTAGTTTTAAAATCATACGTGATTCAGTTAGTCAGAGCTGCCATTTTTTATACAATTCATGAAATATACGAAACTTTTATTCAGAAATCCAAAAAGATAACAATAATATTCGGGAACCTGAAATCTGATGTATATATAATGGTTAACGAACCCTCACTAGTACTTACTCATGGAAGGATAAAGACGGCGAAGTCAGTATGAAACTTTTCTTATATCTCCGGTCGATTCTCGCCGACTCCGACGTCTCTTCTGTTTGATTGTTTAAACACTCTTTTCTATATATTGGGATTGGTTCTGGTGCAAACCATATTTATCCTACAAACCATAAGAACAGATCCTAGCACTTAGGGTCTGTTTGGTATGCGGTAATGGAATAGACGCGGGAATGGAATGGACGAGGTAATGGAATGGATGAGTGAATGCAATAGATCATTACATTCCATGTCTTGTTTGGTTATCATGTGTGAATGGAATGAATTATTATTGTGTAATGTATGGTAGGCAAGAAAAACAAAGGAATAAAATCAGTGGTGAGTGGTGGTGGTGGTCGGTGGTAGTGATTGTGGGTGGTTTATAGGTGGAGATGGTGGGTGGCGGCGGCGGCGATAGGTGGCGACGGCGAGTGGTGGTGCGGCGGGTGGCGATGACGGGGGGGTGGCGGCGGCGGCCATCGGTGGTGGTTGGTGGCGGTGGGTGGTGGCGGCGAGTGGCGTTGGCGGCAGTTGTGGTTGGTGGTGGCGGTGGGTGGCAACGGTGGCAGGTGGGTGGTGACGGGTGGCGGCGACAATGACATCGGTGGTGGTTAGTGGTGGTGGGTGGTGGCGAAGGTGGTGGGTTGTGGTGTTTTTAATGAATGGTGTAAGAGGGGATGGAATGAAAAAAAACATGGAGGGTGGATGGAATGATTTTGTGGGAATAGAATGCCTTATGGAATGGGTGGTTCCATTCCATTGTCCAACCAAACACCATTTTCTTCATTCCTTTGTAATGATCCATTCCATTACGACTTCATTCCTGCATACTAAACACTACCTTAGCTCTTATATAAAAAGTCAAATTAGTACATACCAAAACAATCTATTCATCCTAATAAAGCAATTACCAGGGTGACACATGACATTTATCTAAGGTCCAATTCACACATGACAGTTTTTAGCCTACACATTAACACATGACATATTCCTAGCCTCCACACTCGGGTCATGCGGACCCATTTATGAAATTCGGGTCATTTGTGTATTAGGTATTTAGGGGGTGTTTGGGGTTCCTTATTTTTCTGACTTATGACTTATTTTGAGGGAAAAGGACTTTTGAAAGTGTTTGGGTTTTCTTTGTTTGTGAGGGGAATTTGCCAGAAGTTAGAAATTCTGATTTATTTTGGAGGAGAAGGACTTTTCAAAAGTTGAAAATAAGCTAAGCCAAACATGCCCTTAAAGGTTATAACTCGACTTCTTGCCTTTCATTCACATCCAAGAACCCTAATGTGCATTGTTTGAAAGAAGCAATCTGAATCATCTCTCTCAGATCCTATATCGCATATCCTATATCACATCCACTTAAACCAGTGTTCCTCTTCATTGGGTGAAAAACATAAAGCTTCAGGTAAAATACCTCCTATCAAACCCTAAAATCGGTCATCGCCCTTTCCGAATTGACGACGACTGAACCCTAAATTGATGATAAATCGCCACAGCAGATAACACCTCTGTCAATTCACATGGTTTCATTACCTGTTATTGTCTTTGTTTCAAGATCAATTTTTCGGTTTTAATTGCAGATTCCAGGTATGTGACTTTCAATTTATGATCTGATTATATGTTCTATTGAAACAAAGTGTCATTGGTTTGATATAGAAAAGAAAGGGGGAGAACATAAGCGATATAGAGAGCAATAAGAGAGACCAGAGGAAAAGAGAGAGACTTAGGAGACGTAATTGATATTGTAGGAAATAATTGATGATCGGTAACAATTGTATTAATAGAAATCTTATACTTTTTTTTTTTTTATGAAGCAAGGCTGAGTCATATCAGATTCATTTCAATATATTGTAGTCTTGCACATAAACAAAGAACAAAGAAAGCCAAAGAAGATGGAAGATTGGGGGTCTCTTTGATTGTTCTTTTATCATGAGTAATAGACACATCAACTGTATGACGTTGTGGGCAGTTGTTTTGCTTTGGACGATTGGCTGCTCCACAGCCTCCTTGAAATAGATTCGTAAGTTGATTTTCAACCCTAAGTTAGGTTTATTGATTTCTTATCAGATTGGCAAGCGGATTTCTAACCCTCTGTTTAGTTTTTTGCTATTTGAATCAAGTTTGACACTGAATTTCAAGCGTATTTGAAGAATTTTATCTCATTGTATTGCAGTTTATGTTGAGAACATTTAAGTTTTTTCCCACCATGTGAATTTTCAGCTGATTGGATTTACAACGATCCACGTTTTGTCCAGATGGGTTATGTCTCGATCCTGCAGCTGGTTTGGGTGATTAAGACTAAAATAAATGTGATTTAGAAGGTACTTTAATATCTTCTGTGATATTACCATGATAACAATTGAAAACACGTAACTAACATGTTTGTGAAATTTGTTGTGCATTGGGCGGGTTGGTTTAACACCCCAATCAAACTGAATCGAAACCGAAATATTCAGTTATTGGAGAACCTCTAAATATTTATGTGTCCTAAGATTTGATCTGTTTTTTTGCCGTAGTTGAAGTTATCTACTTTTAATTGCATGGTTATGTGAATGATTTTTTGGTCTATTAATACTTTTTTTATAAAGCGGGCTAGCCATTTTATCCAACTTATTTTCATCATAACCTTTTATTACGGTGTATTGAACTGAACCTTTTTTCATCGACCCGTCTTGACCTGAACCCAGTATGACCCGTTCGCTTACCCAACATGACCTGTCCGTTTTCTGTTCATGACAAAGCCTTATGGTTTCCAACTGTGTTAAGTTGTTTATGTTTCTAATGCACCTTTTTGCGAATCATATCAGCTCGCTATCTCTTTATAATGTGATGATTATTTTCTGCTCACGATTCATGGGTTGCCTTCTGTCATGTATTCTTGATTAATGATGAAAGACGTTTAAATGCATTTTTTCAGGTTCGTTTATTCCTGACAATTTTACAAGCTTATTCCGTTTTTTTTTATATGTTTTCGTTTGTTTCTAAAAATTATTAAATTAGAAAAAGATTATGAAAGTAGTTAAATTAAGTAATACTAGGGAAGAAGTCGTTGGTTGTTGAATAAAACATAACCAATTAGATATTTCTAATCGTCAAATTTCATGATAACTAGTGAAAAAATAAAATATAGTTTTTTTAGGCTACACGGTATGGACCCGTCCCCCCTCCCGTCTTGACCCGGCGACGCCAGCTACACCAACCCCCCTCCCCCCCCACCCCGCGTCCTCTCCGTCGGTTCTTGGACGTTGGCGACGGAACCAAATGTGGGCCCCAATCTCAAAAAGTTACCGTTTTAAAAAAAAATTAAAATTCCATTTTCCCATAAAAAACAAACGGTCAAGAATTTCAAATATATATATATTTCCATTCCATTTTCACCTCCATTCATTTAACCCCAAAATTTCGTCCCTCTCACTTATTTTTTGTAAATCTTCTTCCCACTTTTATAAACCTTATACTCTATCATGGAACCCTTCTAACAACCCGAACAATCCGAACAATCCCAACAAGCCGACCCAACCTAATGTTTTCTCGGTTCCGGGATATTATCCGACGCTAGAACCGAACCAATTCTCGCAATATTCATCAAATGCGTTTGCATCATTCCAACACTCGCCAAACCAATTGGCTCAATTCTCTCAAAATCAAGCCCTTCAACAAATGATGTTGCGGGGTGCTTATAATTTCCCACCGAACCCGACACCACCCGTTCAACCCCAACCGATCCCGACGCAACCCTTTGAACAATCCGAACCCGACGACGATGTGGAGGTTGTTCCCGAAACCCAACCGCCTAAAGGAAAAGGAAAACGAAACAAAGGCAAGCAAGTGGTGGGTGAGCAATCGTCCAAACCGAAGTCGACTAAGTGGACGCCAATCGAAGAAGAAGCCTTAGCCAAGGCTTACATAGCCACGTCTACCAACAAGACAAAAGGTTCGTATTTTTTTTAAGGTTTATCTTTTTTTTTTAAGTTTAAATATTTTTTTAAAGTTTATACAATTTTTTAAAGTTTGTTTTTCTAAATTTTTTGTTAACAGTTTCTAACTTTTTAAAGTTTGTTTATTTTTTTTATTTAAATTTTTTGCTCAACAGTTTGTTTAGTTTGTTTGAAGTTTTTTTATTTTTTTTTACAGTTTACATAATTTAAATGTTTGTTTATTTTGTCCAACTTTATATATTTTGTTTGTTTTATTATAGGTAAAAACCAAACGGGTGACAGGTTTTGGTCAAAGGTTTTGGCGAAGTTCCTCGACCTTATGGACCAAGGCCCGTATCGTTTTTTTTTTTTATATGTTTTCGTTTGTTTCTAAAAATTATTAAATTAGAAAAAGATTATGAAAGTAGTTAAATTAAGTAATACTAGGGAAGAAGTCGTTGGTTGTTGAATAAAACATAACCAATTAGATATTTCTAATCGTCAAATTTCATGATAACTGAGTGAAAAAATAAAATATAGTTTTTTTAGGGACTAATTTATAAGTTATAGTAACATGTAAAGTAAAAGGTACCATGAGAATGGTCATGCAAGGAGGTAGGATAATTAGCATCCATTAAACCTCATCATATGGTTCACTAAAGCACAAAATCATAAACTTTGTTGATGATTTCGGTTTGTTATGAATGTGAAGATAAGAACATAAAACTACTAGACTTTACCCTAAAAAACATAAAACTACTAGATCCCAAATATAGTAGCTCACAAATTCAATCCAGTTATGATTCTCCTAACAGTCCATCTATTGTGAATTATGTGGACTCGTCAAACCCAAAGCAGCGTGAAAAAGTTGTTGCTCAAGGTCAAAGTTTGCAAGACATAAGTACTTCAAAGATGCAATGTTTGTTTCTAGCCCACTTGGGCATGACATGGCCCAATCTCCTGTACTACATTCAACATCTACAAACAAGAGTGTCGGCTTCAATAGTTGTTAGCCTTTATTGGGTGACATGGGCGGCAAGGGAACAGTGACAGGCAGCTGCCTGGCACTCCCCTATTTGCCTAATTAATTTATGATTTTATATCCGCTTTAAAATTACGATTTTGTTATCGGTTTAAAATTACGTATTTGCCTCCAGTTCAAAATAAAATGACGCTTTTGCTCCCAACTAAAATTCTCAATTTTGCCCTCGGTTCAAATTGATTACGGTTTTGCCCACAGTTTAAAATTACGTATTTGCCCTAGTTAAAAATAAATTTATGCTTTTGCCTTCAGGTAAAATTTATGAATTTCCCCTCGGTTCAAAATTACGATATCACCCTCAATTCAAAATTACGTTTTTGCTTCCAGTGGAAAATAAAAATATGGTTTTCCCTAGCTAAAAATTAGGATTTTACCCTCGGGAAAAAATTGATTTTTCCCTCAAGTAAAAATAAAAATATGACTTTGCCCTGAGCTAAAAATCGTGTCAAAGAGCTGCCTAACACTCTTTTTACTTTTTATTTGTAGCAAAACTATAGTACTGTTTTTTAAATTGGTTGAAAATTATTCGGCAATCGCCCCGCAACGTGAACGTGAGCGAGGCATCACCTAGTTATATAACATATGGCAGGTAATAGTAAACCATTTTACATTTCATATGACAGGTAATAGTAAACCATTATTATTGGTAAAAAAGGGGCAGCAAATATATTTTTTGGGAAAAAAAGCAAGCAACCAACCAGGTGTATTATTATTTTTATATATAGTTGAAAGCAACACTTAGCATCAAAATGGTGTGTGGTTTAGTGGTTGATTTATGCTAAAACGAGAGAAGTGACCTAGGTTTGAAACTCGGCAAAGGCAAAGTTTTGCCTTTTTTTGTTGAAAATATTATTTAATATCACTCAACTTTACCCAATTTTTTTAACTCAGTTTACGCTACTAATCCTCAACTTGAATAAAGTTACCCTATGGTTCCTAAAGTTTATAAATGTTTTTTTTTCCTTTGACGATAGTGTTTTTATCTATGTCTCCATGTTATTTTATTAAGATCGCATTATGAATAGTATATACAAGTAACCCAAACATAAACGTAAGTGCTATTAAAACTGAGAAATAACCGGTTTAGCGCCTCGCAACGCGGGCGGGCATTCCACTAGTTAAACAATAATAATAACAATGCAAATTGTAGCAGCACTAGCACATGGGATAACAATTATGGAATAAATAATTTTGTTACTCCCGAGCCGCTTGTTCGTAGATCCAACCGAAATACGGTTACCCCGGTATGTTTTAACGATTATATATTAAATTCATGCACTATTGATATGAAAATTATTTATTGTCTGCGGATGACGAACTAGCTAGTTTTAATGACAAAAAAATAAACCGGAGTGGATGAAAGCAATGCGCGTCGAAATCGAATCAATTAATAATAATAATACTTGGTCGTTAACCGAGTTACTGCGTGGTGCAAAAGCGATTGGATTGAAGTGGGCTTTCAAGTTTAAACGAAACATGGATGGCTCACTAAATAAACACAAGGCGAGGCTTGTGGCAAAGGGTATGTCCAACCACCCAGAGTTGATTTTGAGGAAGTGTTCGCGCCAGTTGCTCAACTTGAAACAGTTCGGTTACTTTTATCTCTCGCAGCGAATGAAGCTTAGAAATTACATCATCTAGATGTAAAATCTGCTTTCCTGCATGACGAATTAAAAGAAGTTTATGCCGTTCAACCCAAAGGGTTCGTTGAAGAAGGCGAAGAGCATAAAGTTTATAAATTGTCGAAGGCGTTATACGGGTTAAGGCAAGCCCCGCGTGCGTGGAATACAAAATTAAATAATATGTTATTAAATATGAAATTTCACAGGTGCTCGCAAGAACAAGCCATATACCGAAGAATCGTTGGATATGATGTGTAAATGTGTTATTAATTGGCGTGTACGTGGACGATTTAATTGTGACGGGTTCAAATTTGAAACTTATTATGGAGTTTAAGCGCGGGATGGCTAAAAACTTTGAAATGTTGAATTTGGGAAAGGTTACTTATTATCTTGGAATTGAAGTGTCATAGAGCAAGGACGGGATAAAAATTAAGCAAGAGGCGTATGCAAAGAAAATACGTATGCAAAGAAAATGCTGACAGAAGCCGATATGATTAACTGCAATCCTGCTAATGTTCCCATGGATCCGAACGTAAAAGTTTCTAAATTTGAAAACGAAGAAGATTTTGATGCAACGAGATATCGAAAGATTGTCGGGTGTCTCCGGTACCTTTTACAAATTCAACCTGATTTGGCGTTTTCGATCGGAGTAGCCAGTCGGTACATTCAAAGCCCAATGCAATCTCATGCGACTCTCAGAAAGCAAACTCTTCGTTATTTACGAGGTACTTATAGCTATGGCATTACTTATACTCGAGGAGAAAATATGTTGGTCGGTTACAGCGACAGTAGTCACAACAGAGATCCGGATGATGAAAGAAGTACTACGGGACACGTGTTTTATTTTAGGTCTTCCTCAATTACTTGGTGTTCTCAAAAGCAAAGTACAGTTGTTTTATCAACGTGTGAGGCGTGGTATATGGCGGCTAGTGCAGCCGCGTGTCAGCCACGTGTCAGGCAGTTTGGCTAAAAGAATTAATTGGTGAATTACTCGACAAGAAAATTCAAGCGGCGGTGTTACATGATAATATATAGGCGATAGCTCTTGTGAAGAACCCGGTTTTCTATGGAAGAAGCAAACACATAAAATCCCGGTTTCACTATATTCGGGAATGTGTAGATCGTGAAGATATCATGGTCGAGCATGTTAGTGACATGGATCATAAGGTGGATATTTTGACGAAGGCTCCTGGGAAGATCAAGTTCAAGGAGATGACTGAAAAGCTTGGAGTAGAAGACTTGTCTGACATGAGTTCGAATTCTGGGGTTGATTGTTGGTAATTTCGAATCAAAGGTCCCTTTGCGTGCAAGGCAAAGAAACTAATTAAGGAGTGGATAATTATTAGTTATAATTATCACGTCAAAAAATAAATAGATTATTAGAAATCTTAGTTATAATCTAATAGATGTGTTCGATTATAAATATAAATATCATGCTTTGGGTATTAGATATTGTAAGTCAAGTTTTGTCAGAGTTTCTTGACATTAATAAAATTTGGGTGCTTAGCCAAGTTCTTATTGTTTTCCGTTTCCGTTCTTGCTTAATACCGATTCATCTTGACAAAGAAGATATACAAGCCAAGTCTTTCAAACTTTAAGTTTTTACATAACAAAATGCTTAATTACAAGACTGTTAATAATCTGAAATTGAAAACAATTAATCCAAGTATTTTACCTTAAATCCGAATATAATAGAGAGTTAATAACATGAAATTGAAAAAAAAAAATATACTTCTTTATTTTTTAGTTATTCACCCTTCTAAATTTCACATTTTTTCAATCAATTTTTTTGTAGGGTCATGACAAAAAAAAATGAAAAAAAAAAAAGACGTGAAGAGCAATAGGCTATTGGTTGATTAAATATGGGAAAATCTATTGGCACACCAACCAATCTATCCGCACACTTTGCTTTTTCAATACAGGTCGTATAGGCTTATACAAGTCGTATAGGTTCAAAAGTCAAATCAGCATGTGTCAGTTATTGTCTGGCGGCTAGCTGGACCAATACGAGTTGTATAGGCTTATACAGGTTGTATTGCATTGTTTTTTTAACAAATTTTTGCATACATTGAATCATAGTTTTAACAAAGTTTAATAAAAGAATTCTTTTATTTTTAAACAAAAACCATTTTTAAAAATTTATCATGTAGTATAGGTTTGGTACATGTTTATTATACTATAATATCTATGTTATAACCGTATTATATACTACACATTTTTTACAAATTTTTGTATACAATTAATAATAGTTTTAACAAAGTTTAATAAAAGAATTCTTTTATTTTTAAACAATTTTTTTTAAAAGTTATCATGTAGTATAGGTTTGGTAAATGTTTATTATACAATACTATCTGTGCTATAACTGTATTATATACTAAACTTTTTAAAAAAATTGTATACATTTAATTATAGTTTTTGTATACGAATTTTATAACTGTATTCTATACTACACATATACGAGATCTATACTATACCTATAGGCCTATACGGGACCTATACTACACCTATAGTTTATTATACTTATACTATTGTATTTATGTTATAATATGACATGTAACGACAAAATATGTCAAGTAATAATACCGTACGACCCATATACATACAACACGACACGTTAGAGTACAAGTGGATTCCAAACAAAATTACATGTAATCATAGAATACGATACCACACGGAACCGAACATCACCGGTACGGCACGTATAGAACATATACTTCATAAAACGACACGTAATGACAAACTATGGCCCGTATACGCGTCGAAAAGGCAAAACCTAATACGGATCATATAGGTCAAAACTGGGTCGTATAGACCCCCTGAATTCTCAAATAAACAAGGGGTTAATTAATAAATCAGAGGGTCTATACGGATCATATAGGCGTATAGGTCTAAACGATCCGTATAGACCCCCTGATTTATCAATTAACCCCTTGGTTTTTTTTGAGAATTCAAGGGGTCTATACGGATCGTATAGTCTATACGATTCGTATTAGCCTACTATACGACCCAGTTTTGACCTATACGATGCGTATAGAGGTAAAATCAAAATTTCATAATTTTAGATTTTGCCTTTTCAATGCGTATACGTGTCGTATTTTGACGTATTTTGTCATTGCGTGTCATTTTATGAATAATACCTTTTATACGAGTCGTTCCGGTGACGTTCGGTTCCGTATGGTATCGTATTCTATGATTATGTGTAATTTTGTTTGGAATCCACTTGTACTCTACCGTGTCGTGTTTTATGTATACGCGCCGTACGGTATCATTAATTGACGTGTTTTGTCGTTAAATGTCGTATTATGACGTATATTGTCATCATGTTTGCTTATTATGGCTTATATTGTCCGTACGAGTCGTGTTCTATTGATGACGTTTGGTATTGTCACGTTTATAGTCTGTAAGTGTCGTATTAGGGTGTAGATTGTCTATACGTGTCGTGCTATCGTGTGTTATGGCGTAGTATGTCTCTACTTGTCGTATTGTTCCGTATTATGTCTATACGGTGTCGTATTTTGGCGTATATTGCCGGTTACTTTACGTGTTGTATCCATTAAACAAACAAAAAACATTTTAAATACATTACACAAACAAAATACCTTTAAAATTACAATTAACCTATACGATACATATACCGGACCTTTACTACACCTATACATGCTCATTCGGGACCTATACCTCACCTATACTATACTACATTGTACATGGTATTCTTAAAAAAATTAAGGAAGTTTTTATTTAAAAAAGATAAATATCTTTTTAGAAAACTTTGTTAAAACCATAAACAAATGTATATAAAAAAAAAAACCTCAACCAATACGACCCGTATAGGTCCAGTCAAATAGACAAAATTTGACACATCAGTTTTTATTGGAAATTAAAAAAGCAGTACGACCCGTATAAGCCTATATGACCTGTATTAAAGATGTCAATTTAATGATTCAGGTGTGCCAATAATACGGCCGTAGATATCCACTACCATAACATCGTCCCTGAGGTTTGGGCAGGTTTGCCATTTTCGTCCAAAATGACACTTTTGTACCAAATTGCCCCCAACGTTTGTAACTTTTTGCCATTTTCATCCAAATAACTAACTTAGTTTATTTTTTATGTTAAGTTGAGGATATTTGGATGAAACTGACAAATATAAAACCACAAGGACGATTTTGCCAATTTACTCAAACCCTTTTAAATTTCTTTTATTTAATTAATATTGTTACATATATAATAAAAAAGAATATACATGCAATTTTTATATGAAAAAAATAATAGCTTTGTCATATAATTTTTATAAATTTTCATCCAACCACTAAGTTAATTTTTCTATTAAAACGAAGGATATTTATAAACTAAGACATAAATTAATTTCTAATTTTTTATATAGATCAGTTTTATAAAAATAAAATCTACTTAAACCTCTAAATTTTATAAAACTAAAATGCTGGTGACCTTATTGAAAAAGTTCAAATAATTAAATAATTAAAGCCATCCATATAGGTTGTAAGTGTGTTATCTTCTAATCAAACTCAAGTACCAAGAGAAAATGAAAATTTCCGCCAATTTAAAAGGAGTCATTAATCTGGAGTTTATTCACATTAGAAGGTAATAGGGAGTTCTTAGATAATAATTTGTCATGTTAGCATTAATATTTAACTGTGAGGCAAAACTTTATTACATCTAATAAAAAGTGTAAATCAGTGAAAACCATCGTTTTGTAAATTAAAGGATACATGACTAACTGCTTTGGTAATTGCAGTTCCTACACTTTCTTATTAATTACATTTTTTTTATTAAACTGCAGTTAAAAAAATGGATGGTATTATAAGTTCAATTATTACACCCGTTGTTGAATCCTTGATGGTCCCTGTTAAAAAACATTTGGGTTTCTTAGTTTCCTCCACAAAGCATGTGAAAGATATGAAGGATGAAATGGATCAGTTGAATATCTCGTGTGACATGGAACTGATGTAAATATGCAGGATGCTCCTGTGACTCAGAATGGTGCTCAAGAGAGAGGAGACTATCCTGCTTAGATGGAAGCTGATGCCAAGGTTAGTAGTAACACATGTGCTATACTACTGTATTGATAAAATGGAACTTCAGGTGCATAAAATTCCCCACTGTTAACTTCCAGAATTATTATCGCGTGTTTAAACTCAAACGATGATCGATCATCAGCTAGTCAAATGATTGTTATGAACTTGATGTGTAACTATGCTCTAATGATGATCGATCATATCCAAATTTTTATTGCGGTTGTACACGAAGAGGGCTTGAGATTTTTTATTGCTAAATCATGCGAGGTAGAGGAGGTAAGACATACGGGTTGGGTAATAGGTCAAAATGTGTAACTTTTGTCAATCAAATACAACCATTGTTAATCCGTTCTCACATTAGTTGATTTAAAATGGTCACCTCTAATGTTGTGGCTGGCTGACGGGTCACCGCGAATAAATTGATATGATGAAGTAAGCTTTTCATTTAGCATAAAGGTTCAGTAGTTCAATGATATCTTACTTATTTGAAGTTATGCTGCTTTCTTTCTAGTTCAATGAGGTTTTCATTTAGCACAGGGGTTTAGTACTTCATCCTTACTCGCATAAGTTTAATCTCATCAAATGATTTGTTACAGGTAAAATTTATCAGCTTTACTTGTAATTGTGTCAATTTCAGCTTTTTTCTTTTTTCAAAAGGCTCAAACTAATATTTCCATTCTCGGCCCTCAAACCGTTTAATTTTGCATCTATTTCATCAACTCTGCAAATTTAGTCTGTACATCTATGATCCATTTTATTAATTTATGTAACTTGAATGAGAACAAGAGAAAGGGCCTGCCCTATACATACATGAAAAAGATACACTAAGGCCCTTAAAGAATAAATGAATACATAAACTAAATCACAAGAATAAATGATATCAATTGTCACCCCCCTCAAGCGGAACGGTGGCGGACCAAAGACGAAGCATCTGACGGAAGTTGATAAACTGAGGCGTTGGAAGACTCTTGGTGAATATGCCAGCCACTTGAAGCTTGGTAGGAACAAATTTGGAACAGTAGGTAATGGAGGATGGGAGGTGTCTAAAAAAGTGGATAATTCAAGTGATGAAATTGGGTTGGCTTGGGATAATTTGTCATAAGGAAAGTGGGCCTCATCGAACCGAGCATGCCAAGATATATAGATGCGAGATGTGGATGGATCAAGGCATCGGTAGCCGTTATATTTGAAGCAATATCCAAGAAAAATACACGGTATACTCCGCGGTGCAAGTTTGTGGGGAGTATAATCTCTCAAGTAAGGGTACACCCGACACCCAAAGGCACGAAGGGAAGCATATGTGGGTGATTGTTTATATAAAGTTTCAAAGGGAGATTTTTCACCAAGGATAGTAGTAGGCAAGTGGTTAATCAAATACACCGCCAAGGAGAAAGCCTCAACCCAATAAATTGAGGGCAATTTAGCATTGAACAACATAGCTAATCCTGCACACCCCAACCGATGGCGGAAACATCGGGATGAGACGAACAAATTGCTCAAAACATCATAACACTATGTGACAATATTTAATTAAACTCGAATTTCATTGCAAGAACTAAATTGTCATACAACATTTAAAAATGGAAATAACAACATTGTTCAAATTCAAATCAACAAAAGATAAATAGATTAAAGGTGTGTATCTAGTCCACCCTACACTTGTTTCATCAATCATCCATACTTCATTAATCAACCTGCAACATGTATTAAAATAGAGTTTCAATGCAAAGGCAATGAGCGAGTATACAAGTTTGTTTACATAGCATAATAGAATAAAAACTCAAATCCAACATGGTTCATAATATGTGAATTACTAGTATGCAATTTTGGCGTACACTATGATCAAACCCAAGAATCCAACGCATAAAATAGCCTAATCCCAATTGATAGCGGGATGGTAAATGTTTAACTTAACAATACCCCAAGTTTAACGGGCGGTGCGTAAATCCTATAGCGCTATAATTGTTAAGGTGGGCTAGCAAAGTTAATGAGCACATACGTTCCAAATCGTTCAAATAGAGCATACAAGAATCATAAGTAAAGCACATTAGTTTCATGTTTGTACAAGGATTGAGTATGTTTAGTTTCTAGTTTCAAAGATTGTTTACATAATGTAAATGTTGCATCCCAAAATAAAAAGGGGAAAAAGGGATCGAGTATACTCACGGTGGTTGCAAGCTTTCCTACTTGAAATCCCGCGAGTGAGTTGGTGGATGGATTAATTTGGAGCACCTAGTCCTTCTACACGAGGAAACGTAGGTGTGTGAGTTTGGCGTACAACGGAAGATTATAAATTTGGAGTTTAACATAACATAAAGTAGGATATTAAAAATAATCATCTTTGACTTATACTCTTATATGACACTATGTAACCACTAGGGTTATATTGTATTTCATGGGTAATGTGCCCATTAGAATCATACTTGGAGTTTTAAGTCTTAGATGGTATCCTACTACTTTAACATATAAACACAAGTTTAACATTAAAGGTTCGAATAAGTGTGTATACATATTTAGGTTAAGTATTACATATTATTAAGTCCAATAATTCATGTAGGAGGTAGAAGATTAGAATCCTCATTTAGGCACCTCGAGTTATCATGGATGTCATGTATGGGGTAGGAAGAACATGCTTCCATTTAGGGACCCCTTGAATGTTCACCACTTCACTTGATGTAAAGACAACCAAGGAGGGTCAAGAACTAGGATTAACACAAGTATGTAACTAATCTAACCTAAGAGAAATCATCAAATCATGTGAGGATTTTATGTTGGAACAACCCAAGTTGTTCCATAATCACTTCTCATCAAGAACTAAGCTTGAACATGACTTGTGGGTGAAATACCCTAAACAAAACAGAAAGTATTTGAGGTTTTAACCTCTGATTTATAGTGTCTCAACCTTGTTGTTAAGCTTAACCAACCATAAGAGAGGTTGTAAGCATTAGGACATAGGTTTGAGATGAGAAAACTCAAGTTTGGTTAAGTTTAACAAAGATTTCATGAAAACAAAAACAATCAGTGGACTTTGGAGCCTTTTTGGCGGAGTTCCAGGGACTTATTTACTGTGAAAAACCCATGGAATCGAAGCTAAGGAAAATCCAAGCACATAGGAAAAAGAATGGGCTAAAACGGACAAGAAATGAGTGAGTTATGCTCACTTTTGTGAAGCTTGCTGAATCTGGCCGAAAGTGGAAACTCAGCTACGGTTTTGAGATGTTTTTGAAGTGTTTGGAGGCTTGTAAAAGTGGAATAAGGAGTGGGGAAGTGTTTATTATATAGGGAAGGGATTAGGGTTTCAATGGGTTGGGCTTTGGAAGTGTTTAGAATGGGTTAAACCTTTAAACAAGCCCACAAAACCCAACCATATGGGGCTGAATTTTGTTGATTTGGGGCTGCCACATTTCTTTATTTATTTATTATTATTTTTTTTAAACATTATAATGAGTAATTTTGTTAATTAAGTTGTGTAATAATATGCAACAATGTTTCCCCTAACTTGTAACAAGGTATAATATGAAATAAAACATGATTTAACTAGGTAAAAAGTGTGATGTATAAGTATGTAATATGTTTGTAAGTGACAAGTATATGTCACATATTAGATGATTAATCGTTGTGTAAATACGCATATTATTGGGGGGTTTTTAAGTATCAACCATTTAAGGACAAGCATGAACATGTATCACAAATAAGTACCGTATGCGTATGAATTACGAATAAGGATTCGATGTACAATGAATTCGATCGTATGAGTATGTATGAATATGTAGAATGTGAAAAGAAATACGAATTTTATTTATGATCCAAGTATTAGATTTTACAACAATTACCACGAAAAGTCGATTACAAGAATACAAGATTTCCAAAAATAGAAATACGAACAAAACTTTCTATAAATGGAAAGTACAAAAGAGCCGGGCGTTACAGTCTCCCCTCCTTTAGGAAATTTCGTCCCGAAATTTAGGAAGACGTAGGGAAAAGATGAGGGTACTTCTTTTTCATCTCGCTCTTGAGTTCCCAAGTAAATTCAGCGCCACGTTTACCTTCCCATCGAACCTTGACGATAGGAATTTTACTGCGCCTCAATAACTTGACTCCTTGATCCATGATTTCGACGGGTTTCTCCACAAAATGCAGAGTGTCGTTTATTTGGAGATCTTCGAGAGGAACTTGAAGTCCTTCTTCAGCGTGACACTTCTTTAGATTTGAGACATGGAATGTTGGATGAACATTGTTGAGCTCTTGAGGTAAATCGAGTCGATAAGCCACCGCACCAATCCTTTCGAGTATCTTGAAAGGACCAACATAGCGAGGGGCAAGCTTTCCCTTTTTACCAAACCGAACCACTCCTTTCCAAGGAGACACCTTGAGTAGAACATGATCTCCAACGTTGAGTTCCATTGGTTTGCGTCCCTTATCAGCATAGACCTTTTGACGTTCTCGAGCTTTGAGTAGATTATCACGGATTTGGTGAATCTTGTCCGTTGCTTCTTGTATGATCTCAGGGCCAGTAAAATGTTTGTCACCAATTTCGTGCCAGTTTAAAGGAGATCGGCATTTGCGACCATACAATGCCTCGAATGGAGCCATTTTAATACTGGAGTGGTAGCTATTGTTGTACGAGAACTCGATCAAAGGTAAATGCACATCCCAACTACCACCAAAGTCGATGACACACGAACGGAGCATGTCCTCTAGGGTTTGGATAGTATGTTCAGTCTGTCCATCCGTTTGAGGATGAAAAGCCGTACTGAGATTCAAATGAGTACCCATAGCGGACTGAAAGGTTTGCCAGAGACGCGAAGTAAATCGACCATCGCGATCAGAAATGATGTCGAGAGGAATACCATGATGTCGTATGACTTCATCGGTATAGATGCGAGCAAGTCGTTCAACCTTGAAATCTTCGCGAATAGGAATGAATTGAGCGGACTTGTTCAAACGATCGATGATCACCCAAATTCTATCGTGACCAGAAGATGTACGAGGGAGTTTAGTGATGAAGTCCATCGCGATGCTATCCCATTTCCAAACGGGGATTTCAGGTTGTTCGAGTAGACCGGAAGGTCGTTGATGCTCGGCTTTGACTTTTGAACACGTGAGACACTTAGAGACGTAAACGGCAATGTCTTTCTTCATACCAGGCCACCAATAGGATGTACGTAGATTATGATACATCTTGCCGGCACCAGGATGAATTGAGTACTTGGATTTGTGTGCCTCGTTCATGATGAAGTCTCGAAGTTCTTCGCGATCAGGGACCCAGGCACGATTGTCGAGGTATAGGATACCATCGGCCTTGGAGACGAGATCGTGTTCTTTAGCGCCTCGTATTTCAATATGGAAGTTACCTTCGTTAATAGAGGCGTTTTGAGCTTCGTGAATGCGGCGTGGAAGATCGTTCACAAGTTGGAGACAACGAATACCCTTCATATGTGTTTTACGACTAAGGGCGTCAGCTACTACATTCGCTTTACCTGGATGGTATTTTATTTCGCAGTCGTAGTCGTTTAACAATTCCACCCAACGACGTTGACGCATGTTCAGTTCCTTTTGGTCGAAGATATGTTGAAGGCTCTTGTGGTCCGTGAAAACCTCACACTTAGTACCATAAAGGTAGTGTCGCCAAATCTTCAACGCAAAAACAACTGCGCCAAGTTCAAGGTCGTGGGTAGTATAGTTTTTCTCATGTATCTTGAGTTGACGAGATGCATAAGCGATGACATTGCCTCGTTGCATGAGAACGCAACCAAGACCACGGTTCGATGCATCGCAATACACTACGAAATCATCATTTCCATCAGGAAGAGTAAGAATAGGAGCGTTGCAAAGCAAGTCCTTGAGAGTCTGAAAGGATTCCTCTTGCTCAGGACCCCAAGCAAAAGGTTTCTCTTTTTGGGTCAACGAAGTAAGGGGAACGGCGATTTTTGAAAAATTCGAGATGAATCGACGGTAATAACCCGCCAATCCTAAGAAAGAACGGATTTCGGAAGGAGATTTAGGCGCGGTCCAATTCTTTACAGCCTCGATCTTTGCAGGGTCGACGTGGATTCCTTTTTCACTAACAACGTGTCCAAGGAATTGGACTTCTTTAATCCAAAACTCGCATTTAGAGAACTTAGCGTATAAGCGTTCAGTACGTAAGAGCTCGAGTATAAGACGAAGATGACGTTCATGATCGGCTCGAGATTTAGAATAAATGAGGATATCATCAATGAAGACGATCACGAAACGATCCAAATAGGGCTTACAAACACGATTCATTAGATCCATGAACACAGCGGGTGCGTTGGTCAAACCAAAAGGCATAACCACGAACTCGTAATGTCCATAGCGAGTGCGAAAAGCGGTTTTGGGTACGTCCTCTTCGAGGACCCGAAGTTGGTGATAACCAGAACGAAGATCGATTTTGGAGAAACAAGTAGCGCCTTGAAGTTGGTCAAAGAGATCGTCGATACGCGGAAGAGGGTAACGATTCTTGACAGTGAGTTTGTTGAGCTCGCGATAATCGATACACATACGGAAAGAGCCGTCTTTCTTTTTAACGAAAAGCACAGGTGCACCCCAAGGTGAGGTACTTGGACGAATGAAGCCTTTATCGAGGATTTCTTGAAGCTGCGTAGATAATTCTTGCATCTCAGAAGGTGCAAGACGATAAGGAGCCTTGGCAACAGGAGTCGCACCAGGTACGAGGTCAATGCGAAAGTCAACGGATCGAGGTGGAGGAGGACCAGGTAAATCTTCAGGAAAGACATCAGGGAAGTCGCGCACCACTGGAACATCACTTAAACTCTTTCCCTTGCCCTTTTCTTCCACAACGTGGGCTAAATAGGCAAAGTACTGTTTGCGTAAGTATTTGTTCGCTTGTGTGCAGGACATCAACTTCAGTCCCTTTGAAGGCCGGTCTCCATAGACGTGTAAAACATCACCAGAAGGAAGGGGTAAACGAACGTACTTCTCGTGACAAGCGATTTCAGCATGGTTCTTTTGAAGCCAATCCATGCCTATGATGACGTCGAAACTACCCAGTTGCATAGGTATGAGATCAATAGGGAAGACGTGTTCGTTAAGAGTAAGACGACAATCACGAAGAACGGAATCGATCGAGATGGACTTGCCATTGGCGACTTCAACGGAAAACGACTTAGGTAGTTTAGAGCGCGTGCAATTTAACAATGATTCGAATTCTAAGGACACAAAGCTTTTGTCCGCACCAGTATCAAATAGTATCGAAGCATAAAGATGGTTAACAAGGAACGTACCGTTAACGACATTATTGTCGTTGCGCGCTTGGTTCGCGTTCAGATTGAAACAGCATCCACGAGGAGGTTGTAGTTGCTCTTGATTCCATAGTGGGCATTGAGCACGAAGATGATTGGCGTCTCCACATTTGAAACAAGCTCTAGCGGGTCTTGCGTTTTGAGGAGCAGGTGGAGCCTGTTGTGCTTGCTGAGCTTGTGGGGCTTGTTGCGCTTGCTGAGCTGGTGGGGCCTGTTGTTGTTGATTGAAGCGACAAAAGTTGGAGGTATGTCCATAACGGTTGCAATTGTCACAACGACGGCACCTAGCGTTTGCGGGATGATGGAAATTACAAGTGGCACACTTGGGGTGAATCCCAGTGTACGACTTTTGGGTGTTATCAGGAGCAACAGGGTTTGGGTTAACGGGTGGTACAATCGCATTGCAAACAGGGTTCGATTGCTTTCGCTTCTATCCCCTATTGCCACTCGACTGTTGGGTGATTTGGTTGGCTGGCTTGAAAGAAGCGGGGTTTGCGGCTTGTTTATCGCGTACACGGTTGTTGTTCAGAGAAGCGGCCAAACGATAAACAGCTTCGATATTGTCGAGTTTGGCAGCCTCGATCGTATCGCGCATAGCAGAGGGTAACCCATGGATGTATTTAGTTATCTTGCGACAAGTGGTCAGGATAAGGTGGGGGACAATGAAGCTAAGTTGTTTGAAACGGGTGGCGTAAGCTAGGTTCTCATCTCCTACTTGCTTGAGTGCCCAAAATTCTTCCTCCAACTTTTGTTGCTCATGCGGAGGACAAAACTCATCCATCATCAGGGCCTTTACTTCCTCCCATGCCAACGCATATGCCAGTTCGTTCGAACGGATGTTCCTCTCGTTCGTCCACCATTCGAGAGCTCGGGCTTGGAATACCCCAGTCGCACTACGCGTTTTGAGCTCATTAGGGCAATCGCTGTTGATGAACGTGACCTCTATGCTATCGAACCACTCGAGCATGGCGGTCACCCCATCATTG
The DNA here is from genome assembly GCA_030545235.1 of Helianthus tuberosus. NCBI lineage: Eukaryota > Viridiplantae > Streptophyta > Magnoliopsida > Asterales > Asteraceae > Helianthus > Helianthus tuberosus. The sequence goes on from CM060440.1 coordinate 46,699,733, forward strand.
CCAGTGAATGGTTTGGGATTGCACGATGAAAAGTGCTTAAAGTTGAACGAAGCGGGCTTGCGTGTTTCGACCTTAGAGTCGACGGAAGAGTTCGGAGTTTCAAATTGCTCAAAACATCATAACACTATGTGACAATATTTAATTAAACTCGAATTTCATTGCAAGAACTAAATTGTCATACAACATTTAAAAATGGAAATAACAACATTGTTCAAATTCAAATCAACAAAAGATAAATAGATTAAAGGTGTGTATCTAGTCCACCCTACACTTGTTTCATCAATCATCCATACTTCATTAATCAACCTGCAACATGTATTAAAATAGAGTTTCAATGCAAAGGCAATGAGCGAGTATACAAGTTTGTTTACATAGCATAATAGAATAAAAACTCAAATCCAACATGGTTCATAATATGTGAATTACTAGTATGCAATTTTGGCGTACACTATGATCAAACCCAAGAATCCAACGCACAAAATAGCCTAATCCCAATTGATAGCGGGATGGTAAATGTTTAACTTAACAATACCCCAAGTTTAACAGGCGGTGCGTAAATCCTATAGCGCTATAATTGTTAAGGTGGGCTAGCAAAGTTAATGAGCACATACGTTCCAAATCGTTCAAATAGAGCATACAAGAATCATAAGTAAAGCACATTAGTTTCATGTTTGTACAAGGATTGAGTATGTTTAGTTTCTAGTTTCAAAGATTGTTTACATAATGTACATGTTGCATCCCAAAATAAAAAGGGGAAAAAGGGATCGAGTATACTCACGGTGGTTGCAAGCTTTCCTACTTGAAATCCCGCGAGTGAGTTGGTGGATGGATTAATTTGGAGCACCTAGTCCTTCTACACGAGGAAACGTAGGTGTGTGAGTTTGGCGTACAACGGAAGATTATAAATTTGGAGTTTAACATAACATAAAGTAGGATATTAAAAATAATCATCTTTGACTTATACTCTTATATGACACTATGTAACCACTAGGGTTATATTGTATTTCATGGGTAATGTGCCCATTAGAATCATACTTGGAGTTTTAAGTCTTAGATGGTATCCTACTACTTTAACATATAAACACAAGTTTAACATTAAAGGTTCGAATAAGTGTGTATACATATTTAGGTTAAGTATTACATATTATTAAGTCCAATAATTCATGTAGGAGGTAGAAGATTAGAATCCTCATTTAGGCACCTCGAGTTATCATGGATGTCATGTATGGGGTAGGAAGAACATGCTTCCATTTAGGGACCCCTTGAATGTTCACCACTTCACTTGATGTAAAGACAACCAAGGAGGGTCAAGAACTAGGATTAACACAAGTATGTAACTAATCTAACCTAAGAGAAATCATCAAATCATGTGAGGATTTTATGTTGGAACAACCCAAGTTGTTCCATAATCACTTCTCATCAAGAACTAAGCTTGAACATGACTTGTGGGTGAAATACCCTAAACAAAACAGAAAGTATTTGAGGTTTTAACCTCTGATTTATAGTGTCTCAACCTTGTTGTTAAGCTTAACCAACCATAAGAGAGGTTGTAAGCATTAGGACATAGGTTTGAGATGAGAAAACTCAAGTTTGGTTAAGTTTAACAAAGATTTCATGAAAACAAAAACAATCAGTGGACTTTGGAGCCTTTTTGGCGGAGTTCCAGGGACTTATTTACTGTGAAAAACCCATGGAATTGAAGCTAAGGAAAATCCAAGCACATAGGAAAAAGAATGGGCTAAAACGGACAAGAAATGAGTGAGTTATGCTCACTTTTGTGAAGCTTGCAGAATCTGGCCGAAAGTGGAAACTCAGCTACGGTTTTGAGATGTTTTTGAAGTGTTTGGAGGCTTGTAAAAGTGGAATAAGGAGTGGGGAAGTGTTTATTATATAGGGAAGGGATTAGGGTTTCAATGGGTTGGGCTTTGGAAGTGTTTAGAATGGGTTAAACCTTTAAACAAGCCCACAAAACCCAACCATATGGGGCTGAATTTTGTTGATTTGGGGCTGCCACATTTCTTTATTTATTTATTATTATTTTTTTTAAACATTATAATGAGTAATTTTATTAATTAAGTTGTGTAATAATATGCAACAATGTTTCCCCTAACTTGTAACAAGGTATAATATGAAATAAAACATGATTTAACTAGGTAAAAAGTGTGATGTATAAGTATGTAATATGTTTGTAAGTGACAAGTATATGTCACATATTAGATGATTAATCGTTGTGTAAATACGCATATTATTGGGGGGTTTTTAAGTATCAACCATTTAAGGACAAGCATGGACATGTATCACAAATAAGTATCGTATGCGTATGAATTACGAATAAGGATTCGATGTACAATGAATTCGATTGTATGAGTATGTATGAATATGTAGAATGTGAAAAGAAATACGAATTTTATTTATGATCCAAGTATTAGATTTTACAACAATTACCACGAAAAGTCGATTACAAGAATACAAGATTTCCAAAAATAGAAATACGAACAAAACTTTCTATAAATGGAAAGTACAAAAGAGTCGGGCGTTACAAATCCAGTTTAGACAATGTGTCGATATTTCCTTTCAACTCTTCCATTTTGTTGCGGTGTGTGGGGACACGACATGCGATGAATTATTCCGTTATTTTCGATTAATAGTCGCACCCTATGGTTGGTAAATTCAGTTCCCCCATCGCTTTGAAATATTTTTATTTTCGTGGAAAACTGCGTTTGAACAAAGGAAACAAAGACAGATAAAACATTATAAAAATCAGACTTGGCAAGCATAGGGTATAACTAAGTAAAGCGAGAGAAGTCATCAATGAAGGCCGCATAATATAAAAAGTTATCAACAGATTTAATCGGGGATGGCCCCCATAAGTCACAATGTATTAATTCAAGTGGCGTCGATGCACGTTTATTATTAGAATCAAAAGGCAACCGTTTGGATTTTGCGAGTTCATACGGGGAGCAAAGCCCCAGTTTAGGTAATATGGAAGTAAAAGACAAATGTCCATGTTTTTTTATGATATTAATAGTAGCAAAATTTACATGCCCAAGACGAGCATGCCATATTTCATAGGAGGCTTTCAGACAGGTGGAGGAGGAAACTAGAGCTTCATGTGTGTTATGGAGCACATATTATAACAACTCTCCCGACACCCTTGGAATACTCCTATACATCCTAAAATACAACCCGTATACGAAAAACGGGTCTATTATACCTTTATATTATTAAAAATCAAATAAAAACAAAACTTTAAGTTCCTCGTGGGCCGCGACGGAGACAACAGAACTTGTCGCAGGCCGCGACAGCTGGCCATCAGGCCGGACCTCCTTGCGACATGTGTCGTATACGTGTTGGGTCTAGTCGTTGAGTCAGCAAAGCTAGGGCCTACCCTATAACTCTCGCGGGCCGTGAGAGATTAAGCACAGGGAGTCACGGGCCGCGAACCGCCTATCTCCAGACCCTATAAATAGAGGTCTTTGGCTTCAGTTCACAAATCGTTCAGAAATTCTCTTTCTCTCTCGAATCTCTAATATAATAGCAATAATTCTCGGGCATAATACCCACTAAAAAGCGAAGCTCTGGCTCGTTGTAAGTATTATAATCCCTGGTTACGTATTAGTTACTCTGCCCGATTGATCTAGAGCTCCGTAACGCATGTCAAGGCTCTGCCTGACTCAGTTGTTGGAATTCTATCTCGGGGGTATAGCTAAGGTAAATTGGGTTATCTTACTAACGCGTGTGCATTGTTTAATATAATAGATTATAACCAGGAAGTCACCAGAAAGCAGTAGTATTACCTAAATTAGCAATGTGAGTCATTCTCTTTTTATAAATCTTTTTGAGAGTCAAAATGTTTTACCAAAACCTCAATGGTTTTAAGCAATGATTGAGTATTTATGATTCTACAATTACTGTCGGTATGTTGGGATTTTGTAAACATAACTTGTTACTACACTGTGAGTAGTAGCATGACCACAAGTCAGGATTGACAGTACCGTGGGTGGTAATTGGGTAGATGTAAACAAATGTAATTGCGGATGCCCTCAATACTGTAAAATGTTAAAAACTTGTTTTGATTAAATTGGGATGCATTCACCAGTATTTCTAGCTGACAAAATCTTTTTAAAACGCGTTTCAGGAAACAAAATGTAAAAGCCAAATAGAAGCCAGCTGGAAAGCACTGAAGGCTTGGAAAAGTGGCTATAAAAGTTACCTAAACAAGAAAGAAGTTTTATTTCAATAAAATAGGGTTTATCCCTATAGACATATTTGTAATAGAAACTTGGGTTTTCCCATGTATTTACTATTTATAAAAGTGTTGTGTTTTAACTCTGATAAACTATTTCCTAACTACGGTCCTGATGTAATTTCCGCTGCCAAAAATTAATAAACACCGATACCACCAGCTCTGAGCAATCGCGGTCGCCCGCTCCCGGGGAAAAGGGGTCGGGGGTTGCGACACATATAAACCATCTTTACGGCAACACCAGGCTAGGACTTGCTTGGTTAGCCGATCCTGAATGTAAAAGTAAGGATGTGAGAACAAAACATCAAAAAAATTATCCTCAGTTAACTTGCTTACCGAGAGGAGATTTTTTGTGATATGAGGTACAACAAGCACATTTTTTAAATCAAGGCAACCAAGTAATTTAGTATCACCAACATGAGATACAGGAAGAGAATATCCATTACCAAAAAATACTCTTTTGTTACCTTGAGTTGGAGTGGGATTAGTCACACCAACATTATTAGGAAGCATATGATCGGACGCACCTGTGTCACAAGTCCAATCTGGTTCATTCACGTTGCATTGAGCATGAAAAGCACTTGCAAGATGGTCCTCGGATGGTGTGGCCGAAGTGGCAAAGGTAGCAAGTTTGGAACATTGAGTGGCATAATGTCCCGGAGTGCGACAAAGTTGACATGTCGGGGGTCGGCGGATATTGTTCTGGTTTTGATTGGGCCGAAAGTTGAATGGACCAGGAGAACGAGGCTGTCCACTTGTAACACCCCGAAAACGGGTTTGGTAATTAAAATCCATTAATACTAAAAGACGGGTAAAAGTAACCCGGTAAATATTAGGATTTAAATAAATAATCCTAATATTAAATACAAGTGAATAAAAGCTTTTAAGGAAATAAGTTTATAAGAGGCCCGAGTTAACGGGACTCAAAATAAACTTAATCATAAATTCCCCGAACCCACTAAGTTAACTAGGAACATTTAACCTAGTTAATTAGTGAGAACATTGATAAAAATAATTAGGTTGTAACCTAGTTAATAATGAACCAAATAATAGATGGGGGACCAAAGTTGTTAAGTTTGAAACTAATAATAATTAAAACAATAAAAAAAATTAAAACCAGTATGTCTGGTTCGATAAAACACAGAGGGGCGACACAGGATTCCTCCTCAAACCCTAAACTCAACAAATCTCCCAAATTGAAGGCACAAATCGGTTCCAAAACAAAATCTGAGCATAGATTGGTGATCTCCTCTGAAAAAGGATCATAAGGTATGTAAATTTTGTAGAAAATTTCCATCTAAATTTCTGGATGAACTTAGAGAATTCGAATTAGATGGTTGCATGTTCGTTATATGATGAAATAGGAACATTGTAGTGTCTAGGAGTAAACCCTAGACAAGCATATGATGAAATTAGGTCTAAATCTTGTGAATTCATGATCACCATTGAAGGTGATAAGTGTGATGATGCTAAATTCGTGTAATGTGATGTTTTTAGGGTTTTTGATGGCTAAAAATAGTGCTATAATGTCATAAACATGTTTCGATTGAAAGCTGAATTCAAACAGCTTCTGATCAGAATTTACAGCCGATTTGTATTGACTGTAACGTGGACAAAACATGACAAAAACGTGTGTTTCTTGAATCTAAAATGTAATTCCAGGAAATATCTTTAAAACACCACTGGAATCGCATTTTTTTGACGAAAATTGAGCGTTTTATGAATTTTTCCGTATCAAATGTTAAAGCTGCGTTTTCTGGCAGAATTTGCAGCCCATTACGAATGTCATAACTCAATTTATGAATTGAGTTATGATCTCAAATTCTTACTGTAGAAATTTTTAAGTGATTAAAAGAATCGCCGATTGGAATTTCGTCAATCGGATAAACGAGGAATTTTTAATGAATTTTTCCGTAAGCTGCAGTCAGAAGTGACGAATCTGATTGCAGCTTAGTAGATGAATTTTTACGAATTTTTTGTAAAGAGTTAGATCTTGAAATTTTAACACAAGGTCTAACCCTCCGAGAGGTACTCCACATAAAAAAATCATAATTTTTGAAGACTTGTAAACAGGTTAAATAGGTCACCAAAAACAGCCTATTTTCAGTGATACGAAACTTGATTGTTGATGTTATAAATTATGCCCACAATGTTCATATGTTGAAATTATGAATCAAACGCGTAATTTCCTAGTTCGACTAATTACGTGTGATGTGGGGTAATACAAATTTTAATTATGAAGTCGATTTAGCTTATATGCACATATCATATAATTAAGGGTAGTTAACTTTTGAAAAGTTAAACTAACCATGGACGGAGTCGAATAGTAGTTTTGACATAGAAAATACGTAAGGTGGAATAGTCGTGGTTATAATGACTAATCTAACCACCTTGTGATTTATGATGATAGTTTGACTCTTGACAAGCTAGATGGAGGCTTGGGAATGAAGCGGGTCAAACGGAGCAAGTACGAAAAGGAAAGCGTAATTTGGATGCGAGGTAAGTAAAAGCTTACACCCTTTTTAGTATACATCAGTTGTGTGTATTGAAAATGAATAAGGAAAAGTTAGTAATAGAGTTATAATGTTCCGACGCAAATAATATGAGTCGGAACTAGTGCAATGGTGAGAAATCATAAACAATGGCAAAAAGGGTAAATTGGTAAATTAGTCATATGACGATGAACTAATAAGAAATTTTGAAACACTACGTTATGGTGTAAACCGGAATGGGTAAAAGGGCGAGATGGTAACTAGATATCATCTCATAATAGAAAAAAGGTCGTTTGGACTAAACGGGTCAAATGACATTGGCAAGATCATTTGACAATATTAATTGATGATCGCTTGTTGAGTTTTGTGATTACAGGAAATATCATACGGTTCGCGTTGGTATTAATTAGAAATTAATAGTGAAAGATATTTAAACGGGTCAATCCTATGACTCGAGCCAGGTACGCATATTTAGAATTATTGTTAAAAGCGATATTCTTGGTCAAATATTAGCGAAAGTCCTTCGTCGTAAAATGAAGGACTAAAATTGACCAAAAAGCCCTTGATGGGAAAACCGGGCAAACGACCCTTGGAGGTTGTTTAGGAATTAGTACTAAGATTACGAAATAAAAGTAGATACTTTAATGTAGCAAAATGATGGGTGAAAGTGGTTTAAGGAATCATGAAACGGGTCAAAAGTGTTAAAAAGGGATTCCAAGCCGAGAGATTGAAATCTGAATTTTTGAACTAGTGGAATGTCAGGTTTTAACTCCATAAGATTGAGAATTAAATTTCGAACGCATAGGAAAAAGAATCGCCTAAAACGGACTAGTAGATAAAAAGTTATGGCCGTTTAAATTTCGATTTTTGTTGAATAATTGAGCTGGGCAGAAAATGCAGGCTCAGAAACGGACCTGCTGGAAATTAGTCTCCCTCGCGACACGCGACAGGGTCCCTCAATTGGGGCGCGACACGCGACAGATGTCGCGACTCGCGACAGATTAAAGGTTGCCTTCCGCGACACGCGGGAGGCATGATTTTGGGAATTTTATTTTGATTATCATTATTTGATATTGGAACTTATTTATACATGTTTATAAACTGTCAAAACTAACTTTTAAGTTGGTTTTGATCATAGGTGAGTATAGCAAGCATCCGGAAGACGATCAAGCAATCAAGAGAACTGAACACATGTCAAATGAAGCTTCCGCAATGACTTTATGTTGTTTTTGTTTTAAGTGAACTATGTAAACACTTGGAACTATATTTTGTTTACTTTAAACACGTATGAACATTGACTTGACAAGGTTTTTAGAAAGTCACATTTTTCATATAAAATGCGTAATTAAGGTTATAAACATGTTAAATTGAGACGGATGTCACAAGTTGGTAATCAGAGCTCATGGTTAAAGAATAAAGTGTGTTCGGTTCGAGGCTTGATCGCAAATCCGGTAAGTACATGTATGTTAATAGTTTAGTAGGATTAAAGTGTTGTGAACAACACATAGGGTATCGTGTAATACACGTTACACCAACGAAAATGATTAGTATAGTTAACGAAATCACGTCAGTAAAAAGCCTTGTATTACAATACGTGCATTTATTAATGTTGAAATTACTAACTTTTGTAAATATTTAGTTGAAGGATACTCGCATCTGAAGATGACGAGAGTTGAACGAATTGTGGATATGACGGTGGAACGGTCCGAGGTATGACAAGCAGAGCATACTCATCAAGGACCTAAATCGCGTGACGATCGCGAACAAAGTCAAAGGCAAGGAAAGCCCATTAAGGGCAAGCATTATCAGGTACACACTTTTAAATTTAATTGCACAAGTAGTAATATGCAACAAACACGTAGGGGATAACGGTTGCATATATCTGATAAAACCTGAATAGGATATCTATTCAGGATGATGTTTCTAAGAGAAGTTTAATAGAAACATGCGTTATTCACGATAATGAATATCAAAACTATAATAGAAATAGTTCATATGAAAACTTGGACGGGGGGTAATTATCCAAGTGGGAAAAAAAACTCTCAATATAATGCTATTGAGAAAAGTAGTAATCACATTAACAAATGTGATTATATAATAGTTCGATAGAAAAGAAAAACATTTTATATGTTCAAATGTAAAACTAGTAAAACTAATGATTGTTGTTTTGCAATTAAATAAAGTTTTACTAAAGGAAATCAGAGATATGAAATAAATAGAGGCATTACTTGCATAGGGTGTGATGTGAAAGCTATAAAAAGGTCATGTGTATCATGTACTGATTGCTTACTCTGGCCAAGTAAGTAGTGGCATATGATACCATGAACTTTTTGTAGCAGACACATTTACGTACGATGTAGTAAGGATGGGGTGAATGGGACTAACTTAAATGGTACCCAAATTAATCAAATAAATAAGATGTTTGATAGTAAACGTAAACGCAAGTCGGATGACGGAAGCGTATTACGTAAAAATGACGAGCCCGAGAGAAGGGACAAAGATTGAAGTAAATGAAAATACAAACCAACTAATGAGAATGCTAAGGCATGGGGATAAAGGTTTGACTGACATAAGTGATGAAATTCATATGGACAAGTCAAACAAATTAAATAATGAATAAAGGACTTAATTGAATAAAAGCGATGGATTTCGCTAAGACGACCAAATGAATTAAAGTGACGTCTAAAACCATATAAGAATGGTTACTTGATAATGATTACGGTAAAGATATGTAGGTCCGTTTTTCTCGGAGGATCCGATACGTAACCTATCCTTGTTTATCACAACACTATCACGGGTGCGGAATCCCACGTAACGGTGCAAACCAAACAATATAAAGCGGATAACACAAACAGATAATCAAAGATTCACTTAGATTAAAAGGACAAGAACATTCACAAACATATACACACAATGTTTGTCGATAAACTCTCTGATTTCAATATGCTCTCGTAAGCCTAACTGTGAAATATGCAAAGCTATTTATACTAAACCTTGAACGAAAACACTATGAACGAAATCACTAGTGATTTCGCCATACATGTCTCACGAAATCACTAGTGATTTCGTCACTTTGATGTTGGGCTTGGTCTTCGTCCAATTGATGTATAGCCCACATATTAGTCAAAGGCCCACAGATAAGTTACGGCCCAATGTGAAGGATTCACGGCCCAGAGTTACTTCTGTTGATAACATTTTACCAATTCAACATATGAGACAAACTTGTGACATCATCATGACATCACTAAGGTGATGTCATGGTGATGTGTTGACGGGAAAGGTCGCGGCGGCGCTCCGTGCTTCGCGTGTCGAACTCTGGGGCGCACGACGGAGGAATGTCGTGACGTCTGGCTTGAGCCGGACCTAACCGAGTCGACCCGAACCGAATCGAACCGAGTCGAGTCGCGTCCACATAAAGTGTACCAACAAACTCCCCCTTGGACGCTACTCATGAGGTTCGTCTTCTGTGTCTTTTGTGTCGGAGGATCTTCAAAGGTCTTCACGTGTCGCAAATAGGGAGTGTATCAACAAACTCCCCCTTGGATGCTCGTGATTCTTTTGAACTTCAAAACTTTAGATCCTTGTGGTGTTGATGAGTGATCAACTGCAACCCGATCATCTTGATCTTCTGATTGCATCAACGTCGTGTCTTCACTTTACGGCTTGTCATCTGACACGTTCTCTTCGCCTTTAGCATCTGCACATGCAAGAAAGCTAAACGCGTAATGAGAACAACCGCTTGGAATATAGTTAACATTTAAACAAATGACACATATGAGATCAAATCTCAATCAAACACCGACCGACAACAGTTTGAAAGTTTAGAAAATGTTCAGTTTTAATCATTTAACTTTCAAAACTTGTTAACTTCGACTGTTTATGAAGGTGCAATTGTTTTCCGGCTTAGAATCAGGATTTTGGGTAGGATGGACTCGAGTTCCAACATCAGTGATGGCGGAGGCCCAAGTGTGGAACTGGGTCCGGGTGCGGACAGCCCATGACCGGTTCTTTTTATCCGAACCAAGCTGCTGCTCTATTTTAATTAAATAAGTTGTCTTGTTTTTTTTGGTTTTAAAATTCTGGATGGATTTATTTTATTTTTGGGACAGATTTATTTTCCAAGTTTCAGGCCTAACATTTTGGGTTAGGAGCGTATTAAAGGATCCTATGGATTAGGGTTCTGCAGTTTTTGATTTCTTTTCATCTAATAAAGATTGAGCAGCTTGATTCTTGATTTGTGTTTCTTTGATATTCCATTGATTTGTGATCCGGGATTGCATCAGTTGGTATCAAGAGCCAATCGAATCAATGGTGAGACCCGATAATATTCTTCGACACCGTAGAAACGCCGACCGAGGCAACGAAGACGAAGGAAGGGATCCACGGGATATCGCCGAAATTGAAAGGTTGCAGCAAAGGGTCCGGGACCTGGAACTGCAACAAGAAGAAAGAGACGAGGGGACCGAAACCGATCCAGACATCTGGGATGATGGGTATGGCGAGGGAAATCCTTTTGGCAGACGAAACGTACGCCGGCAACGACCAGCTGCGGATCCACTGCGTAGTATGGGGATCAAGTTGGAAATTCCGGAATTCGATGGGAGGGCACAGCCAGACGACTTTATTGACTGGCTCAACACAGTGGAGCGGATCTTTGACATCAAAGAGATATCTGACAGGTATAAAGTTAAGTTTGTTGCTATTAAATTACGAAAACATGCTTCGATTTGGTGGGAGCACGTGAAAAAAAAACGGGCTCAAGAAGGGCGGTCAAAGGTGGAGACATGGGATAAAATGCGTAAGTTACTCCGGGAAAAATTTTTGCCTATAAATTATCGGCAAGAATCCTTTTTAGAATATCATAATATCTCTCAACGGAACTCTACCGTTGATGAGTTCATTGCAGATTTTGACAGGCTTCGTATGCGGTGTGGGGCTGATGAAGAAGAAGAGCAGGTTATTGCTCGGTTTTTGGGATCCTTAAAACCAGAAATCTCTGATATTGTGCAGTTACAACCTTATTATACATTCAATGATGTTTGCCAGTTAGCCTTGAAGGTGGAAAAGCAATTAAAGAATAGGGGAAGAACCACGGCGAGACTCGGCCCAATCAAAGCCGAGCCGTCGAGGGCGGTATCGACGGGCAGTCACGTCGGCCCAATCAAAGCTGATGGGGGTGGGTCCGCTGCTGTAGGCTCATCCGCAACCTCATCCCGGGTGGTTAAATGTTTCAAGTGTTACAGGTTAGGGCATTATGCTCGTGACTGTCCGAATAAACAATTAGTCACACTCACGGAAGACACCTCACCCGTATATGATACCGAATCAGAGGAAGACGACGGTGCCAAACATGAAGTTACTTATCCAGATTAAGGAGAATCATTGGTCACGCAAAGGGTTCTAAGCACTACATTGGCACCACCAGGTGACGAGACCTCATGGCTCAGAAACAACATTTTCAGAACGAGGTGCACGTCAAAAGGCAAAGTCTGTACTATTATTATTGATGGGGGAAGCTGTGAAAACATGGTGGCAACTAGCATGGTCGAGAAATTGGGACTCAAAGCCGAGCCACATCCTGACCCATATCAGCTTACGTGGTTAAGAAAGGGTAATATCGTGAAGGTCACTCAAAGATGTTTGGTGCAATTTTCTATTGGGGATAAATATCGAGACGAGATATGGTGCGAAGTCATCCCGATGGATGCATGTCACATACTGCTTGGTCGGCCGTGGCAATATGATAGGCGAGTCAAGCATGACGGTTTCAAAAACACTTATGCATTTCAAAAGGATGGGTTTAATATTATATTAGCTCCTCTTGATACACGGAAGACGGGAACCGAGGCGCTGATTTTGACCAAGTCAGCCTTCCTGGATTTTACAAAACATGTAGCCCCACCATTTATGTACGCTCTAGTGATCGCCGAGGAAAACACTACCGCTGCCCAGACACCACCGGAAGTAGAGCACCTCATTCGAGAATTTTCGGACGTTTTCCCTGAGGACATACCGGCCGGATTACCGCTGGTCCGAGAGATCCAACATTGTATCGACTTTGTACCAGGTGCGGTCATACCGAACACACCTGCGTACCGTATGAACCCAACAGAATTTGAAGAACTCCAACGACAAGTCAATGAGCTGTTAGAAAAGGGGCTTATCCGGGAAAGTATGAGCCCTTGCGCGGTGCCCACCTTATTGGTGCCTAAACATGGGGGTACTTACCGAATGTGTATAGATAGCCGTGCAGTAAATAAGATCACTATTAAGTATCGATTTCCTATGCCACGTTTCGAAGACTTGCTTGATCAACTCCATGGTTCCTCGATATTTTCTAAAATTGATCTGCGTAGTGGGTACCATCAAATACGTATGCGGCCCGGGGATGAGTGGAAGACAGCATTCAAAACAAGAGATGGATTATACGAGTGGATGGTGATGCCTTTCGGGCTTTCAAACGCACCGAGTACATTCATGCGGCTAATGAATCATGTGTTTCGGGAACTCATTGGGAAATGTGTCGTGGTTTACTTTGATGACATATTGATATTTAGCAAAACGGTTGAACAGCATCAACAACACCTCAATCAAGTCTTCGGAGTTTTACGTGCACAAAAGTTATATGGCAACAAGGCTAAGTGTCAATTTTTTGCTTCTGAAGTGTTGTTTTTAGGGTATTTAATTTCGGGGTCAGGCATTCCTATGGACAAATCCAAAGTAGAGGCCATTACATCCTGGCCCATACCTAAGACGTTACATGAGGTTCGGAGTTTTCATGGGCTAGCATCATTTTCCGGCGTTTTATCAGAAATTTTAGCTCTATTGTGGCACCTATCACCGATTGCCTTAAAGGCACGCCATTTACATGGACCACAGCCGCTACCGCAGCCTTTGAAGATCTTAAGAAACGCGTTACGCAAGCTCCGGTGTTGGCGTTACCAAATTTCCAGATTATGTTCCAAGTGGAGTGCGATGCTTCGGGTTTTGGAATAGGAGGAGTCTTAAGCCAAGAGAATCGACCCATAGCATTCTTTAGTGAAAAGTTAAATGAGGCGAGACAGAGATACAGTACATATGACAAGGAGTTCTATGCGATTATCCGGAGTTTAGAGTATTGGCGACATTATTTGCTCCCCTCCGAATTTGTTTTGTATTCAGACCATCAGGCCCTACGGTTTATTAATGGTCAGAACAAACTTAATTCAAGACATGCCAAATGGGTTGAATATTTACAAGATTTCTCCTTTGTTATTCGCCACAAATCCGGTGCGTCTAATACTGTTGCCGATGCACTCAGCCGGCGCCGGCGCCAGTCCCTGCTCACATCGTTGCAAGTTCAAGTCGAGGGTTTTGAGGTATTTCGTAGTCTTTATCGTGATGATCCTGACTTTTCTCACATTTGGCAGACATGTCTAGTTGCACCTTTGAAAGATTACAGGTTACACGATGAATTTTTATTTTTTGGCAACCGGTTGTGTGTTCCGAAATGTTCATTACGTGAGGCCATTATATTGGATAACCACCAGGGAGGATTAGCTGGGCACTTTGGACGAGATAAAACTTTGAAGCTCGTTCAGGAACGTTTTTTTTGGCCGAGAATGGGAGCTGATGTGAATCGTATCATCGACAGGTGTGGTGTTTGTCACATGGCCAAGGCACAACATTCTAATGCAGGTTTATACACCCCTTTACCAGTTCCCGAGGGGCCGTGGGAAGATGTGAGCCTTGATTTTGTTGTCGGTTTACCAAGAACTCAGAGACAAAAAGATTCCGTCATGGTGGTTGTGGATAGATTCTCAAAGATGTCGCATTTTCTTCCATGTGCCAAGACGTATGATGCCAGTCAGGTAGCACAACTTTACTTTGCGGAAATTGTCCGATTGCATGGGATTCCGAAGACAATTACGTCGGACAGGGATGTTAAATTTGTGGGGCATTTTTTGCGTACGCTCTGGAAGCGCCTAGGTTCACGGCTTCATTTTAGTAGTGCACATCATCCTCAAAGTGATGGGCAGACAGAAGTAACTAATAGAAGTTTGGGGAATTTGTTAAGAAGTCTCGTTGGGAAGAACCCTCGTCAATGGGTACTCCCTCAAGCGAAATTTGCTTATAATCGTTCCTATCATCGATCCACTGGCATGAGTCCGTTTATGATAGTATATGGTCGTAATCCATTTACTCCACTTGATCTTACCCCACTACCGGCGACAGATCATTTTAGTGCGGAAGGGGAGGAAAGGTCCGAGCAGATTAAACAAATTCATAATCAGGTGCGCGAACAAATTGCCAACAATAATATTGTGTATCAGCGGCGTGCTAATGTGCATAAGAAGCGGGTGGGTTTTAATCCGGGGGATCTTGTGTGGATTCATCTCAGTAAAGAACGTTTTCCTAAGGGTCGTTACGGTAAACTTCAGCCTCGTGCCGATGGTCCATTCAAAGTTTTGGAGCGTATCAACGACAATGCGTATAAGATTGATTTGCCAGGTCACTATAATGTTTCCGCTACTTTCAACGTCGCTGATCTTGCCCCGTTTGTACCCGAAGATGATGACCAGTTCAACTCGAGGACGAGTCTTTTTGAAGAGGGGGAGGATGATGGCGGAGGCCCAAGTGTGGAACTGGGTCCGGGTGCGGACAGCCCATGACCGGTTCTTTTTATCCGAACCAAGCTGCTGCTCTATTTTAATTAAATAAGTTGTCTTGTTTTTTTTGGTTTTAAAATTCTGGATGGATTTATTTTATTTTTGGGACAGATTTATTTTCCAAGTTTCAGGCCTAACATTTTGGGTTAGGAGCGTATTAAAGGATCCTATGGATTAGGGTTCTGCAGTTTTTGATTTCTTTTCATCTAATAAAGATTGAGCAGCTTGATTCTTGATTTGTGTTTCTTTGATATTCCATTGATTTGTGATCCGGGATTGCATCAATCAGTCAATCAAAAAATAAACTAGAAGCAAAATCTTTTTGGATTTTATAAAGTTTATATTAAAACACACCTAAAATCTTTTTGGAATTTTCATTTTTCAAATGTAAAGACGGAAAGCAATAAATAAATATATACAAAGATGCAGAAACTAAAAGCAGTAAATAAATATTTACAGACATTCTTTTTGCGAGTTTCGAGGGTAAGAGAATCATATCAGTGTACGGTCATGTCAAAACAACTCTTTTTGTTCAATTAGTTAACATTAAGATAAGCATCCTATAGCAATTATCGGTATTGTTGTCCACATAAGCTCAACTTATCAGATGTAATCATGGCGAAGGGATACGTTAGAGGCATATCTGGAAATGGTGGGGCGTCCGTACGATTGCTTGGCGAACCCTCTTGGGGCCGTCCGATTCAGTTTCGAGAAGGCTGTATCCTCTGGTTCAGATCCGGCTTCTTTTGACCGCAATGATTGGGGCGTCGCCGATCTCTTCCGTGAGTTTCTTTTCGACAACGATGGCCTCAATCAGGTTCCTATGCTAACTCCATCAACGGTTAAAAGGGTTCAACCGAACTCTTTGGTTCGGTTTCGTGGAATGATACAAGACATGCTTGGTAATGAATTCTATGTCGGTGCTTACAAGAATAATGATACATGGCATACCAACAAGTTTACCGATGTGTCTCAATATCCCATGGGTACCTCATCCCATACGCGCATCTGGGAGCGTCGATTACTCTACTGTGTTCCTGTGCCTGGTCAGAATTCATGGGCGGATGCTACTTCGGATGGTGTGGTAAATACATGCGCCACATCAGCGAGCCGAGAGAAGCGACAGAGGGACAATTGCTCTGTTTCTGATGAGGTGGAAATGCAAGACTCGAATAATGCGATACCGGATTCTCCTAGCGCAAAAAAGATGCGAGATGGCGAATCTCTCCCACAGGAGAACATGACAGATTGTGGTATGATAATGGTGCCTGATTTTGATAGAAATAATTTTCCCTGTCTAGTGAAGATATATGACACACCAGAGTCTGACTTGAAGCTAAATGATGTTCTTGAGTTTATCGGTGTTCTTACATTTGACACCGATGTAAAAAATGGTGAACATGAACTGGAAAATTGTTTTGACCAAGAGGAATTAGTCAACCTACCTCCTAGCAAGGTGCCACGTCTTCATTGTCTTGTACACCGAAAGCTCTCACCTAACGATATGATTTTGAGATCACCAACAATAGAGCCGAAACCTCATCTGATGAAAGAAATACGTGAGTCCCTTTTGCGCCATCTTACCGTAGTTCTTGGTGACGATGCTTTAGCAGCCAATTTTATATTATTACACCTATTATCAAAGGTTCACGTACGGGTAGACTCAATTGCAGTGGGGAAACTATCACTTAATCTTACCTGTTTTGACAAATCAAGTATATCGGTGTTTGGTAACCGTATTAATGATGCAGTAAAAAACCTTTTACCTTTCAGTCAATGTATTCCCCTCACAGTGGAGTTTCTTAATACTGCTTCATTTGCTCCAGTCAAAGATTACCAAACAAACAGACTTGTGCCGGGGGCTCTTAAGTGTGCAGAGGGTTCACATTTTACAATAGACGAAACACAGTTACAATCAGGGACTTTAAATAGCAACGGGATTGAAAACACACGGCTGCTTAAGGATTTGATGAAGTTCCAAAAGTTGGAATATGATTTCAAATATTATAAAATGCAAATGGATACAGATGTTCAAATCCTAATTCTTTCCGAGGGAAAATCAAACATTTTACCTGCCGATATAGTCATCCCTTTCCACCCATCGTCTGTGGATCCTATGGGAATGGTGGATGAACAAACGTTAAATGCGTGGAGATGGTATTTGGCCACTGCTCTGATACCACTTGTAGGTCCGTTTTTCTCGGAGGATCCGATACGTAACCTATCCTTGTTTATCACAACACTATCACGGGTGCGGAATCCCACGTAACGGTGCAAACCAAACAATATAAAGCGGATAACACAAACAGATAATCAAAGATTCACTTAGATTAAAAGGACAAGAACATTCACAAACATATACACACAATGTTTTTCGATAAACTCTCTGATTTCAATATGCTCTCGTAAGCCTAACTGTGAAATATGCAAAGCTATTTATACTAAACCTTGAACGAAAACACTATGAACGAAATCACTAGTGATTTCGCCATACATGTCTCACGAAATCACTAGTGATTTCGTCACTTTGATGTTGGGCTTGGTCTTCGTCCAATTGATGTATAGCCCACATATTAGTCAAAGGCCCACAGATAAGTTACGGCCCAATGTGAAGGATTCACGGCCCAGAGTTACTTCTGTTGATAACATTTTACCAATTCAACATATGAGACAAACTTGTGACATCATCATGACATCACTAAGGTGATGTCATGGTGATGTGTTGACGGGAAAGGTCGCGGCGCTCCGTGCTTCGCGTGTCGAACTCTGGGGCGCACGACGGAGGAATGTCGTGACGTCTGGCTTGAGCCGGACCTAACCGAGTCGACCCGAACCGAATCGAACCGAGTCGAGTCGCATCCACATAAAGTGTACCAACAAGATACCCGATGGACGGGTAGGATTGTGGGTGAATGCGTAAACCGAGAAACGGGAACGCGAAATAGAAAGTCAAAAGACTCGGAATATGAGTCATGACTAAAAGATGACAAGAATTTTCGCAAACATAAATTTTGGTAATTACGTTCAACCATTTCAAAGTTGGACGGGTCAAATAAAGAATGAAGTCTGACATTCATAAGTGATAAAACCTCACACGAATAAGTCAAATGAGACAAATACAGTATAAGAAATTGGTAGTACAAATAGGCGCAAACCGAATAATAGAAGCGTGAAATATTAATGAACCTATGTGATGGGTCGTAAAGGAATGTAGATAGGAAAAACGCAAACTAGCGAAACAAGAATGTTAAAAACATTAAAATAAAGAACCCGGGTAACGGGTTGTAAAGAAGTACAGGTAAGAACCGAATAATGACAAGCGTAGGACAAACTGGCGTGTAAATGACGTTAGAAGTCATAAAGTCAGAAATATAATTCGAAAGAAAACAAAGGAAGCCTTAGATTACGGTCAAGGTCAAATGAAACCCAAAAAGCAAAAGTAAATGATTCTAAACATAAAAAGGGGTACCTTGAGACCATAAATATATATACAGTTAAGTAAAGATACAAATAAAAGATGATCTACGGGATCATCATAACCTATGGGATATCTATTCTTCAGTACAATGGACCGTCTTTTTTTCTTAAGAATGAAATAAAGGATTTTTTTGGAAGACAAGGAATCTTTGATTACGAAGTAAGACATAAGAAACTTCCAAATTATGGAATGAATCCATGGAAAAACTGGTTAAGGGGTCATTATCAATACGATTTATCTCAGATTACATGGTCTAGATTAGTCCCACAAAAATGGCGAAATGGAAAAAATCAATGCCAGCCATCTCAAAATAAGGATCTAAATAAATGGTATTCCTATGAAAAAGACCAATTATTTGATTACAAAAAAAAAACAAAATTTGAAAGTCTATTTATTATCAAATAAAGAAGAGAATTTTCAAAAAAACTATAGATATGATCGTTTATCATATAAATATATTCATTCTGAAACTAATAAGAAGTCCTATATTTATAGATCATCATTAGAACCAAATAAGAAGCAAGAAAATTCCACCAGAAATAAAGAAAAAACTGTTAACATACTCAAAAATATTCCTATCAAGAATTATCTAGGAAAAAGTGATATTATATATATGGAATAGTGTTAAAGTCTACGGGACCAAAAAGACATTCGGATCACAAATAGAAAGAAACGAATTGTAGGGGTCTCACCTTAAAGGGGTAAAAAAGTGAAAATCTAAATAAATAGCCTACAAAGCTAAGTGAAAGAACCTACGGGACATATGGGTCTAGCGTGGGAATTCGTTATAATTCCCCGCATTAAATAATAACTAAAAGGAATGGATCCTCGGAAGTAACATTCCTAAAAATGAGAGAAAGAGGTAAGACAAAGAGGAAACGTAAACTAAAAACTTAGGGGCTGTTTGGTAGCCTCTTAATGATCATTCAGATGCTACCTCTTAATGGTTTAAAACCTCTGAATGAATAAGAGGTAACCTCAAGTCTGAATGGTTAAGAGGTAACCTCTGAATGGTAAATCATCACATGTCACATTCTTCTACGTTCTCATTGGTAAAATTCTTAATGATTCCATTAAGAGGTAGCCTCTTAATGACCACTCAGAAGCTACCAAACAGCCCCTTAGTCTTTAGTCAAAAGCAACGTTTTAACAAAACGTAAGTGGTAAGAGGTGGTTTAGAAAATCTTAAAAAAAAAAACCTAAGGCCGATGATGGCGAAATAGTATACTCGGGTGACGGGGTATGAAATGAAGGCGACTAATTAGTCTAGCCAGTAAAACCATTCGAAGTCGAAATAAGATTAGGAACTATGTAAAGAGCTCATCAATATAAGATTAGCGTGAAGTAAAAATATTGAAAGACTTAGTGACCGGGTGATCAAATGACAACTCGGTCAAATAGACAACAAGGATAAGAAATACATGATAAAAGTTACATCCCATGAGGCCATACACATGAAAGATGCACAAGTCAATACAAATGATCACTATAGACAGACAAGAAGGAAAGCCTTGAAAACGAAGCTAAGTTCGTTTGGTTTAATCAACGAACTACATAAAGAAGGTTTCGGGGACGAAACCTCTTTAAGGGGGGTAGACTTGTAACACCCCGAAAACGGGTTTGGTAATTAAACCCCGTTAATACTAGAAGACGGGTAAAAGTAACCCGGTAAATATTAGGATTTAAATAAATAATCCTAATATTAAATACAAGTGAATAAAAGCTTTTAAGGAAATAAGTTTATAAGAGGCCCGAGTTAACGGGACTCAAAATAAACTTAATCATAAATTCCCCGAACCCACTAAGTTAACTAGGAACATTTAACCTAGTTAATTAGTGGGAACATTGTTAAAAATAATTAGGTTGTAACCTAGTTAATAATGAACCAAATAATAGATGGGGGACCAAAGTTGTTAAGTTTGAAACTAATAATAATTAAAACAATAAAAAAAATTAAAACCAGTATGTCTGGCTCGATCAAACACAGAGGGGCGACACAGGATTCCTCCTCAAACCCTAACTCAACAAATCTCCCAAATTGAAGGCACAAATCGGTTCCAAAACAAAATCTGAGCATAGATTGGTGATCTCCTCTGAAAAAGGATCATAAGGTATGTAAATTTTGTAAAAAATTTCCATCTAAATTTCTGGATGAACTTAGAGAATTCGAATTAGATGGTTGCATGTTCGTTATATGATGAAATAGGAACATTGTAGTGTCTAGGAGTAAACCCTAGACAAGCATATGATGAAATTAGGTCTAAATCTTGTAAATTCATGATCACCATTGAAGGTGATAAGTGTGATGATGCTAAATTCGTGTAATGTGATGTTTTTAGGGTTTTTTATGGCTAAAAATAGTGCTATAATGTCATAAACATGTTTCGATTGAAAGCTGAATTCAAACAGCTTCTGATCAGAATTTACAGCCGATTTGTATTGGCTGTAACGTGGACAAAACATGACAAAAACGTGTGTTTCTTGAATCTAAAATGTAATTCCAGGAAATATCTTTAAAACCCCACTGGAATCGCATTTTTTCGACGAAAATTGAGCGTTTTATGAATTTTTCCGTATCAAAGGTTCAAGCTGCGTTTTCTGGCAGAATTTGCAGCCCATTACGAATGTCATAACTCAATTTATGAATTGAGTTATGATCTCAAATTCTTACTGTAGAAAGTTTTAAGTGATTAAAAGAATCGCCAATTGGAATTTCGTCAATCGGATAAACGAGGAATTTTTAATGAATTTTTCCGTAAGCTGCAGTCAGAAGTGACGAATCTGATTGCAAGTTAGTAGATGAATTTTTACGAATTTTTTGTAAAGAGTTAGATCTTGAAATTTTAACACAAGGTCTAACTCTCCGAGAGGTACTCCACATAAAAAAATCATAATTTTTGAAGACTTGTAAACAGGTTAAATATGTCACCAAAAACAGCTTATTTTCAGTGATACGAAACTTGATTGTTGATGTTATAAATTATGCCCACAATGTTCATATGTTGAAATTATGAATCAAACGCGTAATTTCCTAGTTCGACTAATTACGTGTGATGTGGGGTAATACAAATTTTAATTATGAAGTCGATTTAGCTTATATGCACATATCATATAATTAAGGGTAGTTAACTTTTGAAAAGTTAAACTAACCATGGACGGAGTCGAATAGTAGTTTTGACATAGAAAATACGTAAGGTGGAATAGTCGTGGTTATAATGACTAATCTAACCACCTTGTGATTTATGATGATAGTTTGACTCTTGACAAGCTAGATGGAGGCTTGGGAATGAAGCGGGTCAAACGGAGCAAGTACGAAAAGGAAAGCGTAATTTGGATGCGAGGTAAGTAAAAGCTTACACCCTTTTTAGTATACATCAGTTGTGTGTATTGAAAATGAATAAGGAAAAGTTAGTAATAGAGTTATAATGTTCCGACGCAAATAATATGAGTCGGAACTAGTGCAATGGTGAGAAATCATAAACAATGGCAAAAAGGGTAAATTGGTAAATTAGTCATATGACGATGAACTAATAAGAAATTTTGAAACACTACGTTATGGTGTAAACCGGAATGGGTAAAAGGGCGAGATGGTAACTAGATATCATCTCATAATGGAAAAAAGGTCGTTTGGACTAAACGGGTCAAATGACATTGGCAAGATCATTTGACAATATTAATTGATGATCGCTTGTTGAGTTTTGTGATTACAGGAAATATCATACGGTTCGCGTTGTTATTAATTAGAAATTAATAGTGAAAGATATTTAAACGGGTCAATCCTATGACTCGAGCCAGGTACGCATATTTAGAATTATTGTTAAAAGCGATATTCTTGGTCAAATATTAGTGAAAGTCCTTCGTCGTAAAATGAAGGACTAAAATTGACCAAAAAGCCCTTGATGGGAAAACCGGGCAAACGACCCTTGGAGGTTGTTTAGGAATTAGTACTAAGATTACGAAATAAAAGTAGATACTTTAATGTAGCAAAATGATGGGTGAAAGTGGTTTAAGGAATCATGAAACGGGTCAAAAGTGTTAAAAAGGGATTCCAAGCCTAGAGATTGAAATCTGAATTTTTGAACTAGTGGAATGTCAGGTTTTAACTCCATAAGATTGAGAATTAAATTTCGAACGCATAGGAAAAAGAATCGCCTAAAACGGACTAGTAGATAAAAAGTTATGGCCGTTTAAATTTCGATTTTTGTTGAATAATTGAGACAAGGCTGAGAAGGCAGCCGCATGTGATTGCGGTCCATGTAAGACTTTAACAAACAACTCGTGACTTTCGGCACGAGCAAGTAAATCGGAAAAGGCCGGTAACGGGCGAATGGATCGAACCGTGGTAGAGAATGTCTCAAATGTTGGGCCAAGGCCACAAAAAAACCAATGAATCTGGTCCATGGGCTCAACCGCAAGACCGATGGCACTTAGTTGGTCACAAATGGATTTGAAGGTGCGACCGAATTCATAAACCGATTTATCTCCTTTTTGGGTTAGCCGAAGAGTGTCACGCAAATTTTGGACACGTTCAACGGATGCATTACAAAACGCGGCTTCAAGAGCAAGCCATATTTCCCTAGCCGAGGTAAGTCCAACAATCACCGAAAGGGCTTCTTCGGTGAGAGAAGCGTTAAGAAGGATTAGAGTTTTTTGTTCATTTTGCACCCATTCCGAAAATTCAGGATTGTCAACCACTTTATCATTTGATGAAATAGTTTTTGGAGGAATGGTAGAGGTTCCACCAACATGGGGTAGGAGTTGTTGAAGGGAGAGGAGTGGTAGCATTTGGATGCGCCAATATAGGTAATTAGATGAGGTAAGTTTGAGGGCAATCATGGGAGTGAAGTTTGTCATGGGAATGGGGTTTGAAAAGGATGATGCAGCCATTGTGAAAGAGGAAACAAAGAACAGTGGATGAAAGAGGAAGAAGGAAAGGAGCCGATGGGTTAGGAAGGAGAAAGGAATAGGCAGGAAGTGGAAGTGTTAGGCAGCAACCATGTTTTGCGGCTGTCAAAAGAAGTGGCGGAAGACACCATTTTTCTTTCTACTAAACTGTTTCTTTGTTTGAAAACATCTCATGTAAATCTCTATATAAGAGATTCATCTGTATTGTAATCTGTGTGCAACATGAAATGAAAGAAATACCTTAGTTGCCCCGTGGACGTAGGTTGCAGTTGGCGACCGAACCACGTAAATTCTTGTGTCGTTCTTTTTTCTATTTCTGCAGTTGATTGTTCGTGAGTGTGTGTTGCTTCCGCGTGCGTATACCCCAACAACTGGTATCAGAGCTACGGCTCGTTTACACACGAAGAACACGATTCGAAAGAAAGATAGAATACCCGAGATTGCGATTAGGTTGGTGTGTCGGCAGTTTGAAGCCGACTCGAATCGCCGGAGACTTGTGAATCGCTGGTTCTGTGGTTGTCTTGTGTTTGAAAGAAGAAAATGGAAAGTTTTTTTTCTTTGACTGTTCACACCATCGATCAAGGTTGTTTTTTCGTTGTTTGCCTTGTGTTTGAAATGGCAGAATAAGCCATTCAAAGGAAGGAAAATAAGAAAGAAAGGTTGAATTCTTTTTTGCTTTGTTGTTCGATGAGCAGAGTGGCTTCCAAGAACTAGACAAACAAAATATATAAAGAAACAAGATTCTCTTTTGTTGGGGGGACCAAAAAAGAGAAAGAAATGGTGGAAAGATATTCTCACGTGAAGAGAAAGGAAAAAGAAAAAGAAAAAGAAAGATTATTTTTTTCTTGTAGGTCCAATAAAGAAAATAAGGGGGGGTATTTTTTTGTGGGACGAGATGATCGAGGTTTGTACCAAATTAAAATATTATTTAGACGTTTTTTTAATTCGATTGGAGCCGCTGGGATATTCAGCCGTTGGTCGAGTTTGGGTTGCGGGCTAAATATGGTTTGTGTTTCAAGTTCATGTTTTGACGTTTATTATCTACCGGAAAATTTGAGGAACCGAGGTTTGTGATGGTTTCGGGTTTCGGTTGATTGGGTTGTCATGGGAACTTGGATGTGGTACTGGTCGATGGGTGAGAACATGGAGAAAATGGAATCAACGTGGTTGTTGGTGTCGAAACGAGTGAAAAGAAAGTCAATTGCAAGTCATGTAACTATTGCTTGTTGAAAGCTCTATTGTAGTTATAATCGTTTGCCGGTTAGCTGGTCTGGAATTGTGGATGGTATTCCTTGTTCGGTGGTGATCAGCTGTTTGACATTTGAGTGGATCTTTGTACTGGTACTGGGTGAAGGTTTTTCACAGGAATAGTACGAGTAAAGGTTCGGCTCATGGAGTGTCGTTTGGCATGGGTTGGGAAAACAGTGACAGTGGGAGCTGGGCATAGTTGACTTGTGGGTTGCATGGAGGTTCAGACATCTTTTTTGGAGTCGATGTCATGAATATTTGAATTCTGCTTCTGAGAATGCGTCTGGGTTTGATGCATTAGGACTCAGTGAAAGGCAGTGAAGACTCTTGGGTCATGGATTCTGGTGCTTCGTTTCACGCCATGCACAACGGGAAAACGATGGTGAATCTGTAAGAAGGTAACTTTGGGAAGATACGATTAGCTAATGATCAAATTCTTTGTGTTACGGGCATGGGAGATGTTAATCTGGTTACTCCATTGGGTAAATGGAAGGTGATTAATGGGAATCTGGTTATTGCATGTGGAAAGAAGCGAGGATCATTGTATATGGCTAAGGTATCTGCTGAGGGAGTGACCATCCCGGTTAAGCAAGACAAAGTTTGGTTCGCTGAATCTAAGGGGCAAAAGAGGGTTCGTATTGCAAGGGCGAAGCCTGGTGCCAAGGTGATTCAAGCTGAACGGGATCGGAGGTTTAAACTTGATCAGGAGTTTAGTGACAGTGGGAGCATGGGACGTGTTCCGGGAAAAGTCAGAAAACTCCGTTGGGTTTTGAAGACTGGTATTCCGATTGATAAAATCTCTCCTGGGAAACACTTGCTGATTTAGGAGAGTGGTTTTGATTCTCGGTGTATCTCTGGATCCGGTGGAGTGTGCAAGCCGGTTGAGATAGAGAATGAGTCAGTGGCGGTTTCAGTCACGGCTGGGTCTGGTAAGACTGTTGGATTGGAGTTCGGGGGAGCTTCAGCTGGCCTTCAGGAATAATGAAGGCGGGGTAACTAGGAAGGTACTAAAGTTTCTTACAGAAATACAGATGCACAGTTGAAGCACAGGTGAAGATTGTTCCGTGGCTTCAAGTGGGAGATTGTTGAGTGTGAAGCCACTCTTGTGGTTTGTCAAAGTTAGCTGCAGAAAACGTGTAGGCAGCAGCCATGTTTTGCGGCTGTCAAAAGAAGTGGCGGAAGACACCATTTTTCTTTCTGCTAAACTGTTTCTTTGTTTGAAAAGCTCTCATGTAAATCTCTATATAAGAGATTCATCTGTATTGTAATCTGTGTGCAACATGAAATGAAAGAAATACCTTAGTTGCCCCGTGGACGTAGGTTGCAGTTGGCGACCGAACCACGTAAATTCTTGTGTCGTTCTTTTTTCTATTTCTGCAGTTGATTGTTCGTGAGTGTGTGTTGCTTCCACGTGCGTATACCCCCAACAGGAAGGCCAAGGAGGAGGGAACTCACGCACTTTCTTTAAAGGCTAATACCATATTAATTTATGTAACTTGAATGAGAACAATAGAAAAGGCCCTTAAAGAATAAATGAATACATAAACTAAATCACAAGAATAAATGATATCAATTGTCACATTTCATCTGGATATGATGTAAATAAAATGATGTAATGTTGTTTGATGTTTTAAAGCAGGGATTTAGATATGATGTAAACAATTTCTGATGTTTATATTCCTTGTACGTGGTATATGTGCCACAAAATGGTTGAGTGTAGATGAAGAGGATGGCATTTTAGAAATCGATTTGCTAGGACCAAGTCTTGATTACCTCTTTGTCTATTGTGTGGATGAAAATTCAAGGGCAGGTGCAACGGGTTTGGTTCTGAAGTACATGTTAATGCTATCTAGCAGATCAACATAAGTAGAAACTTTAGATAAGTTCTGAAATCACGACGTGGTGGTTGCAAACAGAACACTAGAAGCAGCCCTCAAGGACACCGATTTGGTTGATAACCTCTTCTCAAACCGTTGAATATGTCAATTCATTTTGTAACCATATCTGGTCTTGTTAACTTAGTGAGTCTATTAATGTTAAGATTGTTTGTATTTTTTGTAGTTTGGAGTAATATGTGTCGAAGAGATCAAGCTGATCTGATGTGTGATCTCACTTTCCTCCAACATCAGATGCCAGTCGGGTTTATATATGAAGTGTCTTAGATTATGCTTTATTGTATCTGAAATGGATTAGTGTTTCCGCAATTTTGGTGCATATAAACTTGTTTTGGTGTTCAATTATTCTTTCTTCTTCATGGGGTTTGTTTTAATATATGAGATAAGTTGAAGAACATATTATATATAACCAGTGAGATGATTATGTTGGAGGTATTGTGGCATTGGAACGAGGGACAATCCTTGTAACCAGGGGTGAGGAACCAACAGATAGTCGATCCATGATCGACAAAACCGACCCACTCATAACCAATAACTGAATCAACCGATTGTTGAACATATAATAGCCTACTCCAATAACCAAACCAACCGATTTCAAATTTGCATTAGCATGTTTTGATTACACCGTGTATATCATTGTATATTTACTATTCACAGAAGGTTATCAATATATTGCATACTTATTATATATTTATTATATACATGAATCCCACATTCCCACGTGTAAATATACATTAGGCTTTAAGAACAACTTTAATGCAAATGCTCAAACTCAAAACATGGGAGAATGCAGGGCAAGACATGCCTTGCCTTTCAATCCCAAACTTTCAGGCCCAGTTATATTATTTTGGGTCATTTTCGTCAAGCCCAAACATTTCAAAAACTAGTTCTGGTTAACCCATTACCGAACTAAACATACATGCAAAACCAATTAACCAAAACCGATAGGTTATCATTATTAGGTTAATGAAATATGGTTGGGTTTTGGGCAAACATACCCAAACTAACCTGTGCACACCTCTCTTTGAAACTCATATGAACAAAATGTAATTAAAATTGAGGTGATGAAAATGCACATCCACATAAACTATTCCATCATAAAATCAATGTTACATTATTTTTCAATTATTATTTATAATTTAAAATATTATTTCTAATATAAAGTTTGATTATTTTATCTTGGTTCTTGAATTACAACCGACACCTTCTCCGCAACGCATTGTCCGCTAACGCAACCACATTTTCCACTCCATCACTTTTGATCTCTTGGACCACATACCACCATCCTCTCTCCCTCTCCAAACCCAAATTGAAACCATTTCTCATACCAACCGAAAGAAAATAATAACCATGTGGACCAAATTTAAAAATAAAGAACTTTAGGAACCAAAACCAGAATTTGATCTAAATCAGAGGGACCATATATGTAATTTACACAAGACTTTTGGTTTGGGGTCAACTATTCCCATTGCAAGTACTCTGATATAGTGTGTGGCTTGGAGCTCTCTTATCCTGCCAATCAATTTCTCTACTAAGCAAGAAAAAACACTCACAGGTATTCTCTTTTATGCTGGATTTTGTTTATATATGTAATGCGGATTTGTGTATTCTTTTCAAGTAGAATATATTCAACCACATGTTGAATAAATTTCTCTATCCTTTTCATTTTTTACATGTTTGGGTCCCAGAATACTTCATGGATCTTTGTTTTGAACAAAAGAAGCAGTAAGATATAAGTGTGTGTCTGTGTGCATTTTGAAATAACTAAAGTCACTAAGTCAGCCATGAAGACGTGCCATAAGTGTGTGAGTTTTAGAAACTCAGAAAAACTGTTCTTAAACACCTGAAAGAGTTTCTTAATTTGGTAATTGTCGACATTAGCAAGGTGATTGAGAGTTATTTGGAAATTAATTAATTTATTAATTTTCAGTATTTTTTTCTTTTTAATGCTTATATTCTATGTGTATATTCTAAATAATTTTCAGTTTTTTGAGTCTTATGATTGTGAGGAAATACTTTTGTTAATTAATGGAGTAGTTAAGATAAAGATAACTAATTGCTTTGGTAATTACGGTTCCTTTACTGGTTATTATTTTTATTTTTTGTTCAAAATAAATTAAAACATAAAATAAAACATTACATTGCATTGCATTTATACGAAAGAAAAGAAGATGAATAGTGTTGTACAATATCTAATGCATGTTTTACAAGTTCATTAATTTTTTGTCTTTTATTTTATTTTGTCATTTAGTGTAAACTTTTTCATTTACATCCCATTAGTTTGAGCCATTAGTTTGACTATTGTATTGTTTTTCTTTAACTTTAGCCAAATTACTTTTCTACCCCTCAAATAGTTTTTAACGAACATGTTAATGTCGTTTTAGACATATTTTTTAATTTTTCTTTTTCTTTACTATAACACTTGTGGCAAGGTTTTTCTAGTTTAATATTTTTAAACGACCAAGTTTCTATCGTTTCTTTTTCGTTTACCTTATTTTTACCTTTGTTATTTACTATATATTTTTACCTTTTGTTATTATTTTGATGTTCATAGCCGAGTTACGACGCAAATAGTATAACCAATTAATATATCATTTTAATTAGTTTTACAAATTTATTAATCGGTTGTAATGGTGTGCTATACGTTCTGAATTCCAAACACGTCCCTGCGCAACACGCGGGTAACTACGGCCCTAGTTTAATCTAAAAGAGAGTTGATTTTTAGCACATTAAGTCATTAACTTGGCATAATTAAACACCAATAAACTAATAAACTGACTGTCATAAATATAACATAAACAGTGCAGAACTCCGTAAGAAAGATAATGATATAAAAGTAAAAAAGACTTTTGACTTTGATTGAACTAATATTTACTATTACACATAAAATATGCGACTGGGCATTGTTGTTCATGGCCTATCTTCCCCTTTGCATACATATATGCCGAACTGCTTTGGTAATTACAGTTGTTGCACTTTCTTATTAATTGTGTTTTATTGTTTGTATCAAATTGCAGTTAAACCATGGATGCTATTATAAATTCAATTGTTACACCGGTTATTAACTCTTTGATGATCCCTGTTAAGAAACATTTGGGTTTCTTAGTTTCATCAACAAAGCATATTAAAGATATGAAGGAGAAAATGGATGAGTTGAATCTCACCGAACAAGATATTCAAGAGAAAAAAACGACAGCTGATGTGAACTATCATGTGGTATCTCACCTTGTGTCGCCATGGTTGGAAAAGGTTCAAGAGGTGAAGAAGGAGGTAGAAAGTATTCCAACAGCTGGAATTGGGTGCTTCAACGTGGCAAAGAGATACAAAGCAGGAAAACAATCTTGTATTATTGTCCAACAGATAAAAGCTCTCAAAGAACGAGCGTCTGAAATCAGTTGGACAAATGAACGAAAACCACTTGCTAAGGTACCATCCACCTCTGCACCAGTTCCTCATGGTACCCAAACAACCACGTTTGAGTCTAGAGATTCGGTATTTAATGCTGCATTGCAATCTCTGCAATCAAATGACGAGTCCCAAAAGATGATTGCTCTATGTGGGATGGGTGGTGTCGGCAAAACCACAATGATGGAACAACTAAAGAAGGCTGTGGAAGATTCAAAAACGTTTGATTGGGTCATAAAGCTGGTTCTTGGAGAAAGTTGTGACCCTTTTGTTCTACAGCAAGCTGTTGCAGAATACATTCATCAAGATTTGACCGAAAAAACTATAGTTGCAAGGGCTGAGCTTCTTCGTAAGAAATTCGAGGGGATGTCGCAAAATGGGCAAAAGAAAATTTTAGTAATAATGGATGATATTTGGAAGGAGGTTGACCTCAAAGATGTTGGACTAACAAGCCCTTTGCCAAATGGGTTCAAGCTCTTGTTCACATCACGATTTGAACATGTTTGCACTCAAATGGGTGTTAGACCTAGTTCAATATTTAGAGTACGTGTTTTAAATGAAGCAGAGGCAAAAACATTGTTTTTTGAGATTGTGGGACCAACTCCTTCGGATGGTGATGATGAAGAACTCCAAAAGATAGGAGAAGATATTGTTAATAAATGTGGGGGCTTGCCTATTGCCTTGAAAACCATTGCCAAAAGTCTTACTGGTAACATAAAGGAGGCATGGCAAGAAACACTTTCCAATTTACAACATGAAGACCTTCAAGACCTTAATGACATTGTGCATAAAGTTTTTGAAATGAGCTACAACAATCTTCAAAAGGATGATGATAAATCAATTTTCCTCCTAAGTGGCTTATTCCCGGATGACTTTGATATTCCCATTGAGGACTTGATGAGGTACGGCTGGGGTTTGAAGCTGTTTAGTAAAGTGCATACTTTAAAAGAAGCAAGAAGACGCACAATCATATGTGTTAATAACCTCAAACAAGCAAACTTGTTGACAGAAAGTGACCGCATGGGATGTGTAAAAATGCATGATCTAGTGCGTGTTTTTGCTTTAAGTAATTTCTCTAAAGTAAAACAAGCTTCAATAGTCTGCCATGATAATATGTCTGGACATCAGCTTATAAACAACGATGCAAAAGAATCTTATGAAAGAATTTTATTAAAGTGCACAGGTATTTCTAAATTTCCTGTAGACTTTAATTTCCCAAATCTCTCACTCTTGATTGTAATGGATGGGAATGACCTACTCAAGTTTCCGCAACATATTTATGAAAATACAGAAAAACTTGAGGTTGTCTGTTATGACAATATAGGTATTCCATTGCCTCCGGTGGTGTTCGAACACTCCACCAAACTTCGAACACTATGCCTTCGTTCATGCTCGTTGATTGAAGATATATCTTTCCTTGGAAGTCTTAGCAACTTGGAAGCATTGAGCCTTGTTGATTGTGGAATAAGCAGGTTGCCATGGAAGATAGGAATGTTGAAAAAACTGAAGTTACTAGAGTTGACTGGATGTGTTGACCTACGCATCGACAATGGTGTCTTTCAAAACTTGGGCAGCCTTGAAGAACTTTATATGAGATCTCATGAGGAATGGCCTGTTAGGTTCACAGATGCCAACTGTGCCGAATTGGAGATACTTTCACGGAAGCTATTTGCATTAGAGTTGGAGTTCTATGAGAATAAGGCCCCACCGAAAAACTTGTCTTTTGAAAAACTTGAAAGGTTTAGAATATCTATCGGTTGTCAATTGGTTGAATTGAAAGACGATGAGATAGATTCATTCAGAAATACGATTCAATTAGTTGGTGAGTGCAATGAGCTGCTAGAAAGCAAAATCAGTGATCTATTTGAGAAAACAGAGGAGCTTCATTTACAAGTGAATGATATGAATCATGTTGAAAATGTGTCGATGCATCACTCATTTTCCAATTTAAAGTTCCTTCATGTTTCTGATTGTAAAGAGTTGACATACCTCTTCACAATTGCCATGGCAAATGGTTTGAAGAAACTGGAGCGCCTCGTAATCTCCAATTGCCCTGTTATGAGAACACTCGTTGATGAGGATTGTACAACTGGGGTGATTAGATTCCCAAAGTTGAATTATTTGTCTTTATATAATCTACCTAGCATGGTAAGCTTGTGTCGAACTGTGCTTGAGTTACCAGAAATGGTAGAGTTGGATCTTTGGTCCCTTCCCGGCTTCACAAGCATTTATCCTGACAACGGTAATCCATGTGCGATACAATCCTTATTGAACAAAAAGGTACATACATTATTTATATCTAAAGCTAAAAATAAATTATAATGGCCATATGCAGTTTACAAATCTTACAAGGCTTAATTATTGTGTAGGTTGTGATACCAAAGTTGGTGAAACTACATATTTCTAAAATGGAGAACTTGAAGCAGATATGGCCGTGTGAGATTTCAACTGATGAGAAAAACAATGTTTCCATGTTGAGAATGATCAAAGTGAAATGGTGTAATAAGCTTATCAATATTTTTCCAAACAACCCACTGCCAACGCTGAGTAATTTAGAAGGGCTTGACGTTTCACATTGTGGTTCCATTGAAGTAATATTCAACATCAACTTTGAAAATGTTAGTGAAATGGAGGGATACATTAGCAGATTAAGAGGCATTGACGTTCGTCATTCGGAAAATTTGAAAGAGTTGTGGAGGATGAGAGGTGTAAATAACTCTAATATCCTCATCAATGGCTTTCAAGCTGTACAAAACATTTATATAACTGATTGCAAGAGGTTTGAAAGTATATTCACACCTATCACGGCCAATTTTGATCTCAGTGCACTTACTTCCTACAAAGCTCAACAGGTATTTCATGTCATCCAGCTGTCAAATTTGATTGAATAAAGTATTAATGCCACATCTTAATTTTCACACATGAAAATATCACAAATGCTTTAAGTTTCTATCTGTTTCTTTTTCTACTTTCTTTACCAATACTGAATCACAATCAATAATTGAAATTATGTTTCAAGTTATTTCACGTAACTTAAATTATCTTGTGTGATTTATTAGGTTGACTATATATTATACTAGGTTATAACCCCGTGTATTACACGGGGTTGAATAAATAAATTTTATATACTAAATAATAAAACAATATATCTTTAAAACCTCATTTATTGTACGGGTTAAATAAATATAATTTTATATATTAAATAATAAAAAATTATATCTATAAGAACCTTATTGTACAGGTTGAATAAATGTAATTTTATATACAAAATAAAAAAAATTATATCTTTAAAACCACGTGTATTACACGGATTAAATAAATGTAATATTGTTTATCAAATAATAAAATAATACATCTTTAAAAACCCTCATTTATTACACGGGTTGAATAAATGTAATTTTATATACCAAACAATAAAAAAATTACATCTTTAAAAATATGCGCATTACACTGTTTGAATAAATGTAATTTTCTGTACTAAATAATAAAAAATATATATCCTTAAAAAACCCCGTGTATTGTACGAATTGAGTAAATCTAATTTTATATATCAAATAATAAAAAGTTATATCTTAAAAAACCTCATGTGTTACATGGGTCGAGTAAATGTAATTTTATACAGTGAAAATAAAAATATTTATATATTAATACAAAGTTTGGTTTTCGTGATAAAAATAGATTATTCTGTTGTTGCAAAATTTGTTAACGAAGTCTCAATCAATTTAATACTTTATTTAAAACTCCGTAAATGTATAAATGATAAATAATATTAGTTAATTTTATTTTAAGTTTCGTAAAATTTATTTTATACCAAACTAAACCAAACGTTCAAATATAATTAATTCAAATAAATAATATTATAAATGAAAAGGAGATTAAACTAAATAATAATTATTCATAAGATATTAAACTAATAATATTTAGTAGGAGAGTTATCTATAATATAAGATATTAAATTAAATAATATTTTGTAGGAGGATTATCTATAATTAATTAGAAGAGATTAAATTAAAATAATAATTATCTATAAGAGATGACCTAATATGATGACAAGTGTCCCTAAAGTAGTTTCTTTTGAGTAAAAGAAAACGTAAAGTACACTTAATGCATTGTTTCCCACTTCCACATGTAAAAAGTAGGGTAAATGGTTACATGACCGTCCTTACTCATAGTTAAAACAAAAGATAGAGTTGTTTATGTATTATCATAGTTTCTACTTAGAGTTAGTTGGGCAAAACGTCCATCTACACTTGGAATATGGTATAGATTCAATTAAAAACTATAAAAAATAATTTATGACACTTCGTATAGATTCGATTAAAAACTATAAAGAAAATAAATTATAACACTTCACTTTTAACAATATCAAAAGAAAAAAGAAAACATATGGATTTGATTCCCAAGCATAAACAACTTTTATTATATTTCAACTTTTTTTACGTATACGGTTACATTTCTTATCTTTACTTTATCTAAATTTTTATTAATAAAATGTTTTTGTTTAACAATTTCAAATCAAAATTAAATCCATAAATTATAGATTAGATTTAAAACACATTTTAGACTTTAGATTTACATTCAAAATAAAATTCTAATATAATATTTAAATCTTTTTAATTTAAAATTTAAAATTTATTAATAAATTATTGATGCTCTCATTGAATGACATGTGTCCCAAATCAGGTTTCTTTTATTAGGGTGTAAGTGGCGCCCTCGGGGTGGGGGGCGGTGAGTGTAAACCCTGCTCGGGAACACCGCCACCATCCCCTCGGTGACCCAAATCGGGGTGTGGGGAGCGGGTTGTGTTCACCGATTGAGATTTGTAATTTTTGACCGTTTTTTTATATTAAAACCGCTATATAGTCGTTATATATTAAAAAAAATTCTCCTAAACCCTATAAATACTAACCCACTTCAATCTTTTTATTTTTCAAACCCAAAACAACTCCCACTACATTACTCTCCTAAACCCTTCAACTCATCTAATTTTTTACCCAATCTTTAAAAAAAATGGATTCCGAGTTCCCGTTTTTTTCTCTCCTGCCCGACTTTCCCGACGACGAGTAGTTTGTTTTTTTATTTTTCTAGTTTGAATGTAATTTTTATTTTTAATTTAATGAAATGTCTTTTCTTAAATTTTATTTAATTTTTATTAATATTTGTTTAATTTATAATACATGCATAATTACAACAAATAAAAAAAAGCAAGTCCCCCAAGAGAGGAGTGCTGCCATCAAATTGAGGGTGTGGGGGGAGTTAAGTGGGGAGTTGACGTGGCGCGTGCTGATTGGCTGTGGGTAAGAGAGGTCACTCCCCACTTAGAGGAGTTCCCCTTACACCCTTATATAGTATAGATTTAAAGTGTTAAATAAAGACATTAAAGTGGAATTACATTTAATGTTACATGCAGATTAATGTCAGGCCAGAATTGGATGATCACATTCCAGATGTCACATATCCATCTTATCTTCTGCACACCTGTCATCACCTTCAGCGTCTTTATTTATCGAATGATGAAAGAGTGGGTGAGGTGGTGTTTGATATGGATAGTCCAACAAGTAGTAGAGAATTAGCAACAATTCAACCGCCACTACTACTTCCCTACCTTCAAAGTATAAATCTATGGAAGTTGAAAGTGATGAGTCATGTGTGGAAGTGCAATTGGAATAAATTCTTAATTCGTCATCATCCACCTTTGCAATTTCCATTCCAAAACCTCACAGACATTTACTTGCACCATTGTCCCAATATAAAGTACTTGTTGTCTCCTCTTATGGCAAAATACTTATCCAACTTAAAGACTGTCAAGATATATTTTTGTGATGGCATGGAAGAAGTTATTTCGAGAAGAGATGATGAAATTACAGCATCTACATCTGCATATTCTTATCAAGACACCACATTCTTTCCTCATTTTGACACTCTCAAGCTTATAGCTCTGCCATGTCTAAAGAGTTTTGATGATGGTGGTATGACGTGCGGGAGTGATAAACTTTCCTCCAATTTGATTCATGATGAGTTCCAGGTATGGTATTAATTAGGATTATTTAACATTGCCATATAAATCAAAATTTAGATGAATAAGTTTACTCCTTACGTTGATAAAAATTAAAATTATAATTATTGCAGAGTGGTCAAGTAATCGGTGCCTGTTGGTCATTGTGCCAATACCCCACAAAGATATCCCTACTCGGGTGTCATGCATTGTCAAGTCTAATTCCATGGTATGCAGTCGGACAAATGAAAAGGCTTCAAGAGCTGGATATTAGTTGTTGCGAAAAGTTGATGGAGGTATTTGAAAGTGAATCTAGTAGTAATAATGTTGATGAAGGAGGTGCACGTGTTGTTGGTGGTCCACCACTAAAAAACGTTGGTCTCCCTCAACTCTCCAACTTAAAAAAAGTGTATATCTTTAGCTGTGACCTTCTGCCATATATATTCACATTCTCCACTCTTGAAAGCCTCAAGCAACTCAAAGAATTAAAAGTAATACGATGCAAGGCAATGCAAGTGATTGTGAAAGAAGAAAACGAAACGTCATCAAAATGTGTGGTGTTTCCTCGTCTGGAGACACTTGAACTTGAGGATCTACCAAAGCTCAAGGGTTTCTTTTTGGGGATGAATGACTTCCGATGGCCCTCATTGGTTATTGTGAAGATCAAAGAATGCCCTGAGCTGATGATGTTTACATCTGGTCAGTCAACAACTCCAAAGCTCAAGTACATAGAAACAAGTTTTGGCAAATATAGTGCTGAATGTGGCCTTAACTTTCATGAAACAATCGGTCAGGTACAATTTCTTTTACTAAACTACTATGCATCATCTACTAAAGTTTAGGTTGTCGTGAATATAGTGTGATCCAAATTGAACATTTCATTTTTGAGAAGGCAAAAGGGTTGAAACAAGCTGCATAATATGTCTATGTATTATTAGTTATAATGTCTTCATTGACTCTCTCCTTTCATAGACAACTAGTTCTATACCCGTCCGATGGACGGGTTTATTAATGGTATAATGACAACATATTTTATTCTTTGTATTTTAAACAAAAACAATATTTGTTTAAGGTAAAATGAACACTATACAGCAGTGGGAACAGCTATTTTCTCGTTATGTTAATTTAGGTTTGTTTATTTTACTTAAAACCATAAGCAAAACCAGTTAACCATGAATCTAAGAATATAAAAAAACAATACAAGAGTAGGAACAACTTAAAGTAGGCTGCATTTTTCAAAGATGGTTAATCAGAGAGTTGCATATTAACTTTCGTAGGCAATATGGGTCAGATAACGTCTCATACCAGTTCGGGTCAAGACAGGCCATTTCAGGGAAAAAAAGTAATTAATCTTCAACTTAAATATGTTGTCCATCTCATTTAGAAAGAGTTGATCCTCACTCTGTCTCTCTGTAAATTAATTAGAAATATCAGATCATTAATTAGTAAGTTTAAGGGTAAAAAGAGTTGCCGTACCTATAAAAATAATACGGTTAGGTTTATGTCTAGTTTACCTCTTGAAAGACATCAAAAGTTCTCTTCAAAAGCAAGTTAGACCATAATCATGTTGCTGCTAAAATAAAATAGAGAATTAATCATAAAAAAGATAAGTTCACTTATAAGAAAATCAGTGTAAAGAGAACCTAGGTGACAAACTAATTTAAGAATTAAACAATATTCACAAGTTCTCTTCCTCCCTGAACATAACTACACCTTTGAAGTAAATCATAAACCTCCCCAATATTAAGCTTAAGCATCTAACAATTACTGATAACCCAACAATTAAAGAGACAAATTACAGTGACTCACCTCACATACATACATTCATATTTCAAGCTTGACCTTACATGTAATCAGTGCAAGTAGCAGTGTAGCACCCGGTTCACATTCTCATCATGCATTGGAAGAATTCAGATTGCCAGTGGCGAAGCTTGAGATTTCCGACCGGGGGGTCAAAAACGTAACGTATATACCAAAAAAAATTATAAAACAAGGGGGTCGAAAACGGATATACCTAAAAAATTCTATACGAAAACTACATACCGAGCACTACTGAACGAAAAGTTCGGGGGGTCAAACCCGTGACCAGTGTGTGTGGGTCAATATGTTAAAAATCGTAACCTTTTTTTGAAGTTTGATCTAAAAAAATATATTAGCTGGGCTCAAACCCGCGACCTATGGTTTAGCATTCCATCCCCTAACCAATAGTGCCCTTGTTCTTTTTATCCGTGGTTCCACTCCAAAATTTTATATAGTTGTTCTACTATAGAATCGAACCTTAGTGGGTTCGTGTGAACTCGGAGCTTTGTACTTAGCTCCGCCCCTGTACATAAATATATAGACCGATACATCTATAGCAACCTCTAATGTAATTTGCCTGGGTAATAATAAAAAGGGCCGCACAGGTCAAATTTGCAATAAAATGGGTTATCTGTAAAAAGAAAGGACTGAAAATAGACATCCGTATAGATATCTTACGCCCAAAGTTGGAAAATAATGTTACATCCAAGTATTGGAAACAATAATCTACAATGTAAGGAAAAAAAAAAACCCTGATCTTTTTCCCAATAAGCAAAAAGAAAAAGAAAAAAAGAGTGTATATGAAATACCTACCGAATAATCTTTAGCTTCACAAAGATAAGCTTATAGCATCATCAGCTGCTCCAATAGCTGCTATTATCCCTTCCCTGTCACGTTAAAAATTTAAAATCTACACATTAGCTATTGGAAGAGTTGAGCATTAGTTAAATCCCCGTCTACTTGGTATGTTTTTTCAGGACATACAAACTAACTAACTTTTTTTTACACTGGCAAACAAACGGATTTTGAACATGCTTCATCTCAATTTTATTAAATATGATCACGAATATAAATTAAAGCCCAAACCTTTCTCCTATCACACATATTCTTGAAAGGAAAGGGGAATCTCTCACTTTAGAAATAAGAATGTAGCCCTGCTAGGGGTGTTCACGAACCGATCCGATCCGATCGAGGGTCTGCTCGAGATCGGTTCGAATTACAACCGATCGGATCGGTTCGGTTCGAATTTATAAAACCGAGCATAAAAGTGGTGCTCGAGATCGGTTCGAATTTAAATCAATCGGATCGATTTCGATCGGTTTCGCTCGGTTTCTTCCTTCGTCTCTCTCTCATCTCTAGTAAACAGAACCGACCGGCGGTCCGAGCTTTTGACCGCCGGTTCTTCATCTCTTCCGGTCTCTCTCTCTCTCGGTCTCTCTCTCTCCCGCTTCTGCCTTCAGCCTCCGCTCACCGGTCGCCGGAGTGCTCAGCCAAGCTCCGGCCGTGGGTGGGTGTTTAGCCATGGTCAGTAGATGAGAGTAATTAGGAGGGGATAGGGTTTTGTTTGTGAAGATGGGGATCTCCCTGTGTTGTCTGTATGTTATTGAGAGAGAGAAAAAGAATCCTATGAGATAATTTTTGTGGTTTGTCTGTGTTTGTATAATCGAGAGAGAGAGTAATAATTGTGTGTATTTGAAAAGCAGGTCCATGTATGTGAGGATCCTATGTGTTTATATTATAAAAATTTTCATATGCATAGGAGTTTGGATTGTAGTTGCCCAATATGGTTGTCGATTATTGTTGGTCAACAACACAGGTAAAATAGTGTGGTCTTTGATAAGATTTGACTAGAGAATAGTTTTAGGTATGCTAGTTTATAACTTGGGTAGGCTTTTGGTTAAAATATGACATCTAGTTACGGGTTGTCACATTAAATTTGGTTGGGCTATTATATTTTTTTTTTGGTTTTAATCTACAAAATTTATAATATATATATTTATATATGTATATATATATATATTAATTATTAATAAAAATAATTCGAGTGAAACCGAGCGATCGTCGAGCGAGCGGAGCCTTGCTCATGCTCGGATTGAATTTGAATCGAACCGATCCGATCGGCTCATTTACAAACTGAGCGGGAATCGAACGAGCATTTTTCGATCATTTTTCGAGCGATCGTCGAGCAGTTTGGACAGTCCTAAGCCCTGCAAACAAAAAAAGCACTTTTTATTGTTATTTTATTATATATAATTTAATAATATATGAGCTATTAATAAATATTACTAAGGAAACTCACTTGGTGTTGGGATTTATGGTGATTTAGGGCGAATGGAGAAAATCTAAAGAGGAGCATACCCTCTGGAACAAAGTTATCCAAATCCCTTATGAAAGGATATTTTGTTTTTCTACTCGGACTGCCTTACTGCTAAAGCAATAACCAAACGTGAAGTTGCCACGAACTAATATACCCTTGAATCATTCCATGATTTCCATCCTCTTTCATATTTCTGCAAAAAATACCCATAACGATTTATGTAATTTTGTGAATAATTCAACTCAATAACACATAAACTTCGTAGACAAGATTTGAAACCCAAAATGAATAATGCGGTATACACGTGACCCTCATTGATATCCATCAAGTGTCAAAGCAAAATCATCAGCATTGGCTAATTTAACAAACAAAAGATTCTTGCAGCCAATTTTGTCATAGATTGTCCGATAGAATTGGATTTTTCACACCTGCACCAATGATTAAAGAATGCTGATTATGAAAATAATACCCACTTGCTTTCCACCAATCTAAATATTACAATAAACCTAGTGTGTTACTTCATCCAAATCCCCGTCTTACCCCTTTGCTAATAACCACCAATCAATGCACATGATTTATAAAGCTACAATTTACAAACCCTAATTAATCGCTGATAATCCGATATCCCTTCAATATGACATGTATCATTTATATCACAAATTAGCAGACCTGGAACGGTTACGAAGGTAGGGGTGTTGACATTGTTATCGAATACATGATTTTGGGAAGGATTTCTAGTCGTTGGTGATCGAATTACAACAAATAGTCAAAAACAATTTCTGAGCATAAACATAGTACAACAAAATTCGAACGAAAACAACTCAATAAATCAAATTCATACTTGGTAACCGCTTGGATCGATCCAATTTCACTACTGATACATGGTGGAAACACGAGATTCCGAAGCGTACGTATCAATTTCTGGATGGATCGGTGGATGATTAGTTTAAAGAGGGGGAAAATTAAGGGTTTAGAGTGAGAAAGGTGGGTTGGTGTGTGTTTGTGAGTACATGTCCATCCAGTGATTGATTTGCAAAAGGAAGAAAAGAAATCATGATTTTTTTTTTGAGAAAAATCGCACGTAATACAGGAGAAGAAGACTATTGCCGGTTGTTCTTGTCAAGTACGGTTTATGTGCGGCGCTAAACTGCAAGGTAACACGAGATCGTGGCCTCCGTTCTTCGCGATATGTAAAGTCAAAAGAGAATAAAGAAACTGTCAAATAACCTCTCCTTCTAGAAGTTTTTATTGAATTATAAGGGCCAGGATTTAATCTTAGTTTGATCTAAGGGTTCAGATTTCTTGTTGTTCCCATTGACTTTAATGGGAACATAAGAATAGATAATTGTTTTTTCATAGTAATACATTTGTTGAAACATTAATTTTCTTGTGTTTTCTTTCTTTTATTTGCAGACCACATTCCCCAATTCTTCTTCACAGCCTACTATTTCAAAAGGAGTCCCTTGCTCTTTTCATAATCTGATAGAAATTAATATATGGTATGGCTGGAGAAATGTTGGAAAGACTGTTGTACCATCTAATGCGCTGCTACAATTGGAAAAGCTTCATCAGATTACTATGAATGGACATGATGGGCTAGAAGAGGTATTTGAAGTAGGAGCACTGGAAGGAACAAATAAATCACAAACTCTTGTCCAAATTCCAAACCTAACACAAGTGAACTTAGACTGCGTAGGGGATCTCAAGTATCTATGGAAGAGCAATCAATGGATGGTACTGGAATTTCCAAACCTGACAACTCTCTCTATTGACAAATGCAAAAGTTTGGAACATGTTTTTACATGTTCCATGGTTAACAGCCTAGTGCAACTCCAAGACCTACATATAAGTGACTGCAAGAATATAGATGTAGTTGTCAAGGAGGAAGAAGAAAAATGTGATGCCAAAGTAAATGAGATTATCTTACCTCGTCTAAAGTCCTTAAAACTAGGCAAACTTCCAAGTTTCAAGGGATTTTGCTTGGGGAAGGAGGCTTTCTCATTGCCAAAGTTGGAAATTTTACAAATAAAAGAATGCCGAGAAATTACAGTTTTCACCAAGGGACACGTGTCTACCCCTGAACTGAAAGAAATAGAGACAAGTTTTGGGTTTTGTTATGTAAAGACAGATATCAACTCCCTTTTAAAGACCAAACAAGAGGAGGTACTGTTATTCCTTTCTTTAATGATTCTTGAAAAGGCTCATTAGTTACATGAAAAGATAGTCAGCTTTTTATCATATCTTTTGTTTTTGGATAATATTTATTTTTCTCTTCTCGAATGCACAAAATTTCAATTTTCAGCAACTTTAGAACAAAACGGATGTAGGCAGCTAGAAAAACTTCAAAGAATTTTACCTTAAATCGAATAATAAGTGAAAGTTGATGAGTATTTTCTTTTCATTAACTTTCTGCAGGGGTGGGAATTCTAGAACATGAAGATCATATGTTTTATCTGCAAGGTTTTTTATAAGGTAATTTCTTGGTTTATAAGTAATATTATAAATGTCTAAAAGTATATAAATGACCCTGTTACACTAGATAACAAAGTGACTTATGCGAAAGATAAAACTGCAAAGCCAACAAAAATCAAAACGATTATATTCGAGTATTAACTTAAAACTTTAGCATCAAGATGAAAGCATGATTTTACCAGAATATCTTTATGTTTGTTACTACTTACTTGTACTTGTTCATGTGTGAACTGTCTTTCAATATACTCTTGTTTCAAGGTTGGAATCTGTTGAAAAGTATAAAGATATGGAAGTGTTGCACTTTGACTTTTGACGGTCAAACAAGGTAATTTTCAAGCAAAAAATTCATCCCATTTTTTTAAAACCTTTAGGACCAACAACTTACTGATTCATATCTATCTTATGATTATCTGGATCAGCTTCAGATTTGCAAGATCCATAATGATGACCAATGAACATGAGGATTACAAATGCAGTAGCACACATGTTTGACTAAAAAAGTCAAAGGGTCCCAAGGTGCAGTTCAAGATACACTTATGAAGGTTCACCAACATCAAGCCCTCAAGTTAAGCATTTAGATGGATTTATGACAATCAAGAAACCTTACCGACTGTTGCTGCTTCTAGATTTTCACGCACATTGACACTCCTTGCAGATACAAATTGACCCATTTATGAATAATTTCAAAGATAACGTTTGACCTAGGAAAGAAAATGGTAAATGAACTGATAAGTGTAGTCATGACATATAATGATGATGTTTCTACGGAAACACGTAAGGCTTTCAAATCAATTAGGCCGTGGGGTATGGGGGGCTTGGGTTGGGGCTTTGGGTTGGGGCATTTGTTGACACGTGGAATGGGAGCTCTCCCACCACCAAAACCCACGCCCATGGGGTATGGTGGGGCTTGGGTTGGGGGCTTGGGTTGGGGGGCATGAATTTGGTTTGGCCATTGAGATCCTGCCATGTCACTTACTAGTCCGCCCCACGCCCGGCTTCAAACCCACGCCAATGGGGCCACGCCCAAACCCAAGCCCACCCGGGGTGGTGGCTTGGGCGTTTTCCCCCAACCCACACCCAAACCCCCGCCCCATACCCCACGGTCTTAGTGAAATTTTATGGGTTCCTCTTTCTTTATGTGCATAAAATTTAGGTTCCCTAAACTCCAAATTAGTTCTAATAATCAAGTAAAAATAAGCATAAACCATGTAAGAGCCCTAATTTTAATATCATACGTGATTCAGTCAGTCAGAGCTACCATTTTTTTATACAATTCATGAAATATACCAAACTTTTATTCAGAAATCCAAAAAGATAACAATAATATTCGGGAACCTGAAATCTGATGTATATCTAATGGTTAACGAACCCTCACTATGACTTACTCACGGAGGGATAAAGACGGCAAAGTCAGTATGAAACTTTTCTTATATCTCCGGTCGATTCTCAGTTACCGACTCCGGCGTCTCTTCTGTTTGATTGTTTAAACACTCTTTTCTTTATATGATTTTTAATTCTGTAAACCATCAGTAAATCATATGAACATATAAAAATAATATATATTTTTCAAAATTTCTCAAATTAATTTTAAGACCAGGGACAGGGAGTGTGGTAGTATACGCCATCACCATCACCCATAGCGTCCCCAATCCATTTCTCAGGCGCCAAAGGAGGGCACCATCCTTCATTTCGCCAAGCTCATAACGGGCGTTTTGCACAATTTTCGATGTTGGTGGTCAATATGACCGTTTACAAACGGTCAGATTTATAAAAAATAAAATATTATATATATACATATATTTTACACACACCAATCACATACTAATACAATAAAAGAGACAAATTCTCTCCAATCATTTTTATGACAAAAATGTCATCTCACTCTTCATCCGATTCGTCCAGCTCTTCATCCGACGATATGCTTATCGCAACGACGCAGGAGGCGATTCAGTGTTTGCGATAAGATGCCGAATCGTCTACAACGCATACCAGACAAGCGCCTCTTGAACAAGATCGATTAGGTGCACGATTATTTTTGTGAAGATCC
Organism: Helianthus tuberosus; assembly: GCA_030545235.1. Taxonomy (NCBI): domain Eukaryota; kingdom Viridiplantae; phylum Streptophyta; class Magnoliopsida; order Asterales; family Asteraceae; genus Helianthus; species Helianthus tuberosus. The sequence goes on from CM060440.1 coordinate 46,744,681, forward strand.
GTTGTACGATGATCCACAATTTAGGTGTCTGTTTCGTATGAGCTATCTCTATTTTTAAGAATTTCTAATGATCTTGCGGGCCAATATCCGTTTTTTCACACGAAAAGAAATTGCTAGTCGTAAAACACTACTCACCTACGCTTAGAAGGAAGTTATCTAAGCGAGGATACGTGACAGGGACACACACCTTAACCTTTGAGCTGATATGACCGAGCACCTATGGTTTAATAGTGAACAAGGAGGAGATGACAAGTGAAGATTTAGTTTCAGTTTAACCTTTTAAGCATTTTTAGGTTAGTATTTTTTTTCAAGTGAAGTTGTACTTTTTTTATTTAAATTATGGGTTTTATATTTTATTCATGTTATTTAGATTTAAATTAATATATCAAAATTAAATAATGTTTACATTTAAATAAAAACAAATAATTAGGTAATGATCATGGGGTTTTAAACCATTGCAAGGATGCTAAAAGAAGAGGCTCTAAAGCCCCCCCCCCTCCCCGCGCATATGAGGTGGCGCTAACTTGGCATAATAAAGCTCCTAGGGGCTTTAAACCACACCCACCAGCCTAAGGACATAAGGTTGACATGTGAATGTGAATGATATAGCCCCATAAGGTATTATACCAGTACTCAGATACGTGTGCATTGCGGCGCGGGTACATTGCAAATATCAAACGAATTAGTCTAAACGTTATTTGAATAATGTGATGTGTACACCATGTGAAAACACGTGTTTTGATGTATCCGAGTTTAACTCAAAAGCATTGCGATTGGATCAAACTAAAAAGTAATCGAATATATACAATACAATCATAACGTATTTATATGTAACTCGATTCATACATAGGAAATGTACAAAAGAAAGCATAAAACGTGTATAAAGGGAAAACTAGTATGTGTAATCAAAAGATGTATTCACATGGGTTGAAATTTTACCCCTAGTGCGTTATAGTAGGGTCGAAACGTAGAGTAACTCGAATAAAGACATATTATATTTGACCCATTCGATTCACAACTAAATTTACGACGAACATATTATATTTGAACTTACTTGCCTTTAAAAAAAAAGTTTACGTCGAAACGTAGACCAACTTGATTTACATTGACACATAAAAAATACGCATGTAAAAATAGTTTTTTAGGTAAAGGAATCACATGGGTAAACACAAAACTTTAGAGACTCGAGTGGGTCAAAATGATTTTTTACAAAGTTCTTAAATACAATGACAAATTATTTTCATAAAAAGAAAATTAGCAAAAGAAAAATTACTTAAATATGTAGGGATTAGTTTGGATTAGATAAAAGTTGCATTTTTCAAAAGTTAAGGGAGTTATGAATGAAGTAATACTTTAGGGGTTATAAGTGCAATTTTCTAAAGTTAAGTGGTTGTATGGTGGATGGAAAAAGGAGGGAATGTTTTTGTAAATGCCAAGGACTTTCTATGGGGTTGTAAATGGATTAATAGTATAGAGTATAAAATTGTGTTCTTCAAAGGAAAACGACAAAGGACTAAAAGTGCATTTTAATAAAATTTTTAAGAATTGTTGATGGAAATCCACCGACTTTCCACTGTAGATAGGTAGAATATATTTAAAAATAATAAGTTATAGTTATACTTGTAAATGGTGCCTCATGTAGATAAGTTTTAAAAATAGAAAATAAATGAATTTAATTTGTAACATCAATGAAAAAACATTTTTATATACATTAAACAAACCCACTCTTACTCTCTCTCTCTCTCTACACAAAAAGACCCACCATCGGTCTTCTCTTGCGATGCATGCAACTTCCGACGGTTATTGATATTTCTCTTCGAATGGTTAATCTCTCTCTTTTCCCCATCTCTCCCTCTCTCGTTTCTCTCTCTTTTCCCCCTCTCTCTCTCGCTTCTATGCAAATCGAACCCACTACCGGCCTTGAATAGATTGGTCACCGCACTCCACTCAAAATGTTATATGGCCATTCCTCCTTATCGATGCCTTTGATCATCGTCTCCGGCAACCTCCTTTTCCTCGCGGGTGCCTTCGTTTTACCGGAGTTAACCTGTTGGAGCTTTGCAAGACACAGTGGGCCAGTGGCTGGTTCAAGTGTTTCTTAGATTGGATTGAGCATTAAGCTCATATTCGAGTGGTTTTGGTTTGACCATGGTGGCGGGGAAAACAGTGATGTCTGGTTGATATGGTGGTAATGACGGGGTATGGTGGTGACCAATGGTGGTTGGTGATGGCTGGAGGTGATTGCGATGGTTGATGGTAATGGCTGGTGGTGATGATGGTGGCTAATGATGATGGCTAGCGGTGATAGTAGTGGTTGGTGATGATTGTGGTGGCTAATGGTGATGACTGGTGTTACTAATGATGGATGTTGGTGGCGAAATGTAATGTAATGAAGAAGAGGATGGTGGTGGTGGTGGCTAGTGATGATTATGGTGGCTGATGATGGTAGTGATGGTTGTTGGAGGTGAAATGTATTAGGGGTGTGCATAGGTCGGTTTGGTTCGGTTTTTACCATTAAACATAACCATAACTGCTAGTTCGGTTATGGAGTTTTGGTAACCATAGCCAAACTTCGGTTACTTGTAACGCCCCTAAAAATAGCAAATATTTATCATTTATATTTACCTTAATGGTAAATATTATATACATGAATATAATTGTTTATTGATAAATAATAAAACATTGAAAAGTGTCCCTTTTATGAGGGGCTGAAATGGGCAATTAGGAAAAATAAATTTAATGAAAAGAAATTTAAAACCTAAAACACACACTTGTGTGTGCTTAGGGGCGACGAGAGAGGAGAAAGAAAGAGAAAATCCCTCTTTGAACCAAAATAATCAAATTGAAGATCGATCAAGAGTCTAAATTCGTGCATGAATCAGTTTTAATGATCACCTAGTCTAAGGGATCATAAGGTATGTTGAATTTTGTATTTTTGTGAAGTAAGAATGATAAAGAAGAACCATGAATCTCAATTCTTGAATGGACTATAGGTTATATGGTAGAATACATGACTATTAGGTGTTTAAAAATCACTATGCATGCTAAATTTGGAAGAATTTAGCATAATTGAGGTCTTAGGGTTATGTATTTGAATGAATAAATGGGTTTTTGATTTCAACATGAAAGAAGCTAAATTGTTATTAGTACTAGCTTGATATGATGATCTTGATAGTTGCAATTTTATCAATGATCTAATTCTAATTAATATACATTCATAATGGAATGAAATTGGGTTTATGGAGTTCATAAACCTAAGAAAAAGAAAAGCTCTAAATTCATGCTTACAAGGTGTTTGATGTAATGCCTAAGTGAAATTTGATTATTATTAATGTATGGAAAATCTTGATGTAAACCATACAAATTAACTATTTGAAAATGTGGTGAAATAGTCATAATGATGACAAATTAACGATTGTCGGGTTGTACTTTATAGGCAACTCGAGTGATAAGGTAGACGATAAGGTCGGGAGCGATACACGACTTAAAGGAAAGCTCTAATGTACGTGGCTTTATGCTTCGTAGGATTTTATTAATGATTCTTGTATTGATAAATGTTGAATAGTGAAGTGAAACTAAAGAAATTCGGTTCATTCATAAGTGATGGATTTCACACGAATGAACCGAGTGGATAAAAAGAGAACATGGACATGTTTGGTTTATTTAAAGGTGATGGTTTTCACACAAATAACCAAATGGATCAAATTAGTGAGTATTGATGTGTTTGGTTGTTTAAAAGTGATGGTTTTCACATAAATAACCACACGGGTCAAAATAGCGAGTTATGATATGTTTGGTTTGTTTTAAAGTTATTTCATATGAAAAACCAAACGGGTCAAAATGAAGTCTTAACGCATACCGGAATGGGTGCGCGAATTAATGACTTCAGTTTGTTTGTTGAGGCAAGTGAGGTAATTAGACATACTTAAATATGTTTATTACATTACATAACTAATGTTATGGCGAATTTTACAATGTAGGTACTTAGTATGGCATCACGGATGAATGGTCAAGTTAATGAAGAACCAAACACAATTGAAGTTAAAGCTTCTGTTTTTGTTTAGCTGTTTTATAAAACGTACAATGTTAATGTTTTAAATACTTATGAATTTTATTAAACCCAAAATTTTGTAAGGATGTTTTCTTGCATTACTATTATAAAAGTAAGAATTTTTATAAATTCTTAGTAATGTAAGTCCGGGTCTTACATTACGGTTAATCAGTTATGTAGTCGGTTTTGGTTAATTTCGGTTAAGTAACCAAGCAAGGTTTGAAATAAATAGGGTTGTGCACGATTTGAACTTAGCTTGAGCCTTTTTTATAAGATAACAAAGACTAAACGTTTTAGTTAAACTACCGATTTGTGGTTCTTTTAAATAAGGTAATTCTCAAACAAAAAAAAATTATGGTTATAACACGTTAATTCTTTATTAAAATAAATGGTACCTACATTAAGTTCATTTTGTTATTAACATACTTTTGTCTTAGTAAAAACCCTCTGTATGGTTATGTAAAACATACATCTATTATAAAAACTTAACATTACAAGTTCGGTTCGGTTATATCGGTTAACCAAAGCTTCATAACCATAACCGATTGAACGGTTATACAAAGTTTCATAACCATAACTATGACAAACGGCAAATTTATCTGGTAATTCCGTACACTTGATAACTATTTAATTATACAATTTCGTGCATTAGACTTAATTACAATGCGTTTAAGTCTCATAAGTCTAGCAATATCAAGGAATATATTTCATTTGGATATCACATAATTTTATCCGTCACGTTGCGAAACAATACAAACTATGCACAAAGACTATTGGTAGATTGGTAGGCTAGACTAGTTATGTAAGCATGGTTCAGGTACTCACCTAAACGACAAGTATAAGACTTAGAATTAGGTCCAACATCAAGCTTATACCAAAACCGAAGTGGGAAAACAAGTATACATGTTATGACTTTCTGAAAAATATACAAACACAAAAATTTTCCGATCCGAACCATGAAATAGCAATTTTTCAGCAAATTAACAGCAAAATTCAACATTGTATGGTAAATATAAGATCCACAAATGATGTTAAACATCATAAACAACATCAAAGATTGAAAATACCAAAACGATATATAAACCTCAATTACCATACAAGTTCCATAAGTTATCTTTTAACGATCCGTAAACGAAACTTACACCCGATTAAGCATTCAAACACTAACTAGATAGAATCTATAAACTAGTTAACACTGTTTGGACAATATAAAGCTAGTATAAATCATCCTACATCATAAAATACCATGATGAAGTTATACACAAATAAGATGCAAGATTACCACACTTGATGTCGCAACCCCCGATCCCTATCTCTCGGGAACGGGCGGCCTCGAGCCAGTTTCGGTGGTATCGGGTGTTTAATCATTTTTGGCAGCGGAAATTTCATCAAGACCGTAGTTAGAAAATATTTTATCAGAGTAAAACCACCATATTTTCATAAATATAATTATCATAACAATACGTGGGAAAACCCAAGTTTCTATTACAAACATTTTCATAGGGCATAAACCCTATTTTTATTTGATAAAAACATCTTCTTTATTTAGGTAACTTTTATAGCCACTTTTCCTAAGCCTTCAGTGCTCTCCAGCTGGCTTCTATTTGGCTCTTACATTTTGTTACCTGAAACGCGTTTTAAAAACATTTGTCAGTGGGAACTACTGGTGAGTGAATCCTGGTTTAATCAAGAAGAGTTTTATCAATTTACAGTATTGAGAGCGATCACATTGTTTATATCTACACAATTACTCATTCAGTACTGTCAATCCTGACTGGTGGGTCATATTACTCATTGGCTATCTCATTGTCCAATGGTAACGTCTTCCACATTTTGTATACAAAACCCCAACATACCGGCAGTAATTGAAGACTACAAAGACTCAATCATTGCTAATAATATTTGAAAACATTTAAGGTTTTGTAAAAACAGTTTACAAAAAGGAGATTACTCACATTGCTGTCTTAGGGTTTTCCTTTAGGATTTCCTGGTGATTATCTATTAATTACACAAATGCACACGCGTTAGTATAATAACCCATATTTACATTAGCAATACCCTCCCCGAGACGGTATACCAACGACTACGTCAGGCAGAACCACGACAGCCGTTACGGAACCTTGGATCAATTGGGCAGCGTATCTAATACGTAACCGGGGTTATGATACTTACAACGGGGCAGAACTTCGTTATTTAGGGGGGTATTATGCCCGAAAATTACTTTATCTATGCAGAAATTCGAGAGAGAAGAAAGTGTGTGAGCGAGTTAGGACTGAAGCCGATGCCCTCAATTTATAGGGCCTGATTTTAAGTTCCTCGCGGCCCGCGAAGGATGTAGCCAAAGGCTACATAGCCCGCGACGTAGGTCTGTAGGGCCTAGCTATGACCAGTCAGCACTCGTAGCCTCGACACATCGCACGACACGTGGCAGCACTAGGTGCCGCCCTGATGACTGGCTGTCGCGCCCCGCGTAAGACCCTTAAGGAGTCTTCGCGGCCCGCGAGCGATACTATTTTCTTGTTTTTATTTAATATTTAATCATATAGGGTATTTTGGGTTCGGTTTTCGCATACGGGGTATATTTTAAGACATATTGGGATATCTCAATTATATTAGGGGTGTCGAAAAATATTTTGGAGGGTTGTTATATCCTCCGCACCTTGTTTTAGAACTCGTCCTCGAGGTCTACTGGAATAAGTGTGGATATTTCCTTTGCATTTCTGATTCAAGCTCCCAAGTGTACTCTGATCCTCTTTTGGAATCCCATTTTACTTTGACTAGAACCAATCTTTTGTGTTTTAGATTCTTAACTTTCCTGTCTTCCATTTGTAGTGGTCGTTCTACAACTTTGAGTTTTTCATTTACCACTATATCCTTAAGGGGCACTAGTAGTGATTCATCAGCTAAGCATTTCTTGAGATTACATACATGAAATACATCATGTATTCCTGCCATTTCCTCTGGCAGTTGTAGCTGATAGGCTACAGGTCCTATTCTTTTAATAATTTCAAAAGGTCCAACATACCTGGGGCTTAGCTTTCCTCTTTTGATGAATCTTACCACTCATTTCCAAGGAGAGACCTTTAGTAAGACTTTATCTCCTACCTGAAACTCCAATGGCTTTCGTCTGTTATCAGCATAACTCTTTTGTCGATCGCGTGCTGCTTTCAGTCGTACCTTGACTTGAATGATCTTGTCGGTTGTTTCTTGTACTATTTCAGGTCCAGATAATTGCTTTTCTCCAATTTCTGCCCAACAGACTGGAGTTCAGCACTTTCGTCCATAAAGTGCTTCGAATGGTGCAGCATTGATACTTGTGTGATAGCTGTTATTATAAGAAAATTCTATCAATGGTAAGTGATCGTCCCAATTACCTCCGAAATTAATTACACAAGCTCTAAGCATGTCTTCCATTGTCTGAATTGTCCTTTCGCTTTGTCCGTCCATTTGAGGATGATAAGCTGTGCTTAGATTTAACTTGGTTCCCATTGCTTTTTGGAAACTTGTCCAAAAATGAGAGGTAAAACGGCTATCTCTATCAGAAACAATTGATAAAGGAATTCCATGTAATGAGACTATTTCATTTACATACAATTTAGCTAATTGTTCCATACTGAAAGTTTCCTTCATTGGTAGGAAATGAGCTGACTTAGTTAGCCTGTCTACAATCACCCAGATTGTATCATTACCTTTTCGTGTCTTGAGTAATTTGGTAACAAAATCTATTGTTATCAATTCCCATTTCCATACTGGCATCTCCAACTGTTACAATAAACTTGAGGGTTTTTGATGTTAGGCTTTAACTTGCAAACATGTTAAACATTTAGAAACATAAGCGGCTATATCTTTCTTCATTTCTATCCACCAAAAATTCTTTCTTAAGTCCTGATACATCTTATCACTTCCATGATGCATCGTATACTTAGACTTAGGGGCTTCTTCTAATATACGGTGACGTAGGTTTCCTAATTTAGGTATCCACATCCTTTTCTTATGGAATCTCCAAATTCCATCAGTTCCTTGATTTAGTTCTTTAATCATTCCTTTTATCATTCTTGATTACTGATTTTTGTGCTTTTCTAATCTGTTCATTTAAATCTACTTGCAGATTTAATTTAAGAGAACGTACTCTTTTTGTTTTTTCATGATATTTTCGACTTAAAGCATCGGCTACTACATTAGCCTTTCCTGCATGATACTGGATATTACAATCATAATCATTTAATATTTCCATCCAGCGTCTTTGTCTCATATTCAACTCCTTTTGCCCGAAAACATACCTTGAACTCTTATGGTCGGTGAAAATGGTAAACTTACGACCGTAAAGGTAATGTCTCCAAATCTTCAGGGCAAAGATTATGGCTCCTAGTTCTAGATCATGGGTTGAATAATTCTCTTCATGATTCTTAAGTTGTCTAGATGCATAGGCTATAACCTTTTGACGTTGCATCAATACACATCCATAACCTAACTTAGAAGCGTCACAATAGATTATAAAGTCTTCGGTTCCTTTTGGTAACGCTAATATGGGTGCGCTGGTTAATCTTTGCTTAAGAATTCTAAAGGCTTCTTCTTGTTTTGGTCCCCATTCAAACTTAACAGATTTACAGGTTAACTTTGTTAAAGGAATGACTATTCTAGAAAAATCTCGAATGAATCTCCTATAATAACCGGCCAATCCTAAGAAACTTCTAACCTCAGTTGGCGACTCAGGGGTTTTCCATTTGGTAATTGCCTCAATCTTTGTGGGATCTACATGAATTCCTTCATGATCGACTAGGTGTCCAAGAAACTGTACCTGTTCTAACCAAAATTCGCACTTTGAAAACTTAGCATAAAGCTTTTCTTTTCTTAATAAACTTAGAAGTGCGTGTAAATGCTTTGCATGTTCCTCTTTACTCTTAGAGTAAATGAGAATATCATCTATAAAGACAATTATGAATTTATCCAAATATGGCTTACATATTCGGTTCATCATGTCCATAAATGCAACTGGGGCATTGGTTAAACCAAATGGCATGACAGTAAATTCATAATGGCCATACCTTGTTCGGAAGGTTGTCTTAGGAATGTCCTCTTCCTGTACCTTTAATTGATGATATCCTGAGCGTAAATCGATCTTTGAGAAAAATCGAGCTCCTTGCAACTGATCGAACAAATCATCGATTCTTGGTAATGGATACCGGTTTTTAATCGTGACCTTGTTCAATTCACGGTAATCAATGCACATACGCATTGATCCGTCTTTCTTCTTGACGAATAAAATTGGTGCTCCCCATGGTGATGAACTTGGCTGTATGAATCCTTTCTCCAATAATTCGTCTAACTGTTTCTTCAGTTCCTGCATCTCGGTGGGTGCCAAACGGTAGGGTGCTTTGGCAATTGGTGCTATTCCTGGTAGCAGGTGGATTGTCACACCCTGTCTTTTGCGGAAGCGTACGATGTGTGACTAATTTGTTATCATTGCATTCGATCATAATAAACAACTACATGATTAAAACGATGTTCATCCATTCAAAAAATGTTGAGTATTACAAACACTTAATTACTTAAGTTTTAAAACACCACCTTCATCTAGGTTACATTTCAACAAAAGTGGATGACATCTAAGCTTGTAGTCTACTTCTAGTTACGACACTTGCGCCCAAGATCCATCCTGTCACCTGAAATACATGTAATTTTGGAAAACATCAACAAAAAGTTGAGCGAGTTCATGCGTTTTTTGTATTTCACGTTTGTATACTTTGTATGAAAACATAGTATGTGTCATGTATAATTCAAGTTTTTCTTGAGTACCCCACGTACTCAAGTATAATTCCCGTTTTCTTGAGTACCCCACGTACTCAAGTATCATTCAAGTTTTCTTGAGTACCCCACGTACTTTAAGTATAAATCAAGTTTTCTTGTGTACCCCACGTTTTAAATGATTGTTTATACAAGGACATTAAGGCACATGAGGTCATAGGGAGCATTAGTATTTTCTCCTTCAAGGCATGTGAGGACATAGGGAGCATTAGTGTTTTCTCCCTCAAGGCATGTGAGGAGATAGGGAGCATTAGCGTTTTCTCCCTCAAGGCATGTGAGGAGATAGGGAGCATTAGTGTTTTCTCCCTCAAGGCATGTGAGGACATAGGGAGCATTAGTATTTTCTCCTCTAACTGTGTCGATTACCCTCGACTGTGTCGATTTCCCTCGACTGTGTCGATTTCCCTTGACTGTGTCGATTATCCTCGACTGTGTCGATTAACCTCGACTGTGTCGATTTCCCTCGACTGGGACACCGAAGCACTCAAGAGGTCACATAAGGACCATGAGTGGGGCTCGGCCGTACCCGTTAGATCTAACCCTCGTCCCTAATTAAGTATTAATGGCATCTCAATATCTAGTCTATGCTCACATGATCTAGTATTTTCTAGGCATTTCTTAAAGCACATCATACTCGGTTCTCGTTCTCACCAAGTGTGCTTCTCGCATTTTTACCACTTGTAAAAATTGTAATATTTGTAACATGTATTTCACCCCCGAGAGTCATAAAGCCAAAAACAGTTATAAGAAAAGGGGGAGCATGAACTCACAACTTTGCGTTCCTTGCGTCGTAAACTTCACCGGATTTGCTTATCTAGCGTCGTGACCTATACATGTTTTCTTAACGTTAGTCACTAGACTTGTATCACACAAGTACAAGTCACTATCTTTTGTGTACGTATTCTTGTGTTAAAAATAACTTATATTTTTAACTAAGTGTCTTACTTATATTATTTTCTCGAAAATAATTATAAGTCTCTTGTATTTTGCACTTTGCACCCGAATTATGTATTTTGCCTAAGTATGGTGTATGTGTATTTTTGTGTTTTCACTTCTCATGAGTATTTAGTGTATTCTTAAGTCCTAATACACTATCAAGTATAATACATACTACATACACTCAGCACAAAATGTGGCGATCAATAAATATATATTTTTCCTCACAAATATACATACTTATATCCTTTCAGTTTAAATATACAAAAATTGGGCTGTTTTCGGGCATTTTAATAAAATAGTTATCTTATTCCAAAAATTTCCAAATTTTTACAGAACGTCTTAAACGATCCAAAAATTATTGTGTAAAAATATCAGGGTCCAGTTCATTACCAATATTTTATAAGAATTTATTTTCCGGACTGCAATCAGATTTGTCGCTTTCTGATTGCAGTTTACGAAATAATTCATTAAAAATTCATCGTGAGTCCGATTTACAAAATTCCAGTGGGAGAATTACAAATACATAAGTGGTCAACTATGGTATAAATTTTGTGATTTGACTCCACACAGAATACAAGTTATGACAGAAAACAGGACGCACATTTTCAGCAGCAAAAATGCAGCTCTAGCTGCTGTTACGAAAAGACACTTTAAAAATAGTAAACGGAGTCCAAAAATTATGATTCCAGTGCCATTAGAACCGTATTTCATAATACATAAATCTAGACTTCAGAAAATACATTTTTCGTTTAATTAAAGTCCTGTTACAGCCAGTTAAAGTCGGCTGAAAATACAACTCAGCATGCTGTTTTTAGTTTAAAGGTTACTAAAACGCCCACATACGATCACCATTTGTCCTAATAACGATTTATATCGTAACATATATTATTTACAGCAGATTAGTGTTTGTATTACTCAGATTTTTCATGTTTTACACATATATCTTCTCTTTATCCACACTTTAACACCTTATGTTTAAGACTTGTTCATGTGCTTTAGTGTTTCTAAATTTTTCATGCTTAAATCATCTATTAACCACCAAAAACAAGATCAAAATGATGATTAGAAGCACTTACTACTAGCACAAGGCTAGGGAAGTTCGAGTGAAGAAAGCGAGTGGTTAAAAGCAAACGGTAGAGGTTCTTCCAGTTCCGAGTGCTCCAAGCTTTGTTAACCACCTTCTAACACACTTGTATATGCTTGGATTGTACGAGAAGTGGTTGATTGAAGGTGATAATGGGGATGTTTGGTTCAGCCGAAGCCAAGAGAAGAGAGGAGAGAAGGAGTTTGTTGTTAAAAGATGAAGATGAAATTATGGTGAAGTCTAGTGGTCCATATGAACTTATATCCAACAAGTCTTGAACCTTTTGGTCCATGTGTCTCCAAGATATCCAACCATATCAATTAAACAAATAAATAAAATCATGGGGGTGTACCACATGTTCAAATCTGGTTGGGGGGGGGGGGGGGGTTGGCTTAGTTTGATTAAAATTGGAAATTACAAACTCTAGTTACATGTTAAGTGTTAAATTTAGTGTTAAGTTGTTATTAATTATATAGTGTGTTAGGGTGTTCGGGGACCCTAACTAGCTCAGAAAAATAAAAACAATGCTTATAGCATTATTTTGGTGTTCCGGGTAATGTCCGGTTGTTCGGTTGGATACCGGTTCGTTAAAGTGCTAAATTGCACCGTTTAGTGTCTTTCAAGTATCTTTTGTGACACTTTCAATTCCCGACACTTAGGGAAGTATTCTGGATGATAAATCATAATTTCTGCATAATATTTCAATGTCAAAATGCTGATTATAGCTGAATTATATAAAATTCTGCACTTAAAGTGCGTTTCGGGTGCTTTTTAGTGCGTATTTTAGCTCTTGGAATGTCTATATGTAAACCCTTGTATGTACTCTTGGGTTTTAATGCATTCTTGACGTTGGACCTACACCTAGGCTCCAATTCTAATGTCTGACTGCTTTCTGCAGTTCTGTTGACACGATGTGTCTTACCGGTGAGTTTACTAATATTTTTGACGCAACGCTATCATAAGGTAATTCTTGTAGCATATATCATGCATGAATTCACTTGTATGGAATTTAGAAATTTATTTATCTGGTAAACCAGATCATGCGCAGTCATTTAAGCACAAATTACTGTTCATTTCGTGTACGGAATGTACGGAAAAGTGACGGTTGTCACAGTCTCCCCCCGTTAAAAGAATTTCGTCCCGAAATTCAAGCGATGCCATCGGTCGCAGGGGAGTTGTGAAACCAATATGGTCACTTAGATTCATGATTTGTCTTTATGTTCCCATGAAATCTCTGGGTCATGTCATGAATTCTATTGTACTCAAGTAAGTCGATCATGACCTTTCTGTGTCTTGTGGACTCTTGGTCCATAACCTCACCAGGTTTCTATAGTATTGCGGACTCTTGGTCCAAAACCTCAACAGGTTTCTATAGTATTGCGGACTCTTGGTCCAAAACCTCAACAGGTTTCTATAGTATTTCTTGTCGTTTGTCATTGACGTGAATCTTATTTGTGGGAACAACGACTGTTCCTTGAGTCAGACTCCTCTAACGATTTGACACATGAATGTGTCGCGATCACTACTGATCTTTTTCTGGGAGTTTCATCTTGTGAACAATGGTTTTGATCCCTACACCGGGGATTCAACCTTTTCGTTTTCCAACTCACACTACGCCTTCTCTAGGCGAGGCTCTCATTTTAGTCATACTTCTTATCTCATATTCTTACGATTTCTGCCGCTCATCGGCGTAATCTTTATGTATTCTGCGGGCTGTCCTGATATGATCACATATCTGAACGATCTTGCCTCTAGTTTTCCTGGGTCATCTCGGGCTAGTTGATTGTTTATTTCTGGTATCCGTTCAACATGACGGGAATTGACTCATTATGTTCCGTCTAAAGCTTTACACGAAGCGGTTTAGGAGGTGTGATAGATACCGTTGTAGGAAAACTCCACTAAGGGCAAGTGAGTGTTCCGACTTTTCATCAAAGTTTATCACCCAAGCACGTATTGTGTTCATACAGTCTGCATCGTTCAGCAGCTCAGTTCATAATCAAGTTCTTACGATCATTGGTGTGCTGCAACCTTTGTGATCAATAAAGATCGTGCAATGTTTTCTTTCAGGTAGTGACGTCCAGTTTGCGGCGCGCAATTATTGTATCTATCTCAAGATCTCTTCTCATGATTCCTTAATCAATGTGCCGCGTATGCAATGTCGTGGTCCTGTTGTATTGATGCGCAACCGAGACTTTGTCGAGAAACGTCACATAATTGCAATTCTAGCTCCTTAGCTCTGGGTTGCAGGGTTGGCATGAATCTCGTTCTTATGCACCATGTATCTTAAAGTTCTCATTTCGCGAATTCGAGATCCGCTTTTCGTCATCTCAGCCCATAACTGTTCTTTTCTCTAAGAGTTGCAAAGTAAATTGCAGCTGTTGCCTACGACCTTCCTTGGTCGTTGGCCACATGAGAATGTAGTCAATAAATATAATCATGATATATCCAGGTATGGCTTACACGTTCGATTCATGAGGTCCAGGAATATTGTCGATGCATGTGTTAAGCCAAATGATACGACAAGGATCTCGTAATGCTCGAAGCAAGTCCTAAAGGTCGTTTTAGGGATATTTCCTCTTGTATTCACAGTGGAGGACCTCTTATCCTCAAGTTGATCTTTGAGTGGTAACTGGAACCTTACGATTGGCTCATTTGTGTCATCAGTCCTTGGCAAAGGATTCTGATTCTCAATTTTCTGAAGTTTATGTAAAGTGGAGACTACCAACTTTCTCCTTGTCTCCTTAACTAAGGATGTTATGTCCTTAATTTCCTCTGTCTAGCAGCTCTTGCAGTTATATCAGAGGTTCATGCTTCGCTGGTGAAGCTAGTCGGTATGGCGTCATTCGTCACTGGTGCTGCTCCTGGCACGCGATTTATCCTGAACTCCTCTCGTCGCTACGGAGAGGCGTTCCTGGCAAGTCTTCCGAAAAGGCTACTGGGACTTCTTCCGTCACGGGGATGTTCTCAGGCTCTGCAGTCTACTCGGAGGCGTTTCTATGCCTCTTCGACCAATGAGGGATGTCGTAGATCTGCCGCCTTGTGGGGTCTAGCATCCTTGCACCTATTGCAGGAAAGTTGGGTTTCATCATCCGCAAGAGGGATGCGTCTGATTTTCTCATATCGAACGACTTCAGCTGTATACTTGGATTTCTGATCCATGCTGACTATCATATTATGACTTCGCGAGTCAATGGTAACAGAAGGTTCAGGCCTTCTGAGTCCCTAAAATATAATTCCTTACTTGCTTCATCTGCTTCAACTAGCCTTCTATATGCCTATTTCGAAAGAATATGGGACGTCTAATTTATTTGAAACTAGGCCAAGCAGTCTCTTATGTCTTAAGCATGCAAGGTTACAGTTGATGCCAGTATAAATTAGGAAAAAATGCATAAGGTTGGTTAATAGGGAATGTACCCGTAACCGCATCTGGATCCTGGCGTGCTTCACGAGCTTCGATCGTGAAAACCCTTCCTTGCTTGCTTCTTCCTAGGGCTATCTTTCCTAAAGTGCCCTGCTTCACCACATTTGTAGCAACCGGGTATTCTCTTATTTCTTCCATCTGGGTCCTTCGCCCAACAGGCATCCTTGCTGTGCCCTTCTTTTCCACACTTCCCGCACTTAGGCCTTAGACATTGACCTTCATGGTGAAAATTGCATTCTTCGCACCTCGGCTTAGTCCCCGAGTAAATTTTACCACCGGCCTTATTAGTGACTCCATCAGTTTTCCTGCCATGCGGCGGTCTCACTTTCTTTCTTTTGTTTGCTTTAGAGCTTCCATAGCCGACTTGTGTGCCCACCTTTAGGTTCGAAGACTTCCTTTTCTTATTGCCTGATGACTCCACATGAGTCTCTTTCTTGTCATCCTCAGATTCCGAAAAATTTCCCGCACGTAGAGCTTCTTCAGTAAGCGTAACGCTTAAATCGATAGCCTCTGCGATAGTTGGAGGCCTTGAGGTAGTAACCAAGCTCCTAATTTGGGGTGCAAGTCCCCAAATGAATCGTTCAATCCTTTTGAATTCCGGTTTGACTAAGTAGGGGACGACCCTAGACAAGTCGTGAAATCGCTGGACGTATTTAGGAATCTTCGGTCCGTCCATTTTCAAGTTCCAGAACTCCACCTCGAGCTTCTGGATTTCAGCCCTAGAACAATATTTATTTTCCATCATTTCTTTGAGCTCGTCCCAGCTTAGTGCATAAGCAGCATCTGCACCAAGGGTCTGAACCTGAAGGTTCCACCAGGAGAGTGCGCCATCCAAGAACAACCCTGAGATATAGGTAACACTCTGTTGGGGTGAGCAGTTACTCATTCTTAGAGCAGAGTCAGTCCTTTCTGCCCAACGAACAAATGCAACGGCACCTCCTGTGCCATCAAAATTCAGTGGCTTGTAGTCCAGGAATTGTTTATAGGTGCAGCCAGTTGGAGGGTTATTTCCAGTAGTGCCACCGCTGTGCTCCGAGCGGAGTGCTTCATGTCATGCAATTGCCTATGAGATGCATTCTTGCAACTCGGCTTCTGTCCTTGGTAACGTACTGGTGTTTGTGTCACGTCTGGGCGGCATTCTCTTCTGTCAAAATGGTATGGAGTAGGTTAGACAATATCTCATAATTGTCTATGAGGTACATAGCACCATAAGCCATCATGTAATCACCCAATTTCACATGTATATATAATCAATGTATGAGCGAGGAAACAATTACTGAGCCTTCACATAGGCTTGCCAACCTGGCTTATTGTTTGTAATAAAATGAACTCGAGGTTACATCGCCTTGGTCATTCAAGTTTTAGTTATTTCCTGCTACATTGGTTTTCTTTGGTTTTTAACTTTACTGATGTGTATATTTTCCCTTAGATGGGGTTGTTCGTGTAGAGGTGATAGAGAGTGTAACGTCCCTGAATCTTTTTGAATGTCACCCATCTTCACTTGCTTAAACGTCGTTTTCTCAAACGTCTCGTACATGAAGTAGGCAAAGTCAGGCACAAAGTAGGCAAGACAGCTTTCCTACTTTCTAAAGTGCTAAAGCACTGATCTATGTATTGTTCTACCATATGAAGGTGTGAACACCTAGAGTTTAATTTTGGAGGGATGGTGATCTTTAACTTGACCCGCAGAGTCCACCAGGATTTCTGTGCACTACAAGTCGTTATTACGTGGGCCCCCGTAATAATAAATTGTCTTGCACAGTTACCCCAATTTTCTCTCGTCCAAGCAGATGATCAATCAAGGAGGGGACACTACTGTCCTTATACCTCTGTCATGGAAAGGACCCTTGCGATGGTCCACGCGCTAACATTCGTTATCGTTACGCGCGTATAGGCACGATGATTAGATGAAGTAGGAATAAAGAGGATTCCCAGTAGTTGGAGGGGCACCTTCGTGATGAATACTTCATCTTCCTTTTCTGGTCAAGTATGTCGTCAATCTTGCTTCACATAAGCCGCAGGGATCTCGTCCCGTTGATTGAGAATTCGTTCAAGGTTGCCGCCTCTGCCTCGTCATCATCACCGTAGTTAGGCACCTTCACGATCGAGAGGGAAGAGCAGCCATCTCCTACGGAAGCAAGCTCAGCATCTTGTTTGGTAATCACTCCCAGCCATGAGCCTTGTAAAGGACGCGAGGTCGGTAGCTTCATCGTGCGAGTCACGTACAGTAATAGGAGTCAGAGTCGAAAGTATCTCATTCACGTCAATAATCATTCCGTACACTTATTTGTATGTATGTTTATCAATAACATATATGCTACTTAGAATAATCAAGCAATTTAATGCTTTATATCACGTATAACTCTCGTTTTTGGGGGGTCATTTTGTTTTTGGCAAGTCTAACTCGTGTAGACTATGCTTTGGTTGGCACCTTATTTTAAAGGTATTCCTCACTAATGTCCTTGCCTTGTCACTTTTTGAAAAGTGTCTGACTTGTGGATCTTGGCGCTTTCGTGAATGCAATGAAAACCTTTTTGTAAAATGTTTTCGTGAGAGAACTCTAGTGATTGTAGTCTAGACTCGAGAAAGAATCCTAGTTCACTACAATCGAAGCTCTGATACCAAACTGTCACACCCTGTCTTTTGCGGAAGCGTACGATGTGTGACTAATTTGTTATCATTGCATTCGATCATAATAAACAACTACATGATTAAAACGATGTTCATCCATTCAGAAAATGTTGAGTATTACAAACACTTAATTACTTAAGTTTTAAAACACCACTTTCATCTAGGTTACATTTCAACAAAAGTGGATGACATCTAAGCTTGTAGTCTACTTCTAGTTACGACACTTGCGCCCAAGATCCATCCTGTCACCTGAAATACATGTAATTTTGGAAAACATCAACATAAAGTTGAGCGAGTTCATGCGTTTTTTGTATTTCACGTTTGTATACTTTGTATGAAAACATAGTATGTGTCATGTATAATTCAAGTTTTTCTTAAGTACCCCACGTACTCAAGTATAATTCCCGTTTTCTTGAGTACCCCACGTACTCAAGTATCATTCAAGTTTTCTTGAGTACCCCACGTACTTTAAGTATAAATCAAGTTTTCTTGTGTACCCCACATTTTAAATGATTGTTTATACAAGGACATTAAGGCACATGAGGTCATAGGGGGCATTAGTATTTTCTCCTTCAAGGCATGTGAGGACATAGGGAGCATTAGTGTTTTCTCCCTCAAGGCATGTGAGGAGATAGGGAGCATTAGTGTTTTCTCCCTCAAGGCATGTGAGGACATAGGGAGCATTAGTATTTTCTCCTTCAAGGCATGTGAGGAGATAGGGAGCATTAGTGTTTTCTCCCTCAAGGCATGTGAGGAGATAGGGAGCATTAGTGTTTTCTCCCTCAAGGCATGTGAGGACATAGGGAGCATTAGTATTTTCTCCTCTAACTGTGTCGATTACCCTCGACTGTGTCGATTATCCTCGACTGTGTCAATTTCCCTTAACTGTGTTGATTATCCTCGACTATGTCGATTAACCTCGACTGTGTCGATTTCCCTCGACTGGGACACCGAAGCACTCAAGAGGTCACATAAGGACCATGAGTGGGGCCCGACCGTACCTGTTAGATCTAACCCTCGTCCCTAATTAAGTATTAATGGCATCTCAATATCTAGTCTATGCTCACATGATCTAGTATTTTCTAGGCATTTCTTAAAGCACATCATACTCGGTTCTCGTTCTCACCAAGTGTGCTTCTCGCATTTTTACCACTTGTAAAAATTGTAATATTTGTAACATGTATTTCACCCCCGAGAGTTATAAAGCCAAAAACAGTTAAAAGAAAAGGGGGAGCATGAACTCACAACTTTGCGTTCCTTGTGTCGTAAACTTCACCGGATTTTCTTATCTAGCGTCGTGACCTATACGTCTTTTCTTAACGTTAGTCACTAGAATTGTATCACACAAGTACAAGTCACTATCTTTTGTGTACATATTCTTGTGTTAAAAATAACTTATATTTTTAACTAAGTGTCTTACTTATATTATTTTCTCGAAAATAATTATAAGTCTCTTGTATTTTGCACTTTGCACCCGAATTATGTATTTTGCCTAAGTATGGTGTATGTGTATTTTTGTGTTTTCACTTCTCATGAGTATTTAGTGTATTCTTAAGTCCTAATACACTATCAAGTATAATACATACTACATACACTCAGCACAAAATGTGGCGATCAATAAATATATATTTTTCCTCACAAATATACATACTTATATCCTTTCAGTTTAAATATACAAAAATTGGGCTGTTTTCGGGCATTTTAATAAAATAGTTATCTTATTCCAAAAATTCCCAAATTTTTACAAAACGTCTTAAACGATCCAAAAATTATTGTGTAAAAATATCGGGGTCCAGTTCATTACCAATATTTTATAAGAATTTATTTTCCGGGCTGCAATCAGATTTGTCGCTTTCTGATTGCAGTTTACGAAATAATTCATTAAAAGTTCATCGTGAGTCCGATTTACAAAATTACAGTGGGAGAATTACAAATACATAAGTGGTCAACCATGGTATAAATTTCGTGATTAGACTCCACACAGAATACAAGTTATGACAGAAAACAGGACGCACATTTTCAGCAGCAAAAATGCAGCTCTAGCTGCTGTTACGAAAAGACACTTTAAAAATAGTAAACGAAGTCCAAAAATTATGATTCCAGTGCCATTAGAACCGTATTTCATAATACATAAATCTAGACTTCAGAAAATACATTTTTCGTTTAATTAAAGTCCTGTTACAGCCAGTTAAAGTCGGCTGAAAATACAACTCAGCATGCTGTTTTTAGTTTAAAGGTTACTAAAACGCCCACATACGATCACCATTTGTCCTAATAACGATTTATATCGTAACATATATTATTTACAGCAGATTAGTGTTTGTATTACTCAGATTTATTATGTTTTACACATATATCTTCTCTTTATCCACACTTTAACACCTTATGTTTAAGACTTGTTCATGTGCTTTAGTGTTTCTAAATTTTTCATCCTTAAATCATCTATTAACCACCAAAAACAAGATCAAAATGATGATTAGAAGCACTTAATACTAGCACAAGGCTAGGGAAGTTCGAGTGAAGAAAGCGAGTGGTTAAAAGCAAACGGTAGAGGTTCTTCCAGTTCCGAGTGCTCCAAGCTTTGTTAACCACCTTCTAACACATTTGTATATGCTTGGATTGTACGAGAAGTGGTTGATTGAAGGTGATAATGGGGATGTTTGGTTCAGCCGAAGCCAAGAGAAGAGAGGAGAGAAGGAGTTTGTTGTTAAAAGATGAAGATGAAGTTATGGTGAAGTCTAGTGGTCCATATGAACTTATATCCAACAAGTCTTGAACCTTTTGGTCCATGTGTCTCCAAGATATCCAACCATATCAATTAAACAAATAAATAAAATCATGGGGGTGTACCACATGTTCAAATCCGGTTGGGGGGGGGGGGTTGGCTTAGTTTGATTAAAATTGGAAATTACAAACTCTAGTTACATGTTAAGTGTTAAATTTAGTGTTAAGTGTGTTATTAATTATATAGTGTGTTAGGGTGTTCGGGGACCCTAACTAGCTCAGAAAAATAAAAACAATGCTTCTAGCATTATTTTGGTGTTCCGGGTAATGTTCGGTTGGATACCGGTTCGTTAAAGTGCTAAATTGCACCGTTTAGTGTCTTTCAAGTATCTTTTGTGACACTTTCAATTCCCGACACTTAGGGAAGTATTCTGGATGATAAATCATAATTTCTGCATAATATTTCAATGTTAAAATGCTGATTATAGCTGAATTATATAAAATTCTGCACTTAAAGTGCGTTTCGGGTGCTTTTTAGTGCGTATTTTAGGCTTTAGCTCTCGGAATGTCTATATGTAAACCCTTGTATGTACTCTTGGGTTTTAATGCATTCTTGACGTTGGACCTACACCTAGGCTCCAATTCTAATGTCTGACTGCTTTCTGCAGTTCTGTTGACACGATGTGTCTTACCGGTGAGTTTACTAATATTTTTGACGCAACGCTATCATAAGGTAATTCTTGTAGCATATATCATGCATGAATTCACTTGTATGGAATTTAGAAATTTATTTATCTGGTAAACCAGATCATGCACAGTCATTTAAGCACAAATTACTGTTCATTTCGTGTACGGAATGTACGGAAAAGTGACGGTTGTCACATGGATTCTGAATTCAACTTCTCTGTCTGGTGGTAGTCCTGGTAATTCTTCTGGGAATACATCTGAAAACTGAGATACTACAGGAATATCTTTTAGTTCTTTTCCTTTAGTGTTAATGATTATAGAAATCAAATACACTAATGATCCTTTTCTTACATAACTTGCTGTTTTCATCACAGAGATGAATTTTGTGGATCTAGATGGCTTATTTCCTTTAATTGTGATCTTTTCACCTCTTGGTGAATTTACTTGGATTGACTTTTGATCACATAGAATACTGGCTTTATTAGCTGTTAACCAATCCATTCCTAATACAACATCAAATCCGGCTATCATGTCCGGGATCATCTTTGCTTCTTCTGCAGTCAGAACAAATGCTCTAGCATTTTTAGTATTCTTGTTGTTCATGGCTAGAGCTAGTTTCGGACAGTTAGGCTTGATATGACCTTGTTCTCCACAGTTGTAGCATATCCTGTTGTTAGGTTTCTTCCTGCCGTCTTCTTCCTTGTGTCTAGATATTTTGCAAAAATTGTAGTATACGGAGCATCTTCAAGAATGCTTTCTTTTGCAATACTTGCAGTAGGGTGCAGAGGTAGAACCTACATTTTTCCCACGATTGAAATTTCTAGAACGAAATTCTTGGGTAAGTTTCTGGGCTAGGTTCTTTTTCTGGTCTTCTTCTCGTGTACGTACTAATTCACCAGTCAGGGTGTTTGCTAGTTCTACAGCTTCTTCTATAGTTTGAGGTCTAGCCGCCTTGACTACATGTCTTATCTCACTGATTAATCCCCAGATATAGCGGGAGATTAATACTGGTTCTGGTGATGCAAGGGTTGGTACTATTCTAGCATATTCAAAGAATAATGTAGTGTAACCCTTACTATCCACTCCAAGCATTCTTAAGTTTAAGAACTTATTTGCTATCTGTTCTTTTTTATTGGGAGGGCAGAATTTCCTTTCTACCATGTTTTTAAATTCCTCCCATTCCATATTATAAATCATGTCACTTCCCCTAGATTAGAGGATAGTGTTCCACCATTCTAAAGCTGAGTTCTTAAACAGATTGGAGGCAAACATTATCTTATCCTCTTCCGCACACTTGCTTATTTTTAAGACTGCCTCAGTCTTTTCTATCCAGCGTAGAGCTGCAACGGCCCCTTCATTGCCCGAGAATTCTATTGGTTTACAGGACCAGAATTCTTTATAAGAACAACCATAAGACATGGTTCTTCTTCTTTTTGGAATGGGCACTCGAAGTAATGGTCCATTGTTTACGCTGTGACTGAGTTCATTAGTTGGTCGCTTACTTCCACTATCATTTTTATTATTTTCAGCTTCTCTAACAGCTTAAACAATATTAGGCATAGCATCTATGATTCCTTGGGCTACTAGGTTTTGGATGGCACTGTTATTCACTTGGTTTCCGTTATTATTGTTATCCGAGTTGTTATTCGGGTTTTCTTGATTCACTTGGTCGGCCATCTGAATTATAAACATTTACCAAGTATTAATATCATCAAATAATCTTTAACACAACCAATCACACAACATACATATTGATCAAAATCGTCGAACATTGCGACTTACTCTTTCTTATATATTATGCATGTAGTACAAACGGTACTGGAATTTAAAACACAATATTAGTATGTATCAGTAACTATTGTCTAGAAATTTTTTTTCTCAAACATACACACATATATATATATTATATTATTTATTATTATTTTATTATTACGATTACGGGTATGGGTTCATCCAGAAAATCCATACTACGCTTGTCATACTTCCAGACGAGTCGTTCACCTATTCGTTTCATCCTTCACTTCCTTTTATTATATCCTCACCAAAGGTGCGGAGTTCTCGTAGGTTTTCAGTGCTTATTGGTGGTGCGGGTGCTGGTATTGGGTCTGGGTACTGGGGCATGGGTTCCTCGTGAGGGTACGTGTTTTCTAAGATTTCTCGGACATATTGGTCATTGTTCCAGTAGGGATCTAGGATGTCAAGGTCTGGGTAGGCTGCTAGGTTTGGCATAGGTTCGTTTTCTGGTATTGGGTAGCGTTGCTGGTAATCCCTATGGTTGTCAAACCACGGGTCGTAGTCTAGGTCTAAGGGGTTGGGTGCTGGTACTCTAGGTATTTCAGTTGGGTCAAATTCAGGCATTGGGATTTGGTTTTCTGGGTTAGCCTCAATTTCCATTGGTTGTGTGGGAAACAGTGGTAAAGGCTGGGGTGCTACAAGTTGCTCTAGATTAGGGTCTGCAGCTGTAGTTGCTAAGATATGGAAATTTGCTAGACTCCTATTGAGCATATCCTGGGTGTGGGCATCTGTTTCTCTCTTAGCGGCTGCTAACGCTCGCTATTGTTGTAACTTTTTCATCCTCTTTCTACGTTCATGCGCTCCTCTGCTGAACCATCATCTTTTCTTGGAAGGGAATGGTTCTTCAGATTGTGCTCTGAACTCGAAAATCCCATCTTCGTTATCAGCCGAATACCCCGAGGGGGATGGCAGTGAAGAGGTTCCTTCGTTCTGAGGAGAGTTGGACAACTGACGGTATGCGTCCGATGTTCCTTGGTCACTCATACTGTAAACTAACAAATTGTCAAATAACACAAAAGGATAATATACAGATATGCACGTAATCACATAGATTATTTCCTAACATTTTAAATAATATTTCGATGTCAGCAGAACACTTTGGTGGCTGAAATCAGTGGCTTAGCTCTGATACCACCTTCTGTCGCAACCCCCGATCCCTATCTCCCGGGAACGGGCGGCCGCGAGCCAGTTTCGGTGGTATCGGGTGTTTAATCATTTTGGCAGCAGAAATTTCATCAGGACCGTAGTTAGGAAATATTTTATCAGAGTAAAACCACCATATTTTCATAAATATAATTATCATAACAATACATGGGAAAACCCAAGTTTCTATTACAAACATTTTCATAGGGAATAAACCCTATTTTTATTTGATAAAAACATCTTCTTTATTTAGGTAACTTTTATAGCCACTTTTCCCAAGCTTTCAGTGCTCTCCAGCTGGCTTCTATTTGGCTCTTACATTTTGTTACCTGGAACGCGTTTTAAAAACATTTGTCAGTGGAAAATACTGGTGAGTGAATCCCGGTTTAATCAAGAAGAGTTTTATCAATTTACAGTATTGAGAGCGATCACATTGTTTATATCTACACAATTACTCATTCAGTACTGTCAATCCTGACTGGTGGGTCATATTACTCATTGGCTATGTCATTGTCCAATGGTAACGTCTTTAACATTTTGTATACAAAGCCCCAACATACCGGTAGTAATTGAAGACTAGAAAGACTCAATCACTGCTAATAATATTTGAAAACATTTAAGGTTTTGTAAAAACTGTTTACAAAAAGGAGATTACTCACATTGCTGTCTTAGGGTTTTCTTTTAGGATTTCCTGGTGATTATCTATTAATTACACAAATGCACACGCGTTAGTATAATAACCCATATTTACATTAGTAATACCCTCCCCGTGACGGTATTCCAACGACTATGTCGGGCAGAACCACGACAGCCGTTACGGAACCCTGGATCAATCGGGCAGCGTATCTAATACGTAACCGGGGTCATGATACTTACAACAGGGCAGAACTTCGTTATTTAGGGGGGGTATTATGCCCGAAAATTACTTTATCTATGCAGAAATTCGAGAGAGAAGAAAGTGTGTGAGCAAGTTGGGACTGAAGCCGATGCCCTCAATTTATAGGGCCTGATTTCAAGTTCCTCGCGGCCCGCAAAGGATGTAGCCAAAGGCTACGCGACCCTCGACGTAGGTCTGTAGGGCCTAGCTATGACCAGTCTGCACTCGTAGCCTCGACACATCGCATGACACGTGGCAGCACCGGGTGCCGCCCTGATGACTGGCTGTCGCGCCCCGCGTAAGACCCTTAAGGAGTCTTCGCGGCCCGCGAGCGATACTATTTTCTTGTTTTTATTTAATATTTAATCGTATAGGGTATTTTGGGTTCGGTTTTCGCATACGGGGCATATTTTAAGATATATTGGGATATTCCAATTATATTAGGGATGTCGAAAATTGTTATACTTGAAACACTTAAACATTTAGCTAAACGAAAATAGCCAGAATATTCAATGTTTATGGACCGGATAGGTCGGTCAAACAAGCAAGAACAGGAACTGAGTGAAAAATCCTTGCTTTTATAATATTTTTGTACTTTTTATAATTTTAAATTTTTTCTTTATTGTAGTTAGGGTTGTTCATGAGCCGAGCCGAGCCGAGCCAGGCCAAGCTCGGGCTCGGCTCGATTATAAACCAAGCTGGCTCGGCTCGGATTTGAAACCGAGCTGAAAATCTAAGCTCGGGCTCGGCTTGGTTTTAAACCGAGCTAGCTCGGCTCGGCTTGGTTTGGCTCGATTTTATAAAAAAAACTAATATACCTCTTAAAATTTAATAGCCTAAAATATTATTCAATAATTTAAAAGAATATATTCAAAATAAGTTCAACCTAATACAATTCAAACCAAAATCAAGTTTAACAACGCAAAATAAGTTTTAATTTCAATAAAATACAATATTAGTTCATTAGTATGGTAATCAATCTTCAAATATGCCATAAATATCAAATTACAAACCTATATACATGTAAATAATAATCAGTTTTTTTGTAATATATTATAATGTATATAAAATTAAAACTTATTATAAGTAAAATAATTCGAGCTAAACCGAGCCGAGCTACAAAGCGAGCCGAACCAAGCCAGCTCGGCTCGTTACGAGCCGAGCCGAGCTAGGCTCACTTTCTAACCAAGCCGAGCCGGCTCGGCTCACTTTTAAACCGAGCCAAATCGAGCGAGCTTTTTCCGAGCTAAATCCGAGCGAGCTTCGAGCGAGCTCCGAGCCGCGAGCTTTTTGAACAGCCCTAATTGTAGTCGGCAATGTGTACCATTTCAGTATTGGAAAATATAGAAACACTACATTTGAATCTTTCTTGACAATGCAACTTGCAAGCTTACAAAACTCAACTTGCAAACGTACAATTTGAGTGTACATAAATGTTAATTTATTGCATAACCAAAGCCATCAAGACATAATAAATGAGATCTTAAGTTAGAAAGACTTTTTATCTAATAGCAACCGTTTACAAATTTCTAAATTAAACCAAACAAATCATAATCTACTCGTTGCTTGAGTTTGAATCCAAGACCTCCCACTAAGGCTAGAGGGTATGGTGATGGTCCTTCAAGGGAGGATGATCCGCCACGTAGGCGCCACGTCATAGTCCTCCCAAGGATGCTCCATCCCCCAAAAGTAGAGGGTATGGGAGGATGGTCCTAGTCATAGTCCTCCCCACCATTTTTATGTTTTTTTTAATCTTCTATTTTTTTTAACATTTAACAAATAAACTAACAAAATATTTTTATTAAAAACAACAATTGTATTATTTTTTATTTTTAATTTAAAAAAAAAACCTAAATTATTAATTAACTACACAACCTCTTTTGTCATTTTCCCCTCAAATTTACCTCAATCCACTAAACATCTGGCATTTCTCTCTCCCTCTCACTCATCTTCTCCAACAAGCTTCATCTTCTTTCCCAAAGAAGCAAAACCTCCATGGCGGAAGAAAAAAAAAACAGAGGTTGGTTTCAAACAAACAAACAAACAAAAGGGGGCCCACCATTTGGATCGTCCTCAACGTCGATATTCCGACGGAGAGGACGGGGACGGGATGAAGACGGGGATGGCGGGATGGGAGGACGGGCGTCGCACATGGAGGACGGATGGGCGACGTTGCCATACCGTCTAGCCTAAGAGACAGAAGACTCTACCAAGTGAGCTAACCCCACATTGTCTTTCTTAAGTTAATACTCAACTAGCTTTAAAACAAAAATTAACGTCAGAGCAGTGGCAGAGCTTGATCGAAAAATTAGTGCGGGCCTGACTTCCAAAATCCAAATCAGTAGGGGTCGTACTCTTAAAAATTAGGGCTGACAATAAGTCACTTGTATAAGACACGACTAGACCAATTTATTGAAAAATACACTACGTGATTTTTTACCTTGTTGAAAATAAATAAAATTTAGAGGCTAAGATCCATCAATTCTTCTTATTGCTACATAAAACATAGAAGTTGTGTTAATGACATGAGATATAAAGTTGTTAAACGCAGAGCCGTCCCCGAGAACTCTTAAAAAGATTTAGGCCTCGGGCGGCAAAAATAACTGGGCCCAAAATTATGGTTAAAGGGAAATGAATTAAAAAAATAAAACCTTGGTAGTGGAGCCAATACTTGAACTTGAGATCTTTACAATAGGGTGATACTATACACACCCCCCCTATTTACTAATTACACCCCCCTATAAAAACATCACATCCATCAATCAATCCATCAATCTTTTGCTTTTTGTTTTTAGTCTTTTTTGTCTTTTTGTTGTCTTTTTATTATATTTTAGTGTCTTTTTGTTATTATTATTATTTACTATTAGTAATGAATTATTATTATTATTATTATTATTGAAAAAAAAACGTGTAAAATATTATTATTATTATTATTATTATTATTATTATTAAAATTGAAAAAAAAAACGTGTAAAATATCATATTATTGGTGCCTCATATTATTGGTGCCTCAAATTATTGGTACAAATGGGGCAGGTAATATTCAGTTGATATGCATTCATGTATAGTCGTACACCTTTAACTCTTTATTACATTGTGAAGATATTTGGTTATTTATCCGGAGATCACTGATGGAAGAGCTACTCGAGTTTAGAAATAAGTACACTAAGGCTTTCTTAGGCTCATTCAAAGATGTGTTCACGTCCTTGGCTTGGTCAGGATCGGGGTTTGCACCTGAAAAACACTGGATGATTATGCCAGAGGCAGGATTCTTGATTGCGAACAAGTTTAATGTGATCGTTCATTTTTTATCTCAAGAAAAAAGAAACAGTTCTACTTGTTTTTCGCTTTGGAGAGGCCCTCACGAGTTCCCAGAAAAAAAAATAATTACAATTGCACACGTGAATGGTAACCATTTTATAATGGTAGAATTGCAAGGAGAGTATCCAATTGCCAGCACAAACAACCTATGGAAATTAATGAGAGAAAATGATGCAGCTGGCTGGGAGAATATATTTGAATCACGTCAAAATATGTATAAGTCTTGGATAGCACAACCTGCTACATTTGGGGGGTGTATAGATTAAACCTCGGTATGTAAATTATTAAATGAAAATAATTTTGTAAAAAAGTACTTATTTTTATATAGCTTTTGTTACAGCTATAAATATAATTTGATAAATTATAACAATAAAAACTAATAATAAATACTATATCATTACTACTACTAATAATAATAAATATAATAATAATAAATATAATAATAATAATAATAACTAATTAAATAATAAACAAATACTAAATAACTAATAATTAAATAAATGAATACAAAAAAGACAACAAAAAGACAAAACAGGCTAAAAACAAAAATCAAATGATTGATGGATGTGATATTTTTTTATAGGGGGGTGTAATTAGTAAATAGGGGGGATGGGAATAGAATGAGCCTTACAATATCCTGAGATGGTTTTTCCACTCCACTACCAACATTTTTTTGCATAATAAATCGATGCATATATTACATATATAATTTGGTATATATATAAAAGCTTATAAAAATCTTTCGGGCCCTTTAAACATTTGGACCTCGGGCGTCGGCACGGGTTGGCCGGCCCAAGAGCCGGCCCTGGTTAAACGAGTTGTATCCGTGTTTAATACTTGTGTTATTCGCGTCATTAAAGACCTGTTAAACCAAATAAGACACGATTTGCCAACCCTATTAAAAATCAAAGATTTTACACTACAAAAAAAAAAACTTCAAGAATTTTCGGTGAAATTTGCATTATGAGTGAAAAATTAGTGAGGCCGGAGTACCCCCGAGCCACCATGAAGCTACGCCCCTGCGGCAAAGGTTACACTTTTTCTGCTCCTACTCATAAATTACACAAATAAATACTAATTATACCTCATGGCAGGATTTAAACCATAGCAAAAGTCTCTACCAAAACTGAAATGACAACTTAAAAAAGCTTAACAAAGCTTTAGGCATGAATCATGTACAAATTTTAACAAAGCCTTAAGCACGTATCATGTTCAAATTGCAAGATTGTTTGTGAACGACTGACTCAACAAAGTCTTAGGGTGTCCGGGGCACTCCCCTAAGAGGGGAGTCCCCTCTCTTACGCATAACCAATCCTCGTGTGCCACGTCAACTCCCCTCTTAAACTCCCCTAACACCCCAATTTGATGGCGCCACTCCCCTCTTAGGGGAATTGCTTTTTTTATTAAAAAAAAAAAAAAAAATTTCATTGGCTCAAATTGCGGCTGGCCCCACCTCCTCCCTCCTTCTTCTTCGGTGAGAGCCCCCCGGATTTGGTCCCCGATTAGGGTCCCCGCCTGGATGGCGGGGGTGTTCCCGCTCGGCGAAATCGGTCCCCGCACGGGGTCACCGCGAACGCCCCGCTCACCCTTACGTCGACATAAACGATTAATTATGACTACAATCATCTAAGATATTTTCATCAACCGAGTGGTTGACAAATGTAAAATAAAATATTGGCCAAATACTTTTTTTCTCCGAAATTCATGAATTTCAACTTTCTTTCTCCAAAGGATTCCATAAATAATTTAAGCGTCCAACATTAACAAATCTCATGAAAATGATATGTTGAAACTCTAATGCAACTTTAATATACAACATAGCTTTGACTTATGTGATTAATTTAAACTTTGACTCTATTGTCATGACAAAAATATGGTTATCAGAATTTTTAATTAGGGTTTTGTTGATTGTTTAAACTTTGACTCTATTGTCATTTCATCCCTTCATTTCCAAGTTATATAAACTTTATAAAACCTCTAAAATCCAAACCCTAAATTCGTAATCAGATCCAATTTATATAAACCTATACGTGACGTATAGCCTAACCGCTAGACAAAAATACTAATATATACAACTCTGACTTTTAAGATAAGTGAATATAGGTTTTTTTTTGAACGACAATGAACGACGCGCCAATCACCGTGACACCGGGCGCTGTGGCCAAGGTCGACTACTCGACCGCCGCCAGCCCCTTGGCTCTTCAAGATGCGCGGAAACTCGACATCCACCAGCCCCAAGGCACGACAGTGAAATAATCGGTAAAACTTCGCCTCTCATTCAAGACGAACCGGCGCCCCCCATATTCACCATTCACCTGGATGTCGCAGAAAATAATAAGGAGAGTAGGAGTCGAACCTGGATCACAAAAAACACCAAGTGTTTTCTTAACGAATCCCCCACTCCCTTAGAGACATATACAACCCATATACATCGGTTATTGAAATATACGATTACTTGGTGAGTGTGTAAATAGATGGAAGCTTTTCTAAGGCTTCAAGATTTATTATTTTATTAATATAAAATAAGATTTTTTATTTAGTTATTTCATCTACTCGTTAGCTTAGCTACTCGTCAACTTGATTTCCATCCCTTCATTTCCAAGTTATATAATCTTTACAAACAAAATCCAAACTCTAATCAGATCAAAAAATGGAATCACAAAACCCTCCTAGAAATCAAAACCTCTATCCACAAATCATCCAATCAAACCCATCATATTCATCTTACCCTACACCTTCAGCTCCATCTCCATCTCTATACCCTTCTCTCGATTACACAGATCTAAACGAAGATCTCTTCATCGATCCACACTCACAGGCACCAATCCAATCATCTGAAGAAATAATACTCAAAATCCCTAACTCAATCATCCACTTAATCGACAAACAACAGAGCATCGAACTCGCTTCCGGCGTATTAGAAATAGTCCGTCTCCGTCAAGGTAACGCCGTCGTCGCCGTTCTCGCTCGAATCGACGACTTTATCCAATGGCCGTTAACGAAAGACTCAGCCGCCGTGAAGTTAGACGGATCGCATTACTTTTTCACGCTCCGTCTTCCTTCGGATTCGGACTCGGGTTTCGGATCGGATAATTTGTTAAATTACGGGCTGACAGTCACGGGGCAGGGTTTGGGGGAGTTTGATAGGGTTTTGGATGAGTATAGTGCGTTTTCGGTGAAACAGGTGGAGAAGAGTGTGGTGGTGGAGAATGGTGGTGGTATGGTGGAGGAGAAAGCGGCTGCGGCTGCGTATTGGACGACGTTGGCGCCGAACGTGGAGGAGTATAGCGGTTCGGTTGCGCGGATGATTGCGGCGGGGTCGGGGCAGTTGATAAGGGGGATAATGTGGTGTGGGGATGTGACTGTGGAGAGGTTGAAGTGGGGGAATGAGGTTATGAAGAAGAGGAGTAAACCTGGGCTCAAGGCTGAGGTTAGTCCTCAAGCTTTGAAGAGAA
Source organism: Helianthus tuberosus (assembly GCA_030545235.1). Taxonomy (NCBI): domain Eukaryota; kingdom Viridiplantae; phylum Streptophyta; class Magnoliopsida; order Asterales; family Asteraceae; genus Helianthus; species Helianthus tuberosus. The sequence goes on from CM060440.1 coordinate 46,776,613, forward strand.
TGAAGAGGTAATTAATCCTTATTGTTGCTTAATATCATACATTCATGCTTAACAAGTCCAATATGAAATAAATTGTCATGATATTACTAGTTGCTACTTATAAATTATAAAACATGATGTAGTTAGCTTGCCATGTCACAAACATTGGTCTAAAGACTGAAGTTACTCTTTTTATCGCTTAACTTGAAGCGTTCCTGTTCATTTTGTACAAGATTTACTCGATCGACAACTAAACCCCAATGGTTGACTCTCTAGTGCGGTTTTAGACTTGTAGTATACTAGTATATGTATTTCTTTATGATATACATGACAATTTCCAAAATTGATAAGTTATGATACAAAAATATGGGCTTCACTTTCTTCACTAAATAATTGAATCTTGATAAGTCCACCTATTTGGAATAAAAATTACCTTTTTGTCAAATTTGATGTCCACATGTTATATTTCAGTAAAATGACCATATTTAAATATATCAATTGAAGCGAGGAAGTAATATTATTGCACATTGGTATAATGTAAGATATATATGAACAAATGAATTTTGTTTCAGGGTTAAGAGATTGACAAAGATGTCAGAGGGTATGGCAACCGGTGTACTTTCTGGTGTTGTGAAGGTATCTGGAGTTGTTACGGGCTCAATTGTCAACTCGAAACCCGGCAAGAAATTCTTCAACCTTCTCCCTGGTGAAATAGTTCTTGCATCTTTGGATGGATTCAGTATGTCTCCTTCCTTAAAATTCCTTGTCTTTATTTGGGAATATTTATCTTCTTGTGTTATATATATGTTTTTGCTCTAAGCTCATAAAGTCGTGTAATATAATGATATCTTTGTGTTGTTCTCACTCCATTCACAGTAAATTATATTAAAGGTATATGTTTACGTTGCTTCTGATTTTTCATATTGGGTTTTTGTACACAGACAAAGTATGTGACGCAATTGAAGTGGCCGGGAAAAACGTGATGTCGACAACCTCAACCGTCACGACGGACTATGTTTCACACAAGTATGACTTTCTCATTTAAGTTGAGCTTTGTTGAACAAATTATAATCCATAGTTTGTTTGCTATTTCCGCTTAATCTTTTGGGTTTAAATTATCCTCTTTGATCGGTTGCGTGACAGGCATGGTGAAGATGCTGCAAAATTGAATCACGAAAAGATGAGCGCAGTCGGGCATGCGGTAGGGACTGCCTGGGCAGTTTTCAAGATAGGAAAAGCTTTGAATCCAAAGAGTGCAATCAAACCTACAACTCTTGTGAAAGCCGCAGCATCGAAAGCTTCAAAATCATCTAAATCCAAATCATAAAACATGCTTCTGTGTTAAATGGTCGTGTGAATAGCACTTCATTAATTATTTGTGCTGTGCATGCTATATATGTCTTCATACCAAAAAAAATAAAAAACGAACTTGTGATTAATGATTTGTAATATCAAGATTCATCATGAAGTTTCTTTATATCATGGGATATTGGATTCAAATAATCTTAACTTTTATCATTGGCTGATAGCACTCTCAGCTTTCGAAATGTACCACACCAAGTTGAAAGTTGGGAGAAGTGGTGTACAAATCGAAAGTCAAGAGTGCTATCAACCAATTTTTGAAAATTAAGGCTATCTAAATCCAATATTAGCAATGAATTTCTGCACTAAATTGACAGGTTTGACAATTTTAGTAAATGTCATATTGGGCTAGTCGGTAAATCCATTATAACTTAATAGATTATCCTCATCCACACATGGCAGAGTTAGCACTATTAAAGTTGTGTTTGTACTCATAGAAGATTTAATCATAGTGTAAAATAGCAAGAGTTGTTTGCAAGTTACGCATGATTTAGTACTTAAAAGTTCTTAATGAGCCGATGCATAAACACACATGAGTTTAACAAACAAGCTTGAGCTTAAGCTTTACATACCAAACTTTAAGTAGGGGCGGATCTAAGAGGGGTTGAGGGAGTGTACGGGCTACTCAACTTTCTTGTCGGAGTGCAAAACTATTACAGTTTTTTATTATTCCTCGCTTTATGTATTGGATACCCTTGAGCAAATATTATGATACCCCTAGTTCAAAAAAAATTGAGATACCGTAGAATTTTTCTTGTAGATCCGCCACACACTATAAGTATTATTAAAGTGTTACAATGCAAAATATTCAAAAGTAAAAAGTATAAGCAAGGATGTTTATTAACTGTAAGTTGTGTGTAATCATAACCGTCAGAATTTTTATTTTTTGGGTAAGTTGTATCTTACGTCCTTTGAGTTTTAGCAAAATTTCAGGAATTGTTCTTTAACTAATAAATTTACAGCAGATGTGTTCTAATTTATTTAAAGGCGGTGTTCTTTCTCCCTAGAAAGATTATTAAAATAAAAGACATGCTCTGTAAATAAATTAACACATAAAGGACATCCGTTGTAATTTCGTTAGTTAAGGACAACGTTCGAAGTTTTGCTAAAACTTAAAGGACGCAAAATGTAATTTACACTTAATTTTTATGACAAAAAATAAAATTAGAAAATTGTATATAACTTTAGTTATTTCAGTATGAAACTTATGGGGCTGGTTACTGATGTGTGTAAAATGTAACATATAAATTACATCAATAGAGGCATAAAACCAACCATTTTTAGTACTAATGTTGGAAAAAACGCATTTCTTTCTTCCTTTTGAATTTACAGGACCAAACGAGCTTAAAAGAACAAACGAAACAAATAAGCAGCCAAAATCAACATAAATACAAGAAGAAGGAATAACGTGACATGCCCGACCCCTCGGCAGCATCCCCCAAAGCAAAAACAAGAAGACAGAAACTGACCACTGGGCCGTGGTCAGACCTGACACAAGAAGACAAAAGCTGCAGAAGCTTCTACGCCCACCACGGGGCCGTGCCCAGCTCACCATGGGGTGTGGTCAACTCTTAGATTTGCAGAATCTTGATAGTACAGCAAAGAGTTGACCATGGGGCCGTGCCCAGAAGACACGAGGTCGTGTGGGGCCCTCTGCTGACAGCTGCATTTAATGAAGGAAGAGAAGAAGACTGGCCACGGGCCGTGCCCAGTGGACACGGGGCCGTGGCTGGGGCTCTGTTCTGGCTATAAATAGGGGTGCTTGGTTCACTTCAAAGACATCCCTTAGCAAACCACTTCTCTCCCACTTTGCCACCATTCCACCACCACTACAACACCAACACCAACCACCATCATCCATCTATCATCTTTAGAGTGTGTAGTAGTCTCGGGATCCAAGATTGATCGTAAAAGTTCTTGTCAATCAAAGGCCATGTTTGGCTAATATCTTACATCACTTGGTGAACACAAGTCTTTAATGTATTACTTTTGATTTTTAATCTTTCGTCACTTTTTAATTGGGTTTGTATTAATGACTTTAATAACTAGTTTCTTACGTTGAAAGTGAATTTTCTTTACCATTTCTTCATGATGTCATTGATTTGCTCATTTGTGTCTTTACGGTCTATATAAAGCACGTTAACTACCGGGAAGGGCGTTAGGAGGGTGGTTTGGTAAAGTTCTTGTCTCGTTCAGTGTATAGATCCTGCGAGGACTTGGTTCAAGCTTACTAGAACCTCTTCAATGCCCCAAAGGTATTGGATGGTGGGGGTGCGAATAGCTTGAACCCCTCACATGTTAACTAATATTAAAACATTTAACTGGCTTCATGGGATTGTATCATTGCTGACTCAAACCACTTAGCCGAGGGTAACGTCACCTTCAAAAGAGGGGCCTACCGCTTTTCGCATTAATAACTTACTTAATTGTCTTTCAATATTCCGACCCTTTGGGATTGTATCCCTGCTGACTCAAACCACTGAGCTGAGGGTAACGTCACCTTTAAAAGAGGGGCCTACTACTATAACTAAGATAATCTCTTAAAAAGTCCGAAAGTGCGAAAATCATCAAAGGGTACATTAAAGATGAGTTGGAATCAAGTGATTCTATCTTGTCTATTTGTTTTTCATTTATTTATCTTTTTAATTTTTAGATTTATTTTCATGTTTAAAACCTCTTTTCAATAATTTAGATCGATTAGACGTTGACGGTAAACCGGTACTAAAAGCTCTTGTGTCCTTGGACGACCTCGATATCTTACCAACACTATACTACGCTCGCGATGGGTGCACTTGCCCAAGTGTATGTTTAGTGTTAGTACAATATCGTGTTTTATAAATTTAAAACTTGACTAATGCGTAAAACCGACTTAAAATATTAATAAAATCATATCACGCTTAACGCACACCACGTTTTTAGCGCCGTTGCCGGGGACACAAGGATTTTAAGAAACTTTAAAATCAGCGGCCTAATTATTTGTTAGAATTTTTTTTCTTAATTTTTTGGATTTTTCTAAATTTTTTAAATTCCGCATAAGTCATCACGAGTCGTGCCCAGCCAGACACTGGGTCGTGTCCATCATCCTTACTGGCAAATCTGTTTTAAGTCAGACATTAGCTGACCACGGGGCCGTGCCCACCCAACACGCCTCCGTGTCCAATCTTCAGTTACTGAAAACAGGACCGTAAGATCTCGACGGTTGGTAAATTCTGACAAAAATATGGAAGATTATGATTATTTTTACTTTCGCTACGCTTATGGTGAGTGGTGTCAATTATGTGGTAGATTTCATCAAGATTTAGAATGTTATATTCTAAATTTTGATTCCCACTATTTAGACCCATCGTTTTCCTGTAATCACCTTAAGATGGGCGAAAGTAAAAACGATCACGATTACCCACCCGAATGCCCTCAACCCTCTCTTCCAACCGATGTAACCTCCGATGAATTATGTCAAATCGACGAAAGAATTCTCCAAAAATTAAAAGAAATAGAACTTATGATGAAAATGAGGTATTCATCACAAAAGAACAATCAAGGAGAAATATTGGGGCCACATTCGGAATCTATCAACATCGACGACACCAAAAGTACCTCAACCTCTTGTGAAAGCATGAGCGATAGTCGTCCCTGTGTCGATTGTGCCATGAAGGACTCTCCATTGGCCCCCACCGATGCGCTCATAGACCTGAGCAATTCGAAATACACCTTCTTTAACAAGAGCCCAGATAAGGGGAATAAAGGTTGGTTTCACCCACCGGTAAGTAGTTTAGGTTTTACCCTTTCCGATAAACTCTTGCGTTCTTGCATAAATCGAGAGCAATTAAGGTACCTTAGGCACTTCGGTGTTGTTCCCTCCAGTAAGGAACCGCCCGATCCGAATAAAAACCTTAAAAATAATAATGATGTTACTTCATAAAAACTCTAGCCACGGGGCCGTGCTCAGGTCAACACGCCCTGTGCCTGCCTCAAAATTCACCACGGGGTCATGTTCAGGCTACCATGCCCCGTGTCTCTAATACGGACAAAAGTGTCAGAACCTTGTCTGACCACGGGGCCGTGTGCAGTCAACACGGGGCCGTGGTTAGTGTGCTGTCATTTTCTATAAAGTCAGCATTGGTTCTGCATGTTTGGACCCATTCCAAAGACAAAGATCTGCTGATATATACCTTAAAAGGTATATTCTTAAAAAGGTTTCATTCAAAGCATCTTGTCTTTGCCACTTTTGTCACTTTCCTTCTTCTCCAAAACTCCCCCACCTCAATTAAAGATTGAAGCTTCATAACTTCAAGCTATATCTAAGGAATTGCAAGATTTTTAACCAAGAAGTCTTAATAAACATAAGCTTTACAACACTTTTTTGAGTTATTTATGTTCAGAAATGTTTTAAAACACAAAAAAATAATTTAAAACAATGATGTTTCTGGGTTCAAAATCTTGCAGGGGTGTGACCATGGGGCCGTGCCCAGCAGGCACGGGGCCGTGGCCGAGAGTTCCATTTTCATCTTTTTTAAATTTTCGTCTTGTTTTCTTAATATGTCGAGCCAAAACAGTGGAACATCGTCAACCAACTCAAGAACAGTCGAAGAGGAAGAAGACCTTCAATCGAAGCTACCCTTGTCCGCTATGTGTATGCATTAAGGGAAGCCATCGACGAAATGACATCGGTGGAAGAGATCCTCATTGACCGTATCAACTACTTGACGGTGGGACTAGAGAATAGCTTCCAAGAAATCAACCTTTTGCACCAAAGGTTGAACATTCTTGCTATGCCACCCATGGAACCGATCTTCCCGCAAGAGGTATGGTACCTTGCGCAAGAAGTTGTTAACCCAACCAGATGGGATAACCTCCCACCGGAACCTCCTCTAGACGCATTGCACAAGGTTCTGGTGGTCGTCACACTTCCCCCGCAAAATGTTGTGGAGGATGAGCCAGTCATCTTTCTCCCTCAGGAGATTGAGGAGTGGCTCAACGACGTTTGAGGAGCACCCTCTGGGTTGAAGTTCTAAGAGCCCTTAGTCGCCGGAAAATCATTTTCGGGTTTTTGTTGTTCTTAACATGTAAACATCTAGGGTAGAACTTCATTATGGTTTAAAATTTCTTGCATATTAGGACCTATCTATCTAATTTTAAAACTTTTGTAATTTTTTAGGACCGTTTGTATCTTGCACTCTAATGAATGATGGTTTAAGTTATTGTGTGGTGTTTGGATGTTGTATAATGGCTTAACAAAAGAGAAAAGATGAAAACTGCCAAAGGGACGTTAAAACCGCACTTCATGCACGTAAACAGTGCTTCCCGACAACCTTTTCAGCCTTCCAGCATGTGCAGCACAGGGCCGTGCCAGCCTAACACGCCCCGTGCCCAGACTCTGTAGAATACAGCTCCAGATCAGGTAACTGACCACAGGCCGTGCCCAGTGAACACGCCCTGTGGTCAACCTTCTGTTAAATTTTGTTACTGGCACTCTGACAACGGGGCCATGGCCAGGTGCCCAGTTACACAAAAACTTGTTTTTAACACGCTTTTACATATTCAAATCAACCTAAAAACTTATTTTTGGGACACATTGAGGACAATGTGTAATTTAAGTGTGTGTGTGTGTGTGGGGGGGGGGGGGGGAGCTAAAACCTTGAATCTTGCAAGTCCTAATACAAGGCTTACACAAAACTCTAATGGAACCGCTAATCACCCCAAATCTTTTCAAAGATTTTTCATTTTTTTACTTGTCTTGGTTTAATTTTGGGAATAACAAGTTCTAAAAAGGTTATGTTTTTACAAATTTACAACCGATAGCGTCGTGATAAAAAGAACCGAATAAGAAAATTATAAAAATGCATGACAAATCTTTTTAAAATTTGATAATATATACTTGCTCACACTATAAACCCATTGCCACAAATTGAGTTTTGAGCCTTTATTGAGCATTGTAACATCTGAAATTTTATAATAATAATAATAACTTTATTGATCATAATAATTGATATATATTTAAAGTGGTAAATGAATAAAGATGTGGATCAAATAAATTTTCAAAATATATACGTGCGAATTTAAAAGTATGATAATGAAGTTTAATTATTTTAATCTAAATTAATCTGTTTGATGAATTTATGATATTTTTGTAAGTTAAATGAATTACTTTTGTTTAGTATTACGAATGATGTAATTTGTTGGTTCAAAGGAATAACTACATTATTATTATTATTATTATTATTATTATTATTATTATTATTATTATTATTATTATTATTATAATAAACAATATGAAGCCCTTGGTTATTGGTGTTAAACTCATGTACACCTAATGTTGAACCAAAAACTCATGCAGACCTAATGTTGAACCAAATTCAGTGTGCTAGGTCCAATCCAAGAAAAAGGGAAGTCTCTAAATTTGACCTACCATCTTTTCGCTCAATGCATTATCGCAAGCTTCAAATTCAAATACCAAAACCGACCAGCCAAGGTTTACTCGTTAAACCACCGCACCGATCCATTATCCTTCAAACCCTGCAATCGTAATTGCATCCCGACTATACCGTAGCCTTGTCTCGCCTGAGCTTGTTGTCGCGCCTCATCACCCCGCCACCGTTGTCCTAAGTTTTGCCGTAGTAGTGTCACTGTTGCCGCCACGAATCGGAGTTACATGGCTGAGACCATCGCCAAACCACAGACCTTGTGGTTGATCTCCTGTAACAACCCGCACTTTCTCGCTTGTTACTCTCGTTACTCTTGTTACGCCTAGCACTAGAGATTCGGATCGTAATGTAACTATATCGCTTACTACGCTACTTCGCATATTTTCGCACTACATCGCTTATTCCACACGCTATATCGCATATCACAACGTATATGCTTATAACGCTAACGCTTACACGATGTCACCACATGAGTATCTAAACTCCTCACTCTCGCTCATCACAACGCAAACTCAACGCAAACTCGAAACGCAGTTACTCATGCTATGACCTATGATGTTATATTATTACATAGATATAAATATCTAAGTATTAAAACTTGCTTATACGCTTAAACGCTCACTCGCAACTCAATAAGACGCAACGCAACGCTTAACAAACGAACCAAAGTTGCAAAACTAAAAAATGCAAACCCGGCCGTTCGAATGGCCATCCGCCCGGATGACCATCCGCCCGGATGACCATTCATCCGGATGGAGCCATCCAGACACTGCCGCTCGCGCATTGACTTAAACCTCGCCCTCCCCCTATAAATACTAGTCGTACACACTCATTTCAACACTTTGACACCCCCATCTGCTCCCCAAGTCTCAGATGCGATTCAAGGCCATTTTGTAAGATTTTTCTCTCAAATCTTCTTCAATCTTCATCTCTATTCACTTCTACTCCATCTTCTTCATCAAAATCGCACACACACTAACTTTTTCTCGAAATCATCTGATTTGGACATCTCGAAGGTGGTTTCCACTCGTTTGCTTAGGCAAACTATTGTGGAGCATCATTTAATCGAGATTGGGTCAAGATCTAAAGGATTTTCACACTTTTCAACCTAGTTATGAAAGATTTCAACACTTTTTCAGCTTGTTTTGCATTTTTCTTCGGTTTTTACACAATATTGATGGAATCTGGACTCAATCAGACTCTCGAATCGTTCCTTAGTCGAAAGCCGGCTTGAAAACGGATTTTCACCAGAGAGATGGACCGATTAACGGGTCTGACGTGACCGTGTCGTCCCGATCAGTCAAAAACCCAATTAAACCTAGGTATCTAGGGTAAGTCGGGTATCGTATCCACGAAGAGCATGTGGTCAGTATCGCACGACCCGTTCGATTAGTTAGACTATTTACAAATAATGTACAAAGTTATTATGAATATTGCTATTTTTATTTATTTGTTTGGTTTTTAAAATAAATCAGAATGAACCGACAAATTGATGTTATCTAAAACACTTGTGATTAACTAAAATTGCAACTAAAATACTAACTAGAAAGTTGAAACAAGAAATGAGAATACGGATCACACCCGGTTCGATATTGTAAGACCTAGGGTTCCTACAAGTTTTAACTTGATTCAATTGCATATAGTGATTAACGGATTACTATCACGAAACTTAGGTGCCAATTGCTATCAACGTCATAGACAACGGACCGTAATGCACTTCGTTGCCTCGAACACGTAAATCCTAACCTACGATAAGGCAAAAGTGCACAAATTCATTTCGCAAAGTCATAACTTTATCATCGTTCGACAATTCACAAATTCAATTCAAATGCACGACAATTATCATAAGTTTCAAATACTAAACAATTTGTCACAAAGCCAAATTAAAATACAAATGTATAAACCCTAGAAATCTTACAACATCTGCACCGGGGTGAAACCGACGAGACTAGCCGCTCATTGTTGAACGGATGCAATTACAATCTTGAGTTAGTGATGAAGACATGATTGGTACGGTGTTGTGCTTGATCGATGATTTGATATTGATGAGATTCGAGAACCAAAATCCCGTTATACGGCTCCAAATGATGATCATGATGATGTTGGGCCGATTATATGAGCCCAAAAGAATCATGAAGGTTGCTGCCAATATCGAATGTAATGATGATAGGTTATGGGGGCCCAAAAGTCCTCTTAATTGCTCCCCTAAATTCGAGATAATGGCTGCCACTTTCATGAGTTGCTGTTGACTTTCGTGGCTTTTTAAAGTGTTTTATGGCTGCCAATTTCTTGATAATAATAATGTTCCCCTCTAACTCATCTTTTAGAAACATAAGCCCACATATGTAGCTCAGAAATCAACCCAATATGTCGGCCCAATAAGTCCAACAAGCAGCCCTTTGTGTTACCTTTGAATCCGTAAGTCCCATGTGCAACCGTAAACCTCAATTCCATGCTGCTGTGAAATTATTCTTTGCATATGTTGTTCTTTTTAAAGTCCCAACATTAAATCAAGGGTCATGCTATTAACACACGGCCAAAATTATTTTCACACCTCAAAGCGCCGCGCTTTGGCCATAGCGCGGCGCTATGATCGACAAAAGTGCTTCGATTGACGTTTGAGACATTCCCTACTGTTTGACAGACATAAAGCTGATTGACATGTTTTGTCGTTAACCCTAAGCGCCGCGCTTTGGCCATAGCGCGGCGCTTCGACCCAAATTTTCACTTTTAAAAATAAACTACTGATTGAGGTTCTTCTTCAGAGCTCTCGGCCTTCTTCTTCTTCACGTTGTTTACAAACATACGTGGGTATTCGAGTGTTTTGTTGTTTGTTGTTTACAAAAAACGATGTCGTGGTTAAACAACTATATTTTCGGTCAATATTCTGACGAGACAGTTGTTCCTGATTCTTACGAGGGGACCGCTATTTCTGACTCGTATGAGAAACCGGTCTCGTCCAAGTTGAGGGAGGCAGAGGTTGTATCTGGCATTCGTTATCGTGATAACACGGTGACGCTGGATTTGAATACCCCTGTGGAGGACCCTTACGCACAACAAGGTTATTCGAATTTCGGTTACGGTGGCGAGTACAGCTTTGTACAGCAGGAGTGTGGTCCAAACGACAGTTATGGTTGTCAACAGAGCTTACAAGGTTATTCGAATTTCGGTTACGGTGGCGAGCACAACTTTGAACATCAAGTATATTCGGACCTCGGTGACGATGGTGAGCCGGGGGATGTGTCTGTTGACGAGGAAGGCTGTTACCCGGTAACGTTTTCGTTTGATACGACGCAGACCTTTTCGTCACGTAAAGAGTTGGTGCGTTGGGTACAAGACACGGCAAAAGACAACGGTTACCTCATTGTGACTAAGAGGTCGAATAAAAGAGGAGAGAATTACAAGATTTGGTTTCAATGTACTTTTGGTGGGGAGCATAAGAGTATAGCTACACAGAGGAAAACGGGTAGCAAGAAAATAGGCTGCCCGTTCGAGATGATCGGGTTTTCGGAATCATCCGGAAGTGTTTGGAGGATCGAGGTGACGAAGGCGAAGCATAACCACACTCCTATTGAAAACTTAGAGGGTCACGCGTATGCGAGAAGGCTTTCTTCGGAGGATACAAAACTGGTTAAGGAGCTGGCAGAGCAAGACATTCCCAACCAAAGTATCTGGCGAACGCTGACAAAAAACAATCCGGCTAGAAAGCTTATTCCGAAAGATATACACAACGCTGTTCAGAAGATCAACGCCGAAAAAAATGTCGGTAAGTCTCCGATGCAAAAACTTGAAAGCATTCTTCTCGAAAAAAATTACACTTATTACATGCGCACGAATGAGATATCAAACGAAGTTGAAGATGTCTTCTTTGTTCACGAAAGATCATTCAATATGTGGTGTGCCTTCCCGCATGTGCTAATGATTGACGCCACCTACAAAACGAACATGTACAACCTGCCATTTGTTCAGGTCGTAGGCATGACGTCGACAAACAAATCGTTTACGGCTGCTTGTGCGGTAATTTCCGCTGAGAAGTCAGAGAACTACCTATGGGTGTTGCAGAGGATCAAGTCTATGCTGGTAGGATGTATGGAACCGCGCGTGATTTTAACAGACAGGGATTTTGCGCTAATGAACGCGTGTGAACAAGTTTTTCCAAAAGCGCATAAGTATCTTTGTCGGTTCCATATTCAACAAAATATTAATAAGAACAGCAAGAAGAAATTCTCTGACAAGGATTGGAAAGAATTCGTACGTAGTTTTTGGTTATTGTGCGAGTCTACGACCGAGGAAATATACACGTATAACTTGGAAAACCTTGAAGCACAGCTGAAAGAAGATGACCGTGAACGTAGGTATTTCTTACATAATTATGTTCAAATTTTATATAATAACAAAAACTGACTATTTACGTTTTTTTTTAATTTTAGAGGTTTTTGATTATATGAAGAAATCCTGGTTGGATCCGTACCGTGAAAAGTTTGTATCATGCTGGATTAACAAAACTATCAACTTTCACCAAACTACGACCAATAGGGTTGAGGGCATGCATGCAACACTAAAAAGTCACTTTCCAAGTCATCGCAACACACTGGATAAACTTGTACTGTATGTTGATCATGTTGTTGATAGACAATACACCGAGATTAGTAGTAGCTTTGAAACAAGCCTCCGAAAAGTGATGACGCACCACAAGAAGCAGCCCATGCTTGCATATATTCTCAGAAAGGTTTCAATATATGCAATTGAGCTTTTGAGTAGGGAACTAAAACGTAAGGAAGACGGGTTGAGAGCCTACGGTGCAAGCTGTGGTTGCCAACTTTTTACCAGCTGTGATTTTATATTTAATATCATTTGTTTATTTAATGTTATTTGTTTATTTAATATTATTTGTTTATTATTATTAGTTGTTTATTTAATGTTATTTGTTTATTTAATATTATTTGTTTATTATTATTATTTGTTTATTTAATATTATTTGTTTATACAGGTTTGTACACAGAGGCCGAGCTTGATACTGATTTATATACGCAGGCGGTTACGATGATGGACAGGCAGACGCTTATCAGTTTCTGGAGGGCCATTTCCACGGTTCCCTTTGGGAAATCCTGGCAAAAGGCCACCACCATTAAAGACCCCTTGTTCCGATACCTGCACCATGTTATCGCGGCAACTATCGTGCCGCGGGGTGCCAGCAGGGAGAAGGTCAACCTCAGTGACCTTTTCTTTCTATACTGCCTACTGCGACGACAGCCCTGCGATCTATCAGCCAGCCTGGCAGATTACTTTGCCACAGCATACCACCGGCAGCTCCGCGGGTGGGTGCACACAGGCTCATACATCACCGCCATCGCACGCTCGCTCGGGCTCGTGCCCGAGAATGATCTGGTGCTGTCCGATCCGGTCCCGTCTACCAGGTTGGGCCGCGCGTCAGTTTCTAGCATGCTGATCACCCGTAGATTTGATGTTGATCTGAGGTTTAAGGGACGTGACGGGCTGATTTGGCATCCGGAGGTGGTGCCGGAGGTCATCCCGGTTGTTATTGAGGTGAGGCCTGGAGTGTTAGCCCCTCCTGATGTTCAGGCGGCCGCTCGGCAGGCTCAGCTACAGGCTCTGGGACTCGATGAGTTCCCGGGCCAGCCTCAGGCTCAGGCTCAGGCTCAGCCTCAGGCTCAGGCTCAGGCTCAGGCTCAGGCTTAGCCTGTATTAGAGGATCCGGCTCAGGAGGAGCATATCGAGGAGATCCCGGTACCACCAGTTCAGCCAGCTCCTGAGCCGCCACAGTACCCGCAGCACGTTTACGCTGACCTGCCTCCGGTAGCGCGTGAGGTGGCTCGGGACTTCGACCGGCGCCTCAGACGCCAGGCCGCACGCCAGGACTGGATCATCGAGACGCTCGTTTCTCTACGAGAGCTCGCTGGGTTGCCTCCACTTCCCCTCCCACCGTCCCCACCGCACGAGGATTAGTACCTTAGTTTGTTTGTATAGTGTTTTGTTATGTATTATGTAGTCAGTTGTACCTTTTTGTTTTGTATGTACAAAATGATATATATTTACATCACGTTGGTTTTGGATTGTTTACGTTTAATTCTTATGGCTTTCTGTACAATTTATTTAACGTGTTCGTTTAATTTAACAAAATAAACTAGGTTAACAGTTTATAAAGACGCACTTATATTATATACGTTCTATAAAAATAATGATGTAAAAAAACGTAATTATAAAACAACGTATTATAAAACTCAAATACAATTTTTTCCTCCAAAAAACACTACCAAACTAACCCACATCCCACCTATTTCAAAAAAAAAACAACACAAATTCCAGCCAACACTTTTTGTCTTTTTGCACACTCAAAGCGCCCCACTTTGGCCATAGCGGGGCGCTTTGAGTGTGCAAAAAGACAAAGGCCATGTGCGAATAGACCAGGCCTAAATCAATGCTCTCAAACAAATACCCTCCAAATGTCATAGCTGCCATATTTTCTTTGTCCTTATTCACTTGTAAGACCTCTGCCATTCACCTCCTCTCACACGTAGTTCAACCACCTCATCCAAAGTCAGCCGCCAACATGGCAGCATATTAATTCATGTGATGTGATGATGAGATTCTTGAAAATCAAACCCCCATATTCCTTTGATGTCTTTCTAGAAGTCTGCCATATTTGCCCCATTAAGTCAACATGCCAACAAGTGTTAAGATGATGATTAATTCTTAAACAAAACATCCAAAGTACACGTGATATTTTGATGTCTAATGTTTTGCCAATAATTCGATAATGATGAAGTATGATGTTGGCTACCAAATTGATCTCACATGATCCGCTTCCTCTCTAAACTCCGTAACTTCATCACATTCGCACATTTTACCTGCAAACATGCAAGCACTCACAATAAACCAATTCCAATCATATAATCACATAAAACAAGTTAAACCACGTAAGATAAACACTTAAACACTCATGTCTCACACTCTCCATCACATCCCCACACTTGTCGTTTGCTTGCCCTCAAGCAAATCTGTCTTTCACTTTCGCGTGGGTCGAACGAGAAACACACTTCCCATTCCCGAGACAAAGGTTAAGGTCTAATGTCATACCCAGTTCAAACTTTTTTAAAATTTACGAAATATTTAACGGAAAAGTGAATAATCCCATATAACATGGTTATCCAAGACTAACCCGCCCTTGAAACCAATAAATCATGCACATCCCTCACAATGTTCTCTCCACTCGGTTTATAATTTGGCTAATTTTTTATGATGTATTAGCACTTTCAAAAGTAATCACTCAAAATCGATTAGAACACGTACCCGCATAGGCTTGTGACTCAATCATTCTCCACCACCGAACACAAATACTAAGCACAAGTCATAAGGTCTTTGTAAGGGTTGTAACGGGGCTAGGCTAAGGGTAGGAAATAGGATATTTAAAGTGGCTAAGGTGATGAAAATTCGAATTTTATTACAACGCAACTATTCTAAACACGAGTAAACTATAAACATCAACTATGAGGCAATGATTTTCGCCTTTTATTTGACAACTAGAAACACATATTTTAGTTCTTTTCTCAATGATTTTCTATTCTTTTCGCAACATTTTCTTATTTTTTTCGATTTTTTTTCGCAAAATGTAAAGCATAACTATACAAACAAATATACCTACAATCTAATTTTCATCACACGGGTTTAAAAGAAAAAGGGTTAACGGTTGTGGGCTAAACGGGTTGATCAAACGAAAGGTTTAGGCTCAAAGTGGGCGACTAGGGGAAAAAATATAAATGGTGTAAAAGAAAAAGGCTTACCTAATGCCTTAATCATTCTCGTGCTTGTATTCGGTCTATGGTCTCGAACGTATCAAAAGTTGCAAGTTCTACAATACGCGACCAATGGTCCACTCAAACAAAGAAACATGTATATGTAAATCTATGATATAAAAGTGGCTCAAAACCTCACGTATAAGGGTATGGTATATGATACGCATAATGTACCAGTTTCTTAGGCGGATTATTCCCACATAACCACCTGCTAAATATCCGTCATGCTATTAACTTGAACTTGACCATAACAAAAGATCAAATGAGTTGTGTCATCCCTCGTTAACTTAGTTACTTGTGCTTTTTAGATTGCTTCAAACAAAGATATTTTGAAAATTTTTTGAAATTTTCCCCCCATCCCCACACTTGAGGTCAACATTGTCCTCAATGTGTAGTGTTTAAATGAACGGGTCAAAAATCGAAAACTTTTACTAACTCCCCCATCCCCACACTTGAGGCAAACATTGTCCTCAATGTGTGAGAACTAGAGTTTTTAAATCGCACAAGGGATGTGACATGGCTAACCTCCCCAAAATTTCACCCCGGAAAATAAAATACAATTTACAATCCACTTATTTGCTAACTAAAAATCAAAAGTAAAAAGAAACATATGCACCTGATTTTTGAGCTCATTGATGTGCGATAAAGTGTTATATATATTAGGTGTATATTTTAAGCCCTTTTTAACACTTATTTTAGCCAAGTTTTAAATTTATAAAACACGATATTTCACTAACACTAAACACACATATGGGCAAGTGCACCCATCGTTGAGTGTAGTATAGCGTTGGTAAGATACCGAGGTCGTCCAAGGACACAAGAGCTTTTAGTACCGGTTTATCCTCAACGTCTAACCAAAATAAAAGTTTAGAAAAATGTTTTAAACTAAGAAAAATAAAACTAACTAAAATGCTGAAAATAAAAATAAAAATAAAAACAGATAGACAAGATGAAGCACTTGGTTCCGACTCGTATCTAGTATAACCTTTGATTATTTCCGCACTTTTGCACATAATTAAGAGATTATCTTAGTTATTGTAGTAGGCCCCTCTTTTGAAGGCGACGTTACCCTCACCCCAGTAGTTTGAGTCAGCAGGGATACAATCCTAAAAGGGTGGATTATTGGAAGATAATGAATTAAGTTATTAATGCAGTATTGTGGTAGGCCCCGCTTTTGGCGGTGACGTTACCCTCGGCTAAGTAGTCTGAGTCAGCAGGGATACAGTCCTAAATAGCCGGGTAATAGTATTAATAGTAGTTAACTTATGAGGGGATCAAAGAGTTTGGACCCCCGCCATCCAATACCGTGAAGTATTGAAGGAGGTCCTACTAAATTTGACCCAGGTCCATTGCAGGACCTCTAAACGCTGAACAATGGCAAGACCTTTACCAAACCGTTCCCTTAACCCCCTACCAGGTAGCCAACATATCTCCATATAGACCGTGGAGATATGAATGGTGAAAATCCTTTATTTTATATAGACAGTAAAATAATGCCAAGACACCACGGACAAACGATAAGGAAAGATCACCTTCAACATAAGTAACTAGTTATTAAAGTCATTAATACAAAACCAAATAAAAAGTGCAAAAGATTAGAAATAAAAAGTATTATACTAGACACTTTGTCTTCACCAAGTGATGTAAGAGACTTAGGCAAACATGGCCTTGATTGTCAAGAACTCTTACGATCAATCTTGGATCCCGAGACGACTTACACACTCTACGATGGACAATAGATGATGGTGGTGGATGATGGTGTTGTGATGGTGGTGGGTGGTGGGTGGTGGATGAAGTGTGAGAGAGGTGGTGTGCCAAGGGATGAGATGAAATGAATCCAAGCACTCCTATTTATAGGCTGAACAGAGAGCTGGACACGGCCCCGTGTCCGCTGGGCACGGCCCCGTGTCCGTCTGACACTCTCTCTCCTCATTAATTGTAATTCGCAATTACAATAAATGCGCCTGCTGTACTTTCGACACGCCCCCGTGTCCGCTGAGCACGGCCCCGTGATGGGCAATAGAAACTTCTATAGGTTTGTCTTTTCTGCTGCTTCTTGGGCACGGTCCCGTGCTGGCTGAGCACGGGGCGTGTTCAGTCTTCTGTTTTCTCTATTTTGCTTTGGAAGGTGCCGTTGAGGGTTCGGGCAGTCCACTAATGTTCCTTTTCTTGTATTTATGTTGGATTTAGCTGTCTTTTTGCTTCTTTTGCGTTTTTGAGCTCATTTAATCCTGAAAATACAAAAGGAAGACAAAAACACTCTTTTTCCAATATTAGCACTAAAAAAGGGTTAGTTTTATGCCTCATTTGATGTAATTTATATGTTGCATTTTACACACATCAAATACCCCCACACTTGAACTTTTGCTTGTCCTCAAGCAAAACTCTTTAATATGTGGCTTACACTCCCAATTGGAATAAGTAGAAGAGAAGGTTTTGGGCTTGTCGTAGAGTGTCGGGATTTCCAAGATCTTTTTGGGTTTTATTTTTATTTATTTACAATCCTATTCGTAATGATTTATTTAGAACTGTTCATAAAAGAAATTACTTATTTGGGCATAACATGCCTTTTTAAAATTCTATTTATATACAAGTTCACATACCTCGCGGGGAAATCACTCACACTCGGCCGAAGGTGTATTTTTAGTGAATCACTCGAGAGCGGCACGGAACTTATTCCTACCATAGGCTTGCCAAGAAATCAATCCTCCTCCTTTTTAACTTTTATACCTTTGTAGATATCAAGAGGACTTTGTGGGTTAAGGGTTGGCTAGGGTTAAAGGTAGGTGGTTGGGTTAGTGGTTAGTAGAAAAAGGGCTAAAAGCGTAACAAGTGTCGGTTTTCGTATTTTTGCAACTTTTTATTTTGAAGAAGCTTTTATTCAAACTAAGTTATTTTTGATTAACTTGTTTGTTTATTTTCTTTTTGCTTCATCATTATCACAATTTTTTTTTTCACGAAGAACCGAACTTGTTACTAAAATAAAGGGTTAAAAATGAAAAAGGTTTTGGTGGATGAAAGGGTTTTTGTTTGGGTGATGAAATGAAAAGGTTTAGGCTCAAAGGGGCTAACTAGGGGGATTTTTGGGTAGGTGGTAAAGGAAAAAGAAAAATAATGGTGTAGAAATGAAAAGGGTTAGTCCTAATGCCTCCATCATTTACTTACTCGGGTTTAAGTTGATAAGGACCGGGAATGTATTGTCATGGCAAGTTCTAGAGTCGTAAGAACCAAGCGGCTATTCACACAAGAAACGAAAAATGAGCATTTAGTCAAATGATATGAAATTGTGTGCTCAATTAAAGGCTCAAAACTCACTTTTGTGGGAATGGGTTTTTATGTGATCAAGTATATAATCAAATTTTAAATAAGTTTGCTATGCCTTTTCATAATTTTCTTATGTTGGTTCTTTTTATCACTACGCTATCGGTTGTAAATTTGTAAAAATATAACCTTTTTGAGAACTTGAATTTCCCGAGTTAAACCTAGACAAGTAAAAAAAAATGAAATTTTTGAAAAAATTTGGGGTGATTAGCGGTTCCAATAGAGTTTTGTGTAAGGCTTGTATTTAGGACTTGCAAAATTCAAGGTTTTAGCATCCCCCCCACACTTAAATTACACATTGTCCTCAATGTGTCCCAAAAATAAATTTTTAGGTTGATTAGATGTGTAAAATAGTGTTTAAAAAGCAAAAATTTGTGTTACTGGGCACTGAACACGGCCCCGTGTTGAGTGGGCACGACCCCGTGTTCAGGTGCCAGTAACAAGAACTTACAGAAGGTGGACACGGCCCCGTGTCCACTGAACACGGCCACGTGTTTGACAAAATTCTGCCGAACAGAAGCCAAACAGCAGGTTTGGGAGGTGAGCACGGGGGCGTGTTGGCTGGACACGTCCCCGTGTGGACAGTCTGAAAGCCTGAAAAACAGGTTTCTTCCTCCGGTTTTTCCATCCTGGCCCTATAAGTGCTGAGGCTTAGCACCCCAAGCCTTGGTTTGTACCTGTTTCAACACTTAATACCACACCAAGCAATACAAACATCCTACATTACCACAGTTAATTGTTCCAAGCATAAAGTAAAAGAAAAATAAAACGGAAAATAAAAGTGTTTAAGGAAAGTAAATTGTTCAACTTCTGGCACGCAGGCCACCAATCGTTCGATAGATAAAGGGACTTAAACCTGTGGGCTCGCCATCAACCCGCTCCTGCTCCTCCAAACCCTCTAATCCATATCTTCATCGCTATCATCACCTCCATCCCCATGCCCCGCCATATGCTCCCGGATGCTGCTGATATCGTCTTGTATATCGTTGATGTTGCGTTCAATAGCCCCGACCCGGTGGTATGTGTTGTTGGCGAGGTTGTAGGCGTTCCTGGTACACATAAGGTTTTCCTGCATAAGATCATGTAAGCTTTGAAAATTAGGAAAACCGCCTCCTTGTGAGGAGGATTGACCCGGATCACCATGGGGTGGATACTGGTGGTGGGGAGGTGGTGCGTGAAGAACTAGGGCCTCCTGTGGGTTCCATGCATTGCCTTGCGTTCTTTGGAAACTCACTGTTCCGTCTTCCGCCTCATAGAGTAAGTTCATGGCTCGGCAAATGTGGTAGTCAACTCGTCCCGACCATGGGCTTCTTTCAAAGGCTCTTGGAATTCGCGTGTAATGCTTAAAAAGACGGTACACCCATCCTCCGTAGAAGATAGGCGTTGGAGCTCGAGCAAGGCGGTTGAGATGCATGTTTTTCTACAGGAGATACGGAACATCAAGAGGCTTTTGGTTGTGGATACAGTGGAGGACAACCAAATCTTTCAACCCTACAACACCACTACTGTCGTGTTGTTGGTTTAGAGAGTAGGTGAGGATCCTGTGAATGTAGCGATAGAGCGGATCCCTCAGCTTTGTACTCTTGGTGCTACGAGGGTCGTAGATTCCTTCACCGATTTGAGCCCATGCGGCTTGTCTTTCATTCACCTCCAAGTCTCGTAATCCCCCGGTATTTTCTTCGTTTCCCGATTCCTCTTCTTGATATAGACCTATTATGGCTCCAAACTGTGCCATGGAGATCGAGTACATTGTTCCTCCACACCGAAATACAACCCCAGTATTGTCAAATGGGTCACACCTTGAATCGAAGTTGAAGGTACTGTAGAACTCCATGGTACATTGATGTACTGATTGAAGCCTAGTGTTTAATGCAACAGCTAGTGGTCCCGTAACGATGTTGTTGAATCGGTTCAGCTGGTTTACCAAGGTTAACAGATCTGTGCAAGCTCTCCTCGGGTACTCTTCGGGTCTTGTTTGGAGAACCTCATACCTTGCCCTTGCATCAAGCTCACTTGCATTGAACCTTGTGAACTTTGCCATCTGAAAGAATATACCAAAGATTAGCACGAAACAGAAATGTTTTCGGACAAAACTGCAAACAGTGGGCTGGACACGATCCCGTGTCCAGCGGACACGGCCCCGTGTCCAGAGGTCTGTTACTCAAAAACTTCAATTTTCGACCCGGTTTCGAAAACTTGAAAATTTTTGGTCCAATAGGTGCGGTTTCCCCCGAAAATGAAACCCTAAACACCGTTTTTCCCAAAATATCCCGTTTACCTTATCAATTTTGTCTTTTTCGGTTCAAGAACAAGGGTTTTGGGGGTTTTTGTAAGAAATCGGGTGAATCTATGAACAATCTAAGTTTATTTATTTCCCCTAACACTAATCTAACTAAATGCAAGCAGATTTAGGCAAAAATTTTAGGTTCGATCCGGATGAACATCAAGAACCCTAGATTTTTTCCCAAATTTGTGGTGTATTAACTACATGCAAGTAACTAATCTAACTACTAAGAGTGATAGAATCATACCTTGACGTTGTTAGATCGGTAAGAGACGTTGGAATTTCGCGAAAAATCGCCTGGAACCAGAGCTTTTGTGGGGAAACGGGGCGTGTGGAATGAAGAAACTGTTTTGAAAAAGGGGTTTTATCCCGTCTGCAGCGCGAACACGGCCTCGTGTCCAGCGGACACGGCCTCGTGCCGAGCAGTTTTTTTTTTTTTTTTGTGTGTGTGCGCGTGTGAGTGCCCCTTTTCTCCATAAGCTATGGTTTAGAAAACTTACCGCTTTATTTTGTCGTCTCAATCGTTCGTAACTTACCAGGCATGATGTTTTTATTCTTCCACGATTTGAAGCGAGATCTCTTCTTCCTCATCCTCAATGAATCCTTGATAGAGTTTCAGCCGTTGGCCATTGACTTTAAATGGTGGCCCATTTCGAGGTTTAATTTCTACTGCACCGTGTGGAAAAATATGGGTGACGGAAAAAGGTCCTGACCACCTAGACACTACTCTTCCATCATTTGTTGGAAGTGCCTCGGCCTCGGCCCATTTAGACAAGTAATCCACTGCCACAAGTATGTATTTGTTTCCTTTTGATGGTGGGAAAGGTCCCATGAAGTCGAGTCCCCATACATCAAAAATTTCACAAACAAGAATGCCATTTTGTGGCATTTCGTTTTTGGAAGAAATATTACCTGTTCTTTGGCAAGCATCACATGTCTTTACAAGATTTTGAGCATCTTTGTAAATGGTTGGCCAATAAAATCCTGAATCGAATACCTTTCGTGCGGTACTGGCAGCACCATGATGTCCTCCGTATGGACCTTCATGACAATGGCGGAGAATTCTTCGTGCTTCACTACCATGTACGCATCGTCTGACGAGTTGGTCGGCACACATTTTGAAAAGATATGGATCTTCCCAAAAATAGTGTTTCACATTGGCAAAATTTTTTTTTCTTTGATGATGTGGCCATCCTTTTGCGACTATTCCGCTAGCTAGGTAGTTAGCAAAGTCGGCGTACCATGGTTCTTCCTTAAATTCCACCATTTCCAGGGATTCAGTTGGAAATTTTTCGTTGATTTGCTCGTCCCTGGTTGCCTCCAAAGCTGGGTCTTCTAAGTGCGAAAGATGATCTGCTGCGGTATTTTCTGCTCCTCTTTTGTCCTTGATTTCAATGTCAAATTCTTGGAGGAGTAGAATCCACCTAATCAAACGTGGTTTTGCGTCTTGCTTCTTAAAGAGATATCGAATGGCTGCATGGTCTGTATAGACTATAGTTTTAGAAAGAACAAGATAAGAACGAAATTTATCAAAAGCAAATACCACAGCTAGTAACTCTTTTTCAGTTGTTGTGTAATTTTCTTGTGCATCGTTAAGTGTTTTACTAGCATAATATATTGGGTGGAAATGCTTTTCCTTTCTCTGTCCCAAGACAGCTCCAACTGCAAAGTCACTAGCATCACACATGATTTCGAAAGGAAACTTCCAATCAGGTGCTATCATGATAGGCGCATTGACTAGCATTTCCTTTAGTGTTAGAAATGCTTGATTGCAATCCTTGTCAAAGATGAAAGGAGCATCTTTTTCAAGTAATTTTGTTAGAGGCCTTGAGATTTTTGAAAAGTCTTTGATAAACCGCCTATAAAATCCGGCATGCCCTAGGAAACTTCTAATAGCTCTTACGGAGGATGGAGGAGGTAACCTAGAAATGGTATCTATTTTGGCTCGATCCACCTCCATTCCTTCGCTTGAGATCTTGTGACCGAGTACTATTCCCTCCGTTACCATGAAATGACATTTTTCCCAATTAAGGGCGAGGTTAGTTTCCTCACATCGGGATAGCATTCGTTCAAGGTTATCGAGGCATTGGTCGTATGAATCCCCAAAGATAGAAAAGTCGTCCATGAAGACTTCCATTGTCTTTTCTATCATGTCATGGAAAATGGCTACCATGCAACGTTGGAATGTTGCGGGGGCATTACATAGACCAAACGGCATGCGTCGATAAGCAAAAGTTCCATAGGGACATGTGAAAGTCGTCTTTTCTTGGTCTTCGGGTGCTATCGGGATTTGAAAGTAACCTGAAAAACCATCCAAGAAACAGTAAAATTTATGACCGGATAATCTTTCTAACATTTGATCAATGAAGGGTAAAGGAAAATGATCCTTTCTTGTTGCTTCATTTAATCGTCTATAATCTATACATACTCTCCATCCTGTGACGGTTCTTGTTGGTATTAATTCATTCTTTTCGTTAGTAATTACCGTCATACCTCCTTTCTTTGGAACTACTTGGACGGGACTTACCCAAGGACTATCGGAAATAGGATAGATAAGTCCGGCGTCAAGTAATTTGATGACTTCGTTTTTAACCACTTCTTGAACATTTGGATTTACGCGACGTTGTGGTTGTATGACTGATTTGTAGTCATCATTCATCAAAATTTTGTGTGTGCACATAGAAGGACTAATTCCTTTTATGTCAACAAGTTTCCAAGCTATTGCATTTTTGTGTTTTTTCAAAAGATTGATTAGTTTTTCTTTTTCTAAGTTATCTAATTTAGACGAAATAATTACAGGTAACTTACCATCTTTGTCTAGAAAAGCATATTCCAAACCTTTTGGAAGTTCTTTGAGCTCAAGTGGTGGGTCTTTAGGAGACTCCTTATTTGGTTGCTCGTTTCGATCAAGAACTTTAAAAGTTTGTTCTATGGCGACCTCTTCTTCAACAAAGTGGTCAATCTCTTCACTTGTATCGGGTGGTTCATCTTCATCTTCAATTAGGGGGTCATTATTGCCGAATGGATATTTCATTGATCGTTCGAGATTGACACTTCTTTTAAATGCCCCTAATTGAAGAGGTAAATTATTGAACTTCCGGTTTTTCAAAGCTTCGTGAGTTTTTACAAATGGTCGTCCCAACATTAGAGGAGCGTCATCGAGGATGACAAAGTCGGCTGGGATTACCATTTGATTTGTTTGAACCAAAACATCTTCAACTATACCGATTGATTTTATTACTTTCCGATTGGATAGAAAAATGGGTATTTGAAGTGGAGAAAAATCACTAATACTTAATTTTTCGAAAATGTAGTTAGGCATTATGTTAACACAAAGATCTTTATCGATTGTGACGTTACTAATAAACGAATTTTGAAAGAAACATGGAACCGGTGTAATGTTAATTTCAAATGGGTCTTCTTTTATTAGCGAAGTTTGATCATTAGTTAACTTAACACTTACCGTTTCGTCAATTTTAGTGTTAGTGTTTAACTCTTTTAAAAACTTAGCATGAGTGGGTACTAAACAATGATTTTCGAAAGAAGGTGTCAAGAGATTAATTTCTTCAAAATTAGACTCTTCTTGGATTTTAACGTTATTGGACTCACCTTTTTCGTTGCTTAGCTCATGTGTCGGTTTTTCACTTATTTGTTCTTCCATTTTTTCATTTTTAGTTATCGCTTCCCTTTTTAATTCTTCTCTTGCGCGGGACTCCTCTTCCCTTGTGCGAGCTTCTTTTATACATCGATCGATAACTCTAATGTGTTCTAATATCCTATCGGTCACTTCGGTTATAGAAAAAGAATCATTATTTTCTAAGCTTGAATCCGGTTGTTCGACCCTTTGTTCCTCATAATACCCATATGAAGTTGATGGTTCACACCATTGTCCTTCATTGTAAGCATATGATGGATAAGGTTCGTAATTTTGTTCTTCATAATACTCATATGAGGTGGGTTGTTCACGCCAAGGTTCCTCATAATAAGCATATGAAGGTGGTGGCTCTTATCTTGGTTCCTCAAAGTATGAGTAAGAAGGCTCATACCTTGGTTCATCAAAATATGAGTATGAGGGAGGAGGTTCATACCTTTGGTCTTCATAGGATGTGTATGAAGTTGATGGCTCGTACCTGGGCTCCTCATAGTAAGTGTATGAATTGGATGGTTGATACGAGTGATTATTTTGAATCGAACGTGTATTACGACAATTTGTGCAATAATTACCCCTATAATCATCCTCATCATAGGTGTAGTTGTAACCTCCTGAGTATTGATCCATAAGAATCACTCAGCAGACCACAACTGAGTCTCGGGACCAGAAAATGAAACAAAGATTGAAACAGAAGGCTGGACACGGCCCCGTGTCTGGTGAACACGGCCCCGTGTACAAGATCTGTATCTGGGCGTTTTAATTAAAGTTACTGGTCACGTTGAGCACGAGGGCGTGTTTAGCGAGCACGGCCCCGTGTTCAGACTCTGTATCTGGGTATCTAACTAAAAATATGCAGCACGGGGGCATGTTCAATGAGCACGGCCCCGTGTTCAGGCTACTGTAAATGCAAACTAAACTAAAATGCAGAAAAATGTGCGCGCGTTTTGAAAAGGTTTTGAAAAACTGATTAGGCCGTCGATTTTAAACTTTCTCAAAATCCTTGTGTCCCCGGCAGCGGCGCCAAAAACTTGATGTGCGATAAAGTGTTATATATATTAGGTGTATATTTTAAGCCCTTTTTAACACTTATTTTAGCCAAGTTTTAAATTTATAAAACACGATATTTCACTAACACTAAACACACATATGGGCAAGTGCACCCATCGTTGAGTGTAGTATAGCGTTGGTAAGATACCGAGGTCGTCCAAGGACACAAGAGCTTTTAGTACCGGTTTATCCTCAACGTCTAACCAAAATAAAAGTTTAGAAAAATGTTTTAAACTAAGAAAAATAAAACTAACTAAAATGCTGAAAATAAAAATAAAAATAAAAACAGATACACAAGATGAAGCACTTGGTTCCGACTCGTATCTAGTATAACCTTTGATTATTTCCGCACTTTTGCACATAATTAAGAGATTATCTTAGTTATTGTAGTAGGCCCCTCTTTTGAAGGCGACGTTACCCTCACCCCAGTAGTTTGAGTCAGCAGGGATACAATCCTAAAAGGGTGGATTATTGGAAGATAATGAATTAAGTTATTAATGCAGTATTGTGGTAGGCCCCGCTTTTGGCGGTGACGTTACCCTCGGCTAAGTAGTCTGAGTCAGCAGGGATACAGTCCTAAATAGCCGGGTTATAGTATTAATAGTAGTTAACTTATGAGGGGATCAAAGAGTTTGGACCCCCGCCATCCAATACCGTGAAGTATTGAAGGAGGTCCTACTAAATTTGACCCAGGTCCATTGCAGGACCTCTAAACGCTGAACAATGGCAAGACCTTTACCAAACCGTTCCCTTAACCCCCTACCAGGTAGCCAACATATCTCCATATAGACCGTGGAGATATGAATGGTGAAAATCCTTTATTTTATATAGACAGTAAAATAATGCCAAGACACCACGGACAAACGATAAGGAAAGATCACCTTCAACATAAGTAACTAGTTATTAAAGTCATTAATACAAAACCAAATAAAAAGTGCAAAAGATTAGAAATAAAAAGTATTATACTAGACACTTTGTCTTCACCAAGTGATGTAAGAGACTTAGGCAAACATGGCCTTGATTGTCAAGAACTCTTACGATCAATCTTGGATCCCGAGACGACTCAAACACTCTACGATGGACAATGGATGATGGTGGTGGATGTTGGTGTTGTGATGGTGGTGGATGAAGTGTGAGAGAGGTGGTGTGCCAAGGGATGAGATGAAATGAATCCAAGCACTCCTATTTATAGGCTGAACAGAGAGCTGGACACGGCCCCGTGTCCGCTGGGCACGGCCCCGTGTCCGTCTGACACTCTCTCTCCTCATTAATTGTAATTCGCAATTACAATAAATGCGCCTGTTGTACTTTCGACACGCCCCCGTGTCCGCTGAGCACGGCCCCGTGATGGGCAATAGAAGCTTCTATAGGTTTGTCTTTTCTGCTGCTTCTTGGGCACGACCCCGTGCTGGCTGAGCACGGGGCGTGTTCAGTCTTCTGTTTTCTCTATTTTGCTTTGGAAGGTGCCGTTGAGGGTTCGGGCAGTCCACTAATGTTCCTTTTCTTGTATTTATGTTGGATTTAGCTGTCTTTTTGCTTCTTTTGCGTTTTTGAGCTCATTTAATCCTGAAAATACAAAAGGAAGACAAAAACACTCTTTTTCCAATATTAGCACTAAAAAAGGGTTAGTTTTATGCCTCATTTGATGTAATTTATATGTTGCATTTTACACACATCACTCATTCCTCGTGCGCTCTTCTTCTCTTCAAGAAAGCGGTCGTCCCACGTACATAATGTACCTACAAATATTAACCCTTGTGTAGAAGCATGCTTCTCACAACCATTAAAATTTATTAGCTACCTAGTTCTACCACTTTTATGAAAATATTACCAAGTCATACGTTAATTCACTTTGATTTATGTGGAAAAATAATTTACAATAACAACAAACCTAACTCACTTTCGTAGGAATCACGGTTGCATTTAGCTTATACAACAAGCCCTTTTAAACCACCCGATAGCTCGGGAGGACGAGTAGGTCTCGTGAGGGTTATATAGGGAACACACCCACAACGTTCATTTAACTAAGAAAATAAAATAAAACAAATAATAATACAAACTCTACAACAATTATACCTGATTTGCCTCTCATGGTGGTCGAAGTGCACATTTGCCTACCTAGTTTCCAACATACGCTCGGTAATTAGCATGCCGAATCCATACTCTTTTTATTATATTCGGCATAAGCACTGTACAACTTCGGGGTCGTTTCTTAACAACATGGCCAATGTCTTGCAACCCCACCCTTCGAATCCTTATGCACGAACCCGCATCCCCAACTTTGTTGGTTGGAGTGATAAGTTTGGAAGAAGGATGAATATGAACGTGAGCTTCTTTCGAATCCGATTCGTCTTGCGGTATCATATCTTCCACTAGGTTCAAACATTCAATTACTTGCTCCGGAAGTTCCATAACCTCTTCCACCACATCACCATCCACCACTGTACCACTAGCCAACACCTCTTGGTCTCGTCTAAGTTGAGCCAATTCTTCGGCGAGTTGACCCACTTTCTTTGCCAAGTCTTCATGAGCTTTATCTCTCGCCTCAAATTCCATCTTAATCTCTTGATTTGAAGTGGTGATGTCATTCATGATGGCATCAAGCTTGGAACTTATTGAGTCTTGAGGTTCCTCGTATACCGGTTGAGGGTATTCATTATAATAATCATCATACTCCTCCTCCCGGTAACTTGAGAAATATGGTGATTTGGGTTCATAGTAGTATTCTTGATAATGTGGTGGTGGTGGATTACCGCATGGATAATATGAGGATGGACCATTGAAATCTTCATAATCCGCCCTACTATATTCATACAATCCGCTGAGGTAGTCTTCCCGATCCTTGTTGGCTTGAACTTTTTCGTGGAAAACAGAGTAATCCTCTAAATAATGCTCTCCACTTCCACAACACTCGCACGGATCATCATCTACCCAATTCATACTGAAAGGTGATGCCTGCAAAACATGTACCTGCACAGACAAGCTCGACCACCCAAAGTAAAATCATGAATATACAAGAAAGAAAAACTAAACTAAAATCGAACAAGCAATGAAATACTAAGCGCACTAGCTCCCCGGCAACGGCGCCATTTTGAGGTGACCGTGTCGTCCCGATTAGTCAAAAACCCAATTAAACCTAGGTATCTAGGGTAAGTCGGGTATAGTATCCACGAAGAGCATGTGGTCAGTATCGCACGACCCGTTCCATTAGTTAGACTATTTACAAATAATGTACAAAGTGATTATGAATATTGCTATTTTTATTTATTTGTTTGGTTTTTAAAATAAATCAGAATGAACCGACAAATTGATGTTATCTAAAACACTTGTGATTAACTACAATTGCAACTAAAATACTAACTAGAAAGTTGAAACAAGAAATGAGAATACGGATCACACCCGGTTCGATATTGCAAGACCTAGGGTTCCTACATGTTTTAACTTGATTCAATTGCATATAGTGATTAACGGATTACTATCACGAAGCTTAGGTGCCAATTGCTATCAACGTCATAGACAACGGACCGTAATGCACTTCGTTGCCTCGGACACGTAAATCCTAACCTACGATAAGGCATAAGTGCACAAATTCATTTCGCAAAGTC
Organism: Helianthus tuberosus; assembly: GCA_030545235.1. Classification (NCBI taxonomy): domain Eukaryota; kingdom Viridiplantae; phylum Streptophyta; class Magnoliopsida; order Asterales; family Asteraceae; genus Helianthus; species Helianthus tuberosus. Next base: position 46,806,099 of record CM060440.1, read on the forward strand.
ATAACTTTATCATCGTTCGACAATTCACAAATTCAATTCAAATGCACGCCAATTATCATAAGTTTCAAATACTAAACAATTTGTCACAAAACCAAATTAAAATACAAATGTATAAACCCTATAAATCTTACAACATCTACACCAGGGTGAAACCGACGAGACTAGCCGCTCAGTGTTGAATGGACGCGATCACAAGCTTGAGATAGTGATGAAGACATGATTGGTACGGTGTTGTGCTTGATCGATGATTTGATATTGATGAGATTCGAGAACCAAAATCCCGTTTTACGGCTCCAATGTCAAGATGATGATCACGATGATGTTGGGCCGATTATATGAGCCCAAAAGAATCATGAAGGTTGCTACCAATATCGAATGTCATGATGATAGGTTATGGGGGCCCAAAAGTCCTCTTAATTGCTCCCCTAAATTCGAGATAATGGCTGCCACTTTCATGAGTTGCTGTTGACTTTCGTGGCTTTTTAAAGTGTATTGTGGCTGCCAGTTTCGTGATAATAATAATGTTCCCCTCTAACTCATCTTTTAGAAACACAAGCCCACATATGTAGCTCAGAAATCAACCCAATATGTCGGCCCAATAAGTCCAACAAGCAGCCCTTTGTGTTACCTTTGAATCCGTAAGTCCCATGTGCAACCGTAAACCTCAATTCCATGCTGCTGTGAAATTATTCTTTGCATGTGTTGTTCTTTTTAAAGTCCCAACATTAAATCAATGCTCTCAAACAAATACCCTCCAAATGTCATAGCTGCCATATTTTCTTTGTCCTTATTCACGTGTAAGACCTCTGCCATTCACCTCCTCTCACACGTAGTTCAACCACCTCATCCAAAGTCAGCCGCCAACATGCCAGCATATTAATTCATGTGATGTGATGATGAGAATCTTGAAAATCAAACCCCCCATATTCCTTTGAAGTCTTTCTAGAAGTCTGCCATATTTGTCCCATTAAGTCAACATGCCAACAAGTGTTAAGATGATGATTAATTCTTAAACAAAACATCCAAAGGACACGTGATATTTTGATGTCTAATGTTTTGCCAATAATTCGATAATGATGAAGTATGTTGTTGGCTGCCAAATTGATCTCACATGATCCGCTTCCTCTCTAAACTCCGTAACTTCATCACATTCGCACATTTTACCTGCAAACATGCAAGCACCCGCAATAAACCAATTCCAATCATATAATCACATAAAACAAGCTAAACCACGTAAGATAAACACTTAAACACTGATGTCTCACACTCTCCATTAGGGTCAAACATGAATCTTCATCAAGAAAAACTCGTTTGTCCGAATGGGTGGGGCCCATCCGACCGAATGAACTAGATTTGGTGTTTTCCGTTGTTTGACACGTCGTCATGCCGTCGCTGTTAACTTAAAACCTTCTGTTTGGAAAATTTTACAAAACTTTTACCAAAGACCATCCGCCGAATGACCATCCGTCCAGATGATCTGACCCTTATAATAATCGTTGTTTACTTGTGTTGCCATGACTATTAGAACATTTTTGATCAAAACTTCAACGGTTCACAAACAACCAACAGACTAACCGAATGACCATCCGTCCGTATGGCCATCGACCGAATGACCATCCGTCTGGATGACCATCCGTCCGGATGGAATCCATCCGCTCGGGTAGCCTGTTGAACACTTAAGTCACTTTTTAGCCCACTCGAAACTCTGATTTCGACTGTGTCAGCACTTGGAAGACTTATGCTTCTATTCCGTACGCATGCTGACCCAACGCGCTCCCTTCAATCCAATCTAGACTGTGTTTACTTGCTAAACACATACAGTGAGTATACCCGAACCTATTTTCGTTTAACGCACTTTTGGGTGTTACATACGTTCTATATCAAAACACAACACACAACGCAAACACTTTATAAACGCTAACCGCTCCCGCATGCTATACGTGATTTGTTGAATGCTTGTTACTATACTTATACAGTGTTACACTAGACCGCCTCTAGCAACGCTAGTACTTTAGTTTGGACTCAGCACCTGTTGTGACAGGGGTTGCTAGGGATCACATTACTTTACTTCACGTGTTTGCTTCGGTGAGGCGCATACTCTGTTAGGAAACTTTATTTGTAAGTATTGAAGAAAAGCCAATTCAGCCTGATCTATGAAGAAGATAAAGTCCTGAAGATCAAACAACAACAAGAAACCAGATAGGACGATTGAAAAGAACATCTACTTCAAAGAATCAGAAGCTGATCAAGAACAAGAGAAGATTATCAGAAAAGGCCATTCTGATGGATCTGGTGATATTTCTGATGAAATATCATCAGTTTCTGGCAAATCTGATCATTAGACTTTCTGATGATTTGTTCACCAGAATTTCTGATGAAGTGGTTATCATAAATTCTGATAAAACCCACTTGTCTGAACGAGTTCTAACCTGCCACAAATACCGAAACAACTTGACATTATTGGATCTCATGATGACTAAGGAAACTTGATAATTGGATTCAATGAATATGTTAAGAAGCTACTTTTTGTAGGACATAAGCATGAATAAACAAATGTTTATTCATGCCCCTGGGCTTTCTATAAATAGAAAGCTCATCAAGCAAAGGACAATGAGTTAAGCCAAGCATTCATTACATAAAACAAAAACTCCATTGTCCTTTCACCACCGAATTATACAAGTATTCATTTGTAATAGATAATAACTTCACAATCACCTTCTAAACCATTTTGTTTCAAAGTGATAAAAACTTGAAAATTCTGTTGGTCTTGTTTCTTGAAAGTCTGATTTCTATTTCCGCACACTATTTTCATATTTGTTGAAATCACTTGCCATATTACGTGAAAAGAAGTTTTTTAAGTCCAAGTGGGACCAACAATTGGTATCAGAGCCAATTGAATAAATCATTTTCGAACGATTAATTGCTCATCTCTTTTTCTCTAAATATGGAAAACTTTCAAACATGGAATAACGCTTTCAACATTGGTTCTATGTCTAAACCTCCGACCTTGGTCAGAAAGGAATACCCACAATGGAAAATCAGGATGGTCAACTTCCTTAATGGACATGACCGAACTCTGTTTCAATCCATTGTAAGGGGTCCATATGTACCAACGACTGAAATACCAGCTATTCCACCAACTGATCAATCACCAGGAGTCCCTGCCTCTTTGGCTCCCAAAAGTGAAAGTCTTTGGAGCCAAGAAGACAAGGACCTGATGGCTGCAGATGAAAGGGCAAAATCACTTTTAATAATGGCTCTTCCTAATGATATATTCTCTCAAGTTGATGCATGTGCATTAGCTAAAGAGACATGGGATCAGTTAGAAAATCTTTGTGAAGGAAGGGAAATGATGTAGAGGAACAAAAGAACAAATTGTGTTTCCTTATATGAGAGGTTTAAAAGTTTACCAAATGAAAAACTTTATGAAATTTATCATAGATTTGCTAAACTTTTGAACGAGCTAAAGAAATTTGGGATTACAAAATCAAATGATGAAAGAAACATAAAATTTCTGGATGCTTTGCCTAGAGAATGGAGAAGTCTAACCATGACTTTGTCCTCAACTTTAGAACTAGGTAATAAGAGTCTTCATGATTTATATAGCATTCTGGTCCCCAGAGAAGAAAAGATATTTGAAGAATCAATTCAAAGAGGGGGATCTTTAGCTTTAATCTCAAACTCACAAAGAATACCCATCAATGATCCACAAACCTCAAACAGTCAAAATATTGAAAATTCTGATACATCATCAGATTTTTCAGCTTTTGCTGAAGCAATTACACTGCTCACCAAAACTTTTGGGCAGAGGTTAAGGGGAGGTGGCCAACGATGCCAGAAAAGTGATAAAGGGAGGATGGAAGGAAGATCTAGGGATAAAGGAAGATCAAAGGATAAGGGAAAAGTAGAAGTTGTGTGTTACAAATGTAAACAAAAGGGTCACTATGCGTCAGAGTGCAAAACCAAGAAACTGAATGATGTTGCATACTATGAGAAGAAGCTGGAAGAAGCAAAGAAGCAACAACAAGTCATCTTGATAGCAGGGAAAGATACATGGCTATCATATGACTCTTCTGATGAAGAAGAAGAAGAAGAGATGGCTAATTTCTGCCTCATGGCACTTTCTGATGAACTACCTGAAACATCAGAACATAAGGTAAAGGTAGATAATCTTGACCTTGAACACAAATTAAACAAACTCTTGTCAGATTTTCTAAGTCTGCTTGATAAACAGAAATCAGATAGTAAAAAAATCTGATGAGTTGCAAAGAACCCTGAATAAAGTTATACTTGAAAACCAATTACTGATAGAAGAAAACTTAGATCATAGAGCAAAAATTGAATTTTATGAAAAAGAAAGAAAAGATCTATACAAGAAAATTCATGATAAAGAAATAAATGTAAAGTGTCGCAACCCCCGTCCCCTATCTGTCCCGGGAACGAGTTTTATCAAGAAGAGTTTTATCCTTTAATAGTATTGAGAGCTATTACAATGTTTATGTCTACACAATTACTCATCCAGTACTGTCAATCCTGACTGGTGGGTCATATTACACATTGGCTAACTCGTTATCCAATGGTAACGTGTTCCACATTTTGTATACAAAACCCCAACATACCGGCAGTAATTGAAGAACTACAAAGACTCAATCACTGCTTAACCGCATTGTAAAACATTTAAGGTTTTGTAAAAACAATTTACAAAAAGGAGATTACTCACATTATTGTCTTAGACTTCTTTTAAGGGTTTCCTGGTGGTTATTGTAACAACTCGTATCAAAAAGTCTTAATTATTATTTTAATTGACCAATAGGAAACCCTAATTGAGAAACCCAAGTGCTTCTGAACAAACCCTAATATTTTCAGAACAATCGGAATCAGGATCAGGGCCCCTAAAACTCAGGGGGGGGGGGGTAAACCCTAGTTGGTATTATCTTAACAGTTTTACGTGTATTGTGAATTTTAACGCAAGACCAACTCAGCTAAGCTACCTGGACACGTACCTACCCTACCCTAAAAGTGGTCCTCCAGGCGAGTCGCGACAGGGTCCCAGACATCTTCCGTGACACGCGGGAGATGTCAATTTCAAGTATAAATAGGACGGTCTGTTTTCTGCAATTGGGTGTTCGTTCGACGAAGAAATTCCAATTCTACACGGAGTTATGCTCTGTTTATCACAATTAACACACACGATTCACTAATCGACGCCGCAATCAGGGTATTAGCTCAATAGCTGCTACGATTCATTGTCCGATCGATCAATATATCCAACGATTGTTTAAGTGCTGCTCAAATTGAGTTTATACTTTGTTATTCATCGTGATTTCGACTTGAATGTTTGAGTGCTGTTCGAAATCGGACTATACTCTGTCATTCGTTGTGAATCCGCTGAATTGTTAAGTATCGCACTTATAAATTGTTGTGAGGGTTTGATCTCATGAGTTATCGTAAAGGCTGTATTGATTACTAATTCAGAATTGTGTGCCTGTTATTAAATTTAGGTTAAAAGGCTAATCAGTAGGCTAAACTCTGCTCAAATTAAATCTGCAATGTGAGTCATTCTCTTTTTATCAACTATTTTACAATACCTCAAATTATTTTCAAAAGTTATAATTACAGGGACTAAGTCGTGGATATCTTGAATCACTGGCTAGTGGGGTATTGTGCACATTACTACTTTCTCCCAGTTAGGTTCATTGACCTACTCGGGATAATCACTGTTAGGTTCATTGACCTACAGGGATAATCATCACTATTTAGGTTCATTGATCTAAATAGTGGTATGACCATCGTCACCATTGTGACTTGTCACCATTGTGACTTGTCACCATTGTGACAGAATACCAGATAAGAATAAGATAGAAGCCATTGTAATCGCTCTTATGCTGTAATTGATAACTAAGCATCATTTTATGTAAATAGAATGATTCACTCAGTATTTCCCGCTGACAAAACCTTTTTCAAACATGTTTCAGGTGATCTGTTATGATCTAGGAAAAGTGCCATAAAGCACTACAAGCTCAAGGAAGTGGCTCAATGTAAATAAATAAAGAAACATGTTTTAAGAAATAAAGATTTCCCAGTGAAATCACTTTATTGTAAATTATGGGATTTATCCCTATATTATATATAAATGAGCAGTTTTAATATTAATCGATCCTGTTTAAAAAGACTTCCGCTGTCACCTAATTAGATACCACGGGATTTCCTGCCTCGCGGCTCTGGACCGGGTCAAACCGGTGCTGAGGGCCGTGACAGGAAAAGGTGGTATCAGAGCCACTGATTTAAGCTTACTATTGATTTTAGCCTATTAAAGTAATTTAGAGATACTTAGGAAATTTAATTGCCATTTTTATGTGTTTTATTATCTTACTAACTGTGTACAGTATGAGCAGATTTTTATATACTAACCACTGTAGCAGTAGGTATAAATCTTTAATAATATGACTCAAAGTTTTAGTGCCTTTATTAAATATAAGCCAGAAACTTGATTCAGTAAATAAATAAATTTACAAATAAAACTTAGTGTGTTTTAATTTTCAGTTGTTTCATAGTTAACCAATATGAAATAATATTTAAAGGTTTTCTATGAAATTTGATATAATTTTTAACTTAGTAATTGTGTGTATTTTGCATAAACAGCATGAGTAACTTGTCTGACGTCCTTCAGAATTTAAATCTCTATCCAGTAAGAATAGAAGTTTCCAGAGATTTCAATAGGTATATACCAGACATAGAAGAACCTATAGAATTCAATGCCTTACCTCTTGAGAAACCCAAGCCTAAGAAAATGGAAACTGGAGAAAGCTCTAGGCAAATTGAGGGTTTACCATCTCAAGAAGAACTAGATTTTATAATGGTAAAAGGGGATACTATTGAGCCTATTAATGAAAATGATTTTATTCATTCTCTTGAAACACAACTACCAATAAACTTAGAACCAGCTATTCCAAACCCTTCAATCCACTGGCAAATAGACGAATGGTTGAATAATGAAATACTGTTACAAAACCATCCCTATAAGCTTTTTCCTAAGTTCAATCCAGAACCTTTACCAAATCCACCAATGAGTAACGAGAATATGGCTGAACTCCGTTATTTTAACAAAGAATTAATGGATGTTGGGAATAGGATCCAAGAAATTTTAGGACAGATCTCTTGGAAATACGATGAGAAGGAACGCCGTTACTAGAATATCACCTGACAAAGGATAGGGGTTTATGAAATTGTGGTTGTGTAATAGTAATAGTAAAATCAGTATGTGTAAAAGAAATAATAAAACGGTTGTATATAGAAGCATGATATAATCTATAAATTCTAGAAAGTTACAATTTTGTTTGTATATTCGTTTACGTGATTATGTGCAATTAAATTGTGACATTGGATTATTTCCTTTATACTAATTATTTATCTATAAATTAGATATTAGATGGAAAACGTTAATAATGAACCAGTTAATGAGGTTAATCAATCTGAGCAACAACCGGGGGACCAATATGTGACTAGGCAAGATATAGAAAATATCATTGCTCAAAGGATAGCCAACGCTATTCCAGAAATAGTTGCTCAAAGGATAGCCAATGCTATTCCAGCAATCATTGCTGCGGTTAAAAATCCAATTGAACCTCAACAAATCGTTCCTAGTAAACGTATTTCTGAAGATAACTTCAGTAATAGCGTAAATGGAGGCAATAATCATGTTAATCATGATAATGAACCACGGCAAGCTCCGCTCCCTAAGAAAAGGAAAACTGCAACGCCTGGTTGCACTTACAAAGAATTTCTTGCTTGTAAACCCACTGAGTTTGCAGGCAATAAAGGAGCGACTGCGGCACTGCGTTGGTTAGAGAAAACCGAGGCAGTAATTGCCATAAGTAAATGTGCTCAGGATGATCAGGTCATGTACGCGTCAAATCTTTTTAAAGAAGTGGCGCTAGAATGGTGGAATACGGTGTTACAAGCAAAAGGAAGAAGGATGGCATATGCTTTGAACTGGGAAGAATTTAAGAGCTTTGTAGAAAGAAAATTTTGTCCCGAGTATGAAAAGGAACAAATGACAAATAAGTTTCTAAACCACCGGATGGTGGATGTAGATTGTCGCGGTTATACTACGACATTCTTCGAATATGCTAGAGTGGTACCAACCCTGGCTTCGCCAGAGCCGGTACTTATTTCTTGTTATATTTGGGGTTGATTTCCGAAATCCGTAATATCGTCAAGGCTGCGAAACCTCGCACGATTGATGATGCGGTGGAATTAGCCAATACTCTGACTGATGAACTAGTACGGACAAGAGAAGAAAATAGAAGGAAGGAAGTAGCCCAAAAGATTACCGAAGAATTACGTTCAGGTAACCATAACAATTTCAAGAAAGGAGGGAATGGACAATCTTCTACTAGCCCATTTTGCAATTTTTGCAAAAGGAAGCATTTTGGAAGATGCAAAGGATATTGCAATTTTTGCAAAATTCCAGGGCATCAAGCAGAAGACTGCAGGAGGAAGAAATATTCAGTCTGCTACAACTGTGGAGAAGCTGGACATCTTAGGCCAGATTGTCCAAAACTGAATAAACCATTTGACAATAAAGCCAAACCTGCAGAAGGAGCAAAAAGGAATGTAAGAGCCTTTCAGCTGACTACTCAAGAAGCCGAGATGATTCCAGATGTGATAGCTGGTACGTTCTTAGCTTACAACGTTTACACAAAAGTATTAATTGACTCTGGTGCAAACCAAAGTTTTATAAATACTTTACTCTGCCAAACTCTTAACTTACCATTAACCAGTATTAGATAAATTTCTACAGTAGAAACGGCAGATGAGAATCCAGTTAAAATAAATAAAGTTCTGCAAAACATAGAAATAGAACTTTTAAGTCATAAATTTTATGCAACCATATTGGTTGAATTCGATGTTATGTTAGGAATGAATTGATTAGTAAACAACTATGCTCGAATTACCTGTGACAAGAATTCCATAGAAATTTGTGCAACCACTGGAGAAGTAATAATGATTACAGAAAATAAGCCATGTAAACCTATGAAGTTCATATCAGTAATGAAAGTTACTAATTATGAACGAAAGCAAGGAATAGCATACATGATTTCAGTAATCATCAATACTAAAGATAAAGAATTTAAGGAAATTTCTGTAGTTTCAGAATACCCAGATGTATTCCCAGAAGAGTTACAGGGTTACCACCAGATAGAGAGGTAGAATTTAGGATTCATCTAAATTCCAGAAACTATACCGATAGCCAAGGCACCTTATCGGTTAGCACCCACAGAAATGTTAGAACTGAAAAAGCAATTAGATGAATTATTAAGTAAAGGTTTCATACAACCTAATTTATCCCCGTGTGGGGGGCACTAGTATTGTTTATTAAAAAAAAGATGGTTTAATAAGAATGTGTATTGATTATAGGGAATTGAATAAGGTTACAATTAAGAATCGATACTCATTACCTAGAATTGATTATCTATTCGATCAATTCCAAGGAGCTAGATATTTTTCTAAGATCAACTTATGTTTCGGATATTATCAATTAAAAGTACAAGAGGAGTACGTACCTAAGACTGCTTTCAGGACTAGGTATGGTCATTACGAGTTTACAGTCATGTCCTTCGGATTAACGAATGCACCTGCAGCATTCATAGACATGATGAATAGAATCTGTAAACCGTACTTGGATAAATTTGTAATTGTCTTCATAGACGATATACTTATTCCAAAAGTCAGGACGAACATTGTCAGCACTTGCCTATACTCTTAACTTGGTTAAAGAGAAGCTTTACGCCAAACTCTCGAAGTATGAATTTTGGCTGCCAGAAGTACAATTCTAGTTCATATGGTGAATCCTGAAGATATTCACGTAAATCCTGATAAGATATTATCAAATGGAAGGTTCCGCAATCAGCAATGGAAATTAGGAATTTTGTAGGTTAGCCGGATACTATAGACAGTTTATTAAGGATTTTTCTAAGATAGCTATACCATCAACGAAGCTAATTTGTAAAACAGTTAAGTTTGAATGGGAACCTAAATAAGAAGAAGCCTTTAGGATCTTAAAGCATAAATTAACAAATGCCTCAATCCTAGCCTTACCAAAAGGAACAGAAGATTTTAAAGTATATAGTGATGTTTCAAAGCTAGGATTTGGAAGTATGTTAATGCAATGCAAAAAGGTAATTGCATATGCATCAAGGCAATTGAAAAGGTACGAAGAAACTATACGACTCATGACTTAGAATTAGGAGTTATAAATTTTACCCTTAAGATTTGGAGACATTATCTGTATGGAAGTAAGTTTACTGTCTATACGGATCATAAGAATTTAAGATATATAGTTGGGCAAAAAGAATTAAACATGAGGCAAAGGAGATGGATGAAAAATCCTAAGTGACTACGACTGTGATATTCAGTATCACTAAGGAAAGGCTGAAGACGGCTAAAGACCACCAGAAGAATTATACAGATAATAGAGGAAAGCCGTTGGAGTTCGAGTTGAAGACAAAATGCTATTATCTCCTTGGAAAGGAGTTGTTAGATTCGGTAAGAAAGGAAAGTTAAATCTAAGGTACGTAGGACCAGTTTCGTTATCCAACGTATAGGACTAGTTGCTTATCGTTTACTACTACCAGAAGAATTAGCTGGAGTACATGATGTATTTCATGTATCTAATCTCAAGAAATGTCTATCAGACAAATCTTTGATAATACCTTTCCAAGATATAAAGGTAAACGAGTAATGTTAGTTAAAGTAAAGTAGGATTCAAAAATATGATCCTAATACATTAAGGATCAGAAATGAAGCAAAAGTATCCTCATTTATTCCAGTACATCTCGAGGACGAGATTTTTTATTAAGGTGGGGAGAATGTAACAACTCGTATCAAAAAGTCTTAATTATTATTTTAATTGACCAATAGGAAACCCTAATTGAGAAACCCAAGTGATTCTGAACAAACCCTAAAATTTTCAGAACAATCGGAATCAGGATCAGGGCCCCTAAAACTCAGGGGGGGTAAACCCTAGTTGGTATTATCTTAACAGTTTTACGTGTATTGTGAATTTTAACGCAAGACCAACTCAGCTAAGCTACCTGGACACGTACCTACCCTACCCTAAAAGTGGTCCTCCAGGCGAGTCGCGACAGGGTCCCAGACATCTTCCGCGACACGCGGGAGATGTCAATTTCAAGTATAAATAGGACGGTCTGTTTCCTGCAATTGGGTGTTCGTTCGACGAAGAAATTCCAATTCTACACGGAGTTATGCTCTGTTTATCACAATTAACACACACGATTCACTAATCGACGCCGCAATCAGGGTATTAGCTCAATCGCTGCTACGATTCATTGTCCGATCGATCAATATATCCAACGATTGTTTAAGTGCTGCTCAAATTGAGTTTATACTTTGTTATTCATCGTGATTTCGACTTGAATGTTTGAGTGCTGCTCGAAATCGGACTATACTCTGTCATTCGTTGTGAATCTGCTGAATTGTTAAGTATCACACTTATAAATTGTTGTGAGGGTTTGATCTCGTGAGTTATCGTAAAGGCTGTATTGATTACTAATTCAGAATTGTGTGCCTGTTATTAAATTTAGGTTAAAAGGCTAATCAGTAGGCTAAACTCTGCTCAAATTAAATCTGCAATGTGAGTCATTCTCTTTTTATCAACTATTTTACAATACCTCAAATTATTTTCAAAAGTTATAATTATAGGGACTAAGTCGTGGATATCTTGAATCACTGGCTAGTGGGGTATTGTGCACATTACTACTTTCTCCCAGTTAGGTTCATTGACCTACACGGGATAATCACTGTTAGGTTCGTTGACCTACAGGGATAATCATCACTATTTAGGTTCATTGATCTAAATAGTGGTATGACCATCATCACCATTGTGACTTGTCACCATTGTGACAGAATACCAGATAAGAATAAGATAGAAGCCATTGTAATCGCTCTTATGCTGTAATTGATAACTAAGCATCATTTTATGTAAATAGAATGATTCACTCAGTATTTCCCGCTGACAAAACCTTTTTCAAACATGTTTCAGGTGATCTGTTATGATCTAGGAAAAGTGCCATAAAGCACTACAAGCTCAAGGAAGTGGCTCAATGTAAATAAATAAAGAAACATGTTTTAAGAAATAAAGATTTCCCAGTGAAATCACTTTATTGTAAATTATGGGATTTATCCCTATATTATTTATAAATGAGCAGTTTTAATATTAATCGATCCTGTTTAAAAAGACTTCCGCTGTCACCTAATTAGATACCACGGGATTTCCTGCCTCGCGGCTCTAGACCGGGTCAAACCGGGGCTGAGGGCCGTGACAGTTATCTATTAATTACACAAATGTACATGTGTTAGTATAATAACCCAATATTTACATTAGTAATACCCTCCCTGAGACGGCATTCCAACGACTACGTCGGGCAGAACCTCGACAGCCGTTACGGAACCCTGGATCAATCGGGCAGCGTATCTAATACGTAACTGGGGTTATAATACTTACAATGGGGTAGAACTTCATTAATTAGGGGGGGTATAATACCCGGAAATTATGTTAACTCTTTAGAATTTCGAGAGTGAAAGAAAATGTGAATGGATTGAAAGTGAAACTGATCGGCCCTATTTATAGTCGTGTCTTGGACTCTCTCGCGGCCCGCGTAAGCCGAAGGGAACCCCTTCGCGGCCCGCGACGTAGGCTGGTAGGGCCTAGCTGTGACCAGTCATCGAACTAGCCTTCACACGCGTTGTGCCACGTGGCAGCACCGGGTACGGCCTGGTGGTTGAGTTGTCGCGACCCGTGTAAGACCAAGGGGTGGTCTTCGCGGCCCGCCAGGAACAAAGAAAAATTGATTTTAATTATTTTTAATGAAAATAAGGGTATTCAGGGCCTGTTTTCGTATACGGGGTGTATTTTAGGACATTTTGGGGTATTTTAATATATTTTAGGGCGTCGAAAAATATTTAGGAGGGATGTTATATCCTCCCCACCTTATTTTAGAGCTCGTCCTTGAGATCTTACTGAAATAGGTGCGGTTATTTCCTTTGCATTTTTGATTCAAGCTCCCATGTGTACTCTGGTCCTCTTTTGGAGTCCCATTTCACTTTGACCAGAACTAATCTTTTATGCTTTAGGTTCTTGACTTTCCTGTCTTCAATCTGTAGAGGTCTTTCTACAAATTTTAACTGTTCATTTACCTCTATATCCTTAAGAGGCACCATCAGTGATTCATCAGCTAAACATTTCTTGAGATTAGATACATGAAACACATCATGTATTCCTGCCATTTCCTCTGGCAGTTGTAGCTGATAGGCTACAGGTCCTATTCTTCTAATAATCTCAAAAGGTCCAACATACCTGGGGCTTAGCTTTCCCCTTTTGATGAATCTTACCACTCTTTTCCAAGGAGAGACTTTTAATAACACTTTATCTCCTACCTGAAATTCTAATGGCTTTCGTCTGTTATCAGCATAACTCTTTTGTCGATCACGTGCTACTTTCAGTCGTTCCTTGACTTGAATGATCTTGTCTGTTGTTTCTTGTACTATCTCAGGTCCAGATAGTTGCTTTTCTCCAATTTCTGCCCAACAGACTGGCGTTCGGCACTTTCGTCCATAAAGTGCTTCAAATGGTGCAGCATTGATACTTGTGTGATAATTGTTATTATAAGAAAATTTTATCAATGGTAAATAATCGTCCCAATTACCTCCAAAATCAATTACACAAGCTCTAAGCATGTCCTCCAGTGTCTGAATCGTCCTTTCGCTTTGTCCGTCCGTTTGAGGATGATAAGCGGTGCTTAGATTCAACTTGGTTCCCATTGCTTTTTGGAAACTTGTCCAAAAATGAGAGGTAAAACGACTATCTCTGTCAGAAATAATTGATAGAGGAATTCCATGTAATGAAACTATTTCATTTACATATAATTTAGCTAATTGTTCCATACTGAAAGTTTCTTTCATTGGTAGGAAATGAGCTGACTTAGTTAGCCTATCTACAATCACCCAGATTATCTCATTACATTTTCTTGTTTTGGGTAATTTAGTAACAAAATCCATTGTTATCAATTCCCATTTCCATACAGGCATTTCTAACTGTTGCAACAATCCTGAGGGTTTCTGATGTTCAGCTTTGACTTGTGAACAAGTTAAACACTTTGCAACATATGCTGCTATATCCTTTTTCATTCTTATCCACCAGAAATTCTTCCTTAAGTCCTGATACATCTTATCGCTTCCAGGATGCATCGTATACTTAGACTTATGGGCTTCTTCTAATATACGGTGACGTAGGTTTCCTAATTTAGGTATCCACATTCTCTTCTTATGGAATCTTCAAATTCCATCCGTTCTTTGTTCTAATTCTTTAATCATTCCTTTCAATTTTTCAGTATCATCCTTGATTACTGATTCTTGTGCTTTCCTAATTTGTTCATTTAAATCTACTTGCAGATTTAGGTTAAGTGAACGTACTCTTTTTGGCTTTTCGTGATACTTTCGACTTAAAGCATCAGCTACTACATTTTCCTTCCCTGCATGGTACTGGATATTACAATCATAATCACTAAGTATCTCCATCCAGCGTCTTTGTCTCATATTCAACTCCTTTTGTCCGAAGACATACCTTAAACTCTTATGGTCGGTGAAAATGGTAAACTTACTACCGTATAGGTAATGTCTCCAAATTTTAAGAGCAAAAATTATAGCTCCTAATTCTAGATCATGGGTTGAATAATTCTCCTCATGATTCTTAAGTTGTCTAGAAGCGTAAGCTATAACCTTTTGACGTTGCATTAATACACATCCATAACCTAACTTAGAAGCGTCACAATAGACTACAAAGTCTTCAGTTTCTTCTGGTAATGCTAGTATGGGTGCATTGGTTAGTCTTTGCTTAAGAATTCTAAAGGCTGCTTCTTGTTTTGGTCCCCGTTCAAACTTAACGGATTTACAGGTTAGCTTAGTTAAGGGAATGGCTATTCTAGAAAAATCTCAAATAAATCTTCTATAATAACCGGCCAATCCTAAGAAACTTCTAACCTCGGTTGGTGACTCAGGGGTTTTCCATTTGGCAATTGCCTTGATCTTGGTAGGATCTACATGAATTCCTTCATGATTGACTAAATTTCCGAGAAACTGTACCTGTTCTAACCAAAACTCACACTTCGAAAACGTAGCATAAAGCTTTTCTTTTCTCAATGAACTTAGAAGTGCGTGCAGATGTGCTGCATGTTTTTCTTTGCTCTTAGAATAAATAAGAAAATCATCTATAAAGACAATTATGAATTTATCCAAATATGGCTTACATATTCGGTTCATCATATCCATAAATGCAGCTGGGGCATTGGTTAAACCAAATGGCATGACAGTAAATTCATAATGGCCATACCTTATTCTGAAAGCGGTCTTAGAAATGTCCTCTTCCTGTACCTTTAATTGATGATATCCTGATCTTAAATCGATTTTAGAGAAAAATCGTGCTCCTTGCAACTGGTCGAACAGATCATCGATTCTTGGTAATGGATACCGATTTTTAATCGCGACTTTGTTCAATTCACAGTAGTCAATGCGCATACGCATTGATCCGTCCTTCTTTTTAACGAATAAAATCGGTGCTCCCCATGGCGATGAGCTTGGCTGAATGAATCCTTTTTCTAACAATTCGTCTAACTGTTCCTTCAGTTCCTGCATTTCTGCGGGTGCCAAACGGTAGGGTGCTTTGGCAATTGATGTGGTTCCTGGTATCAAATGAATTCTGAATTCAACTTCTCTATCTGGAGGTTGCCTTGGTAGCTCTTCTGGAAATACATCTGAAAACTAGGATATTACTGGAATATCCTTTAATTCTTTTCTTTTAGTGTTAGTGATTATGGAAATCAAATGCACTAATGACCCTTTTCTTATATAACTTGCTGTTTTCATCACAGAGATGAATTTTGTGGATTTAGAGGTTTTATTTCCTTTAATTGTGATCTTTTCACCCTTTGGTGAATTTACTTGGATTGACTTTTGATCACATAAAATACTGGCTTTATTAGCTATTAACCAATCCATTCCTAACACAACATCAAATCCTGTCAGATTCATTGGATAAAGGTTTGCAATAAATTTCTGATTTAGAATTTCTATTCTTGCTCCCTGTAAGATTTCAGAAATCTTAATGGTTTCCCCATTTCCTATCTCTACTAGACATTCTTGTGGGAGTTTAGTTAATGATTGATTGAGAAGTTTGCAAAATGAAGTATTAATAAAACTTTGGTTCGCACCAGAGTCAAATAATACTTTATCAAAAACATCATTAACTAGAAATGTACCGGTGATCACATCCAGGATCATCTTTGCTTCTTCTGCAGTCAGAACAAATGCTCTAGCATTTTTAGTATTCTTGGTATTCGTAGCTGGAGCTAGCTTTGGACAGTTAGGCTTGATATGACCTTGTTCTCCACAGTTGTAGCATATCCTGTTGTTAGGCTTCTTCCTGCAATCTTCCTCCTTGTGTCCCGATATTTTGCAGAAGTTACAGTATATGGAGCATCTTCCTGAATGCTTCCTTTTGCAATACCTGCAATAGGGTGCAGAGGTAGAACCTACATTTTTCCCACGGTTAGAATTCCCAGAACGGAATTCTTGAGTAAGGTTCTGGGTTAGGTTCCTTCTCTGATCCTCTTCTCGTGCACGGACTAATTCATCTGTCAAGGTATTTGCTAGTTCTACTGCTTCTTCTATGGTTTGAGGTCTAGCTGCCTTGACTACATGCCTTATTTCGCTGATTAATCCCCAAATGTAACGGGAGATTAATACTGGTTCAGCTGATGCAAGGGTTGGTACTATTCAAGCATATTCAAAGAATAATGTAGTATAACCCTTACTATCTACTCCAGTCATCCTAATGTTTTGGAATTTATTTGCTATCTGTTCCTTTTCATTAGGAGGGCAGAATTTCCTTTCTACCATGTTTTTAAATTCTTCCCATTACATATTGTAAACCCTATCATTTCCTCGAGACTGGAGGATAGTGTTCCACCATTCTAAGGCTGAGTTCTTAAACAGATTGGAAGCAAACATTATCTTATCCTCTTCCGCGCATTTGCTTATTCTTAAGACTGCCTCAGTCTTTTCTATCCAGCGTAGAGATGCAACGGCCCCTTCATTGCCTGAGAATTCCATTGGTTTACAAGACCAGAATTCTTTGTAAGAACAACCATAAGACATGGTTCTTCTTCTTTTGGGAATGGGCACTTGAAGTACGGATCCATTGTTCACGCTGTGTTCAGGTTCAGAGGGTCGTTTACTATCATGTTTACTTTTATTTTCTGCTTCCTTAACCGTTTTGATAATATATGGCATAGCATCTATTATCCCTTGTGCCACTATATGTTGCATGGCACTGTTATCTACTTGGTTTCCATTATTGTTGTTGTTCGGGTTTTCGTTATCCGGGTTATTGTTACTCTGGTTATCGTTATTCTGGTTTTCTTGGTTCACTTCGTTGTCCATCTGAATTTTAAATATTTTCCAATTATTAATATCACAAAATAATATTTAAGGCAAACAATCACACAACACACATATTGGTCAAAAACATCGATCATTGCGACTTACTCTTTCTTATATAGTATGCGTCTAATACACACTAAAACTGAAATTAAAATTACAATATTACTATGCATCACTAACCGTGAGGTGGTCTATACTACAACATATATTATTATTATTATTATTATTATTATTATTACACATATAATATATATATATATAATTCATATTATATATATATATATATATTATTTCTATCTCCTCCATCACCTTCACTGATATGCGTTCATCCAGAACTCCATATTACGCTCGTCGTACTTTCAGACGAGTCATTCTCCAACCTGTCTCATCCTCTCGCTATTTTCTAAAATCTCTTCTCCGAAAGTTCGGAGCTCTTGCACATTTTCTGCACTCATTGGGGGTGCAGGTGCTGGTACTGGGTCTGGGTACTGGGGCATGGGCTCCTCCCGAGGGTACGGATTCTCTAAGATCTCCCTGATGTATTCATCGTTATCATAGTAGGGATCTAGAGGGCCCAGACCTGGGTAAGCTGCTAAGTTCGGCATGGGTTCGTTGGTTAGGTGGTAGTGTTACACACAATCCCTATGATCATCGAACCACGAATCGTAATCTGGGTCTAAGGGATTGGGTGCTGGTACCCTAGGTATCTCCTCTGGGTTGAAATCATGCATTTGGACTTGGTTTTCTAGGTTGTTTTCTATCTCCATCGGCTGCGTAGGAAACAAAGGTAAGGGTTGTGGGGCTATGTGTTGCTCCAGGTTTGGGTCGGCAGCTATGGTTGCTAGGATATGAAAATTGGCTAAGCTCCTATTAAGCATATACTGTGTATGGGCATCTGTCTCTCGCTTAGCGGTTGCTAGGACTCTCTGCTGTTGCAACTTTCTCATTTTCTTCCTATGCTTATGTGCTCCCTTACTGAACCATCCTCTCTTTTTCTGAGGGAATGGCTCTTCAGACTGAGCCTTAAATACAAACATTCCTTCTTCATTGTCAGCTGCATACCCAGAGAGGGCAGGCTGTGAAGAGGTTCCTTCACTCCTAGGTGAGTCGGACAACTGACGATAAGCGTCTGAGGGTCCTTGATCACTCATGTTGTAAACTAACAAATAGTCAAATAACACACAACAATAAAATACAGATATGCACGTATTTCCATAATAAATTTCCTAACAATTTGAATAATATCTTGGTGTCAGCAGAACACTTCTGTGGCTGAATCAGTGGCTTAGCTCTGATACCACCTTCTGTCGCAACCCCCGTCCCCTATCTGTCCCGGGAACGGGCGGCCGCGAGATTAGTTTTGGTGGTATCGGTGTTTATCATTTTGGCAGCGGAAATTTCATCAGGACCGTAGTTAGGAAATATTTTATCAGAGTAAATACCACACTTTATATAAATATATTGGGATAAAACCCAAGTTTCATTTCAAACTGTTTTATAGGAATAAATCCTATTTTATTTAAATAAAAAATCTTCTTTTATTTGGGTAACTTTTATAGCCACTTTTTCCAAGCCTTCAGTGCTGTCCAGCTAGCTTCTAGTTGGCTTTCACATTTTGTTACCTGAAATGCGTTTAAAAACATTTTGTCAGTGGGAAATACTGGTGAATGAATCCTAGTTTAATCAAGAAGAGTTTTATCCTTTAACAGTATTGAGGGCTATTACAATATTTATGTCTACACAATTACTCATTCAGTACTGTCAATCCTGACTGGTGGGTCATATTACACATTGGCTAACTCGTTGTCCAATGGTAACGTGTTCCACATTTTATATACAAAACTCCAACATACCTGCAGTAATTGAAGAACTACAAAGACTCAATCACTGCTTAACCGCATTGTAAAACATTTAAGGTTTTGTAAAAACAATTTACAAAAAGGAGATTACTCACATTACTGTCTTAGACTTCTTTTAAGGGTTTCCTGGTGGTTATCTATTAATTACACAAATGTACATGTGTTAGTATAATAACCCAATATTTACATTAGTAATACCCTCCCCGAGATGGCATTCCAACGACTACGTCGGGTAGAACCTCGACAGCCGTTACGGAACCCTGAATCAATCGGGCAGCGTATCTAATACGTAACCAGGGTTATAATACTTACAATGGGGTAGAACTTCGTTAATTAGGGGGGTATAATACCCGCAAATTATGTTAACTTTTAGAATTTCGAGAGAGAAAGAAAATGTGAACAGATTGAAAGTGAAACTGATCGGCCCTATTTATAGTTGTGATCTTGGACTCTCTCGCGGCCCGCGTAAGCCGAAGGGAACCCCTTCGCGGCCCGCGACGTAGGCTGGTAGGGCCTAGCTGTGACCAGTCATTGAACTAGCCTTCACACGCGTTGTGCCACGTGGCAGCACCGGGTGCGGCCTGGTGGTTGAGTTGTCGCGGCCCACGTAAGACCAAGGGGTGGTCTTCGCGACCCGCCAGGAACAAAGAAAAATTGTTTTTAATTATTTTTAATGAAAATAAAGGTATTCAGGGCCTGTTTTCGTATACGGGGTGTATTTTAGGACATTTTGGGATATTTTTATATATTTTAGGGCGTCGAAAAATATTTAGGAGGGTTGTTATATAAAGGGTGTTCAACAAGCAAAGGAATTCATTAACTTTATTGAAACTACACCAAAAAACAGAGGTGAGGGGTAAGGGTATGTAAAAACAAATGAAATTAAACCCACCACCTTTGTAAAAGCAAATCATCAGATTTCTGATAAATTTACATCAGAATCTGATTCAGAATCATGCAGATCAATAAGTTCTAAGAACACTTTTAATATCACAAAACTCAACTTAAAAGAAAAAAGGAGTGAATCCAAACAAAAGTGTTTAAAAACTCCATAGGTGATTCACTCAAATTTTCAAAATTATCCAACGGTTCCATCACAAGTAGAGAAATCAGAAACTTCTGATAAAGAAACTTGTATGTGTGTTGACATTTTGAAGCAGGTTCAACACCATCTCCAAACAAAAATTGAAAAATTTGTTCATGGCTCAGCATGCAACAGATACTCTGATGAAAGTTCATCAAAAGAAGATAATCTGATTAAAACTTCATCAGAAAAAGTACCCAACCAAGTCTGGGTACCAAAAACCCTCTAACTTTACCATTTCAGGACCATCACGTGCAACAGATCTGGTACTGCGATTCTGGAAGGGAGGATTTTGTTTCAAAACTCGGTAAAATGGTTAATTTTGGGAATGGAGTAAAAGGGAGGATTTTGGGGTATGGATGTTTGACCATCGAAAAAGTAGCGTATGTAGAAGGCTTAAAGTACAATCTGCTGAGTTGTGGTCAATTATGTGACAAAGGTTTTCTGGTAACCTTTTTACCAGAAAAACAAATGCTAATTGGTATTGATGATAATAAGATCTATTTAAGTGGAAAAAGAATAAGACAATCAATCTACTATTTTGATTTTAAAGAGGAAAATGAACATCCAAAATTATGTTTATTTTCAAAAATTAACAAAGGTAGTAGTTGGTTGTGGCACAAAAGGTTAGCCCACTTAAACTTTAAAAATTTAAGCAATTTAGCAAGCAAAGGACTGGTAAAAGGATTACCTTTCATATCCTCAATAGGGGTGAGCAAGTTTGAGGATTGGACCTATGGACCGGAACCGACCCTATATTTAGGGTAGTGAATCGGTTCTTTATTTTATGTTTGATCGGTTCTCGGGTCGGGTGGGGTCGGGTAATGGTCGGGTAGGGTCGAGTTTTTCCTTTTGCTCACCCCTAATCCTCAAAGAAGGATAAAATTTGAAGCTTGTGAAATGGGTAAATCTAAAAGAAGCTTACACAAAACAATTTCTGAATCTTCAGTAACACAAAATTTAGAACTTTTGCATATGGATCTTTGTGGAACCATAAGCACTGAAAGCTTTTCTGGAAAGAAGTACATACTTGTCATTGTAGATGATTTTTCCAGATACACATGGGTAGAGTTTTTAAGAAAGAAAAGTGAAACTCCTGATCTGATCATAATATTTATCAGAAAAATTGAAAATCTGTTAAAATTGACAGTCAGAAAGATCAGAACAGATAATGGAACAGAATTTAAAAACTCAAAAATTGAGAGCTTCCTTGTAAGCAAAGGAATCTCTCATGATTTTTCTGCTCCAAGATCACCTCAACAGAATGGAGTGGTAGAAAGGAGGTGTAACAACCCGCGTTTTGAAGTCAAAGTACAAGTCAAAGTCAAAGGAAGAAAAGATTGCTAAATGCGATCTGTCACTCCTTGCTTAATTATTGATTGTACTCTTTGACTTGTTAATCGACTTTCTAGTTTTGTGTACTTTAGTTGTATTATGTGGTGTAAGTGCTAATAATCGCAGTTTAATCGCATGTAAATCGCTAATCTATTTATTGCTAATCGCATCGCAATTACGTCGCAACTTGAATCGCAGGTTCTGAATATTGTTTTACGTGTGTGTGCTATTTACGTGTTACTTGTGCATGTTTACATTATGTTTGTGGTGGATAATCGAAAAGGCAATCGCAACTCTATCACAACCCAATCTCATCGCGAACTGGAAACGCAAGTTTATTTATTTTGTTGAATGTTAGTTATGTTATTTGTGTGACTATTATTTAAATCTATCACACCGCTTAATCGACACTCGCTTAAACGCATCTTAATGCTCAACGCACGAAAGGAAAAGTTGGAAACCAACTCGCCGGAGCCCTTCGATCGAATAGTCACCCATCCGGATGACCATCCGATCGGATGGCCATCCGATCGGACTGCCCTCTGATCTGTCACTTTACACCGCCTTTCCTCTTATGTCACCTATAAATAGCACCTGCCACATCACTAATCATGTGATGTGACAGCTCTCGTTTGACCAACACACTTTTGGGCTATTTTCTCTCGATTCCTCGCGATTCTTGTAAGTTTCTACCTCAAATCTTATACTTCTATGATCTACACACACATATTCATCTTTTTCACCATCAAACCTCAACTTTTAACCATGAAATCCACCTGATTTGGGATGTTCTAGGATGATGCCATCATGGGTTCTCATGAACTTCAAAGTGTGACCTCATTCCACCAAGAACAGCTCAGATCTAAGAGATTTCAACAAGTTTAAACATTGATTTCACCTAAATCTAAACATTTTCAAACCGATTTAAGTTTTTAAAATTCTTTTACACTCTTGCACTCAAAACCAATAGAATCGGAGCTCATTCAGGCCTTCTACTCATTCTCTAGTGAAGTGCCAGTTTGAGAACTGAATTCTATCAAAGGGACAACCGATTCATGGGTTGAACATGAACACCCGTCAAGAACAGTTAACTGATTTGGACGGGGTGGTTCCCATCCGATCGGATGACTCGGACTTGGTGGAGCTTCTGTTGTTTAACACATTGTCATACCGTCTTGGTTAAACCGCAAACTTCCTAAAACTTAGTAAATTTTCCAGATTTCAAAACGAGCAAGTTACCAAACGGACTGCCATCCGATCGGATTGCCATCCGATCGAACGATGATCCGATCGGATGACTTGTGGTCTCAAATACTTAAACATTTTTCAAATTTTCACTACAAGACATTGTCCAAACGGATGGTCGTCCGATGATGGTCATCCGATCGGACGACCATCCGATCGAATGACCATCCTGTTATGAACTTGTTCTTGAGAAATGTCTCGCTGGAACGTGCCGCCATCCGATCGAACGACCATCCATCTGAATGACCGTTCGATCGAATAACCTGAAAGGTAAAGATACTTCTCTGATTTTAAAATGCTATAACGAAAACTTCAAAGTCACATCATACACAAACACATCCATCCCAAACGAGTGACAATCCGACCGAATGGCCATTCGACCGGATGACCATCCGTCCGGATTGTCATCCGATCGAATGACCTCTCATCACGTAACCCACCGACACGCTGTTTCACGCACTGTTCATCGCTTACGCTGTCATTTTGTAATCAGGCTAACTTTCCAATGCACCCTTCAATCCAACCCAAGATTGTGTTTATTCGTAAACACTATCTGTGAGTATACTCGAACCCTTTTTTCTTTACGCACTTTTGGGTGTTACATACGTTACCTATTCAAATCACAATCATCACACAACGCAAACACTTTTATACGCTGACCGTTATTGCATGTTTAACGTGTTACTCGATGAATGCTTGTATGTTATGTTTACACAGTGATTGTTGCCTGACACCTTAGCAACGATAGTACTTTAGGTTGGACTCAGCACCTGTCCTGAACAGGGGTTGTTAAGGGTTTTACTTCACGTGTCATAGTGGTGATATGTGTTGCGCATTCTACAACTCGCAGTCACGTCTGTGCATATTTCATTGTCGATAACCTACTAGCTTCACTTTGCTACTTGTTACATGCTGGTTATGAGTAAACCATTTTCGCTATCTATTATGCTATTAAACTTGTATGCTCACCTTTACACTATGTGTATTGACTTTTATTTTAACGTATGTGACAGGTGTTTAGGATGCTGTGCTTTGCTAGCTTTTGTGGAATCAAGTTAGGAAGAGTCTAGAAACAAAACAATTAATATTTTGAGTTGTCGAAACTATGATTCGTCTTTTGGATATCTATGTCTGTAATAACTGCTTTATTTGATAAGTTATGGTATGGGACATAATGTTAATTATCCGGCAATTTAGTTGTTATTGATTTCTCTTGGACAATCTGTTTCGCTCAGTGCCTCACCCCGATGTTTCCGCCATTGGTTGGGGTGTGACAGATTGGTATCAGAGCTATAACTATAGGGAATTAGGCAAGACTCGACCTAGTCCGGGATGAAATGTCTTAGAAACGACCTAGTCTATAGTCTAAGTACCAACAGACCGCCTTGTGCGAACCCGGTGGGGGTTCCGTGCAAGCCTAATTCTGATATTCGATCGACTCCCAAACATGCTACACTCCATCGACTTTTCCTAAGGTCGAGCACTATCACACTACCCTAATAAGGCAGGCAAATCACACTCTATTTTTCGAAAATGAACGAGTGATTGGGTCGAGATTAGGTGTGAAAATCGCAAACTCTCGATTTGATCGCTTGTTCGACGTGCGATTTTTACTATAAACACGAGAATTTGCGTTGAATCAGGAGTGAAATCCATACTTTGACGCAAATCTCTCTCTCTCTGTCTCTGTTCCGTGATTCTATCACACAAATAGGAATAAAGTCGCTAAGTTAGGGGTGGAACCCGAATCTTGATGACTTGTTCCGTTCTCTATGTTGGTTTTACAAAACTCTCACCAAGGTCTCGATGGATTCCAACGCCTCGAGTTGCGTAATAACCGAAAGGATGCGTGCCATTCATTGTGTTCCGGTGATAGAGCACAGTCTAATAGGCCAAACGTCTACTCGAAGTTCTTGAGAATAGTCGAATCACTTTGGGTAGTTAACGTCTACCAGCCGAGACAATCTCTTTTCGATTTTATGTGTTTCGATTCTGAGCTCGCAACCGCTGACTCTGTGATTTATCCCTTTTATGTAGAAATTTTATGTGATTTATGTGGTTTTACATGCTTATGTGGTTCAATTTTTGGTGATTTATACGCTTTTCGCTTTGATCAGCACACACAACTCGCACTGCACATCTATCCCAAAACGCTAACAAATCGCTTGCTATGTTACTCGCTTACGTTATACTACTCGTTGTGTTACTCGCTACCCGCAATCGCTACTCTCGAACGCGCGAACCTTGAATGATAGGTAAATACGGGCGGTATATGTAGGTGAATACATGCAAAATATAGTGTAAAGCATGATTGCGTCGAGCAGTGTGTTTATGTGTCTAAGTGCTTACGTGCTTATGTTCTTTACGTGCTTATGTGTTTATATGTTTATGTACCCATGTGTTTACGTGCCTATGTGAGTAGGTGCCTATGTGATTTCATGTTTGCAAGTGATCGTGTTCCTGAGCTTTATTTAGTAGTAGTGCGTGTGAGGTGAGATTCGATTATATAGTGTTTAAGTCCTATGGCGATGTCTGTTGCAGACAATGTAGTCATTTGGATCTCATACCTCCCGCGCTGCACGCAGAAATCATGCTGACAAGCGAATCGCTTCTTTAGTCGCTAAGCAGATGGCTAAAGTTATCCCACAAATCGTTAGTGAGCTTAATGAGAATGCCAGCAAGTCCTCTATGGAATCAATGACTGACTCGCCTAAGGGTACTTTCAGCTTTAAGCAGTTTAAGGCCTGTGGCCCAAAAGACTTCATGGGCGAAGACGGACCAAGCGCTATGTTTCAATGGTTCGACTCAATTGAAGTCACGCTACGCCAGAGCGGATGTACCGACGACCTACGTACTGTCAACGCAACTGGCATTTTCCAATCCAGGGCTTTAGATTGGTGGACCGCTAAAGGAACAAACGTGGGAACGATGCAGCCTTTGGGCTTACATGGGATGAGTTGAAAGAACTCATGATGAAGGAATTCTGCCCACCCCACAAGCTTCAGAAGCTGGAAAACGAGTTCTGGAACATCAAGCAGGATGGTGGCGATAATGCCGGTCTGACAGCTCGCTTTAAGCAGCTAAGTATCATTTGCCCAAGCCAGGTGGCAACACCTGATATGACGATCAAGAAAGACATCCGTTCTTTACCGGATTGTGTTGCTGACTTCTTGCAAGCCGCGAAGACAACAACAATCGAAGAGACCTACCTACTCGCTGCCGAGATTAATGAGAAGCGAGTTCTTGCTGGTTACTTCAAGAACACTCCGAAGAGTCTCCATTAAGCAACCGCCGCTCCCACCGCTGAAACCACTGCACCACAAGCTTCCAAGTCCTCCCGCCGCAAGAGAAAGAACAACAACATCAAAAATTGCACTATCACAGCCGTCGCTCGCTCCAAGCTGTACCTGCTCAACCGCAACCTCAGAACCGCCAAGTAGCGGCACCGGTGACCAATGCACCACCGGCCAAGCGTGCTTATACTGGTCCACACCCGGTTTGCCCTACCTGCACCAATCATCATCCCGTGGGGATTGCATGTTGGTTTTGTGTTCACTGCAACATGTAAGGCCACTTCACTACCAATTGCCGTACTGGTCCTCACCAAGCTCAAGCCCCAGGTCAAGCTCCTGCACCACCAGCTCTCCTTCCTACTCCCCAGGGGCAACAAGCAGCTCCTGCCCCCACAGCTCACGTAAGAGCCTGCTTTGCTTGTGGTGATCCCAACCACTTTGCAAACATGTGCCCCAACAGAGTGGTGAAGCAAGAGCCACAATAGCAGCAACCAGCAGCCCGCGGACGTGCATTCAACATCAACGCCCGCCAGGCCCAAGCTGATAACCACGTTGTTAATGGTACGTTCCTTCTGAAATGGTATATATGCTTCGTATTTATTTGATACTGGAGCCGATAACTGTTTTGTGTCGCTAGAATTCAAAAAGCTCCTTAATCGTAAGCGCGCCCATCTCCCTACGACGTTCGACGTTGAAGTTGCCACCGAAAGAACCGTTACTGTTCGTTCTGTCCTATGTGATTGTACTCTTGAACTCAACAATCACGTTTTCCTTATCGACCTTATCCCGATGCAGCTCGGTAGCTTTGATATCATAGTAGGCATGGATTTTCTTTGTGAAAATCGTGCTGAATTCGTCTATTTCGATAAAATGATTTGCTTCTCGCTCGCTAATGGTGATCAACTTTGTGTCTATGGTGAAGTCGCATCGAAGAATCTCAAACTCTTGTCGTGTATCCAAGCGAGCAAGTATCTCCGCAAGGAATACAAAGCTTTCTTGGCACACGTCGTAGTAGCAGAGGAAAAGGAAAAGAAGGCAATGGATAAGGTGTCTGTGGTTCGTGATTTTCCTAAAGTCTTTCCTAATGATTTACCTGGTTTACCCCCAAGTCGTGATATTGATTTTCGTATTGACCTCATTCCTGGAGCCAACCCTGTTGCTAAATCTCCTTATCGCCTCGCTCCGTCCGAAATGCACGAACTCTCGAGTCATCTCCAGGAATTACTTGACAAAGGCTTCATTCGCCCTTGCACCTCTCCTTGGGGCACACCAGTTCTTTTCGTCAAAAAGAAGGACGGGTCGTTCCGGATGACATCGACTATAGGGAGTTGAATAAGCTGACTATCAAGAATCACTATCCCTTGCCTCGAATCGATGATTTGTTTGATCAATTGCAAGGTGCTACGTGTTTTTCGAAGATCGATTTACGCCCGGGCTGTCACCAGTTACGAATCCAGGCGGAAGATATACCGAAAACTGCTTTCCGAACCTGATACGATCATTATGAATTCGTCGTAATGCCCTTTGGTTTAACCAATGCACCCGCGAGTTTCATGGATTTGATGAATCGCGTGTGTAAACCATTTCTTGACCGTTTCGTCATCGTATTCATCGACGACATCCTTATCTATTCGAAGTCGAAAGCCGAACACACGCAGCATCTACGTTTGGTTCTCGAGTTACTCCAAGGGAATCGACTCTATGCCAAGTTCTCCAAGTGCAAATTTTAGCTAGAGGAGGTTCAATTCCTCGGTCACATCATCAATAGTCAAGGAATACACATTGACTCCTCGAAGATCAAAGTTGTTAAGAGTTGGGTTAGTCCAAAATCACCATCTGATGTTCGTTCGTTCCTCGGATTGGCGGGGTATTACCGTCGATTCATCTCTGACTTTTCAAAAATCGTCGTTCCGCTTACTTCTCTGACGCATAAAGACAAGTCTTTTGTTTGGGGAACCAAACAAGAGCAAGCCTTTCAGACTCTGAAGCATACGCTCTGCAATGCTCCTTTTCTCGCTCTACCCGACGAAAACGATGACTTCGTTGTCTACTGTGATGCCTCGAACCTTGGTCTCGGTTGTGTTCTCATGCAATGGGACAAGGTTATCGCGTACGCCTCTCGTCAGCTCAAGATCCACGAGAAGAACTATACGACCCACGACCTCGAGCTAGGCGCAGTTGTTTTTGCGTTGAAGATTTGGCGACACTACCTTTATGGTACTAAGTGTACGGTCTTCACCGACCATAAGAGCCTACAACATATCTTCAATTAAAAGGAACTGAATATGTGCCAACGCCGATGGGTTGAACTTCTTAACGATTACGACTATGAGATTCGTTATCACACTGGCAAAGCAAATGTTGTGGCCGATGCTCTAAGTAGACGAAGCTATTTGCATAACGTTCGTAATACTCACGCCCAGCATGACCTTGAAGCCTTGATTCGTGATGCCCAGCACGCATGCTTCGTTGAAGATACCATGCGAGAGGAAATGAAGAAGTGTGGTGACAAATCACACTTTGTCACCAAATCGAACAGTATCTTTTACTATCTATATCGAATCTGGATTCCAAGTCGCAATAACCTTCGAGATATATTGTTGACTGAAGTGCACAAGTCTCGATATTCCATTCATCCTGGTGCCGACAAGATGTACCATGACCTTCGTCTACGGTATTAGTGGACTGGAATGAAGAAGGATATCGCAATCTATGTTTTGAAGTGCCTAACTTGCTCGAAAGTCAAGGCCGAGCAAGAAAGACCCTCTGGCTTACTCGTGGAACCCGAGATCCCGATGTGGAAATAGGAGAGTATAGCCATGGACTTTATAACGAAACTTCCGCGTACACCTTCAGGTCACGATAGCATCTGGGTTATCGTTGATCGATTGACTAAATCTGCTCATTTTCTGCTGATACGGGAAGACTACAAGGTA
Organism: Helianthus tuberosus; assembly: GCA_030545235.1. Classification (NCBI taxonomy): domain Eukaryota; kingdom Viridiplantae; phylum Streptophyta; class Magnoliopsida; order Asterales; family Asteraceae; genus Helianthus; species Helianthus tuberosus. The sequence goes on from CM060440.1 coordinate 46,835,368, forward strand.
GAACGATTAGCCCGGATCTACACCGATGAAATCATCTGTCGAGACGGGACGCCTCGTGATATCATCTCTGACCGCGATGGTCGGTTTTCCTCGCATCTTTGGGAAATATTTCAATATGCTCTCGGTACTACTCTCAATCTAAGTACCGCTTTCCATCCCCAAATCGACGGTCAGACTGAAAGAATGATCCGTACCTTTGAAGACATGCTTCGCTCGTGTGTCATAGATTTCAGTGGTCATTGGGACGCACACTTACCTTTGGTCGAATTCTCGTACAATAACAGTTATCGTTCTAGCAATCAAATGGCACCATCTGAGGCACTAAACAGAAGAAAATGTCGATCGCCGATTGTGTGGCATGAGATCGGAGATGCGCAAATAACCAGTCCTAAGCTGCTACAAAAAACGACAAACAAAATCCTCCAAATTCTAGACAACCTGCTGAAAGCTCAGAGTTGTCAGAAAAGTTACGCTGATAGACGCCGCAAGCCCCTTGAATTTGATGTTGGCGATCACGTACTCCTAAAGGTTTCACCTTGGAAGGGGGCAATCAGATTCGGCAGGAAAGGAAAGCTCGCGCCTCGATATGTTGGACCCTTTAAAATTTTGGAAAGGATTGGGAAGGTGGCCTACAGGCTCGAACTACCGGAGGAACTTAGCAACGTCCACCTGACTTTCCATGTATCGAACCTCAGAAAGTGCCTGGCCGAGTAGAATTTACAAGTACCACTTGAGGATCTACAAGTGGACGAAACACTACACTTCGTGGAAAAGCCTGTCGAGATCATGGATCGAGAAGCCAAGAAGCTCAGACGCTCATGCATTCCCATTGTGAAGGTTCGCTGGGAAGGAAACCACGGCGCAGAGTTCACCTGGGAACTCGAAAGCGACATGAAGGCGAAGTATCCACAGTTTTTTGTTACGCCGGTGGCCTAATTTCAGGACGAAATTCCCTAAAGTAGGGGAGGCTGTAACAACCCGCGTTTTGAAGTCAAAGTACAAATCAAAGTCAAAGTCAAAGGAAGAAAAGATTGCTAAATGCGATCTGTCACTCCTTGCTTAATTATTGATTGTACTCTTTAAATTGTTAAACGACATTCTAGTTTTGTGTACTTTAGTTGGATTATGTGGTGTAAGTGCTAATAATCACAGTTTAATCGCATGTAAATTGCTAATCTATTTATTGCTAATCGCATCGCAATCACGTCGCAACTTGAATCGCAGGTTCTGAATATTGTTTATGTGTGTGTGCTATTTACGTGTTACTTGTGCATGTTTACATTATGTTTGTGGTGGCTAATCGAAAACGCAATCGCAACTCTATCACAACGCAATCTCATCACGAACTGGAAACGCAAATTCATTTATGTTGCTGAATGTTAGTTATGTTATTTGTGTGACTATTATTTAAATCTATCGTATTGCTTAATTGACACTCGCTTAAACGCATCGTCACGCTCAACGCACGAAATGAAAAGTCAGAAACCAACTCGCCGGAGCCCTTCGATCGAATGACCATTCGATCGAATGGTCACCCGTTCGGATGACCATCCGATCGGACTGCCCTCCGATCCGTCACTTTGCACCGCCTTTCCTCTTCTATCACCTATAAATAGCACCTGTCACATCACTGTTCATGTGATGTGGCAGCTCTCGTTCAACCAGCACACTTTTGGGCTATTTTCTCTCGATTCCTCGCGATTCTTGTAAGTTTCTAACTCAAATCTCGTACTTCTATGATCCACACACACATCTTCATATTTTTCACCATCAAATCTCAACTTTTAACCATGAAATCCACCTGATTTGAGATATTCTAGGATGATGTCATCATGGATTCTCATGAACTTCAAAGTGTGACCTCATTCCACCAAGAACAACTCAGATCTAAGAGATTTCAACATGTTTAAACATTGATTTCACCTAAATCTAAACATTTTCAAACCGATTTAAGTTTCTTTCAATTCTTTTACACTCTTGCACTCAAAACCGATAGAATCGGAGCTCATTCAGGCCTTTTTCTCATTCTCTAGGGAAGTGCCGGTTTGAGAACTGAATCCTATCAAAGGGACAACCGATTCACTGGTTGAACATGAACACCCGTGAAGAAGAGTTAACTGATTTGGACGGGGTGGTTCCCATCCGATCGGATGAATCGGACTTGGTGGAGGTTCTGATGTTTAACACATTGTCATACCGTCTCGGTCAAACCGCAAACTTCCTAAAACTTAGTAAATTTTCCAGATTTCAAAACAAGCAAGTTACCAAACGGACTGCTGTCCGATCGGATTGCCATCCGATTGAACGACGATCCGATCTGAAGACTTGTGGTCTCAAATACTTATACATTTTACAAATTTTCACTCAAGACATTGTCCAAACAAATGGTCATCCGATCGGACGACCATCCGATCGGATGACCATCCTGTTGTGAACTTGTTCATAAGAAATGTCTCGCTGGAACGGGCCGCCATCCGATTGAACGACCATCCGTCCGGATGACTGTTCAATCGAACGACCTGAAAGGTAGAGATACTTCTCTGGTTTTAAAATGCTACAATGAAAACTTCAAAGTCACATCATACACAAACACATCCATCCCAAACGAGTGACAATCTGACCGAATGGCCATCCGACCGGATGACCATCCGTCCGGATTATCATCCGATCGAATGACCTCTCATCACGTAACCCACTGACACGCTGTTTCACGCGCTGTTCATCGCTTATGCTTTAGGCTAACTTTCCAGCGCTCCCTTCAATCCAACCCAAGACTGTGTTTATTCGTAAACACGATCTGTGAGTATACTCGCACCCTTTTTGCTTTACGCACTTTTGGGTGTTACATACGTTACCTGTTCAAATCACAATCATCACACAACGCAAACACTTTTATACGCTGACTGTTATTGCATGTTTTAGGTGTTACTCGATGAATGCTTGTATGTTATGTTTACACAGTGATTGTTGCCTGACACCTTAGCAACGATAGTACTATCGCTTGGACTCAGCACCTGTAGTGGACAGGGGTTGTTAAGGGTTTTACTTCACATGTCATAGTGGTGATATGTGTTGCGCATTCTACTATTTCATTGTCGATAACCTACTAGCTTCACTTTGCTACATGTTACATGCTGGTTATGCGTAAACCATTTTCGCTATCTATTATGCTATTAAACTTGTATGCTCACTTTTACACTTTGTGTATTGACTTTTATTTTAACGTATGTGACAGGTGTTTAGGATGCTGTGCTTCGCAAGCTTTTGTGCAATCAAGTTAGGAAGAGTCTAGAAACAAAACAATTAATATTTTGAGTTGTCGAAACTATGATTCGTCTTTGGGATATCTATGTCTGTAATAACTGCTTTATTTGATAAGTTATGGTATGGGACATAATGTTAATTATCCGGTAATTTAGTTGTTATGGATTTCTCTTGGACAATCTGTTTCGCTCAGTGCCTCACCCCGATGTTTCCGCCATCGGTTTGGGTGTGACAGGAGGAACAGAACCTTAGTGGAAGCAGCTAGAACAATGTTTGCTCATGCAAAACTGCCCACTCATTTTTCGGCAGAGGCAATAGCAAATGCTTGTTTTACCCAGAACAGGTCCATAATAAAAAAAAGACATAATAAAACACCCTACAACATTATAAATGGAAGAATCCCAAGTGTAAAAGTTTTGCACACATTTGGTTGTAGATGTTTTGTTTTCAATGATTTTGAAAGTCTTGAGAAATTTGACAGAAAAGCAGAGAAGGGTATTTTTCTTGGATATTCAATGTCCTCAAAAGCATATAGAATTTTAATTCTAAACACAAGGACAATCAGAGAAAGTTTATATGTATCTTTTGATGATTCATCAGAAACAGATGTTTCTAATGAATATATGAAGGAAATAAACCTTTCTGATAAACAAGAAAAACTTGAACTTCTTTTTGAAATAGTAACAGAAGAATTCCTAGGACATGATCAATCTTTCACAAACAAATCAATAGATAATACATGTGCTAACCCTGCAGAACAAATGGAAAATGTATCAGAAACCTTGAATCAGAACAATGAAAATATATCTGACAATCAAAATTCTGATACATTCCATACAAATGAGGCAAATGTTCAGGAGGAAACTTCAAATCCATCAGAACGAACAACTTTTCACAACAAGTTGAGATGGATAAAAGGACATGTTAATTCTGACTTCATTGGAAATCCAGAAGATGGTGTGAGAACAAGATCTGCCACAACACATGAGTGTGCTTTTGCTAGGTTCTTAAGCAAGATAGAACCCAAGTCTGTCAAAGAAGCTCTTAATGACTCAGACTGGATTCAAGCATTGCTAGAAGAGCTTGATCAGTTTTAAAAGAGTAAGGTATGGGATCTGGTGCCAAAGCCAAATGACAAATCTGTCATAGGCTCAAAATGGGTATTTAGAAACAAATCAGATGAAAATGGCATAATAACCAGGAATAAGGCAAGGTTAGTGGTCAAAGGTTATTGTCAACAAGAAGGTATTGACTATGATGAAACCTTTGCACCAGTGGCCAGATTAGAAGCAGTAAGAATCTTTCTTGCTTATGCTGCATCCAAAGACTTCAAAGTATATCAAATGGATGTGAAATCTGCTCTCCTGAGTGGTAAGATTGAGGAAGAAGTTTATGTGCATCAACCTAAAGGCTTTGTTGATCCTAAATTTCAAAACCATGTTTACAAATTAAACAAAGCCTTTTATGGTTTGAAGCAAGCTCCTAGAGCATGATATGAAACACTTTCAAACTTCTTAATCAATTATGACTTCACAAAAGGTACAATTGATACAACTCTTTTTCTTAAAACACACAAGGGTCACACGTTGTTAGTCCAAATTTATGTTGATGACATTATATTTGGATCAACAAATGAAAAGTTTTGCAAAAAGTTTCAAAAATTAATGACCAGCCACTTTGAGATGAGCATGATGGGTGAGTTAACCTTTTTCTTAGGTTTACAAGTCAAACAAAGAAATGATGGAATATTTCTGAGTCATTCTAAGTATGTAAAAACAATTTTGAACAAATACTCACTTGAAAACTGCTCAATCTCAAAAACTCCCATGGCAACAGGGAACAAACTTGATTTTGATAAAGAAGGAACATGTGTAGATATTAAAACCTATAGGGGGATGATAGGATTATTGTTATACTTAACTGCAAGCAGACCAGATATTATGTTTGATACATGCTTTCTGGCTAGATATCAATGCAATCATAAAGAATCTCACCTAAAAGCAGTCAAAAGGGTCTTTAAATATCTAGAGGGCAAATCAGAACTTGGTCTCTGGTATCCTAAAGATACAAATCTTGAACTAATTGCATACACAAATGCAGATTATGCAGGATGCAAGATTGACAGAAAGAGCACATCTGGTGCATGTCAAATCTTGGGAGAAAAGTTGGTATGTTGGGCAAGTAAGAAACAAAACTGTGTTGCAACCTCAACAACTGAATCTGAATATGTAGTAGCAGCAAGCTGCTGTTCACAAGTGTTGTGGATGCAAACTCAGCTGAAGGATTATGGAGTAAATCTGAAAAAGATACCCATTCTATGTGATTCAAAGAGTGCAATTGTAATTACAGAGAATCCAGTTCATCACTCTAGAACCAATCACATAGATGTCAGATATCACTTCATATAGGATCATGTTGAAAAAGGTAACATAGAAATGTACTTTGTTCCAACAGAAAACCAAATTGCTGACATTTTTACAAAACCTCTTGATGAAAAGAGACACAATTTTCTAATCAGCAAACTTAGCATGGTTAACATAAAAGATGAAGATGTTTCAGAAAACAATAAGTCACAAACTGAAAACCAAACTGATGACAATCAGGGTTGAAATTCTGATGATCAAAGAATGAAGCAATAGATTTCTGATAAAGAAGTCCATCAATCTGATGAAATATCAGAAAATCTGATAAATTATCAATAATATGATAATATATCAGAAAATCTGATGAATCATCAGAAAATCTGATGAATCAACAGAAAATCTGATGAATCATCAGAAATTCTGATAAAACATCAGAACATCTGCTAAAACATCGGAATCTCCACTGATCATCAGAAAATTTCATGAATTTACCATCTTTATTCATATCTCATATTTGTATAAGCACATAACTGTAGATAATTTGTTTTTGAATTTTTTTTCTTTTCTTTGTTCATATTAAAAAAAATCAAAAAGGGGGAAAGTAACTTGCTGTAAGATAAATTCAAAGCCACCATAGGGAAAATCAACCGTCACAGGTAAAATTTTTGCAGAAAATTGATTTCTCTTCTACTTCCAAAGCATGCAACGTCATCTTTTCATAAGATTATACAGAGACACGGGGGCATGAAAATGATTAGGGGCTATAAAAGTATCCGCCTACTTATTCAATGCTACTCACAAACGGGGGCTTCAAACTCTGCCATATACTCTCTGAACCCATATATTGTATTAAATGAAGAGAAAGAAAAGGAAAAGAAAATGTTTAGTTGTTAATACCATTTATGGCATAACTATCACTTTCATCTATAAATATTAACAATTCTTTAATGACTTTCTTCATCACAACAACCTCCACTTCAAAACTTTTTCTGAAAATTTCACTTTCAAAAATCTCAATGGCAAAAGAAATCAGAACCGAGCACTTTTCGCTCATTCTTCACGAAACACACAACCTTAGACTAAGGTCAAAACTGGAAGGTCCTGCATGGGTGGATTGCCAGTTTGTGTACAACATGTTAAAGCAAAGTCCTTTGGGCCATGCTATATCAACACATGTCACAATCTACCCTGCACTTCTTCAAGAGTTTTGGTGGAATGCAGAAACTGTCTATAGAGGCACCAGCATGTGGATACAAAGCCAGGTGATGGGCTTTACAATCATTCTAAAGGAGGAAACTCTTAGGGATGCCCTCCAGTTGGGTGATGATCCAGACACCACCTTTTTCCCAAGTGAAATGCTTGAAGAAACTCTAAAGGATATGGGTTATCGCACACCCAACGTTTCGAGGCAGATCAGCAAGTCTGGTTTTATTTAACCATTCCAGTACTTGGTGACACATCTCAGTGTCTGCTTTTCAAAGAAGATTGGACACTTCAATGAGCTGTCTAACATGATGATGGAGGTGGTACATGCAGTTGTACACGAGAAACCGTACAACTTCTGCAAGTTTCTCATAAGAGACTTGGAATCAAACATGCACACTCGTCAACCTTTTCTGATCTACCCTCGCTTTGTGACCAAGGTGATAACAAGTCAGCTGGACTTCGGAGGAGTAAGAAGCTAGTACCCAAGGGCCCAGGTTGTTTTGCAAGAAAACTTGAATGTTCCCTCTCTAGTTCCATCACCTAATCACAGTAGACACAGAACCTACTTATGGTTATATGTTAAGGGTATCTATAATGAGTAGTTTTTTTTTTGTTTTGTTGTAATTTTTTATTGTTGTTTGTGTTTGAAAAGTATATATTTGCTTTATTTTTTTCTCAAAAACATCACAATAGATCTAGGGGAAGTAAAATGGCATATCTGATAAAAATTTGATGAAGTTCAAAGAAATCTGATGGATCTGATAAAACATCAGAAAAATCTGATGATTCATCAGAAAATCTGATGATTCATCAGAAAATCTGATGATTCATCAGAAAATCTGATGTTTCATCAGAAAATCTGATAAATCACCAGAAAATCTGTTAAAACATCAGAAAAGTTTTAAGATAACTAGAAAAACTGATAAATCAACAGAAAAATGTGAAGAAATATCAGTTAATATTGCTTAAAACCAGATTCAAAGAAACTTGTGTCAAAGTAGAAAATGATTCATAAAAGTTTCTGTCAAGGATTTTTTTTTTTTTTGGGTTAAAGATAATCTTAAAAGGAACAAAACAATAATGATGTGAAATCTTTCACAACAAATACTCCTTGAAGATCAAAAGCAAAGATTTGAAGTTCAAGAATGCTATGTAAGTAATATCTTCAAAACCTTACTTATTCCCCCTCATCTAAAAAAATGTGAATTCTGATGAAGTATAGAGAAAATCCAACCCTCAAAAGTTTTATTTAAGGATTTTCTTATATACATCATCACAAAGACATGTTGGGAACAAAGTTAGTTTCAAAAAGGATTTTTATTGGACCTTCTTACAACATAAGGGTCCCACAGGAAGAAAAGGTGCATGTTGGATATTAGTGTTTATCTACCAAATCCTTGAAATCTCCAATTTTCAATAAAAGATTTGTATTAAAATATTAGAGATATACCAAGGGTTTTGTGAAATGGTTGTTTCCTAAACGGATTAAAACTCATTAAGGTGTCATAAACCACCTTAAATACAAACAACCCACGAAAAACACTCAAAGATCTCTGTCTCAAAACACTATAAATACATCTTTCAAACGACAGAGAATTCCACCTTCAACTTCCTTCCTCAAAAGCAAAAACCCAAAAACCCTTTTTCGAAGCAAAAACTCAATTCACCATGGCTGCAATCATCATCAACATACCACCAGTTGAACACTCTGTTCAATTCATCACGGAATCCAAATTCCTACCGCTGAAAAGAAAAAATGAAGCTATGAACTCCAACATAGAAGAATACGACATGAAGTGCCAAATTTTGATCGAATTTCTTACAAGGTATCCTATTGCTCAAGCCCTAACAAAGACCAGAGACATACCGGAAAAGCTGATACAACAAGTGGTGAACACACTCAAACTCTCAAATCCAAATGAGTTTACAGCACACGTGTGGGGAGATATCTTCATTACAATTACACCGGAGAAGATAAGGGAATCTCTGGAGTTCCCGGTAAGCCAAAATTGTGATGAAGCACCAACAAAAGATGATATGTTTGCACAGCTTGATGCTGTGATGGGATACAAGGTTAAGATCTCAAAGATTGGAGAATTTAAAAGAAACAAGCTACCTGCCTTCTGGCAAGTGCTAATGGAGATTCTAAACAAATGTTTATCATTGAAAATTGGGGGAACGGATTAGATAAATAGGAATGTTCTAACAATCATGTTCAGCCTCATCACAGGGATGAACATTGATTTTGGAGCAGAAATATTTACTCTGATTAGAAGATCAATTTTTACCAACACTGGAAGGATAGATTCACATCTACCTTTTCCCAGATTTTTGTCAATCATAATTTCTAATGCATTCTTTGAAAGGAATATGGAAATTCCTGCATTAGAAAATATATGGAGTACTGAGGTGATGAGACCGTGGTTTGCTGTGGGGTCCTGGAAATCAGATTTTGATGTACCTACTCTATCAGAAATTGTGATGAATCTGATACCAGAGGATTCACCCTATAGAGCAGAATATCTAAAGATGTTGAGCAAGAAACCAAAGAATAAAGAAGTTTTTGACAGTGTGTCCCAATGGAGCCTGATGCCCAAGAATCAAGTGCACCTCAAATAGAGCAGGTGGCTCAGTCAGAACCTCAACAAGGTGATGAAGATGTACACATGAACCCTTTGGCGGAGAAACAAGTGCACAACACTCTAAATTTAATATTGTTCAAGATTCTGATAGTGATTCTGATGAATCAATTCATGGAAACTATATAATTGAACATAGAAGTATTGTTTCTGAAAAACAAGTTGTGAGTGAATCCAAAGACCCATTCTCTGAATCAGAAAATGAGGAGGAGAATGAGGTGGCAACAGGTGGAGATCAGTCTACTGATCAAGGAAACCTGGATGAGAAAAACAAGAGTTTCTCAACAACTCATGGAGAATCTAAAAAGGTTCAAGGATATGAGGAAAAGCCAGATTTGAATCAGTTTCAATATCCTGGTAAGAGTATGAAGAATTGGGAATATTTCCAACCTTCTAACCTTAAAACAGCAGCAAGTGTGTCTTCTGCTAGTGTTAGAGGTGGAACATCTGTTGTTCCTCCTGTCACCCAACAACATCAAACTATGTCAACAGAACAACTACATAAGGAGCTTGATGACATCACAGTTGTCTGTACTGGGAAGACAACAACAGAAGAAAAGCTTGATCTGATACTGGAAGAGATCAGAAACCAAAGATTTGACATTAAAGCTTTATCAGAAACTGTGAAGAACCAAATAGAAGATAACACTACAGCTCTCAGCAAACTACAACAGTCATTAGAAAGCATTGAAAAGTCATCATAATTTGAGAAAGCTCTCAAAGAACTCCAAGAAATCAAGACCAAGATGGCAGAAGTTGCAAGTGTAAGGGAAAGCTCAAGTGCTAGAAGGATTCTTGAAGAAATTCAAATCCTAAGAGCTAACAACGACAGCATGGCCGAGGCTCTTGAAAAACTGACGGTGGAATGGTCTACACAAAAGAATCAAGACAAACTGGAGTTTCAGAAAATGAAGAAACAAGAAGAAACAAATGCTCAAACACTTACTAATGTTCAATGGTTAGTAAAGAGGTTGCAGCACAATGTTGCCAAACTGGCAAATATTGATATGCATGATCTGAAAACACCAATTCCACAAGATGAACCAAAAAGAGGACCAGAAATTTCTAAACAACAGTCCAAACAACCAGAAATTTCTCAAAAACAATTCAAACAACCAGAAGTCTCTCAACAAGAACCACCCAGACAACCAGAAACATCAGCACCACAAAAACAGAAGCAACCCATGGCTCCTCCTCCAAATGTGCCAAAACTACTCATGGGCCCTCTATCAAGTATACCAAAACCTGACAGATTAAAGGTGCCGAAACAAGAAGCTGTTGTGTGCAAAATGCAACATATAAATTACATCAATTGTGGCATAAAACTAACCCTTTTTTAGTACTAATGTTGGAAAAAGTGTGCTTTTGTCTTCCTTTTGTATTTTCAGGATTAAATGAGCTCAAGTTAACAAAAGAAGCAAAAAGACAGCAAAATCTAACATAAATACAAGAAAAGGAACAAACGTGACATGCCCGACCCCACGACAGCATCTTCCCAAGCAAAACAAGAAGACAGAAGACTGAACACGCCCCGTGCTCAACCAGCACGGGGGCGTGCCCAAGTGTCAGCAGAAAAGACAAAGTGGTAGAAGCTTCTATTGCCCACCACGGGGCCGTGCTCAGTGGGCACGGGGCCGTGGTTAACTGTAAGATTCGCAGAATCTAGGCAAATCTCCATAGTACAGATATGCTTCTGCACACAAGGTCGTGCTCAGCGAACACGGGGGCGTAGTCAACTAATAAAGACAAGAGCAATTAATGAAGAAAGAGAAGGATGTGGACACGGGGCCATGCCGAAGCTTCTGTTCAGCCTATAAATCGGAGTGCTTGGCTCAAGCTCAAACCATCCCTTGGCACACCACCTCTCTCACACTTCACCCACCACCCACCACCACCATAACACCATCATCCATCACCATCATCCATTGTCCATCATAGAGTGTGTGAGTCGTCTCGGGATCCAAGATTGATCGTAAGAGTTCTTGACAATCAAGGCCATGTTTGCCTAAGTCTCTTACATCACTTGGTGAAGACAAAGTGTCTAGTGTAATACTTTTTATTTTTAATCTTTTCGCACTTTTTAATTGGTTATGTATTAATGACTTTAATAACTAGTTTCTTATGTTGAAGGTGATTCTTCCTTATCGTTTGTCCGTGGTGTCTTGGCATTATTTTACTGTCTATATAAAATAAAAGATTTTCACCATTCATATCTCCACGGTCTATATGGAGGTATGTTGGCTACCTGGTCGGGGGTTAAGGGAATGGTTTGGTAAGATTCTTGTCGTTGTTCAGCGTTTAAAGATCCTGCAAGGGACCTGGGTCAAATTTAGTAGGATCTCCTTCAATACTTAACGGTATTGGATGGCGGGGGTCCAAACTCTTTTATCCCCTCATAAGTTAACTACTACTAATACTATAACCCGGCTACTTAGGACTATATCCTTGCTGACTCAGACTACTTAGTCGAGGGTAACGTCACCTTCAAATGAGGGGCCTACCATAATTTGCATTAATAACGTAATTAATTATCTTTCAATAATCCGACCCTTTAGGATTGTATCCTTGCTGACTCAAACTACTGGGTTGAGGGTAACGTCACCTCCAAAAGAGGGGCCTACTACAATAACTAAGATAATCTATTAAATAAGTGCAAAAGTGCGGAAATAATCAAAGGTTACACTAAACACGAGTCGGAACCAAGTGATTCATCTTGTCTATCTGTTTTTCTTTTATTTTTATTTTTCAGCATTTTAGTTAATTTTCTTAGTTTAAAACATTTTTCTAAAATTTTGATTTGATTAGACGTTGAGGATAAACCGGTACTAAAAGCTCTTGTGTCCTTGGACGACCTCGGTATCTTACCAACACTATACTACGCTCACGATGGGTGCACTTGCCCATATGTGTGTTTAGTGTTAGTAAATATCGTGTTTTATAAATTTAAAACTTGACTAAAAAGTGTAAAAATGGCTTAAAATATATTTAAACTTATATATACACTTCACACGCATCAAGTTTTTGGCGCCGTTGCCGGAGACACGAGGATTTTAAGAAAGTTAGGAATCAGCGGCCTAATCGTTTTTCTTATTTTTCATTTTTTAGGATTTTTTCTTAGTTTTTCAGCTTCTGCAGAACTCAGCACGGGCCGTGCCCGCTGAACGCGCCCCGTGCCCAATCATTGGAACTGGCAATCCTGTTTTAAGTCAGACAGTAAGCTGAACACGGGGCCGTGCCCACTCAACACGCCCCCGTGCCCAAGATTCAGTTACTGAAAACAGAACCGTAAGATCCCGACGGTTGGTAAATTCTGACACAAACATGAGTGATACTGATACTTTTTACTTTCGGCACTCTTATGGTATGTGGTGTCAATTATGTGGTGGTACCCATAAGGAATTAGAATGTTATTTTCTAAATTATAAGCACCACTATATAGACCCATCATTCCCTTGTATCCTTAAGAGGGGCGAAAGTAAAAATAATCCCTATCTCTCCCTCGAATGCTCCCAACCGGATTTTCTAGGAGAAATGCTTCTCGATGAATTATTTCAATTAGAATATCTAATTCTTAATTGGTTAAAAGAACTTAGGAAAGATTTCAATGATCTATCCCGAGACGATAACCAAGAAGAAGGGTTGGGCTCGCATTCAAACAACTTCGTTGTTTCCAACGATACTTCTAACTCTAGTGAGGACTTGAGCGATAGTCGTCCCTGTGTCGATTGTGCCATAAAGGACTCCCCATCGACTTCGTTCGATGCATACATAGACCTGAGCGATTCGACATACACCTTCTTTAACGAGAGCCCGGGAAAGGGTTGGACTTGTCCACCTACATATAGCATAGGAATCACCCTCACCGACAACCTCTTGCGTTCTCGTCTTAATCTAAAACAATTAAGGTATCTTAGGCACTTTAGGGTTGTTCCATCCAGTAAGGAACCGCCCGATCCGGAAAAGTTCCTTAAAAATAGATAAACTTCATAGACAGCTTCTAGACACGGGGCCGTGTCCAGGTCAGCACGCCCCCGTGTCCACCCAAAGATTCCCTTCTGATTTTGTCAGAATACGGACAAAAATATGTCAGGATTCCATCTGCACACGGGGCCGTGTCCAGCCGACACGGGGCCGTGCGCAACGTACTGTCGTTTTCTATAAATGCAGCCAAGAATCCTGCACATTTGAACCATTCCAGGGACAGAGATTTGGGGAATATTCTCACATACCATCCTAGGTATTTTCTAAAAGAAGTTTCTCAACTATCTTCTTGTCCTTTCCTCTTTTATCCACTATCATCTTCTTCAATTTTTCCTCCCTTACACCTCCATTAAAGCTTGAGACTTCCATAATTTCAAGCTTTATTGAGATGTTTGTTAGATTTTTGTTCATGGAATCTTGTTAAGAATAAATTCTACAACAATGTTTTAAGTTGTTTCTGTTCAAAAATACTTTAAAAATAAAAAAAAAACAAATTAAAACTCCAAGATTCCTTGTTCTTAAATCATGCAGATGTCTGAACACGGGGCCGTGTCTGAGGTACTGGTCCCATAAAATTGAACTCTTTTCGATTTGTTTTCTTAGAATGGCGAGCAGAACAAGCGGAAACTCTTCGTCACATTCCAGAAACAGCCGGCAGGGGAGAAGATCATCAACGGTTGAGGATTCTCTTGTAAACTATGTTTACGCCCTCAGAGAAGCCATTGATGAGATAACGGGGGTGGAAGAAGCATTGGTCGACCGTATTAATCATCTGACGGTGGGACTAGAAGGATGTCTCCGGGAAGTCAACCTTTTGCACCAAAGGTTGAACATTCTCCCCTCTCCTCCTTTGGTGCCGATTATCACACAAAGGGCATGGAATGTGGTACCGGAAGTCATCATTCCGGCCGAATGGTACGCCTTACATACGGAACCCCCTCGAGACATACTACAAGGGGTTCCAATTGGTGTCGCTACCCCTCCTCAAGATGTTGAGGAACATGAAGCCGCCTCCCTTCTCCCGAGGGAGATAGAAGAATGCCTCTAGCAACATCTAAGGAACACCGCTCGGCCTGGAGTTCTACAAGACTTTTAGAAACCGGAAAACTATTTCCGGAATTTTGGTTCTTATTGTAGAAGTAGAGCTCCTAGGAATAATTTTTCGTATCACTTGACCTATCTAATTTAGGATTTTTAACTTTTATTTTTTGCTTTATTTTTCATTATGTAATTCTCTCTATGACTTAAATGAATGATGGTTTTAGTTAATTTGGTGTTTGGATGGTGTTGAAATGAATAAAACACACTTGAGATGGCAAAGGAAACGAGGGAAGCTTGAACCAGCACCCCATACAGGAAAACAGGGCCGTCTGACGATTTTCTTCGTTTACAGTAAGCTCGGTATGGGCCGTGTCCGCCCAACACGGCCCCGTGCTGCACAGTCTGCAGAAAAGACCCAGTTCAGGTAACTGGACACGGGCCGTGTTCACCCAACACGCCCCCGTGTCCAGGCTTCTGTTTCTTTTGTTTAATTTTTGTTACTGGCACTTGAACACGGGGCCGTGCCCGGAAAACACGGGGCCGTGTTCAGCGCCCAGTAACACAAAATTTTTGCTTAAATCACACCTTTTACACATTTAATCAACCTAAAAACTTAATTTTGGGACACATTGAGGACAATGTGTAATTTAAGTGTGGGGGGGGGGGGGGGATGCTAAAACCTTGAATCTTGCAAGTCCTAAATACAAGCCTTACACAAAACTCTATTGGAACCGCTAATCACCCCAAATTTTTTCAAAACATTTTCATTTTTTTACTTGTCTAGGTTTAACTTGGGAATTTCAAAGTTCTAAAAAGGTTATATTTTTACAAATTTACAACCGATAGCGTCGTGATAAAAAGAACCAACATAAGAAAATTATGAAAAGGCATGACAAGCTTAGTTAAAATTTAATTATATATACTTGATCACATAAAAACCCATTCCCACAAAAGTGAGGTTTGAGCCTTTATTGAGCATACAAATATATATCTTTAAATTAAATGCTCATTTTTCGTTTCTTGTGTGAATAGCCGCTTAGTTCTTACGACTCTAGAACTTGCCATGACTATACATTCCCGGTCCTTACCAACTTAAACCCGAGTAAGTAAATGATGGAGGCATTAGGACTAGCCCTTTTTATTTCTACACCATTATTTTTCTTTTTTTTTTACCACCTACCCAAAATCCCCCTAGTTAGCCCCTTTGAGCCTAAACCTTTTCATTTCATAACCCAAACAAACACCCTTTCACCCACCAAAACCTTTTTCATTTTTAACCCTTTGTTTTAGTAACTAGCTCGGTTCTTTGTATGACTTTTCAAAAAAAAAAAGTGTTGATGATGAAGCAAAAACAAATAAAC
Organism: Helianthus tuberosus; assembly: GCA_030545235.1. Lineage (NCBI taxonomy): Eukaryota > Viridiplantae > Streptophyta > Magnoliopsida > Asterales > Asteraceae > Helianthus > Helianthus tuberosus. The sequence goes on from CM060440.1 coordinate 46,851,223, forward strand.
AAGCAAGTTCATCAAAAATAACTTTGTTTGAAAAATAGCTTCATCAAAATAAAAAGTTGAAAAATAGAAAGTCTTACGAAAACCGATGCTTTTTACGCTTTTCGCCCTTTCTACTAACCACTAACCCAACCACCTACCTTTAACCCAAGCCTAACCCTTCACCCAAAAAGTCCTCTTGATATTTACAAAGGTATATAGTTAAAAAGGAGGAGGATTGATTGCTTGGCAAGCCTATGGTAGGAGTAAGTTCCATGCCGCTCTCGAGTGATCCACTAAAATACATTTTCGGCCGAGTGTTGAGTGATCCCCCGTGAGGTATGTGAACTTGTATATAAAGAGAATTTTAAAGAGGCATGTTATGCCCTAATAAGTAGTTTATCTTATGGAAAGTTTTAAATAAATCATGACGAATAGGATTGTAAATAAATAAAAATAAAACTTAATAAAGAATCTTGGAAATCCCAACACTCTATGACAAGCCTAAAAACTTTCTCTTCTACCCATTCCATTTGGGAGTGTAAAGCCACATTATAAAGAGTTTTGCTTGAGGACAAGCAAAGATTCAAGTGTGGGGGTATTTGATGTGTGCAAAATGCAACATATAAATTACATCAATTGTGGCATAAAACTAACCCTTTTTTAGTACTAATGTTGGAAAAAGTGTGCTTTTGTCTTCCTTTTGTATTTTCAGGATTAAATGAGCTCAAATTAACAAAAGAAGCAAAAAGACAGCAAAATCTAACATAAATACAAGAAAAGGAACAAACGTGACATGCCCGACCCCACGACAACATCTTCCCAAGCAAAACAAGAAGACAGAAGACTGAACACGCCCCGTGCTCAACCAGCACGGGGGCGTGCCCAAGTGTCAGCAGAAAAGACAAAGTGGTAGAAGCTTATATTGCCCACCACGGGGCCGTGCTAAGCGGGCACGGGACCGTGGTCAACTGTAAGATTCGCAGAATCTAGGCAAATCTTCATAGTACAGATATGCTTCTGCACACGGGGTCGTGCTCAGCGGACACTGGGGCGTGGTCAACTAATAAAGACAAGAGCAATTAATGAAGAAAGAGAAGGATGTGGACACGGGGCCGTGCCCACTGGACACGGGGCCGTGCCGAAGCTTCTGTTCAGCCTATAAATAGGAGTGCTTGGCTCAAGCTCAAACCATCCCTTGGCACACCACCTCTCTCACACTTCACCCACCACCCACCACCACCATAACACCATCATCCACCACCATCATCCATTGTCCATCATAGAGTGTGTGAGTCATCTCGGGATCCAAGATTGATCGTAAGAGTTCTTGACAATCAAGGCCATGTTTGCCTAAGTCTCTTACATCACTTGGTGAAGACAAAGTGTCTAGTGTAATACTTTTTATTTTTAATCTTTTCGCACTTTTTAATTGGTTATGTATTAATGACTTTAATAACTAGTTTCTTATGTTGAAGGTGATTCTTCCTTATCGTTTGTCCGTGGTGTCTTGGCATTATTTTACTAACTATATAAAATAAAAGATTTTCACCATTCATATCTCCACGGTCTGTATGGAGGTATGTTGGCTACCTGGTCGGGGGTTAAGGGAACGGTTTGGTAAGAGTCTTACCGTTGTTCAGCGTTTAGAGATCCTGCAAGGGACCTGGGTCAAATTTAGTAGGACCTCCTTCAATACTTAACTGTATTGGATGGCGGGGGTCCAAACTCTTTGATCCCCTCATAAGTTAACTACTACTAATACTATAACCCGGCTACTTAGGACTGTATCCTTGCTGACTCAGACTACTTAGTCGAGGGTAACGTCACCTTCAAAAGAGGGGCCTACCATAATTTGCATTAATAACGTAATTAATTATCTTTCAATAATCCGACCCTTTAGGATTGTATCCTTGCTGACTCAAACTACTGGGTTGAGGGTAACGTCACCTCCAAAAGAGGGGCCTACTACAATAACTAAGATAATCTATTAAATAAGTGCAAAAGTGCGGAAATAATCAAAGGTTACACTAAACACGAGTCGGAACCAAGTGATTCATCTTGTCTATCTGTTTTTCTTTTATTTTTATTTTTCAGCATTTTAGTTAATTTTCTTAGTTTAAAACATTTTTCTAAAATTTTGATTTGATTAGACGTTGAGGATAAACCGGTACTAAAAGCTCTTGTGTCCTTGGACGACCTCGGTATCTTACCAACACTATACTACGCTCACGATGGGTGCATTTGCCCATATGTGTGTTTAGTGTTAGTAAATATCGTGTTTTATAAATTTAAAACTTGACTAAAAAGTGTAAAAAGGGCTTAAAATATATTTAAACTTATATATACACTTCACACGCATCAAAGCAATTCCAGTTGAATCATCTTCCATAGCTCTCACTGGTGAAACAGAATTCAGCAAACAATTTCATGAAACAGAGAAAAGAAAAAGAGAAGATGAAGTGACATCCTCAAAAAGACCAAGGACTGTGATCAGGGAAGGTCCAGATGGAAAGCCTAAAGAATTCACACTCCTGAAAGCTGATCTACATACAATGATGTACCCTGAAGAACACTTGAAGCACTACTAATGGAATGATAATGAAGATAAACAGGAAGGGCTACTCTTCCCAGTTTAGAAATGAGAGAAGTTGGAAACTCTCGCACAATCCTGTTACAAATCCAGTGGTTGCTATTGAGAAGATTAGCAGTGTGAGTTATCAAGGTAAGGTCATGGGAACTTATGAACAGAACAAATATACATTGGTCAGGTAAGATGGAACTCCATCAACTGTCGATGGAACTCCATCAACTCTTATCGATGGAGATCTTGCTGATGATATTCATCCATTGAACCTAATAAAATTGAAACAGCTCATTGATAAAGTAAAAGGCAACACAGTACACATCAGAGCCCTTGAAAGCATCAAGAATGCAGGAATGAAGATATATCAAAGAGCTACACTGGCAGACTTTGACTTGTGCATCAACTCTGAGTATAGCAGCAAAGTACTAACACCTCCTCCTGACAACACCATTCCAGCTGAAATTCCACCCTCCAAAGCAAGAACTGGAGCTATCTTTGAAAAACCAGAAATGTCAGTGGTTTTCAAAGAGGCTCATGATGAGAAAGCTCTATTCAGAATCAGTGAAATAAACAGGTATTCAAATCAGACTTTGAACTATATCAAGAACTGCATGAATAAGAAACAAGATCAGCTCAAGAAAAAAGAGAAGAATAATGAACAGCTGAGGAAGGCAATTGAAGATATCATTGAAAGGTGGAAGGAAGCAAGAGGTTGGTACAAGGATCTTTACAAAGCAACTAACAAGATGATTAATTACAAGAAAAGGTTGAAGCTAGGAGACAAGTACAAAAGTGGGCTGAAGATCAATTGATAAATTCATGAACTTATATTCTGTTTGGAGAACACTATTTTTTCTGTTTGTTTTGAACTTGTTTGTTTTTTCTGAATTTAGTTGTTTGAATTCTGTTTTTTTTGTTTGGTTGAAATTAGTTTATGTTTGACATAGATAGTTGTTTTTCTTACAATACTTAGGGGGAAACTGTTAGGAAACTTTATTTGTAAGTATTGAATAAAAGCCAATTCAGCCTTATCTATGAAGAAGATAGAGTTCTGAAGATCAAACAACAAGAAGAAACCAGATAGGACGATTGAAAAGAACAACATCTACTTCAAAGAATCAGAAGCTGATCAAGAACAAGAGAAGATTATCAGAAAAGGCCATTCGAATGAATCTGATGATATTTCTCAGTTTCTGGCAAATCTGATCATCTGACTTTCTGATGATTTGTTCACCAGAATTTCTGATGAAGTGGTTATCAGAAATTCTGATAAAACCCACTTGTCTGAACGAGTTCTAACCTGCCCCAAATACTGAAGCAACTTGACATTATTGGATCTCATGATGACTAAGGCAACTTGATAATTGGATTCAATGAATATGTTAAGAAGCTACTTTTTGCAGGACATATGCATGAATAAACAAATGTTTATTCATGCCCCTAGGCTTTCTATAAATAGAAAGCTCATCAAGCAAAGGACAATGAGTTAAGCCAAGCATTCAATACATACATCAAAACTCTATTGTCCTTTCACCAAAGAATTATACAAGTATTCATTTGTAATAGATAATAACCTCACAATCACCTTATAAACCATTTTGTTTCAAAGTGATATAAACTTGAAAATTCTATAGGTCTTGTTTCTTGAAAGTCTGATTTCAATTTCCGCACACTATTTTCAAATTTGTTGAAATTACTTGCCATATTATGTGAAAAGAAGTTTTTTAAGTCCAACTGGGACCAACATACTCTACAACGCAGTCTCATGGTTAGGTTGTATCATTGTTGATAGTTACATGCTTCGCCCGTTACGTGCTACAAGCCGGTTATGTGTAAACGCTTTTTATACTATTATTATGCAAACTTGTGTACTCACCTTTACTTTACGTATTGACTTTTATTTTAACGTATGTGACAGGTTAATTGGATGTTATGCTGCAACAAGTTAGGAAGTCTAGAAACTCACCAAATAAATCTTAGTAGTCGGAATGGAACTTGTTTTTGAGACTGAATATCTGTAATCATTGTTTTGCTTTATTTGTTTAATAGTATGGGATATTGAACCTTAAAAATATTGTCATTAATAGTTGTTATGGATTCTCATGAACAATCTGTTTCGCTTAGTGCCACGCCTCGATGATTCCGCCATCGGTTGGGGTGTGACAGGGTATTAGAGCCATAACTATAGGGAATTAGGTCGAGTCATGTTAAACAGACCTAGTCTATAGTCTAAGTACCAACAGACCCATCGTACGAACCCACTTGGGGTTCTGTGCGAACCTACATGCTGTTATACTCTCGTTCGAACTTGCAATGCTATGCTACACCTTCGTACGAACCCGCATACTACAGCTTAGTACGAAGGAGACTTTCCTAAGGCTGAAAACTTACTTTTTCCTTTCCTAAGGCTAACACAATACACATGTTCAAAAACACTCGCGTAACACAACCGAGTGATTTTATCGAGATTAGGTGTGAAAACCAAGAACTCTCGATAAGATCACTCGCTTAGTGCATTTTTCTTAGAACAAGAACCTATCGTTGAGTTAGGAGTGATATCCACATCTCAACAAAAATCTCCATCTCTATCTAGTGGAACTCCCGAATTTATTCGGTGAGCACAACCACAACAAGGGGCGAAGTTGTTAAGTTAGGGGTGAAACCTGCATCTTAATGACCCGTTCCCCCTAAAATGGTTTTAAAAAGCTCTCACCAAAGTGTCGATTGTACCAACGACTCGAGCCGCGTAGTAATTGGAAGGACGAATGCCATAGCCGCATCCCGGTGAGGGCATAGTCTATCAGGCCAAAGCGTGCGCTCGAACTTGTTGTGAATAGTTGAACCACTTTGGGTAGTCAACGTCTAAAACCCAAAGCACTCAGTTAGTTTTGCTACCCTGCAATTGCCGATTTTACGCGTCATTGAATTTATTACGTTTATATGATTTCAAATGAAAATTTTACGCTTTATCAATTTCTCGATTTATCGATGTTCGCATCCCCGCTTTACGTATGCACAACTCGCACAACCATCGCAATCTAAAACAAGAACCAAATACCCGCAACAAAACTAAAGTCTAACAACTCTCCCTCTTAAACGCGTCCTCGCACTATCTATACAAGTATATAAGCAAATATGTATATCTTATACGATTACATGCGCTTATGTAAATATGTGAGAACCTACGAATTTCGTGTCTCCTATGTGGCTCCTATGTGAATACGTATTACTATCCCAACACGCCGAAGTCTACATTCTCCTACAAGCAGTTCAAAGCATGTGACTCGATGGCCTTCACAGGCAAAGGAGGTGTATCTCAGCTGCTTCAGTGGTTCGATGCCATCGAGGTTACCCTGCGCCAGAGTGGGTGCCCCAAGCATTTTCTCACCACATGCGCTATAGGAGTATTTCAATCAAGAGCCCTCGACTGGTGGACAGCTGAGCGTACAAAATGTGGGAACGATGCAGCCTACGCGCTCTCCTGGGATGAGCTGAAGGAGCTTATGAAGGAAGAGTACTGCCCTCCCACGAAGTCCAAAAGCTAGAAAATGACTTTTGGGTAATCAAGCAAGTGGAAGGAGACAACGTCGGCCTCACAGCAAGGTTCAAACAGCTTAGCATTATTTGCCCAAGCCAAGTCGACACTCCCAAAAAGGCCATCAAGAAGTACATCCGTGCCTTGCCTGAGTGTGTGGGCGATTTTGTCCATGTTGCAAGACCGGCTACCATCGAAGAAACCTATCTCTTGGCTGCGGAAATCAATGACAAGCGAGTATTGGCTGGATTCTTCTCCAAGGATGCAACCAAGAAAGCTAACCAAGCTACCACCGGGTCATCTGGCGACGCCACACCACCACAAGACACCGACAAACCTAGCCGCAAGCGAAAGCACTCGAGTTTTAATTGCTCAGCAACATTTCCATCCTAAACAGTTTTAAACCCCGAACCTCTCCGAACAGTTCCAGTCCACCCAAAGCGCGCCTACACCAGAACACTCACCCTGTGTCAAAAGTGCACTTATCATCACCAGGCAGGAAGAAATTGTCGCTATTGTGCAAATTGCAACTGTTTTGGTCACTTCACCCATCACTGCCGCACAGGGCCACGACCTCAAGGCACGCAAGCACTCCCCGCATTGCCAATGCAGCCCGCATCCCCAGTAAACGCCGCACCAGAAGCAACAGCAGCCGCAACACATGCACCAGAAGCTCCAACAGCAACCGCAGCCCCAGCAAGAGTCTTCAACATCAACACCAACCAGGCGCAGAACGAAGTTGTCGATGGTACGCTTCTCGACGCTAATTCTTATATGTTATACTTGTTCTATTACTCGATGTCGCCATAATATGCGACGTTGACTCTCCTTCTCGCTCTCTCTCTCTCTCTCTCTCTTTCCCTCGTCCGTAGATCACACACATATTATATTACTAGAACTATATAGCATATCATGATATAATGTGTTTTACCCTGACTATGCGTCCTTGGAATAAGTTACGATAAACATGCAAGGATCAAACTAATCACGGGTGCACACGGGATTATTTTGGTAAGTGCACGGAGATCGTAGTAAGTTTCAATGATGCCATAACGTTAAAAGCATGGTGGATACGCCGCTGGTACTTCCTATATATAAGCGTCTTAACCATGTCGACAAAGTGTGACATCTATTCACGGGACGGAAGTGGTGTGGTCGAAGCATGGTGGATACGCCGCTCGTACTTCCTATATATAAGTGATTTGCCATGCTAACAAACTTCTGTGAAGAAAATACCATGCGGAGTTGAACGTTATTAGACCTCTTATACTATTGAGACTACTTTCAACACGCTACACTCCTTCGCAAGGCGTAACATCTCATCACATCTCAAACGCGTCATCGCTAGACTTTTTGTAAGTCTACACGAACACAATCGCACTTTTTGTAAGTCTACATCCTGAACTATGAAGAAAGATACAGGGCTCGAGAATCACCCTCAAGGTTATTTTGCACAGAAATAATGCTGGTAACTCTTTTGCTATATTTAATTGATGAATTTATATTAGGACTATGTTTTGTTGTTTAAAATGTGGTACCTCAATATTACAGAATCGTCCGGCGTACGACGAAACGATGAAAGCAAGTTATCAATACAAAGAATTCAACAAAGACATGGCAATGGTTTTGAAATGCCCGTTTCAAAGAAGACAATAAAGATAGATACATACAAGATTATGAACTGGTCTTTATGCCAATAATATGGTCAAGACATTTCTATGTTGTCTGCTTCAATATAAAACACAGCAGAGTTGATGTGTTGGATAACAATGCTGTAGAGGATGATCTCAGCATCGAAGACAAGTATGCTGGATTAGGTGGAAAAGTTGGTAAGTATCTTAAAAACTTTGTATATAGGAAGTATGTTGACAACATACTAATATATGGAAAAAATGTGAAACTGCAGCACGGTGCTTTTGCAAACTACTTGTGTCTTAAAAACACCCAAAGGCTAAGATCATGAAGTGGGCACCCGTTGTCAGACAAAAGATAGAATGAAGGACAATGTCTAACGTGGTCGATTGTGGGATTTTTGAAATGAGGCATATGGAAACATATATGGGGCAGATACCTGGTTGGACATGTGGTCTAGCAAAAGAAGATGCCCCAAATCAACTACAACAAAGACATCTAAATGACCTAAGGATGAAATACGTTGCAAACATCCTACTGCATAGCGAAAATGAAAACAGAACACATGTGACCAAATCTGTAAGAAAATTCTTGAATTTAGGTGGGGAAAGAATACATGAATTGTATGAAACAGGACACAAGAGAATAAAAGAAAGGATGACTCTATATGTAGATTAGCTTAAACGCCGTGAATTGTATAATTTTAATGTTGACTAATGTATTTTGCTTTTTAGATTATTGCATCCACATGTTTCGTTATGTGATTTTCGATAATATTTGTGCATATATGTGAGAAATCCATAAAAACGCCATGATGAGTAATCCATATTGAATAAAAATAAAACATGTTAATGAAAATGCCATGATTTGAATAATTAGCAAATAGTAACCATTGAAACCTAAACAACATTTCAAATAAAGTTAAAAAAGCTCCATTGAAACAAGTAAAAAACGGAAAAAACGCCATATCTGTTGGATATCGATAGAACGCCATTGAAACAAAAACGTCATCCGAAAAAAAATTACTTTTAAAAAAACGCCATTGAAAACAAGCATAATGATCAAAACGCCAATTCTATTGAAATTTTGTTTGGAATGGAATCATAACGCCGTTATTTAGGGGAACGTGGCCAATGAAAATTGTAGCGCTGTACATCATTTAGCGTGTTATACCACGTTGCCGGCCAAGATCCCTTCACACTGTTTTCACAATTTTCACCGTTTTCTCTTAATCCCGTACCTATATATACATATATAGGGAAAACGGTGACAACTGTGAGAACAGTGAGAACGCTTATGGATCGTCAGATCAAAACAATCTATGGACTAGATTGGCGCGGTGACGTTTTCGTAAATAACATCAATTTTATTACTTGGAACGTTCTTCATTTAGGGTCAAAGGGTCTTTTTACTACTCTAACTCAAAACACCAAAGTAATGAGTAAAGCGCCATTCAAAAACGACTAAAACACCATTAATACAAAACGACAAACCTTAATGATAAAACGCGTGGCAGACTTAGCAGGCAGATGGAACAAACAGTAACTGAAAGTTAATTATTAACATTTACTACAAAAAATTCACTCCTAAGCTACGCGCCAAAAACATCATTATATAAACGACATTACCATCGCTTCCATCACCACTTCAATTCAATGGATCATTATATAAATCCCTTCTGACGAAGAGTTTTGATTTTTTTCTTTTTTTTTCTCTTGTGTAATATTTTCTGTGTTTGTTACGTACTTTTCAAATAATAAAATACTATATTTCTCTCATTAGTTATAAAACACCAAAATGCCACAAACGTCAGACACCAAAAGTTAATTAGTATATTTAATAATCTTTAAAAATGCTACAAACGCCAGACACCAAAATTTAATTAGTGTATTTAATCATCCTTAAAAATTCCACAGATGCCAGACACCAATAATTAATTAGTGTATTTAATCATCTTTATCTACAAAACGCCATTAAATACAAAACGTCAAACTTGAAACATGAGACGTGTTACAACCTTAATAGATAAAGCTGAATAAATAGTAACTACAAACAGTAACTGAAACGTCGGATACTTTATTACAAACATTTATTATAATAAAATCCCGCGTAAACTACGAGCCAAAAACACCTTATATAATCAAGCGTCTCAGCACCTAACATTGATCACACCAAAAAACAAACACCATGTTTCCTAAATACCACTCACTGTAAAACGCCAAAAAAGTTAAAAAAACCCAAAGATGGCAAACATCGTTTCTTGGATATCCCGTATTGTTCTACGTGAAGTTTCACTGAATGGATTGTTAGATGAGGGGGGTAACTCAATAAGATTTTGCTACATGAAATGGACAAATCTTCAAGAAAAAGAGACTGATGACAGTCATATGTCATTTTGTGTGCTTTGTTCTTGAAGAAGATTTAGATGAGAAAAAGAGACTGATCCTAGTGTCAATGCTATTTTGGACTTGATGATGAAAATGAGGATGGCGGACAAATAGCATCCACCCACACGGCATCGATCTGTTCTCCAACATCCACAAAGCCACTTCAACAACGAACAACAATAAATCACACCAAAACCAAAACGCCATATATTTGTTACAGTTTTGTAGTTTCAAAGAAGAAAGAGACAGATGACAATGAAGATTTGGAAAAAAAATTGGATTAGGATTTTTAATTTATTTTTTTGCTTCTATTTTTTTTTTTGTGGTTTGTTATCTAATTTTCCGCTAAAATATTAAAATATTTCTTTAAAAAAATGCTTGTAAAACGCCAAGATGCGACAAACGCCAAACTTCAAAACTATAATAAAATTATTTTAGATAAGTCTTATTAAAAACTCAAAAAAATTTACTGAAATGTATAAAACAATGTGCAAGAGAATCAAACAATGTGCCATCTTTATCTAGAAGCTATTAAAAATACAAAATGCCAAAATCTAAAAGAAGGAACGTGTTACAGCCTTAACAGATGAAGCTGAACAAACAGTAACTGAAATGACGGAAACTTTATTACTAACATTTATTATATGAAAAGCCACTCCATGGGTACTTGAATGTGTTTATCTTTTCAAAACGTCATAATTACCTGTCAATTATAGGTCTGCATCCTACATGGTGGCAAAAAAGGTCATTATATAAGTAGAACAGGTATACAAAACTTAACACTCTACACATTCTTTAAACACGCCACACATTGTCTAAAACACCATACAGCTTAAAAAAATGGCTCAGGTTATTGCGTGGAGGTTTGAGAGGTCAGGGAGACGTTTCGTCCTAAAGTTCTCTGATAGGAAAAGGGTGAAGGTCAAGACAATCAAGGCCATACTTAGTATCGATGAAGCCGTTCAGAGGGATATTCTGGCCGTTGGGATTCCAAGGGCCGACGATTGTGAAAGGACTCGAACGGTAATAAGAAAATTGAAGAGAAAATTTCAAGCAGATGATGATGATGATATTGACGATACTGGTCTACCAACAGTTACCAGTTAGGGTATGGATGAACAAGGAAGAACGGTTAAAGTGACTTATCGACACGGGGTGGAATATTCATCGTCGATGGACGAAATGCTGAACACAGAGAGGCTACATCTTCTTGAACAACTCTGTGATTTAACACATTTGAACGATGCATAATCCAGGGTTGTCATGATATTTAAGTATAGGTTGCAACAAATACGAGACGAGCTAATGGCGTTATACGCCAATGCACAATATGATGATGATGAATCTGAAGAAAGTGATGAACAAAGCGATGGGTACATCTCTGATGTAATCCCATACACAGAAGACTATTAGTTTGTTTTGATTTCTTCATATTGTAATCTTTTGAATTATTAATGAATTATAATGAATTATTAAGAACGCCATGAACCCCAAAAAAATTACCTTTATAACATATATGGGATTAATCAACCGGTGAAATCTACAAAAACGCCAAAAAATTGTAAAGTTTGAATTATTAAAGGTATATATTGAATTTGGTAACACCATGTACGCCAAGATGTTAGAATTATTAATTAATTTTAATGAATTTGGGAACGCCATAAACGCCAAAATATTTACTATGTAACACAAAAACGATTAATTCAACGAGGCAGATCTAAAAAGACCAATAAAACGCCAGGTTGTTATTGAATCTAACAACACGCCAAAAAAATCATAGATGCCAAAAATGAAGCAGTATAGTGACACACGCATTGGTTAAAAGAAGATAAAAAGACAAAAAAATCCCCTCCGCCCTGATTATATCGCGTGTCACGTGTTCGGCCAGGATCCGTTCTTACCGTTTTCACACTTTTAGGTGTTTTCTCCTGATCCTGTTTCTCTCTCTCTCTCTCTCTCTATATATATATATATATATATATATATATGACAGGATCCGTTCTCACCGGTTTCACACTTTCAGGTATTTTCTCCTGATCCTGTTTCTCTCTCTATATATATATATACATACAGGGGTAAGATCAAATAAAAAGTTTATTTTGCCTAAGTAGGATGAGAAGTAATCTTAATTATTCATTTTTTAAATCAATGGTTAAGATGAAAGTGTAGGAGAAAGGAGGAGTGTAAGGGTATCTTAGGAACATCCTATTTATGGACTTTCTCTCTCCACATGCAAGACAAATGCATATTCCACCCCCATTTTTTAAACTTTCATAACTTTTTTATACGACATTATTTTTTTCATAAAAAATTCACCGTAAAATCGAGCGTCTTTTTATCTTTAATTTGAGTACCATATTGCTATATAAAATATGAAGACTAAAAAACCCACTAAAATGTGTTGTATTTCTATGTTGTATAACATTTTTTAGTGCTGGATTTTTGTACTATATTTTTGTGCTAAATTTTTTGTACTGAATTTTTTTGTCTTAAATTTTTTTTCTCAATTTTTTATGTTTGATTTTTTTGTACTACATTTTTTTGCTGAATTTTTTCATGTTATATTTTTTTTGTACTAGATTTTTTTGTGCTATATTTTTTTTGTACTATATTTTTTGTGCTATATTTTTTTGTACTACATTTTTTGTGCTAGATTTTTTTGTACTAGATTTTTTTGTTATATTTTAAAAAAATGGGTACCACATGTCATTTTCACTCCTATTTATAGGGACCAAAATGCCCTTCATTCCTACTTATTAGGAGTGCCACATGTCATTATCACAATCCTTCTTAGGCTACTTAGGCAAAATCCACTTTTTAGTGGATCTTTCCCTTATTTATACATACTATATTATAATGCATGAGGGAGGGATTTTAATATACCTAAAAAATAAGAACTTTTCTCCTTTTAATTTAAGAGACACCCCTAAAATAAGGGTAAATTGGTCTTTTTAAACAATAGTTACATTTTAATCCCTTGTTTTTAACCAAAATCTAATACATAATGTACAACACATTAAACCTATCATGTTAAGAAATACGTAAATTACATTTGGCTCCATCTTTTGTAACTTTTAAATTTTGAAATAAGGTTACCAAATTTGAGCCGAAATCTATGCTTTCTCTCACCACTTCAATCGATACGGATTGAGCAGGCAAGTGGCGGTGGTAATGATTCGGTTACAACCTTCCATACGGTGGTGACGGTAGTGGTCCTCAAGAGCCACATAACCTTCGCCGGTTCCAAGGTTAAAACGAGGAGGAAGACGATGACAGAAAACCCTAGTCGCTTCCTCTGGCGATGGTGGCTAGGGTTTTGGCGAAGACCCCGACTAGCTTTGGTAAGTCCTCTTTTGATTGTGTGTTCCATCGATTGTTGGATTGGTCTGCGTAATGACGATTGTGATGAATGTCGGTTGTTACAGCTTCCCTGCAATGGTTCAGCCACCTCTAATGCACTCTGGTGTAGGATATTAGGGTTCCAACGAAGGTCAGAGGCTGAACCAACGGTGACCACAACCATTAGCGGACCTACCCACAATTGTGGGTGGGCGGCCGCACCCCTTGAAAAAAAAGTTTTTAGTGCTAATTTTCGTCGAAAATCCCAACCGCAACCCTTGGATTTTTTCAACGGCACCCCTTGAAAATTTTCAACCGAACCCCTTAGAAAAAAAATTATGAATTTATAAAAAAAAATACTGATTATTATTAATATATAAGTATATAACACAATTTATATAATTATTCTTTAACCACATATTTACTTTACTTAACCCAATCTATAATCTGATTTTATTAACCCAACTATCCCAGCCCAAACCCAACCCAAAGATTTTGAACTAAATAACATAACCCAAACCAACCTACCCATGACCCTTTCGAATTCAAAATCCCACTCCAAAAAATACGCCCAACGACTACAGTCTACAGTGACTCACGATCCAACAAGATTTTTGGCCGGAATTTCAAAATTCAGGCCATTCCGAACATTATTATACCGGAATTCCGACTTAGAATAGGTATCCTTTCTTATTGACTGTTTTTTATTGTTTTATGTGGTGATTAGGAGAATATATATATATATATATATATATATATAAGGGTTTATTTTTTATGGTTTTGATTGTTTTTTTAGTTGTTCTAGACTTGTTGTTAATGATTTTCTTGTTTAATTTTAAGCTTTGTTTGTTTAAATGATTACTAATCAACATTTAAAACTAGGGCTTGAATGTTTGAAAATTATGGACTATGGTATTAGTTGAACATGATTGTTTATTTTGTTTAAGTGTTTAATGTTGTTTTATGAACTTATAGAGCGATTTATATGTGATAAGAACCATGAGTAGGGAAGTTATGACGCGATTTCACAAGAGGAAAAATGGTTGAACCACTTTTGTCGGATTCTTCTAATTAAAGACCAAGCTATGTTTTAGATAAGTTTTTTGTTGTTTTATTTAATGATTAAAAGAAATAGAAGTAGGGGGTTTGAACTTTAATGGTTTTTTGGTGTTACTTTACTTACTTATGATGATTTTTTTATGTTTACTATTTTACTTGAAACTTTGTTTGTTAATGTGGTAGGAAGTTAGGAAATAGGGATTGATTGTTTGAAAATTGAAATTGACCCGACCCGATCCGATCTGATCCACCCGTTCTGAAACTTTGTTTGTTTATGTTTACTTGTTTTATATGACCCGACCCGCTATGAAGCAATTTTTTTTATATAGTTAGGGGCCTAAAATAAATTTTTACGCACCCCCAGGAGAAAATTCATGTTCATCATATTCAAGGTAAGATTATGGTAGTTTATCACCTGGTTGTGAGGAACAATTAAACCTAGTTGTCACAGGCTCGTTTTAATTACAACGAAGGGGTAGTGGATATTGTTGTTCAACATCTAATCTCACTGCTATATGTAGGTACATATCCTTGTTTTTTTCTAATTTAAATTTCTGGCTCGTTTTAATTACAACGAAGGGCAAGTGGATATTGTTGTTCAACATACAATCTCACTGCTATATGTAGGTACATATCCTTGTTTTTTTCTAATTTGAATTTCCTCCATCTAATTTATCATCTTGAATCATTTTCTCCGCAATAGAATTTGAACCCTTTTAGTTTTGTGAATAATGGATAAACATGTGTAAAGCGGAGTTGGAAGGGACAAGGTAATTTAGTGATTTGATACTTTAAAGATTATTTGAAATTAATAAATTATATGTTTGAATAAAATTTTATTTCTAAGTTATATTTATTATTCGGTGCTTACCTATTGAATTTTTGACAGATATTCAGCTACGAGCAGTTGCCGTTAAATCAAATTCAAGGAGAAAAGCGACTCTAGGATTTCTTCCAGGTTAGGGCTTTTAACTAAAATTTGGAAATATATATTCTTTTTTTTTTCTTTGGGGAAAATGATGTTTTTAGATGTTGAAATTGTTGCAAATTCATATAATAATCTAACTATAATTTTACAAATATGAAGTGTCCAAGTAATACAAAATGTAGGTGGTTTCTCCATATGTAGTTATCTTTCAAGAATTAAAAAAAATATTTGTTGGTTGGTAATATATGTTCTCTAACATGTTACCTTGATGAGTGAGATACTTAGGTTGGCAAGAAGATCGTTAAGCAAACAATGATTACATTAGTGTACGGTGTCACATATATTGGTGCACGCAATAAAATTAAAAAAAAAAGGTTAAAGGAACATTGTGTCATTGAAGAGGATGCATAAATTTTGTTGTTGCTATTATTCTGCAAAAGTAAGTCATATGGAAGTTTTCAAATTAAACTCTAATTTTTTTACTTTGTAAAAAATCAATGGAAATGTTGATTCTTGGTCAACCATTGTTCTCATTTAAACATATGCGGTCTTCGCTGGCGGGTCTTGTTAATATCACATTGGTGTAAGTTTTGATGGGGTATGTATACTACAAAGGGAGGCTGTTATGTAAGTTTGGTTTGCACTGGGGACATTTGAATATTTAACTTGGGTCAGATTCTTCTGCGTGATTCATATGTACGTTGTTTCGCGGATTTTCAATTCGTGTGAGTTTTCGTTTATAGGAGGGTGGCATCTTTGTTCTTTTCAGGTTCTTCAGCAAAGGTAATCTAGAGTTCGAAGATGCACCAATTTCATATTTTGGCATATTCTCTATTTTGAGGGCTCCCCATTCAAAGTGATGTGATTCAAGGACGAGGTTCTATTATGCTCCCGCAGGCTTTCCATCTACTCCATTTAGGAGGCCAACAATAGGTAATAAGGCTGCTAGATTGAAAATGGCATGGCAGGTGAACATTCTTATGTTTTATCTTTTATCTTTTAAGGCTGCTTACAACGGAGATCCGGGCAATGTGATGCTAGAAGTTGACCCTCTTCAAGTATTTTGATAGCTTATGACATCTTTTGGCATGCTATTTTGTGGGTGATATTTGTGCTAGATCTCCTACTCTCCGTTTACCTTTTGTTTTGTTTTGGTAGAAACATGATCTGGAATTCTGGGTATATAAGTTTCTGGGTGATCTAGGTTTGGGTTGTGATTACCCATAGGCGTACTTAGGGGTGCAAATGAGCCGAGCCGAGCCCGAGCTCGAGCTCGATTAACTTATGAGAGCTTGGATTTGAGCTCGGCTCGATTCGAGCTTTGTTTTCAAAGCTCGAGCACGGCTCGTTGGTATTTTCTTAAGCTCGGGCTCAGCTCGTTTATTATCTGTTAATTAATATATTAAATAAAAATAATATAAATAATAGACTTTTTAGGCTCGTGAGCTCGATAAGTGAAGCTCGGGCCCGGGCTCATTTACTAAATAAGCTTATTTTTGGGTTCGAGGTCAGCTTGTAAACAAGTTTAAATAAGCTCGGATCGACTCGGCTCATTTACACTAAGGCAGCTTCACATGCGAGGCTCAAGCTCGGGCTTAATAAATAAACGAGCTTTATTTTAGGCTCAAGCTCGGCTTGGCTTGTTTCGAGCTTTTTCTCGAGCCGATCTCAAGTAGCTCGCAAGCCGCTCGGTTCGTTTGCACCCTTAGGCATACTACAATTTCTTAAGTTACTGGAAGTATTTTTGGTGTATTTGGGTAATGGCTATTGGTTCCTTGGGTAATAGCTATCATGTTTTTAGTTATCTGGATATGTACATTTTTTTGTTGTCTTTTGGAAATAGGTATTATGTTTTTTTGATCAAGATATATAAGTTCAATGATTTTTTTTTTTGTGTCTTTGTGTAAGGTCCTCTTCCTTCAATGAACACACGAACCGAATCGATTGAACACACACGCGATATGCGGAAACCACCGTGTGTTTCGTACCTCAACGTAGAGCTCGTACAGATGGTGTAAAAGATGAGAGAATAGTGAATACACAGAGTATTCACAATCAACAATCACACATAATGAATGAAGAACACACAAAGTTAGGGTTTGTTTGCACAAGAAGTTTTCTCCAAAAAGCTACTGTTTCATTGAATTAGTACTGATTGCATACAACCACTGAGTTTATATACAATCCTAAATACGGGCACAAGAGTCCTTACAAAGAAACCCTAGTCAGTACTTAGAATTCAGACTATCATCAAAGAACTACAAGTACAGACATGCTAAAAACCCTAAATTTGGACACTATGTGAACTTATAAGTTCTTACAACTCAAAGAATAACAAATCCGGACAAAAGCAAGAACTTATAAGTTCTTACACAACCAAAACAACAAATTCAGACAATAATATCATATATATGTCTGACTTTGTGATCACACTTTCAACTAATTGCAGAACAAGTCCCTGAAGATTCTTTGAACATCAGCATCCAGCATTTATCAAACTGAGGTGCACTTACAAACTCCCCTTGATATATGCGGAATCTGCAAATCTTCATCGAGTCCTCAAGAAGCCGCAGCCGGCATCTATCATCCAAGGGTTTGTAAGAGTTTGCATAAAGCTGATCACCCAGATCCATTCTCACTGAGATGAATGAATGTGATGGATGCCCAAATCTAACCTATACACCCACATAAATGCAGAGGCAAACCCTAACTCCTGACAATACAAAGTGCTAAATTCGGACAACACACCATAAGTTCTGACAGATCTAAAATCACAAATTCGGACCCATTCAACTTATATGTATCCGAATTTGTCAGAATATAATAACTTGACTTGGCGCTTGACTTTGTCAAACAGAACTAATAAAGCACAGTTACCCGACGAGAGCTGCACTTACAGACTCCCCCTTAACTGATGCTATCAGTTCTGTCTGGAATCGAAAATCTTCAGTCACCGGATATTGCGCTTACACTTTGGATAATAGCTATTATGTTCTTGGGTGTATATTGAAGTTGTTTGGCTGTTCAAAAACTAATTGTATTTAATTTATAGATTAAAGTGATTTGGAATTTTGTAATATACCAGTTGCAAGAAAAGCATCGATCAAATGTGTGATTTTTTGGGTCTCAAAATTTATAAAGAAATAAAAGCTAAAAAAATTATTAAACATTAAATTAAATTAATTACATATTTTGTTTTTGTACGAAAATAATAGAAATATTAAAGATTTTACATAAAAGTAAAAGGGTACTATTGGTAAAATGAAAAGAATATGTTTGCATATGAGGCCTGTAAACGAACCGAACACGAACACGAACATATAGTCAAACACATTTTTTTGTTCGTGTTCGTTCGTTAAGAAATCCGGCATGTTTGTGTTCGTTTATGTTCGTTCGTTTAAAGCCTAAACGAACAGTTCAGGAACATAAACGAACACAAACAAACATAAACAAAAAAATTTAACTGAACATATTAGAATAAACATAAAGAAACATAAATTAACATGATTGAACGAACATAAACGAACACAAATGAACGTAATTGAAGAAATATAAACAAACACAATTTAACATTAGTGAACACAAACAAGTCTAATATATTACAATCATCCGAAAACACATCTAAATTAGAATTCATAGATACTGAAATTAAGTAGTTTTTTACATAAATATTAAGTAAGTGATCAGTTACGATCTAAGAAAAATTTAAAATTTCATTTTTATTACTAGAAAACTCAATTACTGATTAGTTATATTTATATAAGTAGTTAGAAAACCTAATATTTAAATCAATATAACTATTTATGTATTTACTAAAATTTAAACGAATGTATATAAACAAACATAATCAAACGTTCACGAACATAAATGAATGAACATAAACGAACATTCACGAACATAAATGAACGAACACAAGGTGTGTTCATGTTTGTTCATTTACTTAAATGAGCAAAATTGTTTGTTCGTGTTCGTTTATTAAAATTTTGCTTCTATCGTTAAACAATTATTTTTATGTTTTAAGTTTTCTTATGTTTCTAATTTTATGTAACGATGCTACAAGTCACTTATGCTCCTATTTCTAAAGTTATTGAGATGTGTAAGCCTTATGAAATGACCAATGATTGCCACTAACTCAAAAACCTAAGAAAACAATAAACATAACAAAAATTTGTAGAACATCATACGAATAAGAAAACTAACCTAAGTACTATACAATAGATCACGACTGAGTTGATAAAGTAACAAAAATGTGTACCGCAATGCAAATTGTCATCCCGCCGCATTGCGTTGGCACCTTGCTAGTGTGTGTGTGTGTATATGTGTGTGGGGGGGGGGAGGTTCATTTGAGAAGAAAAATCTAATTGAGAAGAAAAGAACAATGGTATAATTGTAAAATATTAATTAGTTTTTCTTTCATCTCATTTATTAGTCATAAAGACTATCATTCTCTACATTATTATTTTTTTTGCCTACACATTTCGAAATTTATCCTACACATATTTAAATTTATCCTATGCAGCTCGTAATCTATCCTACTCACCTAGTAACTTGTCCTACACTCTAAATTACTTTTTTATTTTTTGAAAAAAAAGTATATTTTTTAGAAATAAGTTACAAATTTAATGTAGTTAGCTATTAAAGAGGAAGATTTGAAATTAATGATCTATATAAGTTTACAAATATACACTTACGTTAAAGTTGAATGCAAAAATTAAATGAAGTCAAATGAAACATTATTATTGGTTGAATTTTTTTTTATCTTCTTATAAAAAATTTCTTTTCATTTAAACCCTCCACTATATATATATGGTGTGGAGGATGATAATTTGCTGATTTTTTTGGCGGTGGAAATCTCCGGCGAAGTTGGTGTGGATGAGATGAAGAGAGGGAGAGAGATTGTTAAAGAAATGTAGGAAATGTGAATTGGATTTGGTTTTTGTATTTTTGTGTGGTGTTTGAATGATGTAGGAGGGTTAATAGGCTGAAGTGTAATAATGAATACTAGTGATCTGGTTCATACTCAACATGCAGGTCGTTTATCCCAATAATACAAAGTGTAGCATTTTCCCCCATTTTACCCTTTACGTGTACTATTAACTTTTAATATATTAAAAAGTAGAGTTAAATGCTTGGTTGGTCCCTATGGTTTGCAAAAGTTGCAGACTTGGTCCTAGTGGTTTACTAATTACACGCGTGGTACCAAAACTTATCAAAAATGCACTCGGTTGGTCCCTAGCCCTAACATCAGTTAAATATCTCTGTTAAAACACCCCATGTGCTTGGCACATGAGGGTAATTTGGTCATTTCAATCTAGTTGGTCCCCACCTCCTTCTTCTTCCCCAAACCACAGGACCAACCAAATATTTAATTTGTGTTGTTAATTGTTTGTTTTAGATCAAGGATATTGCGGTGAAGGCATCTATCGCTTATAACGTGACACCCGGCTTTTCAGGCCGTACCGTACGATAGTAACACATGTAGTGAATATATAAAAAGGTTGTATGTGACTGATTATGATGTTTATGTATGATATTTAATGTGTTGGTAAATCCAAACATTTATAAAAATTATGTTGGCAACGATAAAATAAACGCTTATCGCGTAAAGATTAAAATGCGAAACGAACGTCGGTGACCACCCGATCAGTGTTAAAATTCTAAAAATAGTCCGTTATGATTAGAATAGTAATTTTAATCATATCCATGAGGAAAAATAAATTAAAATGCTAATAAACTCTATTTTTCGAGTTTGAGCGCGTACCGCGCGATACTGCGCGTATTAGACAAAATACTGTCAACGCAGCCAGTCAAGGCAACTGGTAATTATTTCAGTAATAATTTTATGTGATTATTTTTATAGAATGATAAAAATAACTTAAAACACACTAAAACGGGATTAAAACGCTAGATAAAATACCCGGTATTCAGTAAAATACTTGTTTTTAATTCAAATTTACATATATATGTATATGTATATGTATATGTATATGTATATGTATATGTATATGTATATGTATATGTATATGTATATGTAATGTATGTGAGAAGGGGGCAAGGTGGCGGTACATAGGGCTGCCCACAGTCTCTTGTTTCACTCAATTTGGACACTTGTAACAATTAGGGGATGTAGGGTGATGATTAAGGCATTCACAAGCTTTCATAAACTTCATTTTTCAAGAAACCATTTCAAAACTTACCCTCTCTCTCTTGAACACTCACGGCCGAACACCCCCTATTACACTTCCATTTTCATTTTCAAACCCAAATCTTGAAGAATCATGTCCATTCCAAGCTGTTTTCAAGCTTACATGAAGGTTTAGAAGTGATTTCAAGGAGGTTTGAGCAAGAACAAGGCTTCATATCATCACAAATCTTAAAACCTAGTAAGAATCTTGAAGGTATAACTTTTAAATCTTGTTCATGATTCATAGTGATAAAAATGATAGTGAAAGTTTCTCTTATTCTTGAATCTAAAAACTAACTTGAAAACTAAAAACAAATGGGTTTTTGGAATAAAATAAAAATGAGTGCATGTACATATGTATGTATGGCCGTGAATGAGTGTGTATATATAACAACCCTCCTAAATAATTTTTCGACACCCTAAAAATAATTAGAATGTCCCAATATGTCCTAAAATACATCTCGTATGCGAAAACGGGACCTGAATACCTTTAATTTAATAAAATAAAAATAAAAACAAGATTTAAAGGGCTGTCGCGGGGCGCGAAACCCTTGGCTACTTCAGTCGCGGGCTGCGACAACCTGGCCACCAGGTTTAGCGGGGTGCCGCCACGTGTCGGACTCGTGTCGAAGCCACGTGTCAACTCAGCAGGGCTAGGGCCTACCCTAGCCACCCTCGTGGGCCACGTAGCCCTTGGCTACATGCTTCGCGGGGCGCGACGGAGTCCGAGATCACAACTATAAATAGGGCCGATCAGTTTCACTTTCAATTCGTTCTATCTCTCACTTTCTATCTCGAATTTCTATAGGGTAGTCACTATTCTCGGGCATAATCCCCCCCCCCCTAAATAACGAAGTTCTGCCCCGTTGTAAGTATCATAACCCCGGTTACGTATTAGATACGCTGACCGATTGATCCAGGGTTCCGTAACGACTGTCGTGGTTCTGCCCTACGTAGTCGTTGGAATGCCGTCTCGGGGAGGGTGTTACTAATGTAAATATTGGGTTATTATACTAACGCGTGTACATTTGTGTAAATTATAGATAATTACCAGGAATCCCTTAAGGAAAACCCTAAGACAGCAATGTGAGTAATCTCCTTTTTTGCAAACTGTTTTTACAAAACATTTATTTATTTTAAATTATAATTAGCAGTGATTGAGTCTTTGTAGTCTTCAATTACTGCCGGTATGTTGGGGTTTTGTATACAAAATGTGGAACACGTTACCATTGGACAAAGAGGTAGCCAATGTGTAATATGATCCACCAGTCAGGATTGACAGTACTGAATGAGTAATTGTGTAGATATAAACATTGTAATCGCTCTCAATACTGTTAAAAGATAAAACTCTTCTTGATTAAACCGGGATTCACTCACCAGTATTACCCACTGACAAAATGTTTTTAAGCGCATTTCAGGTAACAAAATGTGAAAGCCAAATAGAAGCCAGCTGGACAGCACTGAAGGCTTGGAAAAAGTGGCTATAAAAGTTACCTGAATAAAGAGATGTTTTTACTTAAATAAAATAGGGTTCATCCCTATAAAAATTATGTGTACTTGAAACTTGGGAGCTTCCCGTGTATTTAATATTATAATAGCGTGGTATTTACTCTGATTTAATTTCCGCTGCCAAAATGATAAACACCGATACCACCAAAACTGGTCTCGCGGCCGCCCGTTCCCGGGACAGATAGGGGACGGGGGTTGCGACAGAAGGTGGTATCAGAGCTAAACCACTAATTCAGCCACAGAAGTGTTCTGATGACACCAAAATATTATATGTGTTAGGAAATTAATTACAGAAATACGTGCATATATGTATTTTATTGTTGTGTGTTATTTGACTATTTGTTAGTTTACAGTATGTGCGATCAAGGACCCTCCGACGCCTATCGTCAGTTGTCCGGCTCACCTAGGAGCGAAGGCACCTCTTCACAGCCTACCCTCTCAGGGTATTCAGCTGACAATAAAGATGGGATATTCGTGTTTAAGGCTCAGTCTGAAGAGCCATTCCCTCCTAAAAAGAGAGGATGGTTCAGTAGGGGAGCACATGAGCGTAGGAAGAGAATGAAAAAGTTACAACAGCAGCAAGTTCTAGCAGCCGCTAAGAGAGAAACAGATGCTCACACCCAAGACATACTCAATAGGAGTCTAGCAAACTTCCATATTCTAGCAACCACAGCTGCCGACCCAAACCTGGAGCAACTCATTGCACCTCAACCACTACCCTTGTTTCCCACGCAACCAATGGAGATTGAAGTCAACCCAGAAAACCAACTCCCAGCACCAGCCTTTGACCCAACTGAGATACCTAGAATACCAGCACCCAATCCCTTAGACTCAGACTACGACCCATGGTTTGATGATCATAGGGATTATCAGCAACGCTACCACATAACAGACGAACCCATGCCAGACCTAGCAGCTTACCCAGGTCTGGACCCTCTAGATCCCTATTATGATAATGATGAATACATTAGGGAAATCCTAGAGAATCCATATCCCCAGGAAGAACCCATACCACAGTACCTAGATCCAGTACCAGCACCTGCACCCCCAATGAGTGCAGAGAATGTGCAAGAACTCCGAACCTTCGGTGAGGAGATTTTAGAAAGTAGTGAGAGGATGAGGCAGGTTGGAGAACGACTCGTCTGGAAGTACGACGAGCGTAATATGGAGTTCTGGATGAACCCATATCAGTGATGGTGATAGTAATAATAATAATATATATATATATATATATATATATAATATGTGTGTATGAAAAAAAAATAATAATATATTTATCGTAGTATAGACCACTTTGTGGTTAGTGATGCATAATAGTGTTGTAAATTTTAAATTCCAGTTTTAGTTTGTATTAGATGCATAATATATAAGAAAGAGTAAGTCGCAATGTTCGACGCTTTTGAACAACATGTGTGTTATGTTAATGTTTGCATTGAATATTATTTTATGATATTAATAATTGGCAAATGTTTAAAATTCAGATGGACAACGAAGTGAACCAGGAAAACCAGAATAATGATAACCAGAGTAACATTAACCCAGATAACGATAACCCGAACAACAACAATAATGGAAACCAAGTGGATAACAGTGCCATCCAACACATACTGGCACAAGGGATAATAGATGTGATGCCATATATTATCAAAACAGTTAAAGAAGCAGATAATAAAAGTAACCGTGATAGTAAACGACCCACTGAACCTGAACACAGCGTAAACAATGGACCCATACTTCAAGTGCCCATTCCCAAAAGAAGAAGAACCATGTCTTTTGGTTGTTCTTATAATGAATTCTGGTCTTGTAAACCAATGGAATTCTCGGGCAATGAAGGGGCCGTTGCAGCTCTACGCTGGATAGAAAAGACTGAGGTTGTCTTAAAAATAAGCAAATGTGCGGAAGAGGATAAGATAATGTTTGCTTCCAATCTGTTTAAGAATTCAGCCTTAGAATGGTGGAACACTATCCTCTAGTCTAGGGGAAGTGATAGGGTTTACAATATGGAATGGGAAGAATTTAAGAACATGGTGGAAAGAAAATTCTGCCCTCTTAATGAAAAGGAACAGATAGCGAATAAATTCCTAAACCTTAGGATGACTAGAGTGGATAGTAAGGGGTACACTACTTTATTCTTTGAATATGCTAGAATAGTGCCAACCCTTGCATCACCTGAACCAGTATTAATCTCCCGTTATATCTGGGGATTAATCAGTGATATTAGACATGTAGTCAAGGAAGCTAGACCTCAAACCATAGAAGAAGCTGTAGAACTAGCAAACACCTTGACTGATGAATTAGTACGTACACGAGAAGAGGATCAGAGGAGGAACCTAGCCCAGAAGCTTACCCAAGAATTCCGTTCTGGAAATTCTAACCATGGGAAAAATGTAGGTTCTACTTCTGCACCTTACTGCAAGTATTGCAAAAGGAAGCATTCTGGAAGATGCTCCATATACTGTAACTTCTGCAAAATATCTGGATACAAGGAGGAAGACTGCAGGAAGAAGCCTAACAATAAGATATGCTACAACTGTGGAGAACAAGGTCATATCAAGCCAAACTGTCCAAAACTAGCTCCAGCCACGAACACCAAGAATACTAAAAATGCTAGAGCATTTGTTCTGACTGCAGAAGAAGCAAAAATGATCCCGGATGTGATCGCCGATACGTTTTTAGTTAATGATATTTTTGCTAAAGTATTATTTGACTCTGGTGCAAACCAAAGTTTTATTAATACTTCCTTTTGCCAACTTCTCAATCGACCATTAACTAAACTCCACAAGAATGTCTAGTAGAGACAGCAAATGGGGAAACCATTAAGATTTCTGAAATCTTACAGGGAGCAAGAATAGAATTTCTAAATAAAAAATTTATTGCAAACCTTTACTCAATGAATCTGGCAGGATTTGATATTGTATTAGGAATGGATTGTTAATAGCCAATAAAGCCGGTATTTTATGTGATCAAAAGTCTGTCCAAGTAAATTCATCAAAGGGTGAAAAGATCACAATTAAAGGAGATAAACCCTCTAGATCCACAAAATTCATCTCTTTAATGAAAACAACAAGTTATATAAGAAAAGGATCATTAGTGTATTTGATTTCCATAATCACTAACACTAAAGGAAAAGAATTAAAGGATATTCCAGTAGTATCCCACTTTTCAGATGTATTTCCAGAAAAATTACCAGGGCAACCTCCAAACAGAGAAGTTGAATTCAGAATCCATTTGATACAAGGAACAGAGCCGATTGCCAAAGCACCTTACCGTTTGGCACCCACAGAAATACAGGAATTGAAGAAACAGTTAGACGAATTGTTGGAGAAAGGATTCATACAACCAAGCTCATCGCTATGGGGAGCACCGATCTTATTCGTTAAAAAGAAGGATGGATCAATGCGTATGTGCATTGACTACTGTGAATTGAACAAGGTCACAATTAAGAATCGATATCCATTACCGAGAATCGATGATCTGTTCGACCAGCTGCAAGGAGCTCGAATTTTCTCTAAAATCGATTTACGATCAGGATATCATCAATTAAAGGTACAGGAAGAGGTCATTCCTAAGACCGCTTTCAGAACAAGGTATGGCCATTATGAATTTACAGTTATGCCATTTGGTCTAACCAATGCCCCAGCTGCATTTACGGACATGATGAACTGAACATGTAAGCCATATTTGGATAAATTCATAATTTTCTTTATAGATGATATTCTTATTTATTCTAAAAGTAAAGAGGAACATGCAAAGCATTTGCACTCACTTCTAAGTTTATTGAGAAAAGAAAAGCTTTATGCAAAGTTTTCAAAATGCGAGTTTTGGTTAGAACGGGTATAGTTTCTTGGACATTTAGTCAATCATGAAGGAATTCATGTGGATCCCACAAAGATCGAGGTGATTACCAAATGGAAAACCCTCGAGTCACCAACCGAGGTTAGAAGTTTCTTAGGATTGGCCGGCTATTATAGAAGGTTTATTCGAGATTTTTCTAGAATAGCCATTCCCTTAACTAAATTACCCTGTAAATCCGTTAAGTTTGAATGGGGACTAAAACAAGAAGAAGCCTTTAGAATCCTTAAGCAAAGACTAACTAATGCACCCATACTAGTGTTACCAGAAGGAACTGAAGACTTTATAGTCTATTGTGACGCTTCTAAGTTAGGTTATGGATGTGTGTTAATGCAACGTCAAAAAGTTATAGCCTATGCATCTAGCCAACTTAAGAATCACGAAGAGAATTATTCAACCCATGATCTAGAATTAGGAGCCATAATTTTTGCCCTTAAATTTGGAGACATTACCTTTACCGTAGTAAGTTTACCATTTTCACCGACCATAAGAGTTTAAGGTATGTTTTCGAGCAAAAGGAGTTGAATGTGAGACAAAGACGCTGGATGGAGATACTTAGTGATTATGATTGTAATATCCAGTACCATGTAGGAAAGGCAAACGTAGTAGCTGATGCTTTAAGTCGAAAATATCACGAAAAGCCAAAAAGAGTACGTTCACTTAAACTAAATCTACAAGTAGATTTAAATGAACAAATTAGAAAGGCACAAGAATCAGCAATCAAAGATGATACTGAAAAGTTGAAAGGAATGATTAAGGAATTAGAACAAAGAACAGATGGAATTCGGAGATTCCATAAGAAAAGAATGTGGATACCTAAATTAGGAAACCTACGCCACCGTATATTAGAAGAAGCCCATAAGTCTAAGTATACGATGCATCCTGAAAGTGATAAGATGTATCAGGACTTAAGAAAGAATTTCTGGTAGATAGGAATGAAAAAGGATATAGCAGCATATGTTGCCAAGTGTCTAACTTATTCATAAGTTAAAGCTGAACATCAGAAACCCTCAGGTTTGTTGCAACAACTAGAAATGCCAGTTTGGAAATGGGAATTGATAACAATGGATTTTGTTACCAAATTACCCAAAACAAGAAAAGGTAATGATACAATCTGGGTGATTGTAGACAGGCTAACTAAGTGAGCTCACTTCCTACCAATGAAAGAAACTTTCAGTATGGAACAATTAGCTAAACTATATGTCAATGAAATAGTTTCCTTACATGGAATTCCTTTATCCATTGTTTCTGACAGAGATAGCCGTTTTACCTCTCATTTTTGGAAAAGTTTCCAAAAAGCAATGGGAACCAAGTTAAATCTAAGCACCGCTTATCATCCTCAAACGGACGGACAAAGCGAAAGGACAATTCAGTCAATGGAAGATATGCTTAGAGCTTGTGTAATTGATTTCAGAGGTAATTGGGACAACCTGTAACACCTCGAAAATTTACGTCCAATAATGTATTGACACGTGTCATGGGCTTTGAATATGTGAAAGAGCACTTTAGAGGGACTAAAGTTGACAAACAGTGAAACTATGTGAATATAAGGGTCCAAAGTGTCAACCATTGATAAATAGGCTCTAAAATAACCCTACATGATGTTTATAATCTTAAACGGATAAATCATGGATCATACGAAGCGGGAAATGAAAGAAAGTGAGGAATTACAAACTACAGGGGCTAAATGTGTCAACATGTTAAAAGTATACCTCTGAGTGACCTTTTGGCAAACCCGAAGCTTTGTAATGATAAAATATACTCACTAGAATATGTGATAAAAATTTCATCAAGTTTCGTTATCGTATGAGAAAGTTATGATCAAAACCGTGCACGAAGGGTTAAATGCGTCAACGTTGAATTTCGAGACTTTTTGGGTAAGCACAAAGTTAACCAAGGACTTTACCATGTTTGTAAATGTCCCAAGGTCCTTAAAAATCAGATTTGAGGGTCTAATGAGCAAGATAAATAGCCAAAACCACGTATCTAAGGACCAAGGACTGAAATGCAAAGCAAAGGAAACTTGTAACCTGATCTGCGCTTGTTCGCGCCACGCGAGGGGGGTCTCGCGCCACGCGAGCGACCTGCCAGCGACAAAAGCAGCGACCAGCTGCCAGTTCATGTCTGTTTGCGAGTTGTTAACAGCTGGATCCGATTCCTGAGACTCACCAATCGACTTACATGCATTTAGGGGCACTTGGACACTTCTCACAACATCAGTAGACCTCTGTGGCAGCCTCTAATCAGATCAAAATTTGAGATAAAAGGATCTTGAAGCTTACTACATTGAACACTTGCATTCACAAATTTCACAAGGCAACTTCTGGAGCTCTCTGGACGACAAGACAACTTCCTAGTGATCTCTAAGCTTTATTAGGACTCTTGTAAGTGTTCATAACCCTTTCAAATTCGTTCTAGCTTAGTATATTAACCGAAAGTCAATCCATCGTAATTTAAGTTTGACTTGGTGATTTAACGAAAATTGCTCAGTAATTTCTCGAATTGAAAGTACCTACAAGTTGGTATTTATGTGGGTAACAAACCCTCAAAAGGGTATTTTCAGATTCCCACTCTAAGTATGATAATTGTCGAGTCAAAGCTTGTTTCAAAAAGTCAACAGAATGTGTATTTGCAAATTTAAGCATGATTAGCAATGTAGGGTACATGCAACCTGTTTGATCATTAAAATAACTTGGTAATTAATGTAAGAACATGTCTCAACATGTTCATCTCGACAATTTTCAGTTTAAACCCGAATCGGAACCGAAAGTCGCATAAATTGACTTTTCTTTGACTTTCAGTTCTGATCCGTTCATGCATGTTTGAGATCTGCCTTAGAGCTTATTTTGGACCAAGTTTCATATATTTATAACTCTCTGAGATTGTACAACTTGCTTCAATACTTATCCGATTCATATGCATGTTTCCGATTTATGCTTAAAGTTGACTATTATGCCCTTTTGGCTATAAAACGTGATTTTTGAAAAAGTGAAAGAGTAGAAACATTTGTTACTGATTTATAAACTTGCACCTAAAATTTGATATCACTTTGAGGTCCAGAATAAGAGTTATGCTCATTAGCGTATTTTGAAAGCTTTATGTTAATTAATTGGCGTAATTAGCATATAGCCTATTTAAACCCACTTTTAATATCAAACTTTTTACCCACTGTTATAATATAATATTTTGGGATTTATAAAGATTTTTATTTAATTTTTGGATGAGCATAACATAGGTCTCTAAGTTTAATTCGGTTAATACCGATTTTACCCTTTTTAGCCATAAAACGAGTTTTATAAATCCTTTTGACCCCAAACCTTTTTCTACTGATTTTATTTGTTAAATAGAATATTTTGAGCATTCTGGAAATATAAAAATATCTGCTTTCTTTTAAAAACCAGGAAACGGCTCTAAATCGCCTTTTTAAGCGTTTTTATCGCATAGTATGTACTAGAACCATATTAAACATATAAGATTGATACCTACTGATGTTTTTAGTATATTTTTATATAATAACAGTAAGTATAAGTTTTTGAACTCAGGTTTCCAGTTTTGACCTTTTAAGCCCTTGTGAAATTACCAAAATACCCCTAATAAGCATAGTTTGGTTTTAAATGATAAGTTTCATATATAGGTCATACCCTACTGTTATAACATGTTAAATTAAATATATTTACTGTATAAACCAGACTTGTAACTCAGATTTCAAATTAAACTCTTTTATAATCTCTTAAATGACCAAAATGCCCTTATGAGGCATAAATTGTGTTTAAATTCATTTGGGGCATAATAGAAGATATCTTACTGATATTATAACATATTTAAGCCATATTATCTCAGGGAACTTGCATATGACTCTTATGGTTACCCGTAACGCCCTTTTCGCGCTCGGTTCGGTTTATGTAACTAGTTTGTATAAATTGACCGAAATGGGTCAAACCTTATCATTTTTGTCTCAAAATCCAGAATGTATTTAGTATACCCATATTATACAAGTATTCAAACTTGTCGGGTCTAAATCACATTCTATCCGGTCTTCGCTTAATCGTGCGTTTGAACCGTATCGTCCTTAAAACTAGCCGGTCTAAGCTTAGGCTTAAATAAAGACCCGTTAGAAATCTAATAGGTTATTATAAACCTTTGTTCCAGAATAAGGAGAACCAGTAAAAGCTACCTCCACTTGCTAGTTGTGATTTATACTTTACTCAGGTAAATACTTTTAACTTATTTTCCCTATACGGGCTTGGGTTACGGTATATAGAATACCGCTTGATCGAGCATCAAATCTTACAACTTTGGGTGGTTAATTGAATAATTTGATCGGCTCGTTTAAACAGTCTTGTTTACTTAAAGCCTTTGGGGGGTTAATGACCATGTCCCGGATATCCTTGGCATCATCTTACGAGATGGCCACGACCTGAGCACGGGGTGTAGGCGTACACCTGTCAGTGTATAACTCTATAATGTGGTGTGTCTATTGATCTTTAACCCGGACAAGATCCGGGCTACTGAACGCACAAGTAACATGTAATTCGTTCACAAGATTATATTACATAATTATCCCAAGTTATAAAATGTTTTGTGCCTTGAGCATTCAAATCAATTTTCAACCATTTTCAAAATGAGTCAGTTAAATTGTATTTACCAGTGTAAACTGACGTATTTTTCCCAAAAGGTTAAGTGCAGGTACTACACGTAATAGGCTGGCTGTCTTCTAGAGCGTCCACAATAAGTCTCGCAAGCTTGGATGACAATAAACTGTTGAACAATATCTTATTTTATTTTGATCCGCCTGTGGATCCGTTTCAACTATTAGTGATATTTAATATTACACTTTATTAAAGTTGAAATGAATCTATCTTTGCTTCCGCTGTGCATTTATATATATTGTGTTGTTTGTCTATGATGATACCAACTACGTCACGATACTCCCCACCGGGCCCACCGGTGACACGTGGAAAAAAAGGGTGTGACAGGTTGGTATCAAAGCCAACTCTGAGTGAATTAAACACTAACCTTTTGTGTTTAATCTCAGTTACACAATTGCACAATCCTCGATTCTCGAGTCTAGACAAAGAACTTAGGAATTTTCCAAATTTTGGTTTTATTTCTAACTTTGTCTTACATATATTTTGTTGTTTGTATCACTTGTTGTTTTGACAGGTTGTTCAAATGCCGCCACGTATGAGAGGAAGAAGAAGGGGACAAGGAGCTCATGTAGCCCCAAATGACCACAAGGCCGGACCGTCACACCGGCGAACACCTTCGGACCCCCACAACACGGATGCTCAGGATCTTTGGAGGTCCTTTATTGAACCTGCTAGGCGCTCAGTATCATTGAGTACCTCCCCATCAATCCCACACTCCTTTGGGCCTCATTCGGAGAATGAGCCCCACAACTCTCAACAGTCCTACATTCCCCTATTAGGACACAATTCACCCTTTAACCATCCATCGCCCGTCTTTCAGGGTCAGTTCAACCCTGACGACTACTTAGGAGCAGCAGTGGGTTTTAACCCACTTGGACCAGAAGACCACTTTTCTGGTGGCAACCCGATGGACATCGATGAGGATACTGATCCTACAATGCCACCGTCCGGAACACCAAACCACCCCATCGAGATTTCAGATGGGTCACCGTTTATGGGATCACCTTACAATGGTCCCGACAGCTTTGAGGAGAACTTCAAGCAGTATGACTGGGCATTTACTCCCAGTTATCATAACTCTCCCTTACACCAGCCACATCACTCTCCCCTACACCAGCTTCAGCCACATAACTCTCCCCTGCATCAGCTACAGCAGCAGCAGCAGCAGAATCCTTCCGAGGATTCTCGACTTGTCGCGGTCACTCCGCCGCCACCACCGCCTCAGCTTCAACCTCCCTCGCCTCCGAGGCGAAGGAGAACGACAGCGCGAATATCCACACGAGGGGGAGTGCGCATCAGCACCCCTCCACATTCAAGCAACAGCCGGTACTCGCCTGTCCACGAAGAACCGGAGACGGGAGAATCTTCACACCCCATCTCAGAGGTGAACACTGCGCCAGTCGCGCCACAACCACCATTGGGTTTTGGAGACCCAATCCCCACTTACACTGGCGCGGCTGCATTCAACCCTTTCGAGCAACAGATCCACACAGGCTACAACTTTACAGAGGATCCCTACTGGATAGCAGCAAACTCCAACACTCTCCATCAGGAAGGTCCCTACGGAGGTCCCTGGGCTACGAGACAATCGACCTATGGATACCCACCATATGGGTATCAGCAACCGCAGCCTCCTCAACCTCCACATTATCAACAACAGCCTCCCCAACCTCCGCATTATCAGCAACCACCTCAGGCGCCGGCGATGTCACCGCCCCAAATGCAAGAAATCCTTCATGAGATACAAGAGGTGCGTCAAGAGATACGGCATGAGTTATGGCATGATCAGAGGCATAACCGGGGGATGTTTAAGAAGATGGTGGATCTGATCAAGGGTAAAAGCAAGAAGGGTCACTGAATCCTTTCTTTGTTTGGTTATCTTAGTGTGGTACTCATGTCCCTGTGTGGACATATACTTATTACAGTACTCTACCCCTGCATGGGTATTTCTTTATGTTATGCCCCTGCGTGGGCATATCTTTTTATTTGACCCCTGCGTGGGTTTGTTCGTTTTGTTATTTGGCCCCTGCGTGGGCATGTTGTTTATGTAAAAGACCCGTTTAGGGCAAACTCGTACTGGTTTAATTTTTATTTGGAATGGTTAATTTAAGTTTTTCATTTTTTTTATGTGCATAAACATAGTATATGAATAAATGAAAAATAACATTTATTATTTTGATTTACCATTTTAATAAAATAATAAGGATCTTAAAAGGTAAAACCTAGTTGTTATGTTGTCATAAATCTAGCCAATATGGTAGAACCTGTTTAAAAAGATTCAAATCTCTGTTAACATCTGTAAACATGTTAACATTCTTGGCTAGTGTGATCCGTAAAATCACACAAGTCACCCTTTTAATAAATTATCCAAGTTTAATATTTCTATATATATTTGGTTGTGACATAATGCCTACGGGTTATAATTAATGTCATATAAAACAAAAAGGCAGCTGTAGTTTATAAACTCCCTGCCAAGAAAAGGATTGATTTGTCTTTTTATGCAAACTTTAATCCTATAAGATCTAAATTTGCAATTTAGAAATTTGTCTACGTGACTAGGCTTATTATGCCAATATTATATTTCATTCTAAAAAAAGATTACTAGTAAAAATCCCGAATGAAATTACGTACCAAATTAACTAATATGGCTTTTATTTACCATGGTTAATAAATCGTCAAGAACGATAATACTGTTTAGGCTTCTAAATAGACCTTGTCCTTATTTTTATGTAGCAATTAAGACTACATGGCTAAGTCTGAAGAATTAAACAGTCGTCCAGCAGAAAACCCAGATAATACTAAAATATTAGTCACGGGTGCGGAGTTGAAAGCATTAGTGAATGATGCTGTTATCGAAGCGCTAAATAGACAGTATAGTGAATCGAGCGGGACCCGAAGTAGGACCCGATCTGCACCCCATTCTAAGCCAAAAGTTCACTCGGAAGCTCATAGCAAACCGCCCTCTAAGAAAGAGGTACCTAAGAAAGATGAGCCTAAGAAGGATAACGATCGACACTCATCAAATCAAAACAGTGTTCCATCCAAGAAGAAAGATTTTGATGCTAAACCTCATACCAAGTCATGTACTTACAAGTATTTCGTTTCTTGTAAACCCAGAGACTTTACTGGGGAGAAAGGAGCGGTCGATTGCATGACCTGGTTGGACGAAATGGATACGATAGTGGACATCAGCGGTTGTGCTGAAAGGGATGTAGTGAAATACGTATCCCAGTCATTCAAGGGAGAAGCACTGGCGTGGTGGAAGTCACTCATACAAGCTGCTGGAAAGATCCCACTTTACAACTTGTCATGGGATCAGTTCGTTGCTCTTATTAAAGAGAATTATTGCCCGCAGCACGAAATTGAGAGAATCGAATCAGACTTCGTAGCGTTAGTGATGAAGAACTTAGACTGCCAGGCATACCTCACCACTTTCAATACCCTATCCAGGTTGGTTCCTTACTTGGTAACCCCAGAGCCTAGGAGGATTGCTCGCTTCATCGGGGGTTTAGCCCCAGAGATTAAAGCTAGCATTAAGGCATCAAGGCCTGCAACCTTCAGATCAGCAGCTGATCTATCTCTATCTCTCACCTTGGACGTAGTCAGATTGAGAGCACACGGGAATTCAGGAGAGAACAAAAGGAAGCGTGAGGACGATACCCCACGAAGATTAGGTAAGAAACACCGAGGAAATGACGACCACAGGAAAGGGTCGGGATCTAAGAGAGATGGGCAACAATCGGGAGATAAGCCCAAATGTAAAACTTGTAAGAAGAACCATTTTGGGAAGTGTCGGTTTGAGTCGAAATCCCAGTCTCACACGAGATCCTGTGGGATTTGCAAATCTACGGATCATAAGACTTTGGAGTGTAAAAAGCTGAAGGATGCAACATGTTACGGTTGCAACGAAAAAGGGCACATTAAGTCTAATTGCCCAAAGAACACCCGAAAAGCCGAAGATGGGAAGAAGACCAATGCGAGGGTCTTCAAGATGGACGCTAAGGAAGCTGTTCAGGATGACAACGTGATTACATGTACTTTTCTCGTAAATGATGTTTTTGCTAGAGTATTGTTTGATTCTGGAGCAAATAAGTCTTTTGTAGATAATAAGTTTTGTGAGTTGTTGAAATTGCCTGTAAAACCCTTAAGCGTGAAATATGAGGTGGAATTAGCTGATGGAACCATAGAAACCGCCTCAACTGTTTTAGATGGATGTGTTATATCCATTAGGAATCACTCTTTTCCTTTGTCCTTACTTCCCT
The DNA here is from genome assembly GCA_030545235.1 of Helianthus tuberosus. NCBI lineage: Eukaryota > Viridiplantae > Streptophyta > Magnoliopsida > Asterales > Asteraceae > Helianthus > Helianthus tuberosus. The sequence goes on from CM060440.1 coordinate 46,887,122, forward strand.
TTAAGCTAGCCGGCTTTGATATAGTCATAGGTATGGATTGGTTATCGCATAACCAAGCCCAGATTATGTGCAACAGAAAGCAAGTAGTAGTCAAAACTCCGTCTGGTGAGTCACTCACCATCCAAGGAGATACCCAGCATGGATTGCCTGAGCAAGTGTCTATGCTCAAGGCATCCAGATGTCTGCAGAAGGGCTGTGTCATTTATATGGCACAAGTTACTATAGACGAGCCAAAGCCTAAGATTGAAGACATCCCTGTCCTTTCGGAATATCCTGAAGTTTTTCCCGAAGAACTACCTGGCTTACCACCGGATAGGCAAGTGGAATTCCGAATCGACATCATCCCTGGTGCTGCACCAGTAGCAAGAGCACCTTATAGGTTAGCACCAACGGAGATGAAGGAGTTAAGGACGCAGTTAGACGATCTACTAGCCAAAGGTTTTATCAGACCTAGTTCGTCTCCTTGGGGAGCGCCGATCTTGTTTGTCAAGAAGAAGGATGGATCGATGCGTCTGTGCATCGATTACCGTGAGCTTAATAAAGTCACTATCAAGAACAGGTATCCTTTGCCCAGGATCGACGATCTGTTCGATCAATTGCAAGGGGCAAGCTACTTCTCTAAAATCGACTTGAGGTCGGGCTATCATCAGTTGAAGGTCAAGGATGAATATGTGCAAAAAACTGCATTTAGGACTCGTTATGGTCATTACGAGTTCCTAGTGATGCCTTTTGGGCTCACTAATGCACCGGCCGCATTCATGGATCTCATGAATCGCGTCTGTAAGCCTTACTTAGACAAATTCGTCATCGTCTTTATTGACGACATCCTTATTTACTTGAAGAGCAAGGCTGACCACGAGAAACACCTTCGTTGTATTCTCAAACTTCTACACCAGGAGAAACTCTACGCCAAATTTTCGAAGTGCGAATTTTGGCTTCGAGAAGTCCAATTCCTTGGACATGTGGTAAGTGAGCGTGGTATCCAAGTGGATCCCGCTAAGGTAGAAGCAGTTATGAATTGGCAAGAACCGAAGACACCTACTGAGATTCGTAGCTTCCTGGGTTTAGCAGGATATTATAGGCGTTTCATCGAAAACTTTTCTAGGATTCATGCGCCCCTAACCTCGTTGACACGTAAGAAGGTTAAGTTTGATTGGGGCCCTAAGCAGCAGGAATCCTTTGACATTCTGAAGAAAAAGTTGAGCAATGCACCAGTATTAACATTGCCCGATGGTATAGAAGAATTTGTGGTGTACTGTGATGCATCACACATTGGTATGGGCTGTGTACTCATGCAGAAAGGCAAGGTTATTGCCTACGCTTCACGACAGTTAAAGATACACGAGAAGAGCTACACCACCCATGACTTGGAGCTGGGTGCCGTTGTATTTGCATTAAAGCTATGGAGGCATTACTTATATGGAACCAAGTGTGTGATCTATTCAGATCACAAGAGCCTTCAACACTTGTTCAATCAGAAGGACTTGAACATGCGACAAAGACGCTGGATGGAAACTCTAAATGATTATGATTGTGAGATAAAATACCATCCAGGCAAGGCAAATGTAGTTGCTGATACCTTAAGTAGAAAAGAAAGAGTGAAGCCAATAAGAATCAATGCCAAGCGCATCGAAATCAGGAATAGTTTGAACGAAAGGGTGTTAGCTGCACAGAAGGAAGCTGTGTTGGAAGCTAACTATCCTGAAGAAAAGCTAGGAGTAACTGAGGAGCAGTTATCCCACGACAAAGACGGAATGCTTAGATTGAATGGACGAATATGGGTTCCAGTTTATGGAGGACTTCGGGATGTTATTCTCCAGGAAGCCCACAGTTCCAAATATTCCGTTCATCCTGGAGCCGATAAGATGTACCAGGATCTAAAGGCCAACTACTGGTGGATTGGTTTGAAAAAGTCTGTAGCTGCTTATGTAGCTAAATGTTTGACTTGTGCGCAAGTCAAAGCTGAACACCAGAAGCCATCAGGTTTGTTACAACAGCCTGAAATTCCCACATGGAAGTGGGAGATGGTGGCGATGGATTTCATCACCAAATTGCCAAGGACGAGAAAGGGAAACGATACTATATGGGTCATAGTGGATACACTGACGAAGTCAGCACATTTTCTACCCATCAAGGAGACCTATAGCTCCGATATGTTAGCCCAGTTATACGTTGATAAGATTGTAGCTTTGCATGGGATACCTGTGTCTATTATCTCTGACAGAGATACTAGATACACGTCACATTTTTGGAAAAGTTTCCAACAATCTTTGGGCACTCGTTTAAATTTTAGTACATCTTATCATCCTCAGACTGACGGTCCGAGTGAGCGTACTATTCAAACGTTGGAAGACATGCTACGTGCATGTGCGATCGACTTAGGTGGAAATTGGGATAAGAACCTACCACTAATTGAGTTCTCCTACAACAATAGCTACCACACCAGCATAAAAGCTGCGCCTTTTGAGGCCTTATACGGTAGAAAGTGTAGATCGCCCATTTGTTGGGCGGAAGTTGGAGATGTCCAACTATCAGGACCAGAGATAGTTTTTGAGACGACGGACAAGATTGTCCAAATTCGCGATCGTTTGAAAGCTGCCAGGGATAGGCAGAAAAGTTATGCGGATCCAAAGCGTAAGGCTTTTCACTTCGAAGTGGGTGATAAAGTGTTGCTTAAGGTATCACCCTGGAAGGGGGTGATGCGATTTGGTAAGAAAGGCAAGCTAAGCCCAAGGTACATAGGACCTTTCGAGGTTATCGAACGTGTCGGGTCAGTTGCTTATAAGTTAAACTTGCCTGAAGAGCTTAGTGCTATACATAATGTTTTTCACATCTGTAATCTGAAGAAGTGTTTCGCTGATGAATCACTGGTCATACCGCATACGGATGTACATATAGATGAAAGCTTGAAATTTGTGGAAAAGCCATTATCGATTGAAGATCGACAGGAAAAGAAGCTTCGAAGGAAGCCTGTACCTATTGTAAAGTTCAAATGGGATGCCCGTAGAGGTCCCGAATACACATGGGAGGTGGAATCCACGATGAAAGAAAAATACCCTCATTTGTTTCACTAAATCTCAGGGTCGAGATTTCTTTTAAGGGGGTGAGGATGTAACACCTCGAAAATTTACGTCCAATAATGTATTGACACGTGTCATGGGCTTTGAATATGTGAAAGAGCACTTTAGAGGGACTAAAGTTGACAAACAGTGAAACTATGTGAATATAAGGGTCCAAAGTGTCAACAATTGGTAAATAGGCTCTAAAATAACCCTACATGATGTTTATAATCTTAAACGGATAAATCATGGATCATACGAAGCGGGAAATGAAAGAAAGTGAGGAATTACAAACTACAGGGGCTAAATGTGTCAACATGTTAAAAGTATACCTCTGAGTGACCTTTTGGCAAACCCGAAGCTTTGTAATGATAAAATATACTCACTAGAATATGTGATAAAAATTTCATCAAGTTTCGTTATCGTATGAGAAAGTTATGATCAAAACCGTGCACGAAGGGTTAAATGCGTCAACGTTGAATTTCGAGACTTTTCGGGAAAGCACAAAGTTAACCAAGGACTTTACCATGTTTGTAAATGTCCCAAGGTCCTTAAAAATCAGATTTGAGGGTCTAATGAGCAAGATAAATAGCCAAAACCACGTATCTAAGGACCAAGGACTGAAATGCAAAGCAAAGGAAACTTGTAACCTGATCTGCGCTTGTTCGCGCCACGCGAGGGGGGTCTCGCGCCACGCGAGCGACCTGCCAGCGACAAAAGCAGCGACCAGCTGCCAGTTCATGTCTGTTTGCGAGTTGTTAACAGCTGGATCCAATTCCTGAGACTCACCAATCGACTTACATGCATTTAGGGGAACTTGGACACTTCTCACAACATCAGTAGACCTCTGTGGCAGCCTCTAATCAGATCAAAATTTGAGATAAAAGGATCTTGAAGCTTACTACATTGAACACTTGCATTCACAAATTTCACAAGGCAACTTCTGGAGCTCTCTGGACGACAAGACAACTTCCTAGTGATCTCTAAGCTTTATTAGGACTCTTGTAAGTGTTCATAACCCTTTCAAATTCGTTCTAGCTTAGTATATTAACCGAAAGTCAATCCATCGTAATTTAAGTTTGACTTGGTGATTTAACGAAAATTGCTCAGTCATTTCTCGAATTGAAAGTACCTACAAGTTGGTATTTATGTGGGTAACAAACCCTCAAAAGGGTATTTTCAGATTCCCACTCTAAGTATGATAATTGTCGAGTCAAAGCTTGTTTCAAAAAGTCAACAGAATGTGTATTTGCAAATTTAAGCATGATTAGCAATGTAGGGTACATGCAACCTGTTTGATCATTAAAATAACTTGGTAATTAATGTAAGAACATGTCTCAACATGTTCACCTCGACAATTTTCAGTTTAAACCCGAATCGGAACCGAAAGTCGCATAAATTGACTTTTCTTTGACTTTCAGTTCTGATCCGTTCATGCATGTTTGAGATCTGCCTTAGAGCTTATTTTGGACCAAGTTTCATATATGTATAACTCTCTGAGATTGTACAACTTGCTTCAATACTTATCCGATTCATATGCATGTTTCCGATTTATGCTTAAAGTTGACTATTATGCCCTTTTGGCTATAAAACGTGATTTTTGAAAAAGTGAAAGAGTAGAAACATTTGTTACTGATTTATAAACTTGCACCTAAAATTTGATATCAGTTTGAGGTCCAGAATAAGAGTTATGCTCATTAGCGTATTTTGAAAGCTTTATGTTAATTAATTGGCGTATTTAGCATATAGCCTATTTAAACCCACTTTTTAATATCAAACTTTTTACCCACTGTTATAATATAATATTTTGGGATTTATAAAGATTTTTATTTAATTTTTGGCTGAGCATAACATAGGTCTCTAAGTTTAATTCGGTTAATACCGATTTTACCCTTTTTAGCCATAAAACGAGTTTTATAAATCCTTTTGACCCCAAACCTTTTTCTACTGATTTTATTTGTTAAATAGAATATTTTGAGCATTCTGGAAATATAAAAATATCAGCTTTCTTTTAAAAACCCGGAAACGGCTCTAAATCGCCTTTTTAAGCGTTTTTATCGCATAGTATGTACTAGAACCATATTAAACATATAAGATTGATACCTACTGATGTTTTTAGTATATTTTTATATAATAACAGTAAGTATAAGTTTTTGAACTCAGGTTTCCAGTTTTGACCTTTTAAGCCCTTGTGAAATTACCAAAATACCCCTAATAAGCATAGTTTGGTTTTAAATGATAAGTTTCATATATAGGTCATACCCTACTGTTATAACATGTTAAATTAAATATATTTACTGTATAAACCAGACCTGTAACTCAGATTTCAAATTAAACTCTTTTATAATCTCTTAAATGACCAAAATGCCCTTATGAGGCATAAATTGTGTTTAAATTCATTTGGGGTATAATAGAAGATATCTTACTGATATTATAACATATTTAAGCCATATTATCTCAGGGAACTTGCATATGACTCTTATGGTTACCCGTAACGCCCTTTTCGCGCTCGATTCGGTTTATGTAACTAGTTTGCATAAATTGACCGAAACGGGTCAAACCTTATCATTTTTGTCTCAAAATCCAGAATGTATTTAGTATACCCATATTATACAAGTATTCAAACTTGTCGGGTCTAAATCACATTCTATCCGGTCTTCGCTTAATCGTGCGTTTGAACCGTATCGTCCTTAAAACTAGCCGGTCTAAGCTTAGGCTTAAATAAAGACCCGTTAGAAATCTAATAGGTTATTATAAACCTTTGTTCCAGAATAAGGAGAACCAGTAAAAGCTACCTCCACTTGCTAGTTGTGATTTATACTTTACTCAGGTAAATACTTTTAACTTATTTTCCCTATACGGGCTTGGGTTACGGTATATAGAATACCGCTTGATCGAGCATCAAATCTTACATCTTTGGGTGGTTAATTGAATAATTTGATCGGCTCGTTTAAACAGTCTTGTTTACTTAAAGCCTTTGGGGGGTTAATGACCATGTCCCGGATATCCTTGGCATCATCTTACGAGATGGCCACGACCTGAGCACGGGGTGTAGGCGTACACCTTTCAGTGTATAACTCTATAATGTGGTGTGTCTATTGATCTTTAACCCGGACAAGATCCGGGCTACTGAACGCACAAGTAACATGTAATTCGTTCACAAGATTATATTACATAATTATCCCAAGTTATAAAATGTTTTGTGCCTTGAGCATTCAAATCAATTTTCAACCATTTTCAAAATGAGTCAGTTAAATTGTATTTACCAGTGTAAACTGACGTATTTTTCCCAAAAGGTTAAGTGCAGGTACTACACGTAATAGGCTGGCTGTCTTCTAGAGCGTCCACAATAAGTCTCGCAAGCTTGGATGACAATAAACTGTTGAACAATATCTTATTTTATTTTGATCCGCATGTGGATCCGTTTCAACTATTAGTGATATTTAATATTACACTTTATTAAAGTTGAAATGAATCTATCTTTGCTTCCGCTGTGCATTTATATATATTGTGTTGTTTGTCTATGATGATACCAACTACGTCACGATACTCCCCACCGGGCCCACCGGTGACACGTGGAAAAAAAGGGTGTGACACAACCACTTACCATTGATAGAATTTTCTTATAATAACAGTTATCACAAAGGTATCAATGCTGCACCATTCGAAGCACTCTATGGACGAAAGTGCCGAACGCCAGTCTGTTGGGCAGAAATTGGAGAAAAGCAATTATCTGGACCGGAGATAGTACAAGAAACGACAAACAAGATCATTCAAGTTAAGGATCGATTGAAAGCAACACGTGATCGACAAAAGAGTTATGCAGATAACAAACGCAAGCCGTTGGAATTTCAGGTAGGAGACAAAGTTTTATTGAAAGTCTCTCCTTGGAAAGGAGTGGTAAGATTCATCAAAAGGGGAAAGCTAAGCCCCATGTATGTTGGACCTTTTGAAATTATTAGAAGAATAGGACCTGTAGCCTATCAACTACAACTGCCAGAGGAAATGGCAGGAATACATGATGTATTTCATGTATGCAATCTCAAAAAGTGCTTATCTGATGAATCACTGGTAGTACCTCTTAAGGATATAGAGGTAAACGAACAACTTAAGTTTGTAGAGAAGCCTCTACAGATTGAAGACATAAAGGTCAAGAATCTCAAACACAAGAGATTAGTTCTGGTCAAAGTAAAACGGGACTCCAAAAGAGGACACGAATACACATGGGAGCTTGAATCAGAAATGCAAAGGAAATATCTACACTTGTTCTAGTAAATCTCAAGGAAGAGCTCTAAAACAAGGTGGGGAGGATATAACAACCCTCCTAAATAATTTTTCGACACCCTAAAAATAATTAGAATGTCCCAATATGTCCTAGAATACACCTAGTATGCGAAAACGGGCCCTGAATACCTTTAATTTAATAAAATAAAAACAAAAACAAGATTTAAAGGGCTGTCGTGGGGCGCAAAGCCCTTGGACACTTCAGTCGCGGGCCGCGACAACCTGGCCACCAGGCTTAGCCCGGTGCCGCCATGTGTCGGACTCATATCGGACTCGTGTCGAAGCCACGTGTCAACTCAGCAGGGCTAGGGCCTACCCTAGCCACCCTTGCGGGCCACGTAGCCCTTGCCTACATGCTTCGTGGGGCGCGACGAAGTCCGAGATCACAACTATAAATAGGGCCGATCAGTTTCACTTTCAATTCGTCCAATCTCTCACTTTCTCTCTCGAATTTATATAGGGTAGTCACTATCCTCGGGCATAATACCCCGTTAAATAACGAAGTGCTGCCCTGTTGTAAGTATCATAACCCCGGTTACGTATTAGATACGCTGCCCGATTGATCCAGGGTTCCGTAACGGCTGTCGTGGTTCTGCCCGACGTAGTCGTTGGAATGTCGTCTCTGGGAGGGTATTACTAATGTAAATATTGGGTTATTATACTAACGCGTGTAAATTTGTGTAAATTATAGATAATTACCAGGAATCCCTTAAGGAAAACCCTAAGACAGCAATGTGAGTAATCTCCTTTTTGCAAACTGTTTTTATAAAACATTTATTTATTTTAAATTATAATTAGTAGTGATTGAGTCTTTGTAGTCTTCAATTACTGCCGGTATGTTGGGGTTTTGTATAAAATACATGGAACACGTTACCATTGGACAAAGAGGTAGCCAATGTGTAATATGACCCACCAGTTAGGATTGACAGTACTGAATTAGTAATTGTGTAGATATAAACATTGTAATCGCTCTCAATACTGTTAAAAGATAAAACTCTTCTTGATTATACCGGGATTCACTCACCAGTATTTCCCACTGATAAAATGTTTTTAAACGTGTTTCAGGTAACAAAATGTGAAAGCCAAATAGAAGCCAGCTGGACAGCACTGAAGGCTTGGAAAAAGTGGCTATAAAAGTTACCTGAATAAAGAGATGTTTTTACTTAAATAAAATAGGGTTCATCCCTATAAAAAATATGTGTACTTGAAACTTGGGAGTTTCCCATGCATTTAATATTATAAAAGCGTGGTATTTTACTCTGATAAAATATTTCCTAACTACGGTCCTGATGTAATTTCCGCTGCCAAAATGATAAACACCGATACTACCAAAACTGGTCTCGCGTCTGCCTGTTCCCGGGACAGATAGGGGACGGGGTTGCGACAGTATATGTAGATGTTTATGTTTTCGATGTTTGATTGAAAGATTTCTTGATTTAATTGATTTCTTGAAAGGTAGGATGCATGAAGGAATCATTAAATGTTATAAAAGAATGTTCTAAAGGTAATCTAAGATTTGAAAGTGATATGTTGAAAAGTAAATTTTTGGATGTATATGTGTGTATGTATTTCGTATATATGTATGTATATATGTATGCATGCATATAAAAGTTATCATATAATCTTAAATGTGAAGGATATTTGCATGAATGAATATGAATGATTTGAATGATCATGATGATGTGTGTAATGTTTGTAAGAACATGATTTTAAGGAGTTCTAGAGTATGATTAGATCATAAGTGATGGCAATGATGTTGTATGAGTGCATTAGATGCACATATGTGAACCTACATGATGATGTGAAAGCTTGAAATGATCATTTGAGTATGATTTAATAAAAATCATTTTTAATCAGATTATAAACACTAAAATAAAATTATTTTGAAGTGTTTAATGATATATAACTTTGACATAATGTTTACTAGCCTTGCATGTTGTACTTGGTGCTTTAGGAATTGTAAAATATGTGAAATCGCATGATTTATGTGACTTACACAAAAACTGCACTAACCTGATTATAACCACTAATTTAATCAGTAAATAACATGTATTGTGTTAAAATATCAAGTCATTCCGAGTTGGGATGATTATAGTAACGTTTAACGCAAAACTATGCGTTAAACGGTCAAAAATCGGCTTTTCGAATAATTTTTATGAAAATGATTTAGATCAGTAAGTAAACTGATATTTTTAGTTTAAAAATAAGTATTTTAACTAATTTTAAGTTTACTTGGTGTTTGGTTGGTCATACATGACTTCCGACGCCCAAAAACGTTACCGGATCGCTAATATACGCATTTTTCAATGAACACTAGTATGGGTAAATTTTTGGGTGAACCTTATGTGTTAAGATGTGTTATGTGATTTAAACATGTGAATGTGAAAATATCTCAAGTTTTAACATGACATTGGGAAATTTAGATTATGCATGTATACTTGTGCGTTTAGTGTGATAGAAACGGCGAAAATCGCGTTAAATATGTAACTTGTTTGTCGAGCATGAAATTTGATACATATAAGATATTTTATGTATACTTGCCTTAAAAATGACAAAATAGATAAGTTAACGAAACTACGCGTGTTTCGATAATAATTTATGTGAATGTTTATGTATATATATTACGACGCGCAAATCGTAGATATATTACGTATAAACGGGAGTGTTAATGGATTTACATGATAACGGTCACCAATAAAATCGTTCCAGTCGCAAAACCTTAAAAATATATATATACATATATAGATATATATAGGGTGGGGTTCGGCTACAAAGTCCATTTTTTTTACAAAGTGTACAAAGTCATAAAATACCACAATTTCAGCCATACAACACACTCAAAACTCACAAATAACACAGTAAAGATCACTAAAGCACAATATCCAAATCCTAAGAGTCCATAAAAACTTGAAACACACCATCGTAGAACTATGAATATAAAACACAACATGATAATCAACATAAAACACACTAATGTTAGTCATTCAAAAATCAAAGCCTTATCATCCAAAACACAACACAAAACCCACAAATATGGCGTTTTAGTAAACTTCACTTTTGTTATTAATTTGTGGGTTTTGAGTATGTTTTATGGCTGAAATTATAGTGTTTTATGACTTTGTACACTTTGTAGGAAAATAGACTTTGTAGCCAACTCCCACCCTATATATTTATATATATATATATGTATATATATATATATATGTATGTATATTAACGTCCCAACATAATCAAAAACGATAACTTTTAGAGAAAATTATAAAGTTATGTGACAATTCTAAAAAACGGAGAAACTTAGGATTTTTGAGATATATATTGATTTCAAAATCGTTCCTATATATAATAGGACGTGTAAAAATCAATCTGTGGGATTGCACTATTTAAAAATACGCACCCAAAGGTGAGTGTCACTAAACCCCTCTTTTTACTGCTTTGTATATGTTTTGGGGGTAGAACACGCCAAAAAGGGTTTAATAATGTTTTAGGATTAAAACATACGTTTTAATATAAATTATATATTTTCATTGAAAATATATGGAGTTTTGATAAATCATACGATTCGAGATAAAACGTTTTAGATGAATATATGTTTCGAGAAGAAACTGGGATGGTACGGTATTTTAGAGGAAAAACCGACCGTGTTGTTGTTAGGACGAGTTTGCTTGGTCCCAGGGATTTCAACAAATTCCGTACAACCATTTATATTAAATTTGTCATATTAGTAGGATATATATATTGTACGTGAGGCAGACATCATAGATGGTCTCGATATGGATCCTGCGCCAATGGTGTCATTTAATCATTTAAGTATTGCACGCGATGAATTATTGGTAGATCTATCGGGTTGACAACCCCGTCATGACCGGTCGCCCCGTGTCAAGTCAAACGACGAATTGAAATTATGTTTATTGTCTAGCATTGATTATCCCTACATGGTAAATATATAGTTCGTATTGTCTAACTAACATACGAGTCTGAACGTTGACGCTATAAATTTAATATACCAAACTTGGGAAAATACCTTGATGTCGAGTTTTCAAATTTACGACGGATGACCCATGGATTTTATTAAGGAAACAAATGGACTTTCTAAAATTATATGGATGTTTTATAATAAACACATAATTAGAAAGCTTTTCCTTATGATCAAAATGTTTAAATTTGAATATGTGAACTCACCTTCCTTTGTGTTGACACTTGATTTTAAACGTGTTCTACAGGTACTTGAGTTCGGCTTCGGGAATCATGGCATGTCTTGTGTTTGATGATGCATGTTGTGTTACTTAAAAATGTTGGACTAACTTTTTAAACTTTCTGGGACGAATGTAATAAGATCCGCGAGGATCAAAGACAACATAACCATGTGGTTGTGTCGTGTTTTGAAACGTAATGTTTAATAACTTATGTTTTAAATAAGTCAATATGTCCAACAAATTAAATGCATCGTTCAACAAGATATAAATGGGCACCAACTTCCGTCACCAATACGTTTTATATTTCGCTGCGACGTTTTTGGGGTGTGACATATAAGAACTGCAAGCCTTGTTCCGGATCGTCGAATCATAATCAGACGAATGTTGATTATGCGGAATCTGAAGCAGGTTCATGTTCCGGTAGATTTAACTGCGAGTATCAGAGAACTTGTAATTCTACACCTAGGGTTTGGGGGAAGGATATGGAGGCCAGATTTAAGGGGCTTTCGAGCTGTGGGAGCATTCTGGCATCGTATAGTGACCGAATTGAATCGATTAAGTTCGTTGAGGAAGATGAGGTTAAAGAATAGGTTGCTCAGGTTGAACCAGGGGTTCTCATCACGTTTCATTCGTTGTCTCAAGGAGGAAACGGTCTGAAACGAATACGATTCAGGTATTGATTCTGGTTAATTATGAATTCAAATTATGGTTATAGTTTTAGCTTTTCGATTCAGGTGTTGATTCTGGTTAAATATGAATTTCCCTCCTGCCTCTTGTAAACATACAGATGTTTAAATGCAGACAGATGGTGGTGGTGGTTTGGGGAAGAAGAAGGAGGTGGGGTGGGACCATGCATGTAATTAGTAAACCACTAGAATCAAGTCTGCAATTTTTGCAAATCACAGGAACCAACCAAGCATTCAACTCTAAAGAGTAAGAGATATCACAACAAAAAAGATCATAGTCATCCTTCCTTTATAATCAATGGTAACTAGTGGTTTTCCCCCACGCTATGCGGCGGGAACTCAGTTGGTATCCGTTCGGTTCGTTCTGGTACGACACTCGCTACAATAGCTGAAAGAGAAAACTATAAAATAAATCGGGTTATGCCCAAAAGAATACCTACTTTATATCAATCGAAAACCGTAGAAAGGAATACCGGTTCCGATACTACCAATATTTTTTTTTACCGATGTTGTTCGGTTGAAATTTGTTCAGTTAGTCCCGTATAAACACTTGTATAGTGTACAATAAAATAAATCGTTTTTTCTATATTTTTATTGGCACTCGTATAGTTTATAGTTTTCGATAGTTAAATATCAATCGAAAACCATAAAAAGGAATGTTGGTTCCAATACTGCCGATATTGGTACCGATGTTATTTGGTTGAAATTGGTTCGGTAAGTCCCATCTCAATACTCATACAGTTTACGATACAAAAAATGTGTTTCTTATATTTTTATCGGTACTTGTATAGTTTACGTTAAAAAAAATTAAATATCATTGTCGGTTCATGTTCGCTTTGGTACGATAGTGTCATGGTATCCATTTTAAATATCATTGTCGGTTTCGGTTTGATTTGGTACAATAGCGTCATGATATCCATCTTAAATATCATTATCGGTTTCGATTCGATTTGATACGATAGTAACACAGTATCCATTTTCAATAAAAAAACAAATTAGAAAAAAATAAATTAAAATAAATATAATATTAGTTTTACTATTTATCAGCGGTTCAAAATAATATGTATAATAATAATTAGAGTTAATTGCTCGGATGGTCCCTGTGGTTTCACGTTTAGTCTCCAACTTTTGAAAATAACATGTATACTCCCTATGGTTTGTCATTTTGTTACTAGGATAGTCCCCCAACATTTACTCTGGGGACTATCCGAGTAACAAAATGACAAACCATATGGAGCATACATGCTATTTTCAAACTAACTGACATCTACTCAGGAACTATCCGAGTAACAAAATGACAAACCATAGGGAGCATACCTGCTATTTTCAAAAGGTGGGGACTAAACGTGAAAAAAACTCGAAACCACAGGGACCATCCGAGCAATTAACTCTAATAATTATAGAGTTTATTAGGTTTCCTTAATTTATGAGGTTTTCGAAGGGGAGTTTAAACCTATAGTTATTTTAGTTGTTAAAAAAAAGTATGTGAGGAAATCCGGTTATGTTGGCTAGTATCCCAATGATGGATCGTATCCTACCGAGGCATGGTGCGGTCTTGAGGGCAACCCGGTTTTACCCAGCTGTTACCCAAGCGAGTCTCTTGTGTGGGGGCAGTATGGTTTCCGGGCGGAAGTCAGCTTGCGCGGCGGCCGGGGCCCGATCGAACATCGCGTCCGTAAGTGCGAGGCTGACGGGGGAATGTCTTCGGCATGAACCCGGTGACCACAGGTCTAGTACATAGAAAGTCACATTCCAAAAAAAATGTTGGCTAGTATCCTTTTAACACCTACATGAATGGTTAGGTGAGGCGCAACTTTTTAGAAATATTTTATAATTTGTTAAATATTAAATTTAAGTGTGCCCGTAAGTTTCGGATCTCGTCGAAATTTGAGAAACAAAAGAACCAAAGTATTATTATTCGTATATAAAATAAGTGGGCTTGGTCTTCCCCTTTGGGCCTTTCCTTCCTCACGTACACCTCTTAATATTTGCACTTAAACAAATAGAAGATCGGAAGAGAAGAAAGTAGTAACACTATTGCAAGCAAGCAGGTATTCTCTTCTATAATTTGCATGCATCTTTATTGGATTTTGTTTACAATGGATTCAAAAGTATAGCTTACAATGCTTGCAATTTGGTGTTATAACATATGCTATAAATTGTATATATTCGGTATATGAATTAAATTTTCTAGTGTTCATTTCATATAGCCCTTGCTAGCTTGATATATATTGTACATTAAACATACATGGATAGGTTTAGCCTCACCCATCTAAAACTATTGCATGAATCTACTTTATTGCAAGACTACTAATTACACATCACACATGTTTTCTCTTTTATTTATTGGAATGTGATAACCACTGCAAGCCGAACTCCATCAATTTCTTAAATAACATTTGAAGCTGGCCCTGGAATCTTTCTGAGAATTCAAAGGTTAGCTCATCCGGACCCAGGATTTTATCCCCTTCACATTCCCAAACGGTTAATTGAATCTCTTCATCTGAAAACGGTTCTACCAACATGCCTGCGATGCCTGCGTTTTAGAGAGGCGGCTAAGGCCCTGCTGATCCATAGCATTGGTTCCTGAACTTCATTTCAAAGACTAGCTTAGTTTTTCTTCAAGCAAAATTGGCTCCGAGTATAAACCATCTAAGCACATCAGACCGTTTATAGGCATGAAAAAATCTCAAGTTTTTGAGTTGACCGACCAAGCCATGAAAAAATCTCAAAGTTTTCGTCACTTCTTCTATACTTTTGATTTTAGCCATTTCTTGAAGTTCTTTGGCTCGGGATTCCTCCAACGGTAATATAAAGTCAATAACTCAATTTTTTAGAAAAAGATAAATATTTTTGAAGTAGAACATATCTATATACTAGAAAACATAATAATGAATGAAAAAATAGGTCGCTAATATATATATATATAACTACAAATATTTATACACTAGTGGGATAAAAAAAGGATTTTTACATATTCCCCCCTCCTAAGAAGCTTTATTACATATTTTCCCGACCCATAAATTTAATTACATATTTCCCCTTCCTAAAGAAGCCTTATTACATATTTCTCCAATCTCTAAATTTTTATTACATATTTCCCCAATCTCTAAAATTAATTACATATTTCACCTTCCTAAACCCCATATATTACATATTTATCCATTCCATTAAAAATACTCTTATAGAATTACTATTTTACTCCTAATGAGTTTAATAAATAAATAACTACAATATATTTTCTAGCTTCCTGCAATAACTATAAATTTAAAAGTAACAACTTGAATAATATTTTTAAATCTTTGTATGTAAAAATCTCCTACTCAATAATATGGATATTATATGAGTTTTCAACAAGTAAATATATAAAATTGATTATTATTATTATTAATTATTTTTTTAAATAGGTTGGTTGTCTAAATATGAATCAAAACTCTGACTTCAAATTTTCAGTGGTGATGTGTAATTACGTATGAAGGGAGGTTCTATGAACCGCGTCGATGTAGGATAGGGACGAGCAAGTGGTATCAAATACAGACCCCATCCCGATCTCATCCCGATCCCGATCCCGATAATACCATACCGAAGCGGTTTCGGTACCGATTTCGGTATCCACTTTTAGGTTTTTTCGGTATCGGTACGGTATGGTATCGGTATAATACCGAATTTTACCCTCAAAATACCGACACCGTACCGATACTGTACCGAACCGACGTATTTCGGTATCGGTACCTAGTTTTCACAAAATTCGGGATCGGGATTTGTCGGTATCGGGACGGTATGGTATCGGGATCGGGATTTGCCCATCCCTAATGTAGGATACTTGATCTTTGACATAATATATATATATATATATATATATATATATATATATATATATATATATATATAATTGATGGGATTTTTATATATAATTACCTATGTCTATCAATAAGAATTTTTTACTGGAAATAAGAGAAGTCATTTTTTACTGGAAATATATACAAAGATTTAAAAATATTATTCAGGTTGTTACTTTTAAATTTATAATTATTGTAGGAAGCTAGGAAATATATTGTAGTTATTTATTTAATAAACTCATTAGTGGTAAAATGGTAAATCTATAAGAGTATTTTTAATGAAATAGATAAATATGTAATATATGGGGTTTAGGAATGTGAAATATATAATTAAATTTAGAAATTGGGGAAATATGTAAAAAAATTTAGAGATTGGGGAAATATGTAATAAGGCTTCTTTAGGAAGTGGAACTATGTAATTAAATTTATGGGATGGGGAAATATGTAATAAAGCTTCTTAGGAGGGGGAAATATGTAAAAATCCCATAAAAAAACCTGTGTGTTGCGCCAAGTGGAAACTTTGTTCGTTTCGATGCAGTCGTTATAACAAACAAAAGTGAAAACCTAAAAAATATAACCATTTGACACCTAAAACATGTTCGCTTCATTAGTTTGTGTATCATAAAAAATACATCATTTCAAATATTCTTTTGATAAATTTGTTTAAATAATAAACGAAGTAAAATGGTAATTAAGTTTAAACTAAAAAAGAAAACTTAAAATTAAAATATGGAAAAAAAAGAAAAAAAAAAACAAAACCATAAGAATAAAGTTGGGAAAAAAAAGTAAACAAAGAGAGTTGAGAAGCCTAAGAAAGGAGTCGAACTAAAGACCATGGTATTCATCGGTACTTTATAGCTATTCTGACAAACTGAAACCATTTTAATCGAACAACATCATTGGTATTATCGGAACCGGTATGTACCGGATTTTAACTCATTTAATTTGATTTTTCACTAATAACTTGTGTTTGTTAACTAAAAAAAAAACTGAATACACAATTGGGTATTTCTTTTTTTTTTCCTTCTGGTATAAACTTATATTTAAAATAGAGAAAAATGCCCGGATAGTCCCTGTGGTTTCACCTTTTTTCACCTATAGTCCCTATCTTTATAAAACTACTTGAATAGTCCCCAAGTTTTCCATTTTTGTTCTCGGATAGTCCTTGGGTCTAACTTCAGTTACTTTTCTCTGTTAAAATGATGTGAAATGACAAAAATACCTTTTCCTTAAAAGGCCAAACCACAGGGACTATCCGGGCATCTTCTTCATTTTTATTTATAAAACCCCACCACCACACTTCATCTTCAACCTCCACCCACCATCACCCTCCTCCACCCTCCACCATCACCGCCACAGTCACTCTTCGTCGAACAAAACCCCCAAATCAAATACAAAACCCCCAAACCCTCCACCATCAAATACAAAACCCCCAAACCCTCCACCATCACCGCCAAACCAAATCCTTTAACCCCAAATCAATACAAAACCCCCAAATCCCAAATCTTCGTCGAATAGTAGCAGCGCTGTGACGGCTCCGATGCGTGGAATTCTCTTGTGGTTTTGCTCAGGTGACGTTATGGCAGCAGCAACAGCAACGTGCCAGCCACAGAATCATCTCTGCCGGCTACGGTGGTAGGGTTGGGAGCTCCAAAGGATGAACGCTGTGTGTGAGAGTGTGGCGGAGTTGGAGCGGAGGAGGCGGAGGAGGTGGCGGAGTTTCGTACAGCGGCGGCGGTGGTTGCGGTGGCGATTGTTATTGTAGAACCGGTTTTAACGATTGCCGGTGTACAGCCCATAGTTGATTGACCTGTGAACCGGGTTTACGATTTCTTCGTTTTCGATCTTTGATTGTGTAGAACCAGTTTTAACGATTGCCGGTGTACAGCCCATAGTTGATTGATCTGTGAACCCGGTTTACGATTTCTTCATTTTCGATCTTTGATTTTGTACAGCCCATAGTTGAATGATCTGTGAACCGGGTTTTTTAGGAGAATTGTTATTGTAGAACCGGTTTTAACGATTGCCGGTGTGGTGTGCACGGTGGAATTGGGGGGGGGGGGACTGTTAACGGAATATTGACGCGAATGAGTATGTATGGTGATTGTGATACGACGTCATGAGGAAAAACCCAGGTAATTGTCCACGTAATTGTGGCGGTGAGGGTGGAGGGTGGAGGAGGGTGATGGTGGGTGGAGGTTGAAGATGAAGTGGTGTTGGGTGTTGGTGGTTTGCACGGCTGTCGGCTCTGTAAAAGGATGACCGGCAGCCGACCGGAGGCACTGGATGACCGGCAGCCGGCGATGGTGGAGGGTGGAGAAGGGTGATGGTGGGTGGAGGTTGAAGATGAAGTATGGTGGTGGGGTTTTATAAATAAAAATGAAGAAGATGCCCGGATAGTCCCTGTGGTTTGGCCTTTTAAGGAAAGGGTATTTTTGTCATTTCACATCATTTTAACAGAGAAAAGTAACTGAAGTTAGACCCAAGGACTATCCGAGAACAAAAATGGAAAACTTGAGGACTATTCAAGTAGTTTTAGAAAGATAGGGACTATAGATGAAAAAATGTGAAACCACAGGGACTATCCGGGCATTTTTCTCTTTAAAATAAAAAGGTTTTTTCTTTTATCGTAAGCTATACAAGTGTCGGTATCGTGACAAACCAAACCAATTCCGACCGAACAACATTGATACCGATATCGTCATTATCAGATCCGGGACCCGTATTTGTTTTATATGGTTTTTGATCACATGTTGATTTCCTTTTTGTCATATCATGATTTTTTTTAGTTTTCTCTTTCACTTACTATAGTGAGTATCGGTATCATAGCGAACCGAACCAACGTCAATAGAATTCCCGCCGCGTACCGCGGAGGAATACAACTAGTTTTATATTAATAAAATGAGACACAAAAAGGATAATTGCAAAATATTGGATTTCAACTTATTATAAGATGGTTTCAAACGATTTTTTTTTTTTATTATTATGGACGGCAATTACACTTCTTCAAAGTTTAAATAAACTAGTATTAAGCCCCACCCCACGCTACGGTGGGGCGTTAAAAAGTGTCGTAAACCGTAAATGCGCAACAAAAAAAAATAAAGCTAACCATAAGAGATAGATTATAACATGGATTGTTTGCCAAATACATTACAAAATTTACTATCAACGTACTAAAGGTGTAATACATTGAAACCTAATCAATTTTGTCAACATTCTTAGGCTTTTCGTGATGTGTGTTAAGCGTGTCAATTGCAACTTGCAATTCTGCCTGTTTTTGGCAAATGCTACTCACTATTTCTTAGTTATTCAAAAACGTGCACATCTTCGTTCGAAATAGGCATTCTAAACTGATTATCGAATCACAATAAAAAGGCTCTAAGACATCACTGTAAGCGTTTGCTTTTTTGAAGCTGCACTGGTCACAATAGCAATAATAACAACTCATTTGTCAACGTCATTGAGCTTGGAAACCTGAATATAAATAAAGAAACACAAAACCCAAAAATGGGCTTGCTATTTGATCATAACATAAATGTACATGAGCAAGTAGCAAATTTCACTTAGGAGGCTCAAAAATCTATGTACCACTAGTTGCTTGTTTGACCCAACATCATTGCCTATATACGTGTAACAATCGCATAGTAGATCTAACCTTTGAATATTCACCAACATAACATACATGTATAACACCAAGATCCATAACCAACACTGTTAACTTTAAATTCCAAACCAAGATGCAACAATACAAAAGCAATGTACAACAACAATAAGCACAATAAATCCTTCGGGCATAATGTACAACACCACAATGTAAAACTGTATGCTCAGAGTGCGCACCATCACAACCTCATTAATAAGGATTTAAACTAAAACCTACAACGAATCAAAATCAAAACTGCATAATAAAACAGTTTTGATGGCAAGAGGAAAAAAGAGTACAACGCAACTCAACTCATAGATCCCATCATTTTGTTGCTCTCTATTTGGGTATTTAGTAAACTAATACAAATGGCAACCTACAATTATAACACATGTCTTAACAACTACAATCAAGTAAGCACAGCTAAAAGTTAAATGCTCAGAACCCCAACATGGCTGCAACAAAGGTTGCCAAGCCAAATGACGAGCAACATCATTACAATTATAGACATGTATTGCAATAGCTCTTAGAGGAGCAAAGAGTCATCTTCATTCGAGACCCAAGGTTCTCACAATATCACCATTACCAAGTTAGAAACCACAATCCACAAAGAATTATAGATATGCATTACCCAAACTCTTAGATAGCACATGTGCATCTTCATTGAGACCTAAAAATTATCACAACACCAATAACATCAAACACTAGTACACAAAAGCTTAGGGTGTAAGGGGCACTCACCTAAGAGGTGAGTCCCCTCTCTTACACCCAACCAATCCTCTTGTGCCACGTCAACTCCCCTCTTAAACTCCCCTAACACCCCATTTTGATGGCGGCACTCCCCTCGTTAGGTGACTTGGTTTGTTTTTTTTTTTTTTTTTTTTATTTGTTGAAATTATGCATGTTTATAAAAAAATATTAATAAAAATTAAATAAAATTTAACAAACTAAAACTACAAAATAAAAATAACATTAAAACTAGAAAATACATTAAAACTAGAAAAAAAAATTACATTCAAACTAGAAAATAAAAATTACATTCAAACTAGAAAATAATAATTTTAGAAATCGATTGGCCAGTCGTACTTCTTAGCGATGTCGCGTTTTCGGGCGAGGATGATCGGCAACATACTTGGCGGAACATCGTCGTGCGGCTTGATGAATATTTCCATATCTCGATCGTAATTGTAGTTTTTCATCGTCTCGCGTTGTTCCGATATGAGCTCGAGAGCCTGCTCCTCTCTTTTCATCCTCAATTCAGCCGCCTTATATTCAATCGCGGTTTTCTTTTCTTTCATGGCGGTGTACTCTTTGAATTGTGCCGCCAACTCGGCCGAGCTTCCCTCGGACGATGTAGCTTGACGCTTGTCTCGCCGTTGTGGTCTTTGTGGCGAGGGGTCTTCGTTCATATCCGGTATCGAAGGGTCCACCTCAACGGGTTTTCTTTTATGTGCCGAACCTTCACCTTCCTCACCCAACAATGGGACTTGGGCCCATTTCTCGTGACTTCGAACGACCTCCCACGCCTCGATATGTTGAAAACCGTTCGGATATCTTTCTTTAAAATCTTTTAACGCGACTGCCATCACGTCGAAATCCTTGCACCCGCTCCCTCGTGTGCGATCCTACATATTATACAATAATAAAAATAAAGTAATAAGTGTTAAAAAAAATAAGTTGAAAAAGTGTATAAAAAAAATTAAAAATATACAATGTTAAAAAAAAATATAATTTTTACCGCTTGTTGGTATAGGCCGTTGAAATGGTTTATTTTCGTATGCATCGGGCCCCATTTAGACCGTACTTGATGCACGGTCCGGTTAGTTCCACCGACAGTTTTGTTAAAATGCTCTAAAATCTTACGCCAAAAACTGTCGCGGTTTTGTTGATTGCCCTTCTTTTTGTTGATAGAGCAATGTACCCACGCCTTAGCCAACGCCTCTTCTTCGCCTCGCGGGGTTGGTTCTCCATTGCTCGGTGTGAAGGAGGTGTGGTTGGAGAGTATAAAAAATAAAGTGAAGTGGTGTAGTTGGAGAGTATAAAAATTAAAGTGGTGTAGTGGTTTGAGTATAAAAAAAATGGAGTGAATGGGATGGTTATTTATATATGTTTTAGAAAAGTGAATTTATTTATTTTTTTTTTAAAAATCCGACCGTTGCATATGACCGTTCCTCGAATGTGGTGCACAAACAAGCGGTAAGTTCCCACCGATCTCACCCCCCGATTCGGGTCCCCGCGTTGATGGCGGCGGTGTTCCCGATCGGGGACTAGGGTCACCGCACCCCTTCCCCGCGAACGCCCCGTACACCCTTAATAGGTGCGGTGAAATCGATTTGATCATGCGGTGTTGGAGCCGCACCAATAGTAGAAGCACCATTAAATCCAATTTTAGAAGGTGCGGTTGAGGGAAACCGCACCACTTTTTTAAGTGCCCGCACCTTTTATTGATATTGCAGCACACAAACACCTCACCATTTGGAAACCATAATAGCATCAATTAATATATGGAACCACACCACTGTTTCTAAAAAATTAAGAGAATTACTTAAATTTATAATTTCCAGGAATTTTCAATTATAGTTCTCAATAACAAACAAAAAAATTCAAACTTATATTAAACATGTTGCTAAAAGGTACATGTTTACCAAAAGAAACACAAAACGTAAACTGTGACATGAACCCGAACTGACCTCTTCAAAACTTAGCATCCCAAAAAATATAACAAATAAAAAGTTCTAACTTATATCAAACCGACGACTTCATACGCCTTGCATCCTGAACTGATCTCTTCAAACCTTGCATCCCAATCAGTAGAAACCACCTAACAAAACATTACATGACATTAACAAAATGAACCTTAAAAAATATAAAAGTAATAGTGCTAATACACTTTTGGTTTATATGTACATGTTTACCGAATTTGACCCGTTTACATTTTATCGAGTTTTATACTAACAAACTAATGCGCGCGCGCGCACACAGATATATGTGTATATATATATATATATATATATATATATATATATATATATATATATATATAAACATATTAAAAAAATATATAAAAACATATTAAATTGAAGTTATGAATTTGTTTACCAAACATATACTGCAAACTTACATACCAAGTGTAAATGATGAACAATATTAACTAGTTAAGTGCTGCACATCAAATATTGATTAGCCATTCTAATCACGTCGTAGTAAATAAGCGGAAAAGTAAGCGTACTAAACAGGTGAAAGCAACACATGTGAGAAGCTAAAGACACTAGCATAGTTGCAAATATGTGAGAATCTAAAGAAACACAAAGTAATGCATTCTTATGAATATTCAAGCCCATACATAATCAAGTAACCATTTAACTTAGACTCGATAAAATATTAGAACTAACAGGTAATTCGGAATAGTAACCGACTCACCCAACCACCCAACGCACTGTCGGCTGCCCGCCTCTTGACCGCTCGACTCCTCTGGTCAATTGATCACCATTTGACTGCTACGTTGCCACTTATAGCCTGCTAGCATCAGCAACATTCATCAATAACCATTTAAACTAGTTTAATGCCCGTCCGGTGGACGGGTTACGTTATTGCATTATATACCATCAAGGTGAATGAACCTATGAACACAAAGAAATAATACGTAAAGCGTGACAAACAAAGCTAACCTATATTAAGGGTACACAAAATTAAACAACATGACAAACCAATGTAATAACTTAGTCGAAGTTTAATACCCGTCCGACGGACGGGTATATTAAAGGTTTAATGACAATGCCAAGTATCAATAATGTAAGTTAAATAACAACCAAAATGTGTTTAAACTTATCTTGAAGCTATAAACTCCCCAACTCTTATTAACACATTAACATATCACAGAATAAGCTAGTTACTTTAACTGAAGATGATGTCTACCATATATACTAAACCTGGAGTGTGCACACAACCGGCAAGAATCCTTTGTGCAAGGGCTTAAAAAGATTCGAACGCCGCACACCTATATGCTAAAAAATCAAAATGAACAATGACAATCCTTAAGCATTTCAAACTAAGCATAATTTACTTTACTAAGTCTTACCACACCATAGAAGAACTTTATTTGAGAGCTATTTGATTTCATTGTAATAAGGGGACGCACTCGCTTCCACTTGAAAGACATTCTCCACAAACACTCCATAGCTCTAACACCACATAACCAAATAAGAAAGATTAGATTGGTATAATCTATGATTGACTTGGTCAATGATATCAACATAACATGATAAATGGCAAATGGTATCTTAAGTACAGACTTTGCATCATTTTTTATGACAGGTAGCAAGATGGGCGGGTCAAGGGGGCTAGGTAACATGTCAAAAATTGGTAATGGCACATGACACAATACACATTAACATATCATACAGTAAGCCAATAACTTAAGATGACATGTACTATACAACCTGAAATCGGGAATGTGCATACAGCTGACAAGAATCCTTTATATGCAAGTGCCCTAAAAGATTCGATCATCATTAAAGCATACATGTAAATTTCTCGACAACACAGAACTTTCATGAAATTAGCTACCATTGTTTCAAGTTGCGTAAGACCCAAGCCACCATATCTCACATTAAACTTAACCACACACACGTATATATATTATACTAAATCTCAAAAACTAATAATAAATTATGTGCTATTATATACCTTCTTCATTTGTTGCCCTATCACACGAGTTGATTCTTGCAAGATTTCATGTTGGCTCACTTGAAGTAACTGCATATCAACAATGATAGCTATAATGGTCTGCTCAATAACAATAAGAACTAACAAACAATTCTAACAGGTCTTATGATTATCAATAAGATCAAAAACTAAGCTATTGGACCTTCTTTTCTTACTTTTCTCCATATAAAATGAACTCTAAAACAATTAATTCTTCCAACTGCATAAATCTGTTAACACAAAGCCAAATTCAAAACTCACAACAATGAAATGGAAGATTGAGATTAACTGACAAATTTGAAATATATAGGATCATGATCATATATACCATAAAAACAACTTTATGTCCATAAAGCAAAGAAACAATAATAGTATCTCACTTCACCTCAATCAAATCTGTATGTGAGTGCCTCTTGCATAGTAATCAGGGGGTTGGTGGCCGCCATGGTGAGCTGTCAAAAACTTACACGAAGTGACATGGTTAGAGTTCTTACTTCTAAGTAGTGAATTATGATAATCTATACGTACCTGTTTCTTTATTGAGGTTCCAAAAGTTCGCACTCTCTTGAAAGAGTTGCATCTACCTATGAGTTCTGAACAGGGACTTGTAAATAAGGAAAATATTAGAAAATAACTAAAATTAATAATACCAAATAAAAATCAAAAACATATTTAAGGTCTTGCTCATTGTCATTAAACCTTTAATATGAACACAAAAAAAAACCTTCGACAAGTCCACAGTGCATAATGCATATACAAAAAACACCATATAATCTTAGATTTCAGCAATGTTATTACATTGCCCACAGTGTTGTAATGTATATATAAGGAAACTACATAACCTTTAAAAAGATTATATACATTAACGGCGTATATAAAAGAAACTCAACTAATTAAAATTAAATAAAACATATATAGCTTAACTCACAGGCTGGAAGCCTCTTTATGATCACGCTCGAACCACTAGGAAGATGTGAGCGAAGTCTTTATACTATCTTTCCGTTGTATGATGATATGTATTCTTTATATTCCTTGAAATACTTTATCTGTATCTCTACAACAATTAAATTGGTATGTAAGTATACCAAAATTATACAAAACAAATTATTACAAAACAAACAATAAAAAAATATTCAAAGATGAAATGCAACCTGAATCCCTGCCATGGCAACCGACCACTAAGAAGAAACACAAGTGTATAAGCAGGGGATTTCAATTCAAGGCAGTTCTCATCGATTATAATTGAGTCGAAAGCACATGAAATAAGTTAGGTCAACTTTGCTCCAGCAAAACAATCAATAAAAACAAATTATATTATAATTAAACATAAATAACACAGGTGCATTAATCTGTATCAGAAATTTGTTATATATCAATACTCATTTTCAATTACATTGGATATGCTTCAAATAATCAAATCTGATTTTGGCAAATGGATTTCAACCTACGATTCCAAGACCAGAAGATTCACCTTTTCAAATTGCTTAAACCCATTTGATTCATGAGTTACTCAAATGATCCATCACAATAACCATCTTTAAATCAAAACCCTTAAACCATAAACGATTAGAGCCTTCAGATGATCAAAAGCAAACAAATTAAGGTGAGCAGCACTGGTAGTAGTGACTCTGCAAAACAGAAATTGAAAATGGGAGGTGATAAAGACAGAGATGACACATCACCATGTTCGCCATTACCTTTTTTTTTTGAACGGCGGCTATGTTCGCCATTACCTGGTTTGGTGGCAGACGGTGGCGCGGCTAGGCTCAAACAGACGCAGAGGGCACGGTCGGTGGTTGATGGAATCGAGGGTTTCTCTGGACTTGGAATTGTGATTGAACATAGAGGGAGTTTTATGGGGAGGAGAAACCAATGCCCTGGAATCATGGAATCACGTGAGAGTGGGGATGGCAAAAAAAAACCATCAGATAACCGCCGAGAACTGGTTTGGAGATAGTGGGCCATAAAATAAGAAGATAACCACCGAAAAATAACTGCAATGGACAGCCAATATCATCTCAAAAACAGTTTTTTTTTTTTTCAAAAATGGGAGTTAATGAGCTGGGTGGGAACAAAAGTATAATAATAAGCGGGAAATTTAGAAAGTAACCACCAAAGTTGTGGAGATAATGTGCAGGAAAAGGTGGAGGTACCACCTACTTGAGAAAACCGCAAACAACCACTCTAAACCGCCATGGAAGCGGTTATTTTTAGGAGTTTAAACGGCTGTCATCTCAGCATGATCCAACGGTGGATATCGATTCAAAAAGTGGTTAGACTTAATGGGTTCCATATATATATATAATTGTTAATAATCATTATCAAATTAGCATAACTATCAATGCAATCTGGTTAATTCATTAAAGACACACACACAAGCTTATCAAGAACGTCCACAAACGTCAGACTTCTAAGAAATTATAAAACTAATGGAGTTCATGAACCACAGTTGTGTTTCTTATAAATTAAATGGCATGAGTATTTCCAAACCTTCTATTTTCTCCCAAATTCACATCTGACTCTTTAGTTGTATTACCTAGGGCTGGCATATCGTGTATACCCGTACACGATAAGACACGACACGATACACGATACACGAAATCCAATGCACGAACACGATACGATAACTTATCGTGTCCTTTTTTTCAGAACACGACACGATATACACGAAAATTACCTGTTAATACCTGTTAACACGACTGTTCGACTGTTATACACGAAAATTACCTGTTAATACCTGTTAACACGAACAAAAACACGAACACGACATGCTATCTGAGAGTTACAGAGTGAGTTTAGGGTTTTATTTTTTTTATTGAATGAGGAATGAAAATAAAAAGGAATTAAGGAACCCACACGAACATGGCTGATGAGTTTTATTTAATTTAATTTCTTATCATGTACTAACAGGTATTTAACCTGTTTATACATGAAAATTAACAGGTAATCTCGTGTCTACCTGTTTGGTACACGATACCTGTTAAGGCTATACACGATACCTGTTAACTTCGTTTAGGTTCGTGTCGTGTATTCGTGTAAAATTGCCAGCCCTAGTATTACCCCCACCAAAATATCAAAGATACTTCAAACCTCTTTCCAAAATATATTAATAAAGTACAAAGACATAGTTCTGTATATTTAATTCAACCCCCTTAATCAAAAGATTACCGACGATTCCATGCTTAAATCAGTGCTTACAAACTTTATATATCAGAAGGTTTAAGGTTGATTGTTGCTTACCACTTGCAGACGATCCTCCAAAAGAGATAAGAACTTAGCTTCTACTTCAAAATTGCTACAATCTAATCTTTGGATACCGATTTTTTTTCTTAGGGAATGATATGGATAACAATTATAGGATATAAAGACCATATAAGAAATTGAAACTAAAAGAGAAGAAGTTGAGATACCTAGGGATAGATCAACAAGGAGTTGTCGGAACCCTAATCAAGCAACCAGCCCTTCCTGAACTTTGAAATGGAAATAATAACAATTATCAACAATTCAAACATAAAATCCAGAGTTACATGCTTGTAAGCCCTAGAACACAATAACGAAGGATGTGAACAATTTAAAGGTTGTAAGCCCCGAAATTACCAAAATCTGTAGAAATAAACAAATAATCTTACTGAAAATGTAAAGAAAAGGCATGAACACACCTCATCAATCGAACAAATGGTGGTGAGTGAACAACCGCCTAAAGCTAGAACAACTGCAACATCACCTCTATTTGTCGACCAGTTCAAGCTCCCATTAGGGTTTGTAGTCACCGGTTAGGTGATTAGGGTTTGTAGCCGCCGATTACGTGAGGAGAGGGTTGCAGCCAGTTAGTAATTAGGGTTTTCGCCGTGAGGGCTGCCGCCGATTGGTTTGGGTTCAGGGGATTGAGGACAAACTTTGGGAGGGAGAAGAATTTTGCTGAAAATTTTGGGGGAAGAAGATTTGTCAAGACTTTATGGTGTTATGTTAACTAGTAATTAGAGCCGCGCGCATTGCGGCGCGGGCACATCGCAAACATAGAATGAATAACATGACATGTTATGTGTTCGTTAGCTTTTATCAAGGAAAGTGCTGACCCTTTGTACTCTTCTTTCAGCCTGACCTAGTGATCCTCCACCACAACTACAATGTTTGAACAATCAGTTATTATCACATTTCAAAATAAGAAAGTAGCATGTATTGTACACATAATTTATTCAGGATGACTCCATTATGTTCCAATCTCAAGGACATATCTTTTTTGTCAATTCTGAAAACCACAAAGATTAGCGAATGGAATGGAAATCTTGTAGGTTACTACATAAAACCTATGCAGTTAATAGCGGCGCTATAGCGGTGCTATAGCGCGCTATAGCGGTGTAGCGGAGGTCTGGCATCATAGCGGTCCAAATAGCGGTTGGGCATAGCGGTTCCGCTAATAGCGGCGCTATAGCCCGCTATTTGACCGCTATATGTAGTTTTTATAGCGGCTGAAGCAGTGATATTAGCGGTCAGCCTTAGTTGAGGTCTTGGAAGCAGTTCATCATCATCAGAGTCATAGTTGTTACCTCGTTTGGAACCAAAATTGGGGTTAGGGCTTCTTTCTTGTGCTTCTTGTGCGCCATGTCTGATGAGAGGGGCTGTAATGAAAGAGCGGCAGTAATGAAAGAGAAGATAGGGTTAGGTTTAATTAAGTTTGGGTATTTTTATAACATCTAACCCCCTCTATCTTTCATAACTTTACATATGGTTCCCAAACTTGTAAATTTGTATACAAAAAGTATAAAGTTAACTATATATTTAACATATAACCCCCCTCCATCTTCATTAGTTTATATTTAGTCCTCATACTTGTGAATTTATATATAAACAATATAAAATTAATGGTATATGTATATAATATATATAAAAATACATAAATTATGCATGGTATAAAAATTACCGCTATATCACCGCTATACCACCGCTATAACCTATATATCGTATAGCGGACCTTGACCGCTATCCGCTATTTTACCGCTTTAACTGCTTAGCATAAAACAATATCATCCTTCTATTATTCTCACTGATTAATAGACCCAAACACCCCCTTGGTGTACATTAATGCATTGGTATCTAGTAAGAGATAAAAGAAATTGTCATCACAATGAACCTCTTTCATAGTGCCGGGAAAGGAAAAAAAAAGAGGTCGGACGCATTTTAATAATCCGTTAGATAAAAGCCAAATAATAAAGTTCATAATGTCAACTTTAGTAAACAAAAGTTAGTTCTTCAGGTTTTGAACATAATACGAATGTCACTTATTCTATTGATGCATGTCGACTTCTAATTTTAGATAACAAAAGTTGGATATTCCATCATTTACTACAACTTGATAACTTATAAAATATATCAAATATTTTAGTAACTGAAGCATTAAGTTCGGATAGATAGTATACACATTAGTTATGATCCTAGTATAAAAATAAAACTAACAATCCAACTTCAAAACTAACACGGCTAAATTTCATTAAAATTGAAATCACAAAGTACAACTATCTTAACTTTCAAAAGTTGTTTACTCACAAAGGTGCTTCCCTAATGTTGGTGAAGGGTATTAGCATAGCTTTATAATATCCTCATCATGTTATTCCCTACACTGCTTATTTATTCTAGATTACCATCTACAGACGTGAAAATATATGCTAACTTTCATGAAAACTAATACAAAAAAGCCCAGAGTACATGTTTGATGTCAAACCTAGGCATTACAAACGCAAAAGTGGTTTCTCAAAAACGTAAGATCCAAAATATATATTAAGTTTGACCAATATACCACTTACCTGCATGCTCACACACCAAATTGCCTGTGGAAAATTTACTAAACACAAAGTCAAACTGCAATTTGTTTGAACATCTGATCTAGGATTAATGTATGGTTGGGTTTACCATTCTGGTCAAGACCCGATTGTTGTTTTCAATTACTTAGACAAAGGAGTTTAAGAGGAGAAAAAAGGGCGCTCAAGTTCACTTGCCGGAATGTAAGAAACAAATAAAAGCAAAAATTACCTTCCATCCGATGTAATGCCTATGTGCGCGATGCAATGCGCCAAATTTTGGTGTGTTTTCTTCTTCCACTCCGTCTGGAGACAACTACTCAGAAGTTCAATTTCGTACATGCAGACAACCAAATAGGCTCTTTCAAGTTAATCTAAAACAATTAGAAGCTTCTTTACTATATATATTTTACTTTCTAGTCCAATTCACTCACAAACTGACATCAAACTAATCATCACAATCACAAACCCTAAAATTACAAACAATATAACGCAACAAATCAACAAATTGAACCTGTAGCCTATAGGACCAGAATTGAAACCCATGCTATCATTATTAGTATACCCGCCACCACCTCCGCCGTTCTCAAACTTAGGGCGTGTATCCTCCGCCGTCGATTTCTCCGATTCACCTCCATTTGCGACCTAAAAACCAAAATCAATCCAATAACGAATCAATAAACATGAAATTGAACAAATTAAAGCAAAATATATAGCATTTTCGGACCTTTGGACGCTTCGGTGACGGATGATTCTGTTCAGAAGATGATGATCATTGTCTTCGTTCGTCCTCTCGTAGAGAGAGAAACAGGGGGCTCTACAGAGAGAAACCAAATGAGACGAAGAGATGGGACTTAACGAACGCGAAGTGCGATGGTGAGAGCGATGTCTTCAACGATGTCGTCTTCATCTTCCTTGTTCAACCCAAAGAAGCAGAGAGAAGGGGAACCAGAGAAGCAGAAAGAGAAGGGGATAAAGTAAGAGAAGGATACTAACGCCGTCAGTTAATAAGCCACTGTAGACACTGTTGCTCAGTTATGTTATGAATTAATATATATTTGTTCAACCCAAAGAAGCAGAGAGAAGGAGAGAAGCAGAAAGAGAAGGGGATAAAGTAAGAGAAGGATACTAACCCGTCAGTTAATAAGCCACTGTAGACATTGTTGCTCAGTTATGTTATGAATTAATATATATATATGAATTATTGTTTTTTTTTTTTTTTTTTTTTTTTTGAGTAAACTGTCATTTTAGTCTATGTGGTTTGGGCAGTTTTGTCTTTTTAGTCCAAATCTTAAACTTTTTAAATCTGGGTCCCTGTGGTTTGCATTTTGTTGTCATTTTAGTCCAAAAGTGAAATTTGACCGGAATCCCCAATTTCAACCCCCTGTTTTGTCCTTATCTTCGGGGGCAAAATGGTCATTTATGAATTATTATAACAAATTATTAATTAAATTAAAATAAATAATATCATTTCCCTATAAAACATCATCTTCTTCACATCCAAACCCTCCCATACCAGATCTGCAGTGCCACCACCATCACTCCTCTCCCTTCTTTCTATCCTAGCCACCACACACACCCGCCACCACTCCTCCACCCGCACCCACAGGAGATCGGCACATCTCCTCCCAAAAAGCCCTAATTACTACCGATAATCAACAACAAAAAGCTACCGGAAGAAGATCAGGAGCACGATAAACCTAATTCCGGTGAATTAAATCCATCGTCAGACGAAATCAGATCAAACAATTTCACCGTTGAAACCACAGACGAGGCGAATAACACAGAGCATGATCATAACATCGGTGACTCAGTCACTCGGTCTGACTCGGTTGCAGTAGTTGAGAAACAAGTGAAGCTGGAAGATGACATCATGGAGGGTGACGTGGCGGTGGTGCGTGAGGTTGGGGACGAAGTTAAAACCCTAGAAAACCAGAAATCGTTTCTGTTAGAGCCGAATCCGGCTGGTGAAGACGAGTCGGGGACCGAGGAGGAGCAAGCAGAGTTTATGAAGGAGTTAGAGAGTTTTCATAGAGAGAGATTTTTGGAATTTAAGCCTCCTAGGTTTTATGGAGAGCCATTGAATTGTCTGAAGTGAGTTTTATCAATTCACCTTGTTTAACTTTTTTTTTTGTATTAGAGTAAACTGCCATTTCTGTCTCTTCAAACAACATTCCACCACCGTCGGAGATCTATGTCTCCGTCGTAGTTCCTCCTTGGTGCTAGGTCTGATTTGGGTGTGGGTGTGTGGTTATCGGAGAACCACCACCTCCTTCACCTGCTCCGCCGGTTCTCTCTCTCTCTCCTCCCCTGATTTCGCTACTGGTCTGATTTGGGTGTGGTGTGTGGTTATCGGAGAAGGAGAGTGGCAGAGGGTGTGGTGTATGTGGTTTGCAGAGAAGAAGATTGGAGTTTATCTGTGTTTTAGTGAGAGAGAGAGAGAGAGAGTTATATATATATATAATATATAATATATAATTAATTTTGTTTTAATTTATTAGAAGAGTAAATCAGAATGACCAAAATGCCCCTGCACTAAAGGACAAAATAATCAGCTTTCAACAGTCAAAATAGAGGGTTTTTGGATTTTGGACTAAAATGGCAATAAAAGTGAAACCACAGGGACCCAGATGTAAAAAGTTTGAGATTTGGACTAAAATGGCAAAAGTGCCCAAACCACAGGGACCAAAATGGCAGTTTACTCTTTTTTTTTAAATGGTTATTTTATTTTTTTAAAGGTGCGAGTCATTACAAATGGTGCTAGTCAAATTTTGTTTGGTGGAAATTAAATATAAAGATGCGGTTGTTTATGGAACCCCATCATCAAAAAACAACCCATAGCACCAACAAATGAGTTGTGTACTAGTGAAATATAGAAACTACAAACCCAAGCCATTGAAGCATGCAAAAACCGAAAAACAAACTTGAATATGTGCAAATTATACCATCTTATCCTAGAAGAGCCGAGTCTAATCGCCATTGACGGGACAAAAGATTCAATCCCAAAAGAATTACCATATCACAACCCCTAAATAGTTATAGAAAAATGTATAGGGTTTTGATCGATGTCGTAAGGTCGGTGAAAAATACAATTAAAAAGTGTCCTAATCACCTTTACTAGTAAAGAGCAAGTAAGGTGTCGAATCCACAGGGAACTAGTGGAAAGTGTTAAAGTTCATTGCTTTTAATAGTTATCTAATTCTAAACTATTTGCTTTTTGCTATTTGAGTTGTTTTGAAAACGAATTGATTATTGTGGTTGTAAACAGTTGTGAGTAAAGAACCGATCTCCTGGTTTTCGGGTTGTGTAGAAAATTGGGTTACCTAATTACTACCAATTGGAAACCTTATAGACATGATTTGTTAACCTACTTGTTTTGATAAATATTGATACAACTAGGTTATTCCCCGTGGTACCCACGGGTCGCTCTATTTTAAGGATATTAATATTTTGTTAATTTTATTAAAACGGTTTTTTTTTATGAAATTTGTGAGGATATATATTCAATAATTCAATGTTAATCGTATATTCGTATATATATATATATATGCAAACAATGTGATTTATCAATGTCCCCTATACTTCTATTACATGACTTCTTCCAACGGACTTGCTACCTCTCGCTTCTAAAGCCTTGAGCTTGAGGAAATTCTTTCTAACAGACAACTGTCTTTCATAAAAACAGCAAATCCGCTAGGAAAGTCTTAGAGAAAGTGATCGAATCAGTACCAAAAGCTATTCCATGCAAGTGCCACCTTTCTCTTCTATCTACCATCTTCAGCTATTATTACGCATATCCTATGCAAAATAACAAACACTTTTTTTCACATAAGGCATCAAAGGACAGAATTAAAACAGGGATTCATTTCTTTTACACGTTACCTGCATCGTATGCCTTACCTACCCATAGTGTGTTAGGTTAGGTTGATTATTTTAAAATGTATAATATATATATATATATAGGTTGTATGCAGGTTCATCGGTTAAACCAACCAACCTGATTATCCTAAGCACTAAATCGAATACGTATGTATATAAATATACATTTCAAATTCTATGATATGAAGCTAAGTTAGAGAACTTACCTAAACTCGTAGAAATGCTAGCCGAGCTATGACCAACACCAAAAGTTTCATGTTTACTCTCTTCGGCAAACCATCAAGTCCACCCGTTTGCTGAATCGTCGCAATTTGCGCTTGCCTCCTGATCAATATCTTATGTGGGTATGACTGCAGTTAAAATTTAAGCTGCAAAAAACTCCATTCATTTGGCTAAACAACAAAACTAAGCATAACGACTGAATACTTTTAAAAAATACATAAAAAACCGGTTATGAAAAATATACTACAATTGTCGTAATGTGGGCGGTAATGTGTAAAACAACACGAAAACAATCTGACTTTGAGTTGTCAAAAGTATTGAATTGCTTAAAAAATATCTAACAGGGTTTTGACATCTGCTCAGCCTCAAGTGTCCATTTAAGCTACAATAAAAAAACGTTTCTAAAATGCATTTATCAATCAATACTAAAATTTGTTGTAGAAAGAATTAAATACCTTTGTTTCATGGTACTACATTCTCCTAGTATGGGTTGCACCTTTGTTTCATGTTTACGATTCTAGAGGACTTTGAGGGCGATACAATTGAATAGTAACCTAGTTAATTACCAATCCTAGATTTCACAAACACAACAATTTCAATGGTTAAAGGTTGAAAAATAATGACAACTTAGAATCTAATCCCAATTGTTGATGACAAAACCAAATAACCGGTGAAAAAGTGTGTACGTGATAATCCAACAATCGTTTAATAAAAAATAAACATCAAGATAAAACAACAGAATGATTAGATAAATCCCAATCTAAAAGTATCTAAATACAAGTTGACTCGGTTCCTAACACAAACCCTAGCTCCAGAGATGATCACGAATGAGTTATCCGCCCATGTTCTTAATTTTATCTTCAATCTTAATCGGGAATTGCATGATTGATGATTGGAAAGTGATTGAATGGTGGAAGAATGCCTAAAATCGCCCTCAAAGTCCTCTAGAATCGTAAACACATCTTGGAGATTGAATCCGAGGCAATACATGCTTTTTAGGTTAAAAATCACATTTTTTCGCGTCGGTGTCCGCCCACGCCCGTGCCATGTCACCTGCATCTCATCGCTTGGCGTGGGAGGGACACTTGTTTACTTTTTTACTTTGGTGCACCCATGCCACATTCCAGACTACTTACGCTCCCCCATGTGGCGTGGGGGGACACCTTTTTCAACATTTCGTTTTCGATTTCTCGTTTGACCTACGCGCTCCAAATTTTTTCGTTTCCCAATGTTTAGCACCCATTAAACCTTTAAAACCTGACACACAATAAGTACAACATAACGGTACAAATCGACGCGTTAAAATTACGTAAACGTGTACAAAACTCATCCAAATGCAATGTGTTTTTACCAACACATCAGGTTTACCAAATGCAACTGTCGATAAATAAACCCAAACGGTTAACCATGGTCTCACCAGAAATCAAACTTGAAACCGATAAGTAAAATAATCAATAACATGCAATTGGAAACTGAATTATAGATAACGACGATAACAAAAACGTAAACCCTAACCGAAAGACCAAAACCCAAAATTAATGAACGTGTCACCGGAGAAACAACCAGAAACGACGATAGTAACCAAACCAAAAAACCCGAAAGGGATAGCCGGATTAAAAAGCAAAGTGTTACCTCAACGGGATGAATCATAGCTAGAAAAAACAATGGCGAGCAATGGTCAAGCGGCTGAGCAACGAGTCGCCGGAGGTATGGGGGGCGGTGATGGGAAGAATAGGTGTAGCAGTGGATGTACATGAAAAATAGAAATCATAATAACCTTTAAATACCAATCCAAAGTACAATAACCAACAAGCAACGTACAACAACAATAAGCACAAAAAACCATTCAACTATAATGTACAACTTGTTATGCATAAATAAATTACAAATTTAGAATCTATAAATCACCTCAAGAACTTAAATAAGCATAATCTAAGGAGCTTAAATAAACATAACCGGTGTAAATTATAGGGAATTTTGCTATTTTATATGTAATTTTTGTTAACTAGAAGGGAAATTCGGCCATATAAAATGACTGAATTACTCTTCTAGTTAAAAGAAAAAATGGATGAAATTAACTCAGTGGACTAAATGACACCGTTTGAAACTATTTGGACTAAAATGACAACATTTAAAACATTTGGATTAAACTGACAAAATGACCCAAACCACAGAGACTAAAATGGCATTTAACTCTAATTTAAAATTTGTCATGGTTTCTTATTTCGTAAAGTGTGGGTGAGAAAGTGAAAAAAAAACAATATAATTACATGGTCTTGAAAGGCAATAGATACAGCTTTTCATACATTTACAAATATTTTACCGGCTAATGTTTTACACCAACTGGGATTGAACCCCTTACCTTCAAGTTAGATTGTTAGAATGTTAGTCCTCAAATTAGTTGCCACCACACCACAAGGGGTGGGAATTTTTGATATTTTTACATGATTACATCTTGTTTCCTTCTTTAATTATTTAAAAAAAAAAGCACATTACATGTAACAACCAAGAGTAAACTTTCTTTTTAGATTTAATTTCTATCTCTTAATGGTTTTCTTTGTTTAAACTTTTTTTATCGGTTAATTTAATCAATAGGCCAAAGCTATTTAAAGGGGTATGGTCTTAAATCTTACGCCGATCATACGAGTCAATCTTAAGTCGCGCGCGGGGCCATACCCAAAGTAGAACAAAGTGTTGACATCCCTGACCTTGCGCCGACTATAAAGGTGTACCCTGCGAGGTCAGGACCAAGATAGAATCAAATCTGAAACTTAGTTCCTTTGACAAAAGACCTAGCTTCCTTGACCTTGCGTCGACTACTCAGGCTAGCCCAAGTCCACTTTTTTTTAGGAATATTGGATTTTAATATTCCCAACTATTCGCCGTTGGCCGCCAACAGTCCCAACTTCAAAAATAACCACTAGCAGTCCCAACTATTGATATATTGGCTACCAATGGACCCTGACTAACAGAACCCTAACGACGTTAGTCTCCTATCGCCGGAAAACCGTTTTTAGCCAGAAAAAGGTTTCTAGAGGTCTGATCTAAGGTTACAAAATGGTTTGGGACGAAGATTTATGTTTTCCGGAGTTGAGTTTTCAAGCCAAAAATAAGTTTTCCGGCGAATTCAATAATTGAGGCTTTTACTAGAAAAATGTTCATAAAGGTCCGTAATAAGGTTACAAAGAGGTTGGGGACGAAATGTTGAGTTTTCGGGGCAAAAATGAGTTTTCCGGTCATAAACGTTTTTCCGGCGACCGGAGACTAACGGCGTTAGGATTCTGTTAGTCAGGGTCCATTGGAGGCCAATAGGTTAATAGTTCGGACTGCCTGTGGTTATTTTTGAAGTTGGGACTGTTGGCGGCCAACGACGAATAGTTGGGATTATTAAAATCCAATATTCCTTTTTTTTACAATCACTTTTTCATCTTCTTTCTAAGCTGTTACTCTGAATCAATGGCCGATCAAGGTATTCCTTTTCCACTCTCGGTTCACACTCTCAAATGAGTATGGCAGTGGACAACGCGCGTCCAAAACTAGCCCATTGACGAGTACGTCGAAGGGGATTTCACGGAGGCTGGAGGCATGCGCGCAAGTGGCACTCGTACCGCCCAAATGGTGACTCCAAAAAATCAAGACGCTAGCCCTTCAACAACTGTACTATCAGGATTACCAGAGTGAGAGACCCCTGCGTCGTGGTTCGCGAAAAGTCAGGCGACGATGAACGTTATTTACGCACAACTGTACGCGCAACAGGGGCTATCACAAGCTCAAACGCAACAAACTTCAATTGTGACCCCAATGCCCAGGCAACTGAACTATGAGAAGCCGCACCAAGAGAGCGCGCAGAGGTAACAATACAACAAATGACCATCACCACGAAGGCAAAGTGCTCACACCACGCGTAACACTTATGGCGAAATAGGGAGCTACTATGATCATCGAACTCATTCCAATAGAAGAACTCCAATCAATAGCCGGCTCGAGTCGCGCAATATAAATGAGGAGTGGGATACTCACACAGGCGAATCTGACCCATCGTATCATGAGGGTAACAACTCTTTTGTCTTCAGCCGTCTCCTAAAGCATCACAAAGCTTATAAGCTATGGGCGCGCGCAACGTACAAACTGTCGGCTGAGCATGACTACAGTCTGATCTATAGGCTAGCAGCAGCGGTAGAGCATTCAAAGTTTATCCAAGAGATTGCTCTCGTGCCCTTAGAAAAGCCCAAACTTCCACAAGCTATCGGTACGTTTAATGGCTTAACTGATCCAGATGATCATGTACAACTGTTTACTAGCGTTGGTGTAGTTGGGGGATGGACCATGCCTATGTGGTGCCATCTTTTCATACAAACCCTGACAGGGGCGGCTCGCGCATGGTTCGATAGCCTCCCGCAGGTAGACTTAAATCTTGGCCAGATTTTCAAGAGAAGTTCCTTGCTCACTTTAGGCAGCAGAGGCGTTACAAGCATGACATCTCAGAAGTGATGAACATCTGGAGGCGAGAGAACAAAGGTTTGGAAGAATTCATCACTCGCTTTAACAAGGAGTGTCTCAAAATCGGAAACGTTAGCGAAGATCTCATGTGCGCCAATTTCAAGCATGTAAGATGATATGATAGCCTAATGTCACACCCCGATATTTCCACGTATTACCGGTGGGCCCGGCGCAGAGTATTGTGACGTAGTTGATATCATCATAGTCAAATAATCACAGTTTAATGCACAACGGAAGTCTTAGATGAAAATAATATTATAAACCGAAACAAGAAGTATAAGTAAATATTATACAGACGGTTGTAAGAGGATCCACAGGCGGATCTAAAACATAATATAAAATATTGTTCAACAGACTATAAGCATCAAGAACTTGCAAGATTCTTTAACTAATGCCCAGAAGCTTCCAGCCAATTTCGTGTAGTACCTGCCACTTAGTCTTTTTGAAAAGGGTAAATTACACTTTTCGTCCTTTATGTTTGTATCGAATTGCAATGGATAGTCTTTAACTTCAATAATTACAGTCACAATCCTTTATTTGGAAAACTCATTACACCTTTCGTCCTTTACCACTAACTAGGTTAAAAATTTAAGTTTTGTCTGATCATGTAACTTGCACATGAGGGTAGATCGGTAATTTTACTTATTTATTTAAAAAAATAAAAAAAAATATATAATATACACATATGTTTCTCACCTCTCAGACTTCACCTCTTAGATTTGTTTCTCCCCAGAAAGCTCGAGATCTTCAAGATTCCAACCATTTCAACCCTCAGAATGAATCAAAATCAAATCTTTTCAATTCTACAAACCAAATTCACCACTTTCAACCCTCAGAATGTATCAAAATCCAATCTTTTTCAACTTTTCCACACCAAATTCACACTTTCACCCCTCAAATTCAATCTTTTTTTTAACTTATTCAGCACCACTTTCACCCCTCAAACTAAACCCATATCAAATCTTCTTGCTTTTTAATCTTTAATCAACAATAACCAAACCCCACAAAAATCTTGATTCCTGCTTTGTTTTCTCCCAAATACTTAGCTTAAAACAGAAGGAAAAAACAATAAGTTTGAGAGGAATCTTGATGGATTTTCTTTGTTCGGGAAGGGTGAAGAGTCTTCTTAACAATGGTGCCCCACACATACAGAGCATTTCACTTGAACAACACGCTTCTAGGTGAACTGATGAAGACTGCACAAGCAATGGTTCAGAACAATTTCACCCTTTTGAATATTATCCACATCAACAATATTGTCAATATCCAACTCCTCACCCCAATCGGCATCACCAGCATCTTCATACTATTCGTTTCCACCTTTTCCGACATTATCGAGACCGCCTTCAAATATTCCCTTCATAACCCGCAGTAACAACCAATCTCCATCGCATAACACAGGCGTCAGAGGGATCAAAAAAGAGCTAGACCTCGAGGGTAAAGTTGGAATATTACCTTCAAGTTTATCCGCCGGTGTGAGCTCCGGCCATAGCCTCTGACCGCACAGATTCAACGTAATTCTTGCACCAACATACTCATTTTCATCTTCTAATCAAAAGCCCTAACATCTTAATGTCTAACTATGATTAAAGAAATCGAATTTTGAGATTGTTATAAAAGGGTTGTTCTAGGTTTCTTAATGGCGATGGTGGGATTTGGTGGTGATTGCCATCTGATTGTTTAGAGAGAGAGACTTATATGTTTAGAGAGAGAATGAATTTTAGGTATTATTTTTATGTTGTTTATTAAAAATATTTTTTAAATGATTTGGTAATTGGTAAAAAGACTAAATTACCCTTATGGGACTAAAGTTAATTGAAAATTTTAACCAGGTTAATGCTAAAGGACGTATGTTGTAGTGAGTTTTAGAAATAAAGGATTGTGACTGTAATTATTGAAGATAAAGGTCATCCATTGAAACCCAGTACAAACATAAAGGACGAAAAGTGTAATTTACCCTTTTGAAAAATACGTCAGTTTACACTGGTAAATACAATTAACCGACTCTTTTGAAAACATTTATGAAAATTTATTTAAATGCACATGGCATAAATATTCTTTTATAACTTGGGACAATTATATAAAATAATCTTGTATAAAGATTCACATGTTTGTCGTACGTTCAGGGCCCAGGATAGAAGCCGAGACAAGATTAATAGACACACCACTAGTATATGCCCACAAGAAGTTATCCTCAGGAGTGGGATACCATTTTACATACGCAACTGTCAGGTGTATGCCTACACCCCGTGCTTAAGTCGTGGCCATTTCAAATGAATGAGCCGAGGATATCCAGGACACGATCATTAACCTCCAAATGCTTAGATCAAACAAAACAAATTAAAACGGGTTATCTCAATGATTTAACCACTAATCGATTAAATATTCAACACCCGACCAAGCAATAATAATTTACCGTATCCCAAGCCCGTATACGGGAAAATAAGTTAAAAGTATTTACCTGAGCTTAAAATGTAAAATTTGTATTCTCAGCCATATGTCCTACTCGACCAAGTGTAGGTAGCTTTTACTAGGCTCCTAGTCTGGAACGAAGGTTATATTAACCTATTAGATTCCTAACGGGTCTTAATTAAGTTGTAACTTAAACCGGTTAGTTTTAAGGAAAGGTTTACGGTACGAAACGCTGGATTAAGCGGTGACCGGATTGGAATGTGATTTAGACCCGACAAGTATAGTGACTTGTATAAAATGGGTAACCTAAATACATTCTGGATTTTGAAGTAAAAATGATAAGGTTTGACCCGTTTCGGTTAATTTATGCAAACTAGTTACATGAACCGTACCGAACGCGTAATTGAATAACGGGTAACCGGATGAGTCAAGTACAAGTTCCATAAGTTATTATGCTTAAAATATGTTGTGATATCAGTAGGATATCAACAATTATACCCCAAATGAATTTAAAACCAATTTAAGTCCCGTAAGGGTATTTTGGTCATTTTAAAGTATATAAAAGAGGTTTAAACATAAACTGAGGTTCTGGTCTAAAACATTCAGTAAAAGTATTTATTTTATCATGTTACATCAGTAAGATATCATATATATGTGAGGTTTATTATTTATGGCCAAACTATGCACCGTAGGGGCATTTTGGTCATTTCACATATGTTTTAAGGACCAAATTGGAAGTCTGAGTTCAAGACTTATACTTACTGTTAAAATATTAAAATTTATTTATAAAATCAGTATTTGAGATGTTTATGGAAATCTGT
Organism: Helianthus tuberosus; assembly: GCA_030545235.1. Taxonomy (NCBI): domain Eukaryota; kingdom Viridiplantae; phylum Streptophyta; class Magnoliopsida; order Asterales; family Asteraceae; genus Helianthus; species Helianthus tuberosus. Next base: position 46,929,159 of record CM060440.1, read on the forward strand.
GATTTTTATCAGTCTTGAATGCTTAAAATATTTTATTTAATATATAACATCAGTAGGAAAATGTTTGGTATGTTAATGATATGTAAATCTCATTTTATTAATGAAAAGGGCATTATCGTCAATTACCGAATTCATGCAAGGACTCTATGATATGGTCAGTATAAAATTAGACCAAAAATGCCAAAAATCCCTAAAAATTAGAGTGAATTGCAAGTTTTGTCCTTTATCTTTAGGCCATTTTGCAAGTTTTGTCCTTTATCTTTAAAGTTGACGAGTTTTGTCCTTTATGTTTAAAAATCAAGCACGTTTTGTCCTTTGGGCATAATCCAGCCTTTAAAAAGTGCTTGATTTTTTAAACATAAAGGACAAAACGTGCTTGATTTTTAAACATAAAGGACAAAACGTGCTTGATTTTTAAGGACCAAAGGGTAAAACGTGCTTGATTTTTAAACATAAAGGACAAAACTCGTCAACTTTAAAGATAAAGGACAAAACTTGCAAAATGGCCTAAAGATAAAGGACAAAACTTGCAATTCACTCCTAAAAATTATATTAAAACAGTAGGTAATGGGTTTGGTGCCAAAATTTGGGTTAAAACATGATTTATGTTAAAAATGTAATTCAATTAACAAAAAGTTTCATTTTACGATATCTTGCATAACTTTAGTTTGAGACCAGAAATGATGTCAAATTTATTTGACATACTCATATATCAGTAATAAAGCTTTTTGTCCTCTCACCTTTTCAAAAATCTCGTTTTTATAACATAAGGGCATAATAGTCAATTTTTAAGCATTTATAGGAAACTTGCAAATGAACTATGATTTCTAAGGGACCACGTAGTATAACCTCAGAGGGTTATACTAACATATAATATTGTCAAAAAGGAACCCTAAGGCACAAAGAAAACTAAGCTAAATCATGTCAGAACTGAAAGTCAAAGCAAAAGTCTACTTTTGCGACTTTCGGTTGCGAACCGAGCCTAAACTCAGAATTGTCGGGGTGAACATGCCTAGACATGTTCAATTAATATTTACCAAGTTATTAAAGTGACAAAACTGATTTTATAACTTCTACATTATCAATTATGAATTTTATTTAAAAACTGACCCGTTTGACTTTTATTTTAATTACTTTGACCCGACAATTAACCAAGTAAACGTGATAATTAGAAGGTGCCCTTTTGAGGGATTATCACCTACTTAATTACCAACACATAGCCACTTTCAATTCGAATAATGGTTGGACTGTTAGTGATTATTCACATAACCAAAGTATAATTACGATATCTTTGACTTTCGGTCATTAAGTTAATAAAAACTTAACTATAGAAGCTAAGAACACTTACAAAGGTCCTTAGCACAAAGATTCAACTTGAGAAAACTTCATAGATGACCAGGATGCTCCAGAGAAGTGTTTGAGAGTGAAAATTGAAGTGTGCAAGAACAATGTGCAAAACTTGGTCCTATTTATAGGAATTTGAAGGTCCCCAAGATCAATCCAGCTGTAATTAGGAATAACCAGATGATACCAAGTGCCCTCATGGCAGTAAAAACCATTTGCACAGTCCCTGGTATCAAAAACCTACATGCAAAGGCAGTGGAGGAGCTGCTACATGCAGCTGTCCAGTGTTCTGTCGCTGGTAACTCAGTCGCGGCCCGCGTAGACATCAGATAAGGTCTACGCGCCCCACGAGGACCTCTTATTCCGGGAAAAAGTTTGTAAAACTTGCATTTTCAGTCCCTGGTCCTTTTTAAGCTGATTTATCTTTTATTTATTGCACTATAATCCCCCATAGTTAACTTTTAAGAGTCATGGGTCACAATTTAAACATCGTTAAGCTCCCAGTTAGTTACGAGTTCACCCGAAATGTACTTCTTTGCATCGAAACTCCACAAAATCATTATCCTATATACATGAGAGTATAATGAAGTATTACAAAGCCTCAGGATCGTTAAAAGGTCACTCAGAGGGAAGAATTAACATGTTGACACGTTTAACCCCTGTGCTTTGTAAACTTTTGATTTTTAAGCACAAACGGATTCTTGTGTCCAACAATCTATCCATTAAAGATTACAATCATCGTGTGAGGTCAATCAGAGGCACAAGTATGACATGTTGACACTTTTGGTCCTTCCACATACATCTTCACACTATTTGACAACTTCAGTCCCTTAAAGTTATCTTTTAACATGATCAGGGTTTATAACACGTGTCATTACTATATTGGACATGATTTTGCGAGGTGTTACACCTAATCAGGACATCACATGGAAAGATGGGATGCCTGAAGAATGGGATAAGCTGATGGCAGCAGCAAGATTTTCGCGTAAACGGAAAAATCACTAACTAGGGGTAAATCCAGTTATTATTCGGTGGATCAATACTCAAGGATCAACGCGCACGACTCCAGCAGAAGAAAAAAGAAAAACAAAAACTCTGGTTAGAAGTCAAACCAGTCCAACAATTATGATGAAAGGCCTCGATACGGGGAAGATGCACGCATGACATTCGACAAAATGGGATACAAAAAGGCAGTGAAAAACGAAAATCGGGAGAAGCATTGCACTCCGTTATCTAAGACACCCTTAGATATTCTTATGACGGAGAACCATGACTTCAAAGCTCCGCAACCGATGAAAAACAAGAAGGGCCAAGACCCTAACTTGTATTGTGATTTTCACAAAGACACCGACCATTTGACTGACGATTGTATCAGCCTGTGCACAGAGACTGAGAAAGCCCTAAAAAGCGAAAAGCTGGGGCACCTGGTAAAAAACGTACAGAAAGAAAACAGGCAAATTCAGAGAACCGACGAAGGGAGCCAAAAGAAGGTCCGAAGGCTAGAAACACACATGGTCAGCGGAGGGCCAAGAAGAAACGCAAAGAGACAGGCAAACGTCCAATGGACGAATCTTGGCGCGCGCATCAAGTAATTTTTCTAGTATTTCGCGGGGGTTCGCGCGTCACGCGCTCCCTCATAATTACCGAAATCCTGGGTTACTATGAAACAGATTACATCTTTATAGACCTAGGAAGCACAATTGATATAATTTACGAACAGTGTTTCAATCAGTTTGACCCAAAGGACAAGGCGTGCCTAAAACTAGTCGATTACCCCTTAACTAGCTTCTGCAATTAGACGGTTTTTCCTCTTTGTCAAATATCCTTCCCGGTCATGCTGACAGATGGGAGGCATTCAAGAACAATCAAGGTAAACTTCATGGTTATGCCAGCCAACTCAAGACACGACGTCTTGATTGGCAGAGAAACTCAAGGCCATCTGAGCATGGTAACTTCTACCCCACATTCCGCGATAGGTTTCCCAACAGAAACAGGAGTGGCGATTGTATATTCGAGAAAAGAGGCGATGGCGTCTGATGAAGCGCGCCCGGCAAAAGTAAACAAGGACACTCCGTGCACAGAGCCGGAGAAATGGGGGTTAAATCGCAAGTATCCAGAACAAACAGTGGCCCTCAGTTTTGCCATGCCTGAAAACATCTGAACGTTCTTAAAGCAACTACTACATCTTCGCCTGGTCACCAGCTGATATGACTAGCGTCCCATGCGACATCACTGAGCATTGTTTAAAGACATTCCCATCTATAGAACCGGTTGTATAAAGGAAGTTTAGTCTAGGGTCAGAAAAAACTAAGGCGATGAATGAGCAAGTCTCAGAGTTGTTGAAAGCTAGCATACTACGTGAAATACGGTATCAAACATGGGTGGCAAACCCGGTTATGGTGGAGAAGTCGAACGGGGGATAGCAAATGTGCATAGATTACAAAGATCTTAACAAGCATGCCCCAAAGATTGTTATTCTCTCCCCGAGATAGACAAAAAGATCGAATCTCTTGTGCCATTCAGATGGAAGTGTTTTCTTGATTGTTATAAGGGCTATCATCAAGTGCAAATGGCCTTAAAAAATGAAGACAAAACCGCATTTCGCACAGAGATGAGTATCTTTTGCTATACCAAGATGCCTTTTGCCCTGTGCAACGCGGGCGCAACGTATCAGCGCCTAATGGATCATACTTTTGGCGATGACAGCGGAAAGCACATCGAGGTTACATTGATGATCTGGTCATTATGAACCCCGAAGAGGACCAAATGTTGAAAGACATAGAGAAAACTTTCAAGTCACTGCGGAGCGTGAACATGAAACTTAACCTGAGCAAATGTTCGTTTGGAATGGAGGAAGACAAATTTTTGGGATTTATTGCGGCGAAGGGTGGATTCAAAGTCAACCCAGAAAAGGTACAAGCCATATAGGGCATGCAATCTCCCAAGAGCATTAAAGAGATGCAACGGTTGGCTGGCCGCACTAAACCGTTTCCTGTCAAACCACGCGACAAAATCCTTTCCTTTAATCAGCACACTGCACAACTATGTAAAGGAAAACGAGTTTCGATGGATAGCGGAGGCCGAGAATGCTTTCAAAGAGATGAAGGAGTGCCTTATCCAATTACCAACATTGACTGCCCCGCACGAAAAAAGAGCCACTGGTGCTCTACCTGTCGGCCTCTGATAAAGCCGTGGGCGTGGTGTAATTGATGGATAGAGAAGGGGTTCAAACTCCAATTAATTTTGTTAGATGGATGCTCACTGATCCCGAAACACGTTACTCAATCATGGAAAAGCTGGTTCTAGCTTTGGTTAAATGCTTTGAATGGTGATTAAACATCATCATTCATGTAGTCATGTAATTCTTTCGAATGACTAACATCATTAAACAAGCTCCGCTAGAAACTAGCAAGGGGCAACACAGACACTACAACCTGAGGAAGACAATATAGGACAAACTTACATGACAATATCTTTCCACTTAGACCAATCTAAAGATAAAAACGTTGACCTATTGTTAAACCAAAGGAAGCTAAATATTTTATGTCTCCAATAATCTTGTGAACCTTGTTGGGCTCCCTTGAAAAACGCCGTCTACTTCTACTTCGAGCTCTCTGGATAATCCAACAAGCAACAAGAATGACACGTTGAATAATTTTTCTACTGTGAATTAAAAGATCCAAAAACTTGTACACCTCCGATATGTCTTTAGCCGAGAAAGCGAATATGGGGTTAATTATGCACTAACCACTTAAATGTTGCAACATAATCGAAGTTACATAGCACGACAGGAAAATATGATCCATGATCTCTTAAAAATCTCCATGCAATGGGAAAAGGGAGGACGCCGAAATGATTGTTCTTTGAGGTAACGCCTCCAAAGTAGGCATGCCTCCCCTTAATTAAAACTCTCCACCCGAACACGTTAATCTTGTTCGAGTTCAAATTACTCCACTCAAAGTCGTTCCTCAAGTGACCAGAACCACTACCAGATAACAATCTCCTCGTTGGGGCCACCGAAAAACCCCGAGGAATCACCTTAACTGTTGCAGCGAAGATACCAAATTGTTTAGCTCGGTGCTCTCCTCCACACTCATGGAGCTGGACTTCCATACCCAACCACACCCCACAATCCCATTTATAGCAGCGGCCAACAATAACACAACCTTTGTTAGATTCTTTTCGGAACATATTCATGTAGTCTCATATGCTTAGATTTAATTACAAATTTAAACTCCGTGCAAAAGATTAATGATATAATTAATGCCAGTCATTGCAAAAATACATCACTAACTGCTTTGGGACTAAAAAGAAATTTGCCTTTAAAGAAACACTGCTTTGGTAATTAAGGTTCCTCATGCACTTTTTATTAATTGCTTGTATTAAACTGCAGTTGAAAAAATGGATGCTATTATAAGTTCAATTATTACTCCTGTTGTTGAATCTTTGATGGTCCCTGTTAAGAAACATTTGGGTTTCTTAGTTTCATCCACAAAGCATGTGAAAGATATGAAGGATGAAATGGATCAGTTGGATATCACTGAACAAGATATTCAAGAGAAAAAAACGACAGCTGATGCGAACTATCATGTGGTATCTAGCCATGTGTCGCGTGGTTGGAAGATGTTCAAAAGATCAAGGAGAAGGTAGAAAGTATTCCAACAGCTGGATTTGGGTGCTTCAACGTGGCAAAGAGATACAAAGCAGGAAAACAATCTTGTATTATTGTCCAACAGATAAAAGCTCTCAAAGAACGAGCGTCTGAAATCAGTTGGACAAATGAACGGAAATCACTTGCTAAGGTACCATCTACCTCTGCACCAGTTCCTCATGGTACCCAAACAACCATGTTTGAGTCTAGAGATTCGGTATTTAATGCTGCATTGCAATCTCTACAATCAAATGACGAGTCCCAAAAAATGATTGCTCTATGTGGGATGGGTGGTGTCGGCAAGACCACAATGATGGAACAACTAAAGAAGGCTGTGGAAGATTCAGGAACATTCAATTGGGTTGTAAAGGTGGTTCTTGGGGAAAGCTGTGATCTTTTTGTTCTACAGCAAGCTGTTGCAGAATACATTCATCAAGATTTGACTGAAAAAACAAGAGATGCAAGGGCTGAGCTTCTTGGTAAGAAATTTGAGGGGATGTCGCAAAATGGGCAAAAGAAAATTTTAGTAATAATGGATGATATTTGGAAGGAGGTTGACCTCAAAGATGTTGGACTAACAAGCCCTTTGCCGAATGGGTTCAAGCTCTTGTTCACATCACGATTTGAACATGTTTGCACTCAAATGGGTGTTAGAGCTAATTCAATATTTAGAGTACGTATTTTAAATGAAGCAGAGGCAAAAACATTGTTTTTTGAGATTGTGGGACCAACTCCTTCAGATGGTGATGATGATGAACTCCAAAAGATAGGAGAAGATATTGTGAATAAATGTGGGGGTTTGCCTATTGCCTTGAAAACCATTGCCAAAAGTCTTACTGGTAACATAAAGGAGTCATGGAAAGAAACACTTTCCAATTTACAACATGAAGACCTTAATGACATTGTGCATAAAGTTTTTGAAATGAGCTACAACAATCTTCAAAAGGATGATGATAAATCAATTTTCCTCCTAAGTGGCTTATTCCCGGATGACTTTGATATTCCCATGGAGGACTTGATGAGGTACGGCTGGGGATTGAAGTTATTTACTAAGGTTCATACTTTAGCAGAAGCAAGAAGACGAACAATCATTTGTGTTAACAACCTCATACGGGCGAACTTGTTGACAGAAAGTGACCGCATGGGATGTGTAAAGATGCATGATCTTGTGCGTCTTTTTGCTTTAAGTAATTTTTCAAAAGTCAAACAAGCTTCAATAGTCTGCCATGATAATATGTCAGGGCAACCACTTATAAAAAATGCAAAAGAGTCTTATGATAGAGTTTTATTAAAGTGCACAGGTATTTCTAAATTTCCTGTAGACTTTAGTTACCCAAACCTCTCACTTTTGATTGTGATGGATGGGAATAACGTACTCAAGTTTCCGCAACATATTTATGAAAAAACAGAAAAACTTGAGGTTGTCTGTTATGACAATATAGGTATTCCATTGCTTCCGGTGGTGTTCGAACACTCCACCAAACTTCGAACACTATGCCTTCGTTCATGCTCGTTGATTGAAGATATATCTTTCCTTGGAAGTCTTAGCAACTTGGAAGCATTGAGCCTTGTTGATTGTGGAATAAGAAGGTTGCCATCGATGATAGGAATGTTGAAAAAACTGAAGTTACTGGATTTGACTGGATGTGTTGACCTACGCATTGAAGATGGTGTCTTTCAAAACTTGGGCAGCCTTGAAGAACTTTATATGAGAGCTTATAAGGATAGTCATATTATGTTCACAGATGCCAACTGTGATGAATTGGAGATACTTTCGCAGAAGCTATTTGCATTAGAGTTGGAGTTCTATGAGAATAAGGCCCAACCGAAAAACTTGTCTTTTGAAAAACTTGAAAGGTTCCGAATATCTATGGGTTGTAATTTGGTTAAATTGAAGGATGATGAGAAATATTCATTCAGAAATACGATTCAATTAGTTGGTGAGTGCAATGAGCTGCTAGAATGCAAAATCAGCGATCTATTTGAGAAAACAGAGGAGCTTTATTTACAAGTGAATGATATGAATCATCTTGAAAATGTGTCGATGCATCACTCATTTTCCAATTTAAAGTTCCTTCATGTTTCTGATTGTAAAGAGTTAACATACCTCTTCACAGTTGCCATGGCAAGTGGTTTGAAGAAACTGGAGCGACTCAAAATTTACAATTGCCCTGTTTTGAGAACACTGGTTGGTGAAGATTGTACAATTGGGGTGATTAGATTCCCAAAGTTGAATTATTTGTCTTTAAATAAGCTACCTAGCATGGTAAGCTTGTGTGGAACTGTGATTGAGTTACCAGAAATGGTAGAGTTGGATCTTGGTACTCTTCCCAACTTCACGAGCATTTATCCTGATAACAGTAATCCATGTGCGATACAATCCTTATTGAACAAAAAGGTACATGCATTATTATATCTAAAGCTAAAAATAAATTATAATTTAGTACACAGGCCATATGCAGTTTATGAATCTTATAGTGCTCAATTATTGTGTAGGTTGTGATACCAAAGTTGGAGAAACTATGTATTATTGATATGGAGAACTTGAAGCAGATATGGCCGTGTGAGATATCAACTGACGAGAAAAATAACGTTTCCTGGTTGAGAATGCTCAGTGTGGAAAGGTGTGAAAAGCTTATCAATATTTTTCCAAACAACCCACTGCCAATGCTTAATAATTTAGAAAAGGTTGAAGTTCACTGGTGTGATTTTGTTGAAGTAATATTCAACATCGACTTTGAAAATGTTAGTGAAATAGAGGGATACATTAGCAGATTAAGAAGCGTTAAAGTTAGTTATTCAGATAATCTAAAGGAGTTGTGGAGGATGAGAGGTATAAATAACTCTAATATCCTCATCAATGGCTTTCAAGCTGTACAAAGCATTCTTATAGATGATTGCAAGAGGTTTGAAAGTATATTCACACCTGTCGCAGCCAATTTTGATCTCAGTGCACTTACCGACTACACCGCTCAAAGGGTATTTCATCTCATCTAGCTGTCAAATTTGATTGAATAAAGTATTAATGTCACATCTTAATTTTCAAACATGAAGATATCACAAATGCTTTCAGTTTCTATTTGTTTCCTTTTTCTACTTTCTTTACCAATACCAAATCAAAATCAATAATTAAAATTATGTTTCAAGTTATTTCACATAACTTAAATTATCTTGTGTGATTTATTAATGTTTTCATGATTCTTGGTTAGCCTTCCCCACTGTTTCCATTTTGTTTTTTGACTTTATATGCAGATTGATGTCATGTCAGAAGTGGATGATTACATTCCAGATGTCACATACCCATCTTATCTTCTCCACACATGTCATCACCTTCAACGTCTTCAATTACATCGTGATGAAAGAGTGGGTGAGGTGGTGTTTGATATGGATAGTCCAACAAGTAGTAGACAATTAGCAACAACTCAACCGTCACTACTACTTCCCTACCTTCAAAGTATAAATCTATGGAAGTTGAAAGTGATGAGTCATGTGTGGAAATGCAATTGGAATAAATTCTTAATTCGTCATCATCCACCTTTGCAATTTCCATTCCAAAACCTCACAGACATTCACTTGAGTTTTTGTGACAAAATAAAGTACTTGTTGTCTCCTCTTATGGCAAAATATTTATCCAACTTAAAGAGTGTCGCTATAGCTTATTGTAATGGAATTGAAGAAGTTATTTCGAGAAGAGATGATGAAAACACTACATTTGCATCTTCTTATCAAGACACCACATTCTTTCATCATTTGGACACTCTGAAGCTTCAATATCTCGCATGTCTAAAGAGTGTTGATGATGGTGGTATGACGTGCGGGAGTGATAAACTTTCCTCCAATATGATTCATGATGAGCCCCAGGTACGGTATTAATTAGGATTATCTAACGTTGCCATATAACCTTAATGCTTTGGTTTAACGAAACTTATAAATCATCAAATTAGATGAATAAGTTTACTCCTTACGTTGATAAAAATCAAAATTATAATTATTGCAGAGTGGTCAAGTAATCGGTGCTTGTTGGTCGTTGTGCCAATATCCCAGAAAGATAACCATATGGAGTTGTGATGCATTGTCAAGTCTAATTCCATGGTATGCAGTCGGACAAATGAAAAAGCTTCAAGAGCTGGAAATTGAGAATTGTGAAAGATTAATGGAGGTATTTGAAAGTGAATCTAGTGTTGATGAAGGAGGTGCACGTGTTGTTGGTGGTCCACCACTAAAAAACGTTGGTCTCCCTCAACTCTCCAACTTAAAAATAGTGCATATTGACAGCTGTGACCTTCTTCCATATATATTCACATTCTCCACCCTTGAAAGCCTCAACCAACTCAAAGAATTAAAAGTAGAAAGATGCAAGGCAATGCAAGTGATTGTAAAAGAAGAGAAGGAAACGTCATCAAAACGTGTGGTGTTTCCTCGTCTAAAGACACTTATACTTGACCATCTGCCAAGCCTCAAGGGTTTCTTTTTGGGAATGAATGACTTCCGATGGCCCTCATTAGATCATGTATTGATCAAAGATTGCCCTGAACTGATGATGTTTACATCTGGTCAGTCAACAACTCCAAAGCTCAAGTACATAGAAACAAGCTTAGGCAAATATAGTCCTGAATGTGGCCTTAACTTTCATAAAACTATCAGTCAGGTACACTTTCTTTTTACATTTGTTGAAACATTAATTTTTCTTATGTTTCAGGCTTATTTTGTAACCTCAAACAAACGCCTTGTGTTTTCTTTCTTTTATTTGCAGACCACATTCCCAGCTTCTTCAGAGCCTACCATTTCAAAAGGAGTCCCTTGCTCTTTTCATTATCTGATAGAAATTAATATCAAGTGGAGAAATGTTGGAAGGACTATTATTCCATCTCATGCGCTGCCACAACTGGTAAAGCTTCAACATATTACTATAGAAGGATCATGTGGTGGGCTAGAAGAGGTATTTGAAGTAGTAGCAGTGGAAGTGGAAGGGAGTGGTTCCAGTGAATCAAAAACTCTTGTCCCAATTCCAAAACTAACACAAGTGAAGTTAGAGAGTGTATATGATCTAAAGTATTTATGGAAGAGCAACCAATGGATGGTACTGGAGTTTCCAAACCTAACAACTCTCTATATTACTGGTTGCCATAAACTGGAACATGTTTTTACATGTTCCATGGTTGGTAGTCTAGTGCAACTCCAAGACCTAATTATAAGTGGCTGTGAGAAAATAGAGGTAATCGTGAAGGAAGAAGAAGAAGAAGAAGAATGTGATGCCAAAGTGAATGAGATTATATTACCTCGTCTAAACTCCTTAAAGCTATATTATCTTCAAAGTCTCAAGGGATTTTGCTTAGGGAAGGAGGCTTTTTCATTGCCAGCTCTGGATACTTTACAAATCAAGAAATGCCCAGCAATTACTGTTTTCACCAAGGGATACTTGTCTACCCCTGAACTGAAAGTAATAGATACAAGTTTTGGATTTTGTTATGTGAACACAGATATCAACTCTCTTTTAAAGACCAAACAAGAGGAGGTACCTGTTATTCCTTTCTTTAATGATCCTTGAAAAGGCCCATTATTTAATTACATGAAAAGATAATCAACTTTATCATAACTTTTGTTTTTCTCGACAATATTAATTTTTCTCTTCTCGAATGCACAAAATTTCAATTTCAGCAACTTTTGAACAAAATTGATGCAGGAAAAGTTGAAAGAATTTTACCTTGATAAGTGAAAGTTGATAAATAATTTCTTTTCATCAACTTTCTGCAGGGGTGTGAAATCTAGAGCATGAAGATCATATGTTTTATTTGCAAGGTTTTATAAAGGTAATTTCTTGTTTGCAAGGTTTTATAAGGTAATTTCTTGTTTACAATATTATAAATAAATGTCTAAATGTATATACATGACTCTGTTACACTAGATAACAAAGTGACTTATGTAAAAGTGAAAACTGCAAAGCCAACAAAACTCAAAGGTATTAACTTCCAAGTTTCAAGGGATTTTGCTTGGGGAAGGAGGCTTTCTCATTGCCAAAGTTGGAAACGTTACAAATAAAAGAATGCCGAGCAATTACAGTTTTCACCAAGGGACACGTGTCTACCCCTGAGCTCAAAGTAATAGATACAAGTTTTGGGTTTTGTTATGTAAAGACAGATATCAACTCCCACTACTAGAAAATAAGGTATTTGCTACCACATTTTCGGTCGCAAAACGGTAGCAATTGCTCTTTTGCCACCATTTTGCCACCAAAAACTCGGTGGCAAAAGCACACGTAGCAAATGCCCTATTGCCACCTATTTGCTACCGTTTTATTTTTTGCTACCGATTTTGCTACCATTGATTTGCCACCGTTTTGCTACCGCCTTTTGTCACCGTTTTGCTACCACATTTTGTTTGTCACCAATTTGCTACCGCTATGTTGCCACCTTTTTGCTACCGCTTTTTGTCACCGTTTTGCTACCACGTTTTGTTTTGTCACCATTTTGCTACCGCTATTTTGCCACCTTTTTGCTACCGCTTTATCACATTTTACCAACATTTTGCTAACATTTATGGTATTCCATTTGCATTTGCATTCGGCTATTCCATTTCATAAAAACATAACAATTTATAACTTGTTTCCATTACATTAAAATGTAAACATTTATACATCCGATGGTCCTCATAATAAACATCCAAATCAAAACATCATATAATTGTTCCTTGGGTCTCAAAATGCATTATGAGTTCTCTACATTTTTCAGGTAATTCGTCTCCAGATCTGACATTTATGACTTTGCAGCTTACCTGTTACATGTAATACAAGTTATGTTGATCATCTTACTATGAAAATTGGGTAAACGACATTTTGCGTCCTTAAAGTTTTAACAAAACTTCAGTTGTTGTCCTTTAACCAACAAAATTACAGCGAATGTCCTTTATGTTTTAATTTCTTTAACTATTTTGGGTAATATAATAATCATATTTGGATAATCACGTAAGATGTAGATGTAAGAAACTAACCAATACTGATTATTGAGATTAATGAAAAATACCATAACTGTCCCTAACTTTAATCAAACGATTATTCTTAACATGACAAAACACTTTGAAGATGACTTTTAACAATTCCTTATTCCAAATATTAACAGCATTAAGATTTAATAATACTTGAATCTTAAAAGTCTTGGAAAATAAAAGAATGGGCAAACTTACACCAAGGAGTTTGTCCAAAACAAAGCTTAGTTCAATGGCACCAATCCACTCACGGGACCGGTAAATGAAGGGTCTTTATCTCCAATTTCTACAAGCGACTGTTGTATTTCCCTGCCACAATTTAGCAATTTTATGAAAAACTTACATAGAACATTAATATCATCATGATTTTAGTTATGCTAGAGAGTGATTTTTCAAATTTTGTAAAATAGATAAAATTACAGTTATTTAATATTTTAATCTTCAGTACACAAAATTGAAGTCTTACCGATGTGAAGGAACACCAATAGACGTGTATTGTTGGATTTTAACCATGAAACAATGGTCTGCAACCATCGGTAAGCACAACCCCAGCCCTGACGTTAAATTTTGAAACATAATAAAAAAGGGTTCCTTATTTCTAAATTCAGTACTTGAAAATAAGAAAAACTAAAACAAAAATTTACCAAGTCATCAAAACCGTCTTGAAGGTAATGATGGTAGTCATAAGAACCTTGAACCCGAGATACATCTCCACCATTAACTGCAATAAAGTATTATGTGCAACTGGTTCAGATTATACGATGGCATTCTAGCGGCATTTAGCGATGCTATTCATGACGGCTCAGGACAATGGGCCCAATGGTCAGGGCTCAGGTGCTGGTGCTTCAACCAGCAGGGACCCCATTATCCATCGACGTATGAATGACCTTCATCAGGCTTATGTTAGCCAAACTTCTTCTCCCAAGCAAGATGACCGTAACCCAAAGTTAACTACCTTAGGTACCCGAAAGCCAAACACCCTTGAGATCAACGATATTTGTATGTCGGGATGTCCTTTCACCTGGAACCAAAGCCCGACAAACCAAACGTACTAATGAAAAAACTTGACCGTGTTATGTCCAACAACCAATTTATCTTGATGTTTTCTCATTCCCATGCTCAGTTTTTGTCGTTTCTCAAGTCTGACCACAGCCCCATAGTGGTTCAGATCCCAGATGTACCGAACCCCAAACCCAAGCCTTTCAAATTTCCAAACTTCTTGGTGTCTAAAGGTAATTAACTAATTATTAACGAATGAATAAAAAAAACTAATTATTAACGAATGAATAAAAAAAACCAAGCACTTGTATGTAAAATTAGTCATGAGCTGAGCTATAACTGCTATATAGATAACAACCAGGCATCAAATTGTGCAAACTTAGGGCCTATTGGACATCATAAAGGTAACTGTTAGTTCATTAATTTTTGAACAAATTACACCAAATCTAAAGATTTAGAAAACTATAACTACTGTTCATATAAAATAACAAAAGCATCAAATTTTGAGAAACAAACTGAATAATTAATTAACTAATTCAGTAAACAACAATAACCATAAGAACATCATAAACGTAAACAGTTATTCCTTAAAATTCTGAACCAATTACACCAAAGCTCAAGATTAGAAAACTATAATCACACACCTAAAAATTTTAGAATTTAACCAAAAAATAAATAAAAAAAACTGAATCTAAAGCAATAATGCATGCAGTAAGTTAGTAAGTTGAAACTGTGTAAGTACACACACCTAGTTATCTAAATATTCTTCTACGAATAATAAGTTCCGAAATTTCTAACTGAAACTATGCAGGTACTTAAAAAACACCAAATTAGGCATATAAATTGACTACTTATATGTCTAGGAGCCCTAACTATCTAAATCGTGTCGTTCTATAATAGATAAGTTCAGCACCTTTTTATTGAAACTATGCAGGTTGAAAACACACCAAATTAGGCATATAAACTGAATACTTGTACGTCTAGGAGCCCTAATTATCTAAATTATACTAATATATGATAAATAAATTCAGCAACCTCTAATTTGAAACTACACAAGCTAAAACAAACCCTAATTATCCAAAACATACTCTTCTATGCTAGATAACTTTACCAATTTCTAATAAAAAATATGAAAGTGAAAATGCGTCAATTTAGGTATGTAATTGTATTTAACACGAAATTATACGATTAAACAATGAATAATTGAAAAGCATAACAGTCCGGAAGCATGAGTTGACTGGCGAAACAGAGAATCGATCAAAACAAACACAAATAATAAGTAAAACAGAGAATCGATCATAATCATACCTGAAGCAAAACAAAATCGATCGAATAAGTAAAACGGAATCGATCACACTGATGGATACTCGATCGTTCACGAGAAATCATAGTGGAATCGATCAACCTTGATAGATGTACGATCACGAGATCCTGATTGACGAAACAGAAAATCGATCAAACAAACACAAATCATAAGTAAAACAGAGAATCGATCATAATCATACCTGAAGCAAAACGAAATCGATCGAACAAGTAAAACGGAATCGATCACACTAATGGATACTCGATCGTTCACGAGAAATCGTAGTGGAATCGATCAACCTTGATAGATGTACGATCACGAGATCCTGATTGACGAAACAGAAAATTGATCAAACAAACACAAATCATAAGTAAAACAGAGAATCGATCATAATCATACCTGAAGCAAAACGAAATCGGATGAATCGTATTCCCGTGGATGAATTGGAGGCGTCTGGAGGAGATGATCGGAAGCGTCTGGTGGCGTATGTGTGATGATGAATCAGATGTTCGTATTCCCGTGGATGAATTGGAGGTGTCTGGTGGCGTCTGGAGGAGATGATCGGACGTGTCTGGTGGCGTATGTGTGATGAGCTTAGGGTTGGAGAAGATTTAGGCGGAGATGATACCCCTATAAGGTATTTAGGGTAAATTATTAATTAAATTATTTTTGCCACCACTAATACAGTAGCAATTCAAATAATTTAGTATTTTGTCATGTATTACCGTCATTTTTACATCTTTTTGCTACGGTTGTTTTTCGGTAGCAAAATTTGGTGGCAATTGCTCTTTTGTGTAGTAGTGTCCCTTTTAAAGACCAAACAAGAGGAGGTACTGTTATTGTAGGTCCGGCTAGGGGAGGATCTAGTCGCCTAATCCTTGTATACAAACCACCCCGGTTGTGCGGAATCCAACCGAGATAGCAAACCGAGATAGAACACGTAATATAACGACACACAAGACTCAACGTTTAACACCTCTGTATTAATACGTATGAAAGATCAGTTACAAGCTCAATGTTTACAAATCTATTCTGTAAACTCTCTCTCAGTGTGTGTGTGTGTGTGTGTGTGTTTGTGCTCTTCGAAATCTATTCAGACTTCTCTATTGTTTCTGGATGTTGTCTGTTGTTTATATAGTAACATGACCATCGACGAAAACAAGACCAACGAAATCCAATCATCATTGATGAAATCAGGGTGATTTCGTCACCTCAGGGGATTTCGTCCCATGTGTTTTCATCCTAAGTGGTTTTCACCTAAAGTGTTTTCACCACAAGGACATGGACGAAATCCATATGAGATTGGGCTTTGGTCTTCATGTTGGGCTTCAGGGACTTCATCATGTATGTTGGGCTTTGGGCCTTGACTTGGGCTTTAGACAAACAAACAACAAACTAATAAACAATACACTAACATGTATACTGCACACACGCAGTTACATGTACATGAACATTACGAAGTAACTAGCATCCCGAGTCAAGACAGGAGGATGTCTTGACTACGGCCTTCACTTCGTAGCCGAGTCGAACCGAGCCGTATCCACATAATATGTATCAACAAACTCCCCCTTGGATGCTGCTCGTGAGGTTCGTAATCTCGTTCTCCATCTCTTGATGGTTCATTCATTTTTGTCGTAGGATCTTCAAAGTCTTCACGTATTGTAAGCAGAAAGTGTATCAACAAACTCCCCTTTTTATGTAGGAAGTGTGTCAATAAACTCCCCCTTTGATTATGCTCGTGAATCTTTTGATCTTCAATGCTTGAGATCCTTGTGGTGTTGGTGATTGATCAGCGGCAACTCGATCATCTTTATCATTTGAGTGCCTTCATGTCGTGTCTTCGTTCCGAAGCTTATCATCGAACATGTTCTCCTTGCCTTTAGCATCTGCACATGCAAGAAAGCTAAACACGTAATGAGAACAATTGCTTGGAATATAGTTAACATTTAAACAAATGACACACATGTGACCAATTCTTATTCAACTACCGTCCGACAGTTAATTTGAAAAGTTAACAGATTTTTCAATTTTAATTATTAACTTTCAAAACTTGCAAACTCTGACCGTTTATGAAGATTCAGTCGTTTTGGTTTTCATCAGATTTCAGGCAACGAAGACTTGAGTTCCAACATCAGTTAATCAAAACTAAAGCAGAAATAAAATCTTTTTGACTTTTATAAAATTTATATTAAAACACACCTAAAATCTTTTTGAAATTTTTGAATATTTCAAATGTAAAGACTGAAAGCAGTAAATAAATATATACAAAGATGCGGAAACTGAAAGCATTAAATAAATATTTACAGACATTCTTTTTGTGAGTTTCGAGGGTAAGAGAATCATATCAGTGTACGGTCATGCCAAAACGCTCTTGTTGTTCAATTAGTTAACATTAAGATAAGCATCCTATAACGATTATCGGTATTGTTGTCCACACAAGCTAAGCTTATCAGATGTAATCATGGCGAGGGGATGCGTTAAGGTATAATTTATACTTACCGACTGGTGTTCATCCACATCACGACACATTCCCGTATCAAGGTATGCACGAGGATTCATCTTACCGGTGAGTATACCGATTATCATCTGTTTGACCGTATATGATGTGAGATTCTCACTTATTTTGATTGAAAACAAGCCCTATGTGATATAATCAATTATTGATGAGGAACTTGATTTTCGATGCATGAGTGCACAGGAGCAAGTCCGTGAACAGGTCAGTACTTTCGTACAGCAGAGAGACGAACTTGACTCCCGGATAAATGTGATATTTTATCACTTATTTGTGGACATGTGATTGTTGATCACTTATTGAGGTCGAATGCAGTATGTACATGTATGTATGGTATCATGGAAGATCTAGACTTGCATCCCCGTTATTTTTCGGTAAAAGAAACAACCATGATACCCAGATGATAAGCAGCATAAAGACCGAATATCTCAGAACCTCGGCAATCTCTCAAACGAAATTTCGGTACTAAGACCATATGCCAATGAGTGGTTCCCACCTGGTCTTCAGTCGATTTAAGTTTATATCAACCTGCACACTTTAAAATGATTGTGAGCCTACCGATACATCTTATATAGAGCTGCTTATCACTTTTCATTTAAGGTTTAAAGAGGTTTAGATAGACCACTGATGTACTATCATTTTCTCTTTTGCTCGTCAGGAAACTCATTTTTGATTTTCTATTGTTTTTGTGTTTTTGAAATTTTTCGATGTTTTTGGATTTTCAAATTTGAAATTACTCCCCCTAAAATCAACAAACTAACATAAATTTAAAACACAAAGGTATTTACAAAAATGATTTTCCGATGTTGGTTTTACTCTTGCTTGACCTTAATGCCGTTTACCAATAATAAAAAGTCAAATCTTGATTTGTCAAATGCTTTGGTAAAAAGGTCGGCACGTTGGTCATCGGTGTGGACCTTAACAACATCGATTAGCCTTTTCTCAAAGCAATGACGTATGAAGTGATACTTGATTTCGATGTGTTTGGTCTTTGAGTGCTGCACAGGATTTCTAGTGATCTGTAAGGCAGCAGAATTATCAACGTAAATAGTAGTTAGGAATTCAAATCCGTAGTCGCGCAATTGTTGCTGGATCCATAGGACTTGGGAGCAACAACTTGAGGCAGCAATGTACTCAACTTCGCATGTTGATGTAGCGACACAAGTCTGCTTCTTTCACTGCCATGTGACTAGGCGATTTCCCAAAAACTGACATCCAGCCGTTGTGGATTTGCCGTCAATTTTGCATCCGCCAAAATCAGAATCACTGAAAGCTATCAAGTCAAAGTTATTATCCCTAGGGTACCATAGACCGGTGTCAGGGCAACCCTTCAAATAACGAAAAATCCTTTTTACAGCTGCAAGATCTGAGGCCTTCGGGTTCACTTGATATCTGGAAAGCAGGCACGTTGGGTACATTATATCTGGTCTTGATGCTGTGAGGTACATAAGAGATCCGATCATCGCGCGGTAGTATGAGGGGCTAACAGCTTCACCCTTCAAGTCTGGATTAATTCCGTGATTTTGCTGCAATGGGGTACCGATGGGCGTTGCATCAGACATCTGGAACCGGCTCAAGATGTCACCAACATATTTAGTCTGATGGATGAATATCCCAGACTCAGTTTGTTGCACTTGTAGGCCCAAAAAGAAAGTCATTTCCCCCATAGCACTCATCTCGAATTTATCCTGCATAATACGCTCGAAATTCCTACACAACACATCATTAGTAGAACCAAAAATAATATCATCAACGTATACCTGTACCAGTAGAAGATCTCCATCTTGTTCTTTGATGAAAAGAGTACAATCGATAAGACCTCTGCGAAATCTATTCTCCAGCAGATAATTAGATAAGGTTGCATACCAAGCTCGCGGTGCTTGATGTAGACCATAGAGAGCTTTGTTGAGCAACCAAACCCGATCGGGATGGATAGGATCTTCAAAACCTGGAGGCTGTTCGACGTACACCTATTCTTCCACCACACCATGTAAGAATGCACTTTTGACGTCCATCTGGTAAACCTTGAATCCTTTGAATGAGGCATAAGCCAGAAAGATTCGAATTGCTTCCAGACGTGCAACAGGTGCATAAACTTCGTTGTAGTCGATCCCTTCAATCTGACGAAAACCTTGAACGACTAGCCTTGCTTTGTTTCGAATAACGACTCCACGGTCATCCTTTTTGCATTTATACACCCAACGGGTACCAGTCTTCTTGTAATTAGCAGGTTTCTCTACGAGCTTCCAGACACCAAGCTTCTGGAATTGTTGCAGTTCTTCCTGCATCGCTTCAACTCAAGAATTATCTTTCAAATCTTCTTTCCAAGTTCTTGGTTCTTCCTGTGAGACATAACATGTGAAAGACCAATCGTTTTGTTGACCAGATTCTCGGATAGCTGCATACAAGCCTTCATTGTTGTTGTTTCGCAACATGTTTCTTGTTTGAACGCCACTTTGTACATTTCTGATGATGTTTTGTTGAGGATGGGTATTGTGAATTCTTGTTTCTGGATTATCTTGAACTGGAATATTGGTACCTAGATTGTTGAGATTCAGATAAACAACCAATTCAATACCCGGAATTGACGAAGAGGATGATGCAGTAGCTTCAGCGGTTCTAGGGGCATCCACTGGAGGAGTACCCTCTGAAGTACCATGAACTGCTGTTGTTGGAGCTTCTTGATCTGCATCGAGAAATTCATCATCCTCTGAAGATTCGTTCAATTCGGTAGCATCATGAAAATCCTCATTGTCGAGAGCATTATTGTTCACCGAAGAGGGTTCTTGATTAACAAGAATTGGACGAACCACTGGTGAAACTGTTGCATTGTCACTCTCGAAAAACATCCTTGCCGCAGCATTTTCTTCAACTGCTTCAACATTGATCGAATTGAAAAAGTCATCGTACTCAAACATCCAAGGCTGACCAGGACATTTGACTGGTAAAGTGTGCCTTTGTACTCTGACTTCAGACCATTCCTCAACCCTTTTAGTCTCTAGATTCCAGACTCTTAAGTTCGGGGTGGCATACCCAAGAAAGTATCCCTCAATTGCTTTTGCCCCAAACTTTCCATTAGGATCGATTATTGTACATGGAGCTCCAAACGGTTCAAGATATGACAAATCTGGTTTCCGTTTGTGAAGAAGCTCAAAGCAGGTCTTGTTGTGCCTTTTGACTGTAAGGACTCAGTTCAACGTGTAACATGCAGAGGCCACAGCTTCACTCCAGAATGGAATGGGCAACTGCAACTCTACCAACATAGTCCTAGCAGTCTCGATCAATGTGCAGTTTTTACGTTCAGCGACGCCATTCTGTTGAGGAGTATAAGCCGCACTAAATTCGTGAAGAATACCTTTTGAAGTGCAAAACTCCGCCATGGCATGATTTTTAAATTCAGTGCCATTGTCGCTACGTATCCGCCTAACCTTCAACTATATAGATTCTCAATCTGAATGATCAAGTTTTTGATAATACCAAAGGTTTCGCTATTGTGTGCCATAAACGCTACCCAAGAAAATCTTGAATAATCATCAGTTATCACGAGGCAATATTGATCATTGCTAATACTTTTGTGCTTGACAGGACCGAACAAATCCATGTGCAAACGTTCAAGAGGAACGGCCACCGTATTGATTTTCTTTGTCGGGTGTCGCTTCTTCGTTTGTTTTCCTTTTTGGCACGAAACACAGACGCCTTGAAGATGGAAGTTTTTAAGAGGAACACCATTCACCAATTCATTTGACACCAAATGATTCATTTTGCGTAAGTGAATGTGACCCATTCGTCTGTGCCAAGAGATTGAGTCTTTTTCTGTGGCTTTGGAAACGAAACATGTTGCTTGTGCAGACGTTGTGATAGCTTGGCTCATATCAAGGACATACAGATCATTTATCCTTGGAGTAGACAAGAGAATCCATTCTTTTGGAATTTTGAAGCCGGGTTTCAGCACGTAACATCCATTTGCATCAAAGTGTACTGAGAACTGTTTGTCACAAATTTGAGAAACGCTGAGAAGATTGTGATCAAGTTGCTGCACAAAGGTTGTAGGATCAAATTCGGCCCTATTTGAGTCGTTCAGAAGAATTCGTATTCAAATCTAGAGGCGGAAACTAAAGATTTGATGTTATTTCAGCTGGATTCACTTTAACTGCTGTTGTATTGATCAATGTAACGATTACAAACTCTGACAGCACTTCGGCAGCACTTCGTGGCTCACCGGAAGACAATCACCTAAAATCTATATATGATTTCGCTTATGAGGACCTATTTATAGATGAAATGATTTCGCTCCAATGTACATGCCATATGAGCGAAACCTCTTGTTGTCACATGAGCGAAATCTCCTCTTGACACATAAGCGAAACCTAGATTATGACACATGAGCGAAATCTAATCTATAACATTTTCTTGGATTTCGTGTCATATCTAACCTATTCAAACCTAGACTCGATACAAGACGTAATCAACAGACGTAGTGCACCAACAGACTCCCCCTCGAATGTTGATGGAGTTGCAGTGTCGAGTCTCTGATTTACTGTCTTTATCAGTCTTCAATCTTTCTTTTAAATATCTGACATTTAACGAATCTTCAATCATCTATCTTCATGATATCTTCAGACTCCACTTCTTATTCAACTAATATAGCAACCTGGCTCACTTCACTCATTCCTCAAGTATCGGAACCTGGCATTCTATCTTCAGATTCAATATCAAGACCTGACTCAGGTTTTGAAACCTAGCTATACCTGCACATCCTCTACCCAAAAATAAATTTTCTAATGACCAATTGAAAATAATAATCAAACACCATTTGAAAATATCACAAAAATGATTTAACATTTTTATTCTCTGATGAACTTATTGAAAGAATATCATTTTCATTTTCAAACAACACACTCTCCCAAACCATCTGTTCATCTTGTTTAGCACTTGGAATTTTGAAAATCAGCTCTTCAACACCAGTTTTCGAAAATCTTTTTGAATTTTTCAAAATTTATGCTAAAACACACTTAAAATCTTTTTGTATTTTGAATGTAATGAAAAACAGTAGAGAAATATTTACAGACACTATTTTTGTGAGTTTGTGTAAGAGGATCATATCAGTTTCTGAGACATATCACCAACACCGTTAAGCTTCATTTCATTTTAAGTTCTAAACGATTCACTTAGATTGTCAGTATACTGATCCACTTAAATTCTCATACAAAGTTCAACTGTTTCGAGATATGAAATTAATGTTTTAAACACTTATACTTAATCATGTGTCCCACCTCAGAATATACTCCCGTATCCAGATCCCAATATCCAGTCTTACAGGTGAATATACCACAAAAGATATCTGTAAAGGGTTAAATTGCGAGAGCCGTGAGAGCTCAGGTCGATCTTTCGATACGCAGAGAGATGACGGCTTCGACTTTTGGTATGTCCCCTTTAGAGGATCTTTTGTTTCAACAACCATGATTAACATTTTTCAATGTTTCATCATTTTTTAGCTGAGGGTGATGCTAATTTTTCAAGCATTGCAGAAAGTATTATGCGGGGACTAGGTCAGAAATTTCTTTCAGCAGAAGTCCCGGAATAATACCCCAGATATCACAGAGTATAAAGACCTAGTATCTCAGAAAGAGGGACCTTTCAAACAAGATTTCGGGGGTTACCCATATATCCGAGAGATGTTTCCCCACGATATAAGCAAGTTTGAAATTTAGGTTTATATCTCGTCACAATCTACTAAATGTGCAAAAACCTACTCACACATCCACAGTGAGATCGTTTATCACATTTTGACTTTCCAATTCTTTAGCATGTTGTGATAGTCCACTGATGTACTATCATTTCCTCTTTTATACAACAAAACTCATTTTTGATTTTATCATGTTTTTGACTTTTTCAAATTTTTAAATGTTTTTGGATTTTCTAAAATTTTACTCCCCCTAAAATCCAAACACATTTTAGGAAATTTGAAAACAAACTATACAATAAAATGACAACTAATATCAAATTGCTTCAAATCGCCATCCACTTGGCATAAACAATCAGAACTCCCCCTCACAACAAACTATTTTCCCATTGTGATTTCAAAACACTTAAGTTTGTTTTAATCAAATGGTTTTTCCGGAAAATAAGTTTTGTTGATTGATTTTAACAAATTGTAGATTAGGGGATAAACTCATCATTTTGTTTTTCAACCACTTGTAGGAAATCAGATACAACTTAATGTCCCTGATTTACCACTTTGTACAAACAACACAATCAAATACCAAGAATAATGCCGATTCCTGATCCACGATTACCAACTTGGGATCTCCGGCAAGTCCAGAGACTTATTGTTCATAGTATGAACCATCCCAATCACGAACTAGAGATGGTTCAACTTTCTCTTTCATTGTTTTCTTTTCATAGAACTCTTTAACCCCTTTGACTTTTCGATCAATCATATTACCAAAAATATGTTTCACCGTGGGGTTAAAAGCCTTTTCGACATCAAATTCCTGCTTATCATCATAGAATTGATTTGATATCTCAACTTTACCAATTTTCTTCTTAAAATTTTCAGCCTTCAATGGTGGAAAATGAACATCATCTTTTTGAGGAACTGAAGTTTTCAATTTTAACTCAAATTGTGGCTCCTCTGATTTTATAGAATCAGATTCATTGCAAGAACTATCAACCAATTTCTTAACAACCCATTTCTGAGTGTCAAGATTTGCTTTCTTCTTGTAAAATCTATTTGAACTTTCACCAATTTCAAATTTTGAGTTTTTGAAAAATTTAGTTCTGTCAATTGGTGATTCAAACTCAACCACTTTCTCTTTGAGTTTATGAGAAACTCCCTGTTTTGATAATATTGCCTTAGAACAATCTCTAGCAATGTGTCCAACAATGTTGCATTGGAAACAGGTTCTCATTTCTTTCATCTCTTCTTGCTTCTTTGCAAGGAATTCTTTGTTTGATTGTCTCCAGAATTCTTTCTTTTCTTCCTCATCTGCTGAAGTACCTGAAACAAATTTCATCTTTGCTTTAAAATCACGAACATATTTTTCATTTTTCTGTTTTTCTGTTGGAATAAATCCTAATCCTTTCTTTTTGAAATTACGATTTTGGTTTGATTTCTTGTGAAAATCAGAACCAGAACTATAACCTTTTTTCTTGTTTAACCTTTGTTGTACTCTTGAGGTGTATTTTTTAGGTTTATCATTAAGATTTACATCTTTTATTTCAGAAATATTAATTTCTGTTAATTTGAAAACCTTTTTGATCATTTCTGGTTTAACACCTCTTATTGGAAATTCCTCATCAGAATATAATTTGTCAGAATCATTCAAAGTATATGCAAATTTAAATGTTTCATCATTCAAATTAGATTTTGATAACAGGAACTCTTTATTGTAAACCCGTTTAACCGAAGATTTTTGACTGTTGACTGTCGAACTCGAACTTTCTGAACCAGACTTTGACTCTGACTCTGACTTTGAGTTTGACTCCAACTTTGACTCCTCAGTTTCATCTTTATCCAACACCTGATCGACGACTTTCTTAATTAACTCGGACTCATGATCAGTGTCGGATGATGTAAACACAACATCAATATTTTCTGGCAAATTGACTGACGACTCCGACTCCCACTGTAAATTTGTTGCTTTTTCGACTCTTTCCTGATTCGGATTCCTGGGCAAATATCAATTTTCTAACGGAGGTGGACATCTGTTATAACTGACATCTTGTTTCTTACCAGAATCATTCTTATCAGTTTTTTTCTTTTTCTTCTTTTCAGGAGTCTTTTCTTCAGTCACTTTTTCATCATTCTTTTCTTCAGTTACTTCATTCTCTTCGAATACCTTCATGCCTTCAATAGTTGAATAAACCCTGTCAATGACATAAGAAGAACAAGAATAACTTTTCAACAAACGATTTACTCTTTCTGTTTCAATTCTTTGTAACTCCAACTTTTGTTCAAGCACAGCACACTTCTCAATGTAATTGTTCACCACTTTTTGCTTTGTCATAAAAGCTCCTTGAAGTGTCTTCATTGCTGTAGCTTGTTCTTCACTTGTTTGATTGTATTGGTTCATTGCTTTGTTCAACACATCATACGATTCCTTCAAACTATTCAAGTTATAGATCAGTGTACTGTTCTGCTTCTTTACAGCCTCACAGTTTTCACACTTTACTGGAATCTTCTTTGCATCAATATCTTCATCAACTTTGAACTTTGCAACTTCAACTTTCACTTTCCTTTTAATAACTGGAATTTCTTCATCATCACTACTCACTGGAGTTTTGACCTTTTTCTTCTTCTTTTTAATCTTCTCATCTTCACTATCACTCTCAGCAAGCAATTTCATATCAGCTTTGAACTTTCTTGCCCAATACTCTCGATCATCATCACTATCAACTTCAACTTTAGCAACAAAAGCTGTATAAGCTGTAGCTTGATCAGGAATATAATCATCCCAATTAAAATTCTCCCAGCTAAAACCTTCAGGTAGTTTTTCATCATCTTGATCTATTATTAATGCACTACCATCAGCTTTCTTTGAAGAATCTTGATTAACTGCACAAGCTCTCTTTCCAGAGTCTTTACCAATATGTCTTCCATGTGCAGTTTGTGCTTGATGTTGATGTTGTTGAGATGGTTGTTGTGATACTTGATGGTAAATGGCCTTTCGATAGTAATTATTATTGTTATTAAACGGATTTTGAGCTCCACTTGCTTCGCGATTTTTACACTCTCTTTTAAAGTGTCTTTTCTCCCTGCAACGAAAACAAGTAACTTTAGATTTATCAAAACCCAAAGTAGCAATACCAGCATCACCAAGATCATCTCTCCCCGTTATTTGCTTGAATTTCTCAGCTCTCCTCAACACACTAGCTAAGCACCATTTTATATCCATCAACTCCATTTCTTCAGCATCAATCTGGTCGTAATCTTCCTTTGTTAGCATTGGATTTCCGATACGACCTGCAACAAAACAACTGTAAGATTCTAAAACCATTCCTAATAAAGACATATGGTTTTTAGCAACATCATCAGAATAATCTTGATCATTGTCAAGGTTTAAAACAATATTGCACTGAAGTTTTCTCCCATTCTTTGTTGCTGAAATGTTTGGATCGAAAGATGGAAATGATGTGAAACTTGATTTGCTGTTTGATCCTGATGATGAACTTCCAAAAGAATTCTTGGCATTGTAAGCAGTTTCTATTTTTGGAGATATATTTGTAAGTTTCTCAATCACCCCTGCTTTGTAATACAATCCAATATCTTGTTCACCATCGAAGTCTTTCATTCGAATAATTTTTCGTTGCTCCATCTCTTGAGCTTCCAACTTTTCAATGAATTTGCTTAGTGACAAATTGTTAAAACCTTTCTTGTTTCTAAGCATCATGAGATATGTGCCCCAACTTTCATGTGGCAATGCATCAGCAAGCTTTTCGATTAACTCTTCATTATCTTTTTCAATGCTTAATCTCTTCATGTTAGCAAGCAAGTTGCAATATCTCTCAATAATTTCTCTTGTGCTTTCATTCTTTAACCCACGAAACAAATCAAATTCTTTCTTTAGAAGTGATTTCTTGCTTTTGATCATTTCTTCACTACCACGAAACTTTGACCTTAAAGCTTTCCAAATTGAATATGGCGTTCCATTATGTTGCAAAAGCACCATAATATCCTCTTTTACTGCTTGTTGAAGAAGACTTAACATCATTTTTTCATCCTTATATTTCTTTCTAGCATCAGCACTTAAGTCTTTTAACGGAACAGGCTCTTCATCATCATTCAATGGTCGGATGTACTTTGTCTCAACACATTCCCAAGCATCTAAATAGTTTGCTTGTACCCAGTTCTCAAAACGACCTTCCCAACCTTTATACTCCTCAATGTTCATGAGTTTGGGCGGTTTTTGCATCGTTCCTGTTTCATTTTCCATCAACGTGTTCTGAGCAAGAGACATTGGAGTAACCGGAGTTGCAAATGCATTATAAAATTCCTCGTCCATTTTAAATTTTGAATAAATTTCCAAACTGTCTTTATAAGCGAAATCACAATGTTCACTGAAGCGAAATCCTATTGTGACTCAAAAGCGAAATCACTTTGTTCTTTGGAGCGAAACCTTGTATTTGTTCACTGGAGCGAAACCTATGAATTGCCTTAAGAGCGAAATCTCAATTTGACGTATGAGCGGAATCACAAAGTGTCATATAAGCGAAATCAACTGCTGATGTCATCTTTTGTCAATGTACGTATGAGCGATACCCCTAAAAATCCTAAATTCTAGGTTGATTTTAGCTTTGAAACTTTCAAGGGTTTGTTAATACATGATTCCAAGTGATATGTGTGAAATTGAGCTTGTTTTACCGTAAAAATTTTCAAAAATTTAAAGAAAGTGTAGAAAAACAGATGAAATTCAGCTGAAATGGCAAGAACTCTTCCTCCTGTGCTCTGATACCAATTGTAGGATCGAATTCGGCCCTATTTGAGTCGTTCAGAAGAATTCGTATTCAAATCTAGAGGCGGAAACTAAAGATTTGATGTTATTTCAGCTGGATTCACTTTAACTGCTGTTGTATTGATCAATGTAACGTTTACAAACTCTGACAGCACTTCGGCAGCACTTCGTGGCTCACCGGAAGACAATCACCTAAAATCTATATATGATTTCGCTTATGAGGACCTATTTATAGATGAAATGATTTCTCTCCAATGTACATGCCATATGAGCGAAACCTCTTGTTGTCACATGAGCGAAATCTCCTCTTGACACATAAGCGAAACCTAGATTATGACACATGAGCGAAATCTAATCTATAACATTTTCTTGGATTTCGTGTCATATCTAACCTATTCAAACCTAGACTCGATACAAGACGTAATCAACAGACGTAGTGCACCAACAAAGGTGATCTTATCAAAGCTAACAACCCCGTTGGAAATCATTCCTTCACCAGTAATATATCCGCCTTTATCTCCAGCAAAAGCAACATAACCTCCTCTAATAGATTTGACGTCGTAGAGAAGCTTCATGTCGCCTGTCATGTGCCTGGATGCCCCACCATCAACAATCCAATGACTACTGATAGTTCCTCCTGGAACACCCTGCACATGAACTCACATGATTAGTTGGAGATGGGGACCTAAGCCATTGTGGTCTTGGGTCTTCCATTTTCATCAACAACAATAACTTCTTTTCTTTGATGATTCGTAAATTGTGATGGTCCCCCTGATTCAACAACCGTTTTTGGTTTCCAGGTCTGTTTTGTTATACCAGTGTTATTTTTTAAAATCTTACCTTCATGGTTGTCTGAAGTTTTTGAATTGTCTGGTTTGACAGAAACAGATGTTTTGTTAACCACATCGGTTTTAATTGCCTTTTCAATTTTCTTGACCTGTTGGCGTTTCTGTTTCTTTTCCCTTTCTTTTACAAGTCGGGGATCTTGTTTTACAGAAACAGATCGCTTGCGGTCAGGTTGGTCACGGGGATCATCAACTTTGCCCTTTTGTTTATGAAGATATGGACAATTTCGAATTACATGTCCAATTGTACCACATTCAAAACATGATCTTCGTTCTACAAACCCCGAAGTATCATGTGATCGTCTTACTGATGATGATGAACTTTGTGATCCCGAGGTACTAGGTTTTGAACTGTTTAATTCATTTCTTTTCATCACTTTTGCTTTCTTGACAAAATCTAAGTTAGATTTGTTTTCAAACGTTTCAATTTTGTCCGTTCCCTTTGATTTCACAAAGTTCACATTCTTGTTCTTCTTTTGATTCGGCTTCCTTTGACCTTGAGTCGGTAATTTTCCTTTTGGTTTGTTATGATTTTGCTGCTTTTTCTCTGTTGGTAATTTCTGATTGCCACATTGTTTTCGAACTTCGGCCTTTGGAATAGGAGGGCACTGTGTTACTGTAACACGTGATCCTGTCTTTCCCAAAAACTTACTTGTCGAATTTTCAAAGACTTTACTGATTAAAGATTGATTAACATTCTTAATAGGAAAATCTCTGTCAGAATAAATTTTCTCATCACCAACAAGAGTGTACAGCAAATCCACACTCTCTGACTCTTTTGCAGACGAGGACTCGATTGCAACAGTCTTAGCGGGTTTTGCTGGAGGATCACACAGAATATGATTCTCAAGAGGTATGGCCTCTTCTTTGATTACCGCATCAGACTTTGCTGGGTTAGTATCATCGGATTCATCATCAGAAGAATCAGCATCCTCAATCACAACTGGAGGATCCTGGTTCGGTTTGGCAGAAGACACACATGTATCTGCTGACACATCTGAATCTGATGATACTTCTTTCTTGTATCAGAGTCCTGTTGCAAATTCCTCAACGTCTAAAGGAACAGATGGTTCAAAGAAAGTTCTATCTTCCTCATCAGGCATGGCATCATAATTGTGTCTCACAGGTGGTGGACATTTCTTGTAACCTATGCATGTGACATCCCGTTTCTCTTTCTGAACATCAATGATGTGATCCAACACATAGCTAGAGCTCAAATAACTGTCTAGCTTAAGTTGTATCGCCTCACTTTCAGTTTTAACACAAGCCATTTCCTTTTGCATTATCTCAAGGCGAGTTATATACAAATTAATGTCAGTTTGTTTTCTGGAAACCATTTTTGTTAGCTCGGTTTTATCTTTCTTTAATTTCTCAATTACCGATTTAAACTCCTTTTCATGGTTTTCATAAAACATGTTGGCCTCAGTGCACTTCGAAAGATCCACGGTCAATTTCTGATTGTGAATGAATGTCACATCATATTTCTCTTGCAAAGCCTCGTGTTTGCTTTGCAATTCACACCACTTATCATTCAATGAAACATGTTTGTCTTGCAAGTCAAACAAACTAGCTTGTAAAGCATCATGTTTGCCTTGCAACTCAGACATGTTTGCTTCTAAATCAGCACATTTAACATCTAAACTATCACAATTTTCACAAATAACAGCAGTAGGTTCATCGACACATACCTGACTTGATGAACTATCGACATTAGCCATAAAGGCTGAATGGAGAGAAGACGAAGAATAAGCAGCTTGATCCACCAAAATATATCTTCTTTGAGTTCCTGCTGCAGCTTCTTCCAAAAGCTCATCAATATCTGCATCGACTGACGCACTTGATGTCTCATCCACATGATCATCACCTGAACTCGAGGATTCTTCATCTGAACTTCTACTGTAACCAGAAGAGTCTTCATCCTCAGAAGATTCACCACCATTGGCGGAAGATTCTCCACCACTGGCGTGACTTAAATCCTTCACGACCTCAGCAAAACATGTTGTTCCATCTGGAGCATCACCGCTCAACTGTATTGACCAATCACAACCTTCATCTACTTGAACCACAAGTGCCTGGTTAGCATTTGATGGTCCCGCTTGGCTTTGGTTGTTGACAGGTATCAACGTACGCTCATTGTTCCTGTTCTGATTCTGCTGATTGCCTTGATTTCTGAAGGGATTCTGGTTCCCATGCTGAGCTGGTCTTGTACATTCCCTTTTAAAATGACCCCGTTCACCACAGTTAAAGCACCTTACAGCCTGCTTATCGAACCCATACTTGGTATCTTTCTTGCTTTCCAAGCTGGTTCTGCCAGTTCTTTCCATGAAATCCTTTGCTCTCCTCACAGCACTCGCAAAGGCCCATTTGATATCCATCAAATCCATCTCCTCCTTATCAATCTGTTGATAGTCTTCTTGTGTCAGATTAATGTTGCCAATCTGACCTTCCACTAATCCACAGTATGCGCTCACCAAAGTGTTTAGCAGCTCCATGTGTTCCTTTGCTACTTCCACACTTACTTTAGAAAAGCTTGAGGTGTCGAGCCGTACTGTATTTGGCTTTGATTGCTGACCAGCAGATGATGTGCTTCCATAACACGCTTGTTGTTGAGCAGGAAGTGAATTCCCATATAGATCAGTTGCTACGGGAGGCCTTTGGGTTTGTTGCTGAGAAACTGGTTGAAGCGGATTTCCATACATGTCTGTTATTGGAGGAGGCTTGACCGGAACTTGGATAGGATTGCCATACATATCTGTGCTAGACACAAAAGCTGTTTGAATTGGAGCGTGTGAAGAAGGTCTTGTAGAAGTGCTAGGAGTTCCATAATACATATCAGTATTATGTCGCACTGGCATTGCAGAGGTGCTAGATGTTCCATAATACATTTCAGGATTCTGTGGCACTGGAACTCTTTTCGCCTTGAGAGTTTCTTCCTGGTTCTTGTTTTCCAGGAGTTGGACAAAATCATTGATGTTTGTTGTAGCCAAATTGCCGTTGTACTTCATGATTTCCAAGAAGTTGTTCCATTGAGGTGGCAACGCATCTGCAAACTTTTTCACTACCTCTGCTGAAGTTGTTACAACTCCATAATTTCCCAATTCAGTCAACAAATGATGAAACCGACTTGTCAAATCTCCTAAAGATTCATTATCCATACAAGTAAAACCATCAAACTCTTTCCTTAGCAAGTCGTGTTTCAATTGACGTGTCGCTTCATTTCCTACGCCCCTTGTCTTCAACGCATCCCATAGCTTCTTTGTCGTCTTGAAGCTGACAAATTGATGGTAGATATCTTTGCTTAATGCCTGAGTGAGAATAGCATAAGCCTTCTTTTCCAGATCATACGTCTTCTTTTGATCTTCAGATAGATCGGCAAACGTAGCAGCAGATGAAGCGGCAACCTCGATAGCTTGATCAAAATCTGTGGTAAAATGTAACCACAATTCTGTATTTTGACCAAGGACGTATGTATTAAATCTATCAACCCATCCCGGATATTCGTTTAAGTGCATCAACTTAGGAGGCCGATTTAAACTTCCGGTTTCGCTCTCGCTTAGTAAAATGCTTTGAATACTTGGAGTTTGATTTGATACGAAAGCCCATTGACCGGTAGAAATTGCATTAGCTTGTGAAGATACCGGTACGGGAGATTCGGCCCACGAAGGAGATAGACTTGTATTTCGATACTTTCCTGAATCTGGAGCCGGAGTACCCCACCAACTTGGATTCATTTTTGATGTTTAATGACTAATAACTGAACAAATCACACAAATCAAACAATTAAATATGAGTTGCAAGTCTACTGTTAAAAAAAATAACACAAGTCCAGTTGTGATTTCGGCCCAGATGTTTAAGTGATTTCGGCCCAGATCTTTAAGTGATTTCGGCCCAGATGTTTGAAGTGATTTCGGCTGAGGAGTTAATTCCAACTTGATTTCGTTCAAGAGCTAACAAGGGATTTCGGCCAGGTCTTATTTGGGTTTTTGTTGATAGCTGATTTGGGCCAGAAGTGTTTAATAAGAGATTTCGGCCCAAAGACAAGCTGGATTTCGTCCAGAAGTAGTTGTTGATAAGAGATTTCGGCCCTTGGATTTTGTTGAAATGGATAAGGTGATTTCGTTGGTTGATGTTTACAAGTGAGGTGATTTCGGCCCAAACACAAGTGAAGAGGGATTTCGGCTAAGGGTGAACAAGTGCATAAGGGATTTCGTGAAAGGAATTTCGGCCCAGATAAGGAGTGTTTTCGGCTACAAGAGACAAGGAAGGTGATTTCGGCCAGACAAGTGTTTTCGACCAGCTTGATGTTATTGACCAGGGAACACAAACAAGAAGATATTTGTAAACCTTATCTACTGACACAAGACTCCTTTTGTCAAACCACCATACTTTCGGCCACACTCTTTCCAATTCTACCAACCAAATGATGATGAACAATATTATAATCAAATCCAATTACCAATGCAGTAAGGTGATGGATTATTTTAATCAATCACAATTTTCAAAACAACAACTTTCACAATCACTTTCAAAGATCAAAAAGTATAAAACTTTGAAGAACACTTGAATATGTCAAGAACACAATGGTTTATCCGGTGAAACTATGAGTTTTCCGGTGAACCAACAAATTTCCGAAACGCGGTTTTGCTCGAAACTTCACTAAAAACCAACTTTTAACATGTGAAAATGAAAAATAACAAGGTTTTTATGTGAACTTCCAGCAAAATATGAAGATATTTGAAGATTTAACCAGATTTTTCAAGAAAAATAAAAACTTCAAACACCCGAAACACACCCGAAAACACTCGGTTTTAACAAGGAGAAGAGCCAAGGCTCTGATACCACTTGTAGGTCCGGCTAGGGGAGGATCTAGTCGCCTAATCCTTGTATACAAACCACCCCGGTTGTGCGGAATCCAACCGAGATAGCAAACCGAGATAGAACACGTAATATAACGACACACAAGACTCAACGTTTAACACCTCTGTATTAATACGTATGAAAGATCAGTTACAAGCTCAATGTTTACAAATCTATTCTGTAAACTCTCTCTCAGTGTGTGTGTGTTTGTGCTCTCCGAAATCTATTCAGACTTCTCTATTGTTTCTGGATGTTGTCTGTTGTTTATATAGTAACATGACCATCGACGAAAACAAGACCAACGAAATCCAATCATCATTGACGAAATCAGGGTGATTTCGTCACCTCAGGGGATTTCGTCCCATGTGTTTTCATCCTAAGTGGTTTTCACCTAAAGTGTTTTCACCACAAGGACATGGACGAAATCCATATGAGATTGGGCTTTGGTCTTCATGTTGGGCTTCAGGGACTTCATCATGTATGTTGGGCTTTGGGCCTTGACTTGGGCTTTAGACAAACAAACAACAAACTAATAAACAATACACTAACATGTATACTGCACACACGCAGTTACATGTACATGAACATTTCGAAGTAACTAGCATACCGAGTCAAGACAGGAGGATGTCTTGACTACGGCCTTCACTTCATAGCCGAGTCGAACCGAGCCGAGCCGTATCCACATAATATGTATCAACAATTATTCCTTTCTTTAATGATTCTTGAAAAGGCTCATTTTAATTACAAGAAAAGATAATCAACTTTTATCTTATCTTTTGTTTTTGGATAATATTTATTCTTCTCTTCTCGAATGCAAAAAAATTCAAATTTCAGCAACTTTAGAACAAAACTGATGTAGGCAGCTAGAAAATCTTCAAAGAATTTTACCTTAAATTCAATAAAAAGTGAAAGTTGATGAGTATTTTATTTTCATTAACTTTCTGCAGGGGTGGGAATTCTAGAACATGAAGATCATATGTTTTATCTGTAAGGTTTTATAAGGTAATTTCTTGTTTTATAAGTAATATTATAAATGTCTAAAAGTATATAAATGACTCAATTACACTAGATAACAAAGTGACTTATGCGAAGGAGAAAACTGCAAACCCAACAAAAATCAAAACGGTTATATTCGAGTATTAACTTAAAACTTTAGCATCAAGATAAAAGCATGATTTTACCATAATATCTCTGTGTTTGTTACTACTTACTTGTACTTGATCATGTGTGAACTGTCTTTCAATATACTCTTGTTTCAAGGTTGGAAAAGTATAAAGACATGGAACTGTTGCACTTTGACTTTTGACAGTCAAACAAGGTAATTTTCAAGCAAAAATTCATCCCATTTTTTTTAAAACCTTTAGGACCAACAACTTACTAATTCATATCTATCTTATGACTATCTGGATCAGCCTCAGATTTGCAATATCCATAATGATGACCAATGAACATGAGGATTACAAATGCAGTAGCACACATGTTTGACCAAAAAAGTCAAAGGGTCCCAAGGAGCAGTTCAAGATACACTTATGAAGGTTCACCAACATCAAGTCCTCAAGTTAAGCATTTAGATGGATTTATGACAATCAAGAAATCTTACCGACTGTTGCTGCTTCTAGGTTTTCACGCACATTGACACTCCTTGCAGATACAAATTGACCCATTTATGAATAATTTGAAAGATAATGTTTGATCTAGGAAAGAAAATGGTAAATGAACTGATAAGTGTAGTCATATATAACATACCATTTCGTTTGGTCATGACATATAATGATATGGCATATAATGATGATGTTTCTACGGAAACAGTTTGGCTTTCAAATCAATTAGTGAAATTTTATGGGTTCCCCTTTTATTATGTGCATAAAATTTAGGTTCCCTAAACTCCAAATTAGTTCTAACTAGCTTTGTATGATCCATAATTTATTCGTTTGAGAGTATAAACATCGCGTAGGGTTATTGTAAAGTATATTTATCTATTGTTGACACTTTGAACCCTTATATTCACATACTTTCTTTATTTGTTAACTTTAGTCCCTCTAAAGTAATCTTTTACACGTTTAAAGCTTATGACACGTGTTGATACATTATTAGACATAAATTTTCGAGGTGTTACAATCAAGGAATGCTTCATCAATATGCCCGGTTGACTTATTATAACACGTAGGTATAAAACTTACTCATTTTATATTTGAACCAAAGTTCAATTAGAAATGCTCGAATAAGAGAAAGTCGACGAGAAAGTATGTATGTGTATGGGAGAATTAGATTAACCAACCAAAAGAGAAAAGAAAGGGGTATTGTTATCTTATGATGAGTAGTTTAAAGGTTTTACCACTTTTGAAGTATATATGTTCAAAGTTGACATCTAAATTGTTTATAATATCAGTGACCGAGTAGGTGAAAAAGAAATTTGGGGAGGCCAAACCGCTTATGGCGTTGGGTTGTATGATCCTTTGGAAGAAGAAGATGAGGTAATTTATTCTCTTCATGATTCTTTTGTGTATATACTCTGTTGATACTCTCGATTATGGTTTTTGCTAATTACTTGCTATTTTTAACCTTTATGCGGATTACCAGTTAATTATATTTGTTGTGAACAGATGTTAGAAAGTAAAACAGTGGTTGATACATCTGTTGACTTTGGTCAACAGATGGATGAAAACAGATGTTTGAAACCACTGTTGGGTTAAAATAGTGTTTTGTGGAGAAAACAGTGGTTGAAACCACTGTTTGGTTAAAACAGTGGTTGAAACCACTGTTTGGTTAAAACAGTGGTTTGAAATCACTGCTGGGTTAAAACATTGTTTTGTGGAGAAAACAGATGTTTGAAACCACTGTTGAGTTAAAATAGTGGTTTGAATTTGGCCAAACAAACTTTTGAACAACTAAAAGAGTGGTTTACTCTTTTAAACAGAGTTTTTCTTTTTGGTCATCTTTGAACAATCTTGTAATGATTTTAAACAACATTTTGGAATTTTTAGAAACAACATATTAATGTTTTTATTGATAAGATTGGAAGTAAGGTACCGAAGAAGTATAATATAAATGATTTTGTGTATTATTATATAAGAACGTTCTGCACTAGTACATTGTAGATCATCAATCTTTCCCGTTGGAAATACTTTTATTCCAAAAACTGTGGAAAGTTGCTTATTCAAGACCAGAACGCTATACAATGGTGGCTGCAGCCGAAATTGTGAGGCAAGTAAATTATAATTTTGATTTCCATATATCAGAGTATCTATTACTCAAAAGTGCATTTCTTTAATTTTGTTATATTGTACAGTTATAATCCAAGAAGGGGAATTAATGTGCTTCCTGAGCTTGATGTTCCTGGACATGCTTGATCCTGGTAATTCTTATATCATTTATATGTTCGTTAAGTTTTTATAATGATTATAAGCTTTTATAATGATTATATATCACATTAAATGACCCGTGTTTGCAACGTCATGTATTACGTATAATTTTTTTTCATTTTTTGTAGTTATGAGAAGGTTTAAAGCTATTGATTTGCTTTAAAATTATCTAAAAACTGCTAAATATATGGGGAGTTTGCTACAACTTCAACATCAACTATCTTCTGAGTGACTCTTGAACTTCATATATTTCGACCCGTTTGATCTAAATGGATCATCGGTTCGGTTTTATTCACTATGTCCGAAATAGCAGACTTTCTTTGGTTTGGGTGGTTATGTCGGTTTCAAACGGTTTATGAACAACCCTACTACCAATTTATGTAGCAGACTAAGATTAATGCTATCAGGAAGTTCAAGTAGTTATATTGTTTTTATTTAAGAGATATTAAGATAATCTAATATATAGAGCAGAATTGTTCTTTGAATTGTGTTCATCAAGTGTTTGATGAAATACCTAATTAAGTTTTGATTCTGCAGGTGTTTATCAATGTGCCTTTTCTGTACTTGGCTTTCTATAAGATCATCAATCTGTTCTTCACACAAAGGACCAAGAGCAAGTTTATGTTTGCTAGACCTTCAAAGACTGCTGATAACTCATCATCTCTTTTGTTCGATTTGGTTTCTTTTGATAATTTCATCGAATTATACTTGAATTGTTTGATTGAATATTAGGTACATAGCACCAGAGCTGGTTCCAGGTCAATATGGTGGACTTAGCTGGGAAGGTGAATTTGCCTCTACTGACTCGGTCACAGAAAAGATCATCAAGCCTTCAACCAAACACACCATTGAGATCCCTGCTCTTGAGGTACTATTCAATGATTTTTTTGGACGAATTTTCTTAAATGACATACAAGTTATGATTTTTGTTAAATGATTTCAATCATATCTTGGTTTTTATGTAATCTTTTAAACGTAGGCTTACATTCAATGTTTACGATGTCCCCACGTCCATCGGACGGGTGTCCACCTAGCGTAGTGTTATATGACAAGTGATTTAAGATTTATAGACTTAAGGTAAAAACCAATAATATCCACCAAATAATAAATAACTAGTATTAACCACACCCGCGTTGCGGCGGGGACGAACACCAATGCCACACTACTATCAGCGACCACCAACAATGAAGTTGGAGCGTGTTAATACGAAGAAATTACACCGAAACGTAAAACATATAAAAAATAAATAAGTCGATCTAGGACCCGAGCGTTATGATTAACCTGTCAAACGGAAAAAAATAGACGACGTAAAATCGTTTAACCACACACGCACGTTGCGTCGTGTTAACTCACAAAATTATTTATAGTATTTAAATGAAATACAAATTTGTCTTTAGTGGATACAACCCACTAACCATTATGTGACAAATCATAATGCATAAATATGTTGCAAATTATATACCCCCATGTTATGGTGGGGGCGTAAAACCGTGCTATGTAACTCCAATATTATATCACCGTGAACGACCATCAACGCCAAAAAGGTTCGTGTAAAAACAGAAATAAAAAACGAAATATAAAATCGAACGAAAAGTAGATGATGAAACAATGTTGAACCACACACTCTAAATGTAAAACATAGAAAACAATAACTAAGTTTTTCTAGAACCGCGCGCTGCGGCGGGGTGTTAAACAGGAAAACTACGCATAAAACATTGAACCATACACGCACGTTGTAGCATGTTAACTCGCAAAATTAAATTTGACGAATACAAAAAATCTGTATAGGGTTAAAAGTGATTGGTTAAAATGTAAAACGTATAAATGTATGGGGTCAAGAGTAAAAAATTTAAAAATAAAAAAAAAAAAACAAAAAAACAAAAGTGGGGACAACCCACCAAACATATGAGCACAACCCCTTATTCCTATAAATGTTAATTTGTATGTGCTTAAAAGTGATTTATGATAAAAGCAAAACAAATTAAAGATAAAAGAACAGAATATGAGTACAATTCATCAAACTTATGGTACAATCCTTGATGCCAACATATGTTACAAATTGATATTATATAAATAATCAAGTAAAAATAAGCATAAACCACGTAAGAGCCCTAATTTTAATATCATACGTGATTCAGTCAGTCAGAGCTACCATTTTTTTATACAATTCATGAAATATACCAAACTTTTATTCAGAAATCCAAAAAGATAACAATAATATTCGGAAACCTGAAATCTGTTGTATATCTAAAGGTTAACGAACCCTCACTATTACTTACTCAGGAGGGATAAAGACGGCGAAGTCAGTATGAAACTTTTCTTATATCTCCGGTCGATTCTCAGTTGCCGACTCCGGCGTCTCTTCTATTTGATTGTTTAAACACCCTTTTCTTTTTTATTATTTTTTCATTCTGTAAATCATCAGTAAATCATATGAACATTTAAAAATTATATATTTTTCAAAATTTCTCAAATTAATTATAGAGTAAATTACAAGTTTTGTCCTTTATGTTTGTCCCAAATTTCAGGCGCTGTCCTTTACCTTTAAAATTGATGAGTTTTGTATTTAATGTTTCAAAATCTTGCACGTTTTGTCTTTTATGCCAAACCCAGTTAAAATTTTCTGTTAAGTAAGGGTATTTTTGTAATTTTAGTAGGTAGATGAGGTTTCTTTTGTAATTATATATTCATTTAATTATAAAATATGTTAATTATAAAAAACAAAAAAAATAAAACATAGATAAACTCAAAAACCCTCTCTCACTCTTTAGTCTCTCTGTCGATCTCTTTCTCCTTTCTCTCTCTGTCTCTCACTCTATATCATCATCCACCATAGAAGACCATCACACCAACCATGTGCCACCACCACCACCACCTCCCGCGACCCGCCCCTCTCTCCCTTTTTGCCACCCATTTTCTCTCTTACACACTTTCACAGTCAAACACACCCTCTTTCTCCCTCTCTCTCATCACATATATGGTTGCAGTTATCGGAATCTGTACCGAAAACGATGATGTTGGTGAGAGTCAAGGTGAGGAACGAGTACGGTTAGGGATGCCGGAGCTATACACAGAGAGAAATAGAGAAGATCTAAAGGTGGTGCTTGACGGCGTCGCCGGACTCGTCGGAATCCTCCGTCAGACAATCTGTCAATTGCAGGTCAGTTATCATCAATCTGTAATAAACATTCGTTAATTTTGCTATTTGTCACGTTAATTTCATGCTGTTTATATCGCGATTTTGACTGTATATACTTCCGATTTGACCGATTTTGTTTAATTGAAGTTGTTTTTTGAGTCGAATTCATGTGGTTTTGACTAAACTTATGTCGATTTTGAATTTTTTATGGCCGTAGTTGGTTAATTTGTTGGGATCTGTGTGTGTTTTTGGTGTGTATTTGATGTGAATTTGATGATGATTGTGGATATTATTGATTGATTACAGATCATTGGTTAGTGAGGCTTCGGATCAAATTTTGGATTAGAATTTGGGGTTAGGTGTCAAAATGAAGAGGTGACTGAAGCTGTTGTTATGTAAATGATTCCGGCGATGCCACTGCAGGGTTGATGCTGGGTTTTTAATTGTCAAGGGAAGCAGTCAGGCAGGGGTGGTGGTGATGGTGGGTACGGTGGTGATGGTGAAATTACACAATAGTCCCAATATATATATGTAACACCCTTCTTAATTAATCAAGATTTTAATAATAGAATACGTGTTTTAATGCTAAAAATGCGACTT
Organism: Helianthus tuberosus; assembly: GCA_030545235.1. Classification (NCBI taxonomy): domain Eukaryota; kingdom Viridiplantae; phylum Streptophyta; class Magnoliopsida; order Asterales; family Asteraceae; genus Helianthus; species Helianthus tuberosus. The sequence continues at coordinate 46,970,206 of CM060440.1, forward strand.
TTCAAAAGCTTGTCATGCCTACTTTCCCATATGTTTTACTGTTCAATACATAGTTGTAAGTGTTTACATAATTCATTTATAACAAAACAAAACAAGGTTTAACGCGGAAGCTTCATTTAACGTGTGTTCGGTTCTTGTTCGTCACTTGATCTTCATCCGGGACTCTCGACATTCACCTATGATCAAAACCAACTTAAAAGTTAGTTTTGATGGTTAAATAACAAGTACAACAAGGTAATTGGGTCAAATAATCAAAATAAACAAAATTTTCAAGATTTTACCTCGTCGCCGTGCGCCATGGTAAAACCCTTTAGGTGTCGCGCGACGCCACGCCTCCATTTCGACAGAATGTGTTGTTGTTGGTGCTACATATGCCCAGCTATAGTTTTAATCGAAAAACGAACTTCAAAGTGTCATAACTTTTTGTCTACTCATCCGTTTTACACGATTCTTTTTCCTACGCGTCCGTAATTTAATTCTCCATCACATGGAGTTAAATTCCGACATCCGGATTACAAATTTTCTAGATTTTAAGCCCTCGGCCTTATTTTAACTATTAAACCTTTAGCAAAGCTTTTGACCCGTTTCATACTTTCATCAAACCAACTAGTTTGATACACCTAATTTACTACGGACATCATATATTAAAATGTTTTCTATCACACGAAGTTCAAATCACGGGTTGTTATACATCATTGACCCGTTTATACTTATGCGCTTATTTTTTACCAGTTAAGGGTATTTAAGCGCTTTAATGCATAAACCTCACTTATTCACTTCTAACTTCATATTTTCACATTGCTTTTCGAGGGGTCTTCCACCACCACTACTATTGTGGTGGATTTTATGTGATTCTATTGTTTATCCCGAATTTACCCCTTTCGTATTTTCAATTTACGGCAAAGGCCATTTTGATACATTTGACCCAAAAAGGCTTATTCCTATAACTTTTATGCGTCTCTATAACTTACATGATCACGACATATGTTCTTAAACCATCCCTAAGGGTCGTTTGCCCGATTTACCCATCAAGGGCGTTTCCATCAACTTTAGCCCCTCATTTTATGTCGAAGGACTTTCGCTACACATTTGACCAAATTCGTATATTTAACTAAAAGTTAGTCATGCATACCTGGCTCGAGTCAACCTATTGACCCATTTCGATACCTTGCCTCCATAATATGCTAATTCGTAGCATTTTTAATCCATAAACCATTATTATCCTGTAAGCATAAGACTTGACAAGTACTTATTAGTCGTCATTTGTCAATTGGCGCTAAAAATCACCCTTTGACCCATTTGGTCTAAACGACCAAACATTTTGCATTTGTATTTAGAATGGTATATATATATATATATATATATATATATATATATATATATACCACTTCGTTATTTAATCCATTTCAGCTTACGCCGTAGGGTGTCTTATAACTTTAACTTATGTTTGTCGACACGCGACTAAGTTACCATTTTATCCCTATCCTTATTATGAGTTACCCCATACGGTAACATCTCAAGATTCATTGTATGTTTGTCATTCCACGGCTATATTACCATTTACCCATGTTTACCATTCATCATGGTTTTTATCAATTTTGTATCTGTTCCGACTCGTATCAATCGCGCCGGAATCCATATTTCCAATATTATCTTTATCGAGTTTATAACTTATAGAATAATTATGCATTCTACAAAAAGGTGTAAGTTTCACTTACCTCTCATCTGGTTTACGCTTTTCTTCTCGTGCTTGATTCGTTTGACCGCTTCTTTCCCAAGCCTCCACCTAGCTCGTTAAGCGTCAAACTATTGTCAACATTTACAAGGTGGTTAGACTAGTCATTAATAATCACAACCATTCCACCCTACTTATTCTCTATATCGAAACTACCATTTGACTTCTTCATTAGTTGGATTAACTTATCAAAAGTTAACTACTTTCAATCACATGGTTTACACAATTGAGTCTACATCAACATGATGTTTAGAACCCTTATCACTTCATATTAGGCATAATTGCCATATCATTCAAATACATGTTTCACTCTAAATTTCAACACTTTAGTTCTCATTCAGGCATTTTAACAAACACCTAATGTGCATAATTTTACATATTTACTAACTAGTTCATAACTAGTTATTTTTACCAAGATTTACATCAAAAATCAAACCTCTATGTCTAGTGTTCATGAACTACATCTAGAACTTATATCATAACATAAATATTCATCAATTTAACACTCTAATCTTAGTGTTCATCATATTGTCATAAAACCCACTTAATAGGGTAATGATCAAATCCCTAGTTTTGACACCAATTCATCAAGTTTTCAAATAGGGTTTGTTTCTAAACGAAGATTTCATCACAATAACACTCATAGATTCAACATTCATTCCAGAATTTCGATTATGATTGTTCATCGTAATCTCATAGTATCACCAAATCATAAAATTCAACATACCTTGTGATCCCCACGACTAGGTGATCATTTATATGTGTTCATGCATTGATTTGGGCTTGAATTGAGCTTCAATTTGTTGATTTTGTTGGATTTAGGGTTAGAGCTCTTGGAGCTCATCCTGGTCGAACATACGTAAGCACACACTAAGTGTGTGTGACTTATGTCTAGTTTTCTAATATTAGACTCAAGTTTCTATTATTACATCTTAAGTCCCTCGAGTTTAGCTTTTATTTAACCTCCTTACAACACTTAATAGAAATAAACCAACCCTCATAACTAGGGTCAAATGTTCGTAGTTACGTAATAGGTTCGGGGAGGTTTACGACTAATTTTGTTTTAAGCCCCGTTAACTCGGGCCCTTTTTATAAACTTTATTTTTTTTCCTCAAAGGATTTGTTCAACCTTTATTTAATATTAGGTTTATTTATTTAAATCCTAATATTTACTGGCTTACTTTTACTACTAAGGGTATTTTACCCGTCTTTTAGTATTAACGAGGTTTGATTACCAAACCCGTTTTCGGGGTGTTACAGTATATTACTTACACTATAGCCTCTTGAAGGGTGAAATTACAATAGTACCCTCATGTGCCTTGCACATGACTAGATTTAACAAAAAAATCTAACTGGGTTTGGCATAAAGGACAAAACGTGCAAGATTTTGAAACATTAAGTACAAAACTCATCAATTTTAAAGGTAAAGGACAGCGCCTGAAATTTGGGACAAACATAAAGTAATTTACTCTTAATTATAAGACCAGGGACAAGGAGGGTGGTAGTATACGCTCCCCGCCACATCACCATATTTGGCAACCCATAGCGTCCCAATCCACTTCTCATGCACTAGAGGGGGGGGGCGTCATCCTTCATTTCTCCAAGCTCATAACGGGCGTTTTGCACAATTTTCGATGTTAGTGGTCAATATGACCTTTACAAATGATCAGATTTATAAAAAAAAATGTTATATATATATATATACATATATTTTACACACCAATCACATACTAATTCACTAAACCAGACAAATTCTCTACAATCATTTTTATAACAAAAATGTCATCTCACTCTTCATCCAATTCGTCTAGCTCTTCATCCGACGATATGCTTATCGCAACGACACAGGAGGCGATTCAGTGTTTGCGAGAAGAAGCCGAATCGTCTACAACGCATACAAGACAAGCACCTCTTGAATAAGATCGATTAGGTGCACGATTATTTTTGTGAAGATCCGTTGTACGACGATTCACAATTTAGGTGTCTGTTTCGTATGAGCTGTCTCTTTTTTTTTTAAGAATTTCTAATGATCTTGCGGGCTAATATCCTTTTTTTCACACGAAGAGAAATTATTAGTCGCAAAACACTACTCACCTACGCTCAGAAAAAAGTTATCCAAGCGAGGATACGTGACAGGGACACACACCTTAACCTTCGAGTTGATCTGATCGAGCACCTATGGTTTAATAGTGAACAAGGAGCAGATGACGAGTGAAGATTTAGTTTCTAGTTTAACCCTTTAAGCATTTTTAGGTTTGTATTTTTTTTTTCAAGTGAAGTTGTACTTTTTTTATTATGGGTTTTATATTTTATTCATGTTATTTTGATTTAAATTAATATATCAAAATTAAATAATTTTAAATTTAAATAAAAACAAATAATTAGGTAATGATACTGGGGGTTTTAAACCATTGCAAGGATGCTAAAAAAAAGGCTTTAACCCCCCCCCCCCCGCATATGAGGTGGCGCTAACTTGGCATAATAAAGCCCCTAGGGGCTTTAAACCACACCCACCAGCCTAAGGACATAAGGTTGACATGTGAATGTGAATGATATAGCCCCATAATGTATTATACTAGTACTCAGATCCTTGTGCATTGCGGCACGGGTACATTGCAAATATCAAACGAATTAGTCTAAACGTTATGTGAATAATGTGATGTGTACACCATGTGAAAACACGTGTTTTGACGTATCCGAGTTTAACTCAAAAGCATTGCGATTGGATCAAACTATAAAGTAATCGAATATATACAATACAATTATAACGTATTTATATGTAACCCGATTCATACATAGGAAATGTACAAAAGAAAGAATAAAACGTGTATAAAGGGAAAAGTGGCACGTGTAATCAAAAGATGTATTCACATGGGTTGAAATTTTACCCCTAGTAGTAGGGTCGAAACGTAGAGTAACTCGAATGAAAACATATTATATTTGACCTATTCGATTCACAACTAAATTTACGACGAACATATTATATTTGAACTTATTTGCCTTTAAAAAAAAAGTTTACGTCGAAACGTAGACCAACTTGATTTACATTGACACATAAAAAATACGCATGTAAAAGTAGTTTTTTAGGTAAAGGAATGACATGGGTAAACACAAAACTTTAGAGACTCGAGTGGGTCAAAATGATTTTTTTACAAAGTTCTTAAATACAATGACAAATTATTTTCATAAAAAGGAAATTAGCAAAAGAAAAATTACTTAAATATGTTGGGATTAGTTTGGATTATTTAAAAGTTGCATTTTTCAAAAAGTTGAGGGAGTTATGAATGAAGTAATACTTTAGGGGTTAAAAGTGCAATTTTCTAAAGTTAAGTGGTTGTATGGTGGATGGAAAAAGGAGGGAATGTTTTTGTAAATGTCAAGGACTTTCTACGGGGTTGTAAATGGATTAATAGTATGGAGTATAAAATTGTGTTCTTCAAAAGAAAACGACAAAGGACTAAAAGTGCATTTTAATAAAAATTTTAAGAATTGTTGATGGAAATCCACCGACTTTCCACTATAGATAGGTAGAATATATTTAAAAATAATAAGTTATAGTTATACTTATAAATGGTGCCTCATTTAGATAAGTTTTAAAAATTGAAAATAAATGAATTTAATTTGTAAAATCGATGAAAAAACATTTTTATATACATTAAACAAATCCTCTCTTACTCTCTCTCTCTCTCTCTCTACACAAAAAGACCCATCGTCGGTCTTCTCTTGCGATGCATGCAACTTCCGACGGTTATTGATATTTCTCTCTGAATGGTTTATCTCTCTTTTTCCCCCTCTCTCTCGCTTCTATGCAAATCGAACCCACTGCCGGCCTTGATAGATTGGTGACCGCACTCCACTCAAAATGTTATATGGCCATTCCTCCTTATCGATGCCTTTGATCATTGTCTCCGGCAACCTCCTTTTCCTCGCGGGTGCCTTCGTTTTACTGGAGTTAACCTGTTGGAGCTTTGCAAGACACAGTGGGCCAGTGGCTGGTTCAAGTGTTTCTCAGATTGGATTGAGCATTAAGCTCATATTCGAGTGGTTTTGGTTTGACGACGGTGGCGGGGAAAACAGTGATGTCTGGTTGATATGGAAGTAATGACGGGGTATGGTGGTGACCAATGGTGGTTGGTGATGGCTGGAGGTGATTGCGGTGGTTGATGGTAATGGCTGGTGGGGATGGTGGTGGCTAATGATGATGGCTAGTAGTGATAGTAGTGGTTGGTGATGATTATGGTGGCTAATGGTGATGATTGGTGTTACTAATGATGGATGTCAGAGGCGAAATGTAATGTAGTGAAGAAGAGGATGGTGGTGGTGGTAGCTAGTGATGATTATGGTGGCTGATGATGGTAGTGATCGCTGTTGGAGGTGAAATGTATTAGGAGTGTGCATGGGTCGGTTTGGTTCGGTTTTTACCATTAAACATAACCAGAACCGCTAGTTCAGTTATGGAGTTTTGGTAACCATAACCAAACTACGGTACTTGTAACGCCCCTAAAAATATCAAATATTTATCATTTATATTTACCTTAATGGTAAATATTATATACATGTATACTATTACAACTTCACTTGGTTAATTGTTTACTGATAAATAATAAAACATTGAAAAGTGTCCCTTTTATGAGGGGCTGAAATGGGCAATTAGGGAAAATAAATTTAATAAAAAGAAATTTAAAACCTAAAACACATACTTGTGTGTATGCTCAGGGGCGACGAGAGAGGAGAAAGAAAGAGAAAATCCCTCTTTGAAATTAGGAGTCTAAATTTGTGCATGAATCAATTTTAATGATCACCTAGTCTAAGGGATCATAAGGTATGTTGAATTTTATATTTTTGTGAAGTAATAATGATAAAGAAGAACCATGAATCTCAATTCTTGAATGGACTATAGATTATATGGTAGAATACATGACTATTAGGTTTTTTAAAATCACTATGCATGCTAAATTTGGAAGAATTTAGCATAATTGAGGTGTTAGGGGTTATGTATTTGAATGAATAAATGGGTTTTTGATTCCAACATGAAAGAAGCTAAATTGTTATGAGTACTAGCTTGATATGATGATCTTGATAGTTGCAATTTTATCAATGATCTAATTCTACTTAATATATATTCATAATGGAATGAAATTGGGTTTATGGAGTTCATAAAACTAAGAAAAAGAAAAGCTACAAGGTGTTTGATGTAATGCCTAAGTGAAATTTGATTATTATTAATGTATGGAAAATCTTGATGTAAACCATACAAATTAACTATTTGAAAATGTGGTGAAATAGTCATAATGATGACGAATTAACGATTGTCGGGTTGTACTTTATAGGCAACTCGAGTGATAAGGTGGACGATAAGGTCGGGAGCGATACACGACTTAAAGGAAAGCTCTAAGGTACGTGGCTTTATGCTTCGTAGTATTTTATTAATGATTCTTGTATTGATAAATGTTGAATAGTGAAGTGAAACTAAAGAAATTCGGTTCATTCATAAGTGATGGATTTCACACGAATGAACCGAGTGGATAAAAAGCGAACATAGACATGTTTGGTTTATTTAAAGGTGTTGGTTTTCACACAAATAACCAAACGGGTCAAATTAGTGAGTACTGATGTGTTCGGTTGTTTAAAAGTGATGGTTTTCACATAAATAACCAAACGGGTCAAAATAGCGAGTTATGGTATGTTTGGTTTGTTTTAAAGTGAATGATTTTATACGAACAACCAAACGGGTCAAAATGAAGTCTTAACGCATACCGGAATGGGTGCGCGAATTAATGACTTCCGTTTAAACCCGGTTGACAGGTAAAATTACGAATATAAGTGTAAACCGGGTAACGAAAACACGGACTAAAAGTCAAGAAATTCGAGTAATGAGTCATAATCGAAAGATGGTGAATTTGTGAAAAGAATTCGGAATAATTAAGTTCAACCGTTAAAGGGTTGAGCGGGATAAATAAGTGTGATTGCGTACCGGATAACGGATGCGCAAAACACAAGGAACTTAACACGGGTAATGGGGTACATTCATAAAAATGATGTTCATGTGAAAAAGAAGTGAATTCATAAGCTTGTTTGCTTAGCTAATGTAAACGGGTCGAATAATTAAATTTACAATTTGAATCGGTAGTGCAAAACACATGGTTAAGAATCCGGGTTGAGGATTGCAAGTTTAACATGGGGATAATTGTTTTATAATCAAATAGGAACAAGTTTCGTGTTAAACGGATAAGTATTAGCTGAGATACTGGATTTTTACCAATAAGGGGTAAAAAGGGAAATGTACAACAGTAGGCTGCCGTAACCTACGGTGGCTAGCCGTAGGCTACGACAGGTCCCTTTTGGATTTTCTTTGTAGCTGATGGCTGCCGTAACGTACAGTGGCCAACCGTAGGTTACGGTTGGGCTTAACTGTCCAAAAAGTTGAAAATTGGCCGTAAGCTACGGTGGCCAACCGTAGCTTATGGCAGGTTATGTAATTTTTTTTGTTTTGTTTGTTGAGGCAAGTGAGGTAATTAGACATACTTAAATATATGTTTTTTACATTACATAACTAATGTTATGGCGAATTTTTCAATGTAGGTACTTAGTATGGCATCATGGATGAATGGTCAACTTAATGAAGAACCGAACACAATTGAAGTTAAAGCTTCTGTTTTTGTCTAGCTGTTTTATAAACCGTACAATGTTAATGTTTTAAATACTTATGAATTTTATTAAACCCAAAATTTTGTAAGGATGTTTTCTTGCATTACTATAAAGTAAGAATTTTTAAAAATTCTTAGTAATGTTAGTCCGGGTCTTACATTACGGTTAATCAGTTATGTAGTCGGTTTTGGTTAATTTCGGCTAAGTAACCAAGCAATGTTTGAAATAAATAGGGTTGTTCACGATTTGAACTTAGCTTGAGCCTTATTTATAAGATAACAAAGACTAAACTTTTTAGCTAAACTACCGATTTGTGGTTCTCAAACAAAAAAAAATTATGGTTATAACACCTTAATTCTTTATTAAAATAACTAATATCTACATTAAGATCACTTTGTTATTAACATACTTTTGTCTTAGTAAAAACCCTCTATATGGTTATGTAAAACATATATCTATTATAAAAACTTAACTTTACAAGTTCGGTTCGGTTATATCGGTTAACCAAAGCTTCGTAACCATAACCGATTGAGCGGTTATACAAAGTTTCATAACCATAACTATGACAAACGGAAAATTTATCCGGTAATTCAGTACACTTGATAACTATTTAATTATACAATTTCGTGCATTAGACTTAATTACAATGCGTGTATATATGTTATACAGTGTGTTGTATTTGTTGTATACTGGATTTAGCTTGCTGAAGAAGCCTTACTTTTGACTCATCATATACGTGTAACCAAGACAGGAGAAAAAATGGTGGGATGTGGATTTGAGAGAGAAAAAAAAGGAGTCTGAGAGTCTCCTACTCTCCTCACTTCCACCGCCGACGCACCTCCCCACTACGACGACATCATCTCCGCTTCCACGCGGTCACCGCCAACTCACCTTTCCATTCCGACGACATCATCTTCTCCACTTCCACGCGGACCAAGTCGTCTTCTTCTTCTTTTTTTTTTCACACGGAGGTCACCAGCGACTCACCTCGCCACTCCGACGACATACCTCACCACTCCGACGACATCAGGTAATATCAACTTTGATGCGCCGACTCAGCTTTTGACTCACTGACTCACCTCTCGATTTCTCTCTCTTTTTTTACGCCAACACAAGTAATTCCACGCAGACCTAGATGCTTTTGAGCTTCGTAAAGGGCCAAAAACTGCACTAATTTCAGGTAATTTCTACTTCAATCCTTTTAATTGCTTGATTTTGGTAACTTGTGACGAGGCTGTAGTGGGCCACTCAAAAAAAAAACCTAACTTTACCTATAGACAGGGTAAGTCGGGTGTCGAATCCACGAGGAGCATGTGGTTAGTGTTACATGTTTTGTTTGTAAATTTTACTAAACTAACTTATGATTATAAAACTGATATGGAATTAAAAACACATGAAACAATTTGCAATTAAGAAAAAAGATTGAGTTGTAATAAACAATGATGAGAAAAGGTGATCACTCCGCGATTCAGATTCTGTAATTACTAATAACCTAGTTCTGATTTTATTGGATGCTATTGATTGAATAGTAAATCTGTCACATCTACCAATTACCTATGCAGTTCAAAATCTTAATATTAATTGATCAGATAAATATTAAAACAAACATACATAGAAATCATTCAATCAACAAAAACATAGTTGGATTCAAAACAAAATTATAACTCTGACTGTCACTCAGGATTTGTTTGTCACACAAATAATATAATCATGTAAATAGTCGGCTTTCACCCGACTACAAATCCAAATCCCAATACAAACAGAAACTAGAATTAAAAGTGTCTCACAAGAATCATTCACCCGGAGTGTCCACGAGAGATTTAGCCGCTCATGATACTCGAACAATCCTCAATGGCTTGAAAGAATGATAAAAACATGATTGATCCCGTAAGTGAAATTGGAACGATGATGATTAATCCTGAATTTCGATCCCCCCAAAAGATGTTATACGGCTGCTTCCCTATGCGTGCATATGGCCAGGCCAACTCCCCTCCAATATGTCGGCCCACTATGTAACCACAAGTCCACTCTTCTATTCGGCCCAATTAATGAAGATGGATTTTATATATTGGTCCAATAAAAACAATCCTTTCAATTAATTATAGCTGCCAAAAATATAGCCTTCCAAAGCCACGTTAATTCTCTTTGTTTTTGTGATGTTAGATGATGATGGATGATGTCATCAAACCTCAAGTCCCACGTGACTTGTTTTATGAGGTTGTGATGATGATGGATAATGATTTCTTTTGAAACCCAAAAAAAACTTCCACGAGACTTTGCTGAAGTAATAATATTCACTTAGATTTTTTCTTTTAAATATCTTCACACCTTTTTCCAACACATGCGCTGCCATCTTTTGTTTTAAACCGTAAGTTACGGTTTTGAGGCTTCACCTACGGTACGACCTCCCTGTTTGTTTTGGTTTCATCTTGTGACAACCGTAGCCTACGAACAACTATCAAACAACACAAAGCCCTCAAACTTTGCTACATCATATTTCTTGAATTCCCAAACTCTAACTTGATCCGAATCGACGCCCGACCATTACGAATCACTTTGTTCATCATCCTTGAACGCCCTAACTTTGTCGGTTTAACCCGATTAACCTGTAACATCACAAACGCTCATAGTTATCACATTCGAGGCGTATAATCACATAAAACGCATTAATACACGTAATATAATACACATAACGCTCATGTATCCCGCTCTCCATCACATCCGCACACTTACCTTTGATTGTCCTCAAGCAAACCGTTACGGAACTACTCACCATAGTAACAATACCTCTGAACTCCTAAACCGATTTAACAATTTAAGTCCCAAATCATACCCGTTCCGTAGACTGACACAATCAAGATTGACAGTCCGACAAGCAATTGATGCAATTTCTAAAACTCCAGACTTGTCTATTCAAAACTAACATGCTTAGGATTCTAACACATGCTACACGCCCCTCACAATGTACTCTCCTCTCGGGTTAATATCTGGACTAGCGTGTAATGTGCTAGTATATGAAACACTCAAAACCAAACATGCAATTCTGTAGTCATAGGCTTGTATGACATTTAAACCTCCACTGTATCATATAACACGACACATATCAAAAAGATTTTCGGTTTTGGGCTTAGGCTAAGGTAGGAAATTTTTGGCTTATATTTATATTTTTATGTGGCGAGCAAACAAACGACCAAACTGTGACAACATTATTTGCAAACATAACAAACTTTTGGGTTGGTTTTTACCCAAGACACGAACAATATTCACAAAAATTTCTTTTTTTTTTTGCTCTTTTTCTTTTTCAATTTCTGATTTTTTTTCTTTTCTTTTAATTTGTTTTCTATTTTTTTTCTTTTATTTGTAACTTGTCGTTCATGGTCGGTATCAAACAATTCACATCAGGTGGACAAACGAAAGGTAAATAGGCTCAACAGGGCCACTAAGGGTAATGGTTAGGTAAACAAACAGGTTTACGGTATATCCTAATGCCTTTATCATTTACGTGCACATGTCAAACCACAATCTCAGCATGCATCAAATCATACGAGTTCTAACATAGAATAACATGCGGCCTGCTCTCAACAAATGAATTCAAAATGTAGATCATTCTATTATTCTACAGGCTCAAAATTCTCACCAAAGAAGGTTAAAAAGGCTGCCGACACGTAGCATATGCAATCTAAAGCATGTTACCCCTAAATACACATCTCTTCTCAACTCTTTTAACTAAAAACACCTGTCGGACCTACTCTCATGAAACTTAAAGGAACGACTATGACAAAGGACTATGTTAGTTTACTACCGGCAAGGAACCCATTAGTGATTGAAACTTTAGGTTTTCGTATCCATTTAGTTCACTTAAGGCGATGAAATTCTTTAAAATTTTCAAAATTTTCAATTTTTTTCGCTTTTCATCGTTTTCAATCACTTTCAACCTCTTTCAAACTCTGTCCCAAGCCTTTTCCTTCCTGGGTTTCCATATCCCCACACTTGGGCGACATTGTCCCCAATGTATAGTGCTTTTAAAACAAACCTGGGAATAACAACCAAACCATCCCATAAGCGGCCAATCCCTAACACAAATATCTAAAACACATTCCCTAACACATAGAGTTTAACACCACCAAGAACACGAATAAAATGCAATAATAAAAGTGGAACAGACTCCCCTGGTTTAAAGCATTGAAGCCTCATGCGTCATTTTCCACCACGACCGTATAGCATTTCATTCGCGGACGTGTCCAACAAGTACTCGGGTCAATCTCTACAATTAGTGTGCAAATCATCCCCGTCCAAATGGAGATTGAGTATGGACAGTTCTGAGTGAACTCTAATCCGTGCATTGTCCGCAATTGCAACTAGAATGTACGAGGACTTCACCAAACATCCCCACACTTGGACCATTTCATCCGTAGAGATTAATAACCAGGTAACCTGCAAAAATACTCACGAAAAACAAAAACAAAAATAAATACACACTACTCTACATCCTCGGGCTTCCTCCCGATAGCGCTAAGTTTATAGGTCTTCAGCCAGACCATACCTCACATGCTCAAGGTGGTTTAAATGGCATCTCTCGTGCAAAGAACACTTGTGCTGGTGTATGGTTAGTATCCCACTACCATCCTTCACTCCATATGGCATCCAAATGATCCGGGTTATCGAAATCTATCGACTGTGAGAACTCACCCATATTCACCTCATATGGTCTCTTCTTAGATTTGGTTGCATCCTTTAGTGATATCTTTTCTAACTTGACTGATCTCTTTTTGTTTCTCATCTTGAGCCACCACGGTGATTTGACCACTTTGTCCTTCACGACCTTTTCATCCTTCGACTTGTCAATCACGGCAACACTCTCTTTCGGGACATCGTCACACATTGGAGAATGGCTCTTGTTAGTAACAAAAGACCATGGACAAGTATTTGTAAGAGAATAATCAAAAGAATGTGAAAGAAAATCAACAGAAAGCTTACGGCTCCCGTAGGTCATATCAATTGTACCATTCCTGCAACTGATTTGAGCATCTGTAGTGGCCAAGAAAGGTCTACCAAGTATCACTCTCGGTTGTTCCTTCTCTATATACAGCTCAAAATCCAACACAACAAAATCTTCTGGGTTATGCAATATAAAGCATGTTACCCCTAAATAGACATCTTTTCTCAACTCTTTTAACTAAAAACACTTGTCGGACCTACTCTCATGAAACTTAAAGGAACGACCATGACAAAGGACTATGTTAGTTTACTACCGGCAAGGAACCCATTAGTGATTGAAACTTTAGGTTTTCGTATCCATTTAGTTCACTTAAGGCGATGAAATTCTTTAAAATTTTCAAAATTTTCAATTTTTTTCGCTTTTCATCGTTTTCAATCACTTTCAACCTCTTTCAAACTCTGTCCCAAACCTTTCCCTTCCCGGGTTTCCATATCCCCACACTTGGCCTACATTGTCCCCAATGTATAGTGCTTTTAAAACAAACCTGGGAATAACAACCAAACCATCCCATAAAGCGGCCAATCCCTAACACAAATAACTAAAACACATTCCCTAACACATAGAGTTTAACACCACCAAGAACACGAATAAAAATGCATTAATAAAAGTGGAACAGACTCCCCTGGTTTAAAGCATTGAAGCCTCATGCGTCATTTTCCACCACGACCGTATAGCATTTCATTCGCGGATGTGTCCAACAAGTACTTGGGTCAATCTCTACAATTAGTGTGCAAATCATCCCTGTCCAAATGGAGATTGAGTATGGACAGTTCTGAGTGAACTCTAATCCATGCATTGTCCTCAATTGCAACTAGAACGTACGGGGACTTCACCAAACATCCCCACACTTGGACCATTGCATCCATAGAGATTAATAACCTGGTAACCTGCAAAAATACTCACGCAAAACAAAAACAAATATACACTACTCTACATCCTCGGGCTGCCTCCCGAGAGCGCTAAGTTTATAGGTCTTCAGCCAGACCATACCTGACATGCTCAAGGTGGTTTAAATGGCATCTCTCATGCAAAGAACACTTGTGTTGGTGTATGATTAGTATCCCACTGCCATCCTTCACTCCATATGGCATCCAAATGATCTGGGTTATCGAAATCTATCGACTGTGAGAACTCACCCATATTCACCTCAAAGGGTCTCTTCTTGGATAGAACTTGAAACTCGTCATTTAGTGGAGTACATGGTATCAAGAGCTTGGTTTATTAATTTGATTGTGGAGTACTTTGGAATGCATCAACCTTGTGGATAGAACTTGAAACTCGTCATTTAGTGTTTTTGGGAGACAAGGTTGTCAGCCACCACTACTGGTACATTCCATCCATGTGATTTAGTTTTTCGAATCTTTGAATTCAAGTTGTTTGTGGGCGTGACATCATTATAACAACATCGACATCATCATAGCATCATCAAAAATGCATTCTCAATTTGGCTAATTTAATTGGTTCATTAGTATCTTTTTTGGATTGAGGTTGTCTCCATTCGTTCGGGGTTTATTTTACATATTGGATTTCACTGGTTCAGTTTTTTATTTGGCATTGGATTGTTATTGTTATTCGTATTACTCGCAATATGGCTGGAAAGGATGACTCTCTTCAATCAATTAGCACCCAATTGGATGGTAAAAATTATGCTTATTGGAGTTACGTCATGAAGAACTTTCTTCGTGGGAAAAATATGTGGGGTTATGTCACGGGTGTTAAAGGGAAGCCCACTGATAAGTCTAAGCCTGAAGAGTATGCATTGTTACTTGATAGATGGGAAACTGATAATTCTAAAGTTATCACTTGGATCAACAATTGTCAGTCTATTGGCATTCAATTGGCCAAGTATGACACAGCAAAGGAAGTTTGGGAACATTTGGAAAGACTGTATACTCAGTCAACTTTTTCAAAGCAATACCAGTTGGAATATGATATACGTGCTCTTCAACAGAATGATACGAGTATTCAGGACTTCTATGGTGCTATGTCAAATTTATGGGATCAATTGGCGCTTATGGAGTCTGCAGAATTGAAGGTGTTTAAACCTTATCTTGCCAGAAGGGAAGAACAACGTTTGGTACAATTTTTTATGGCATTACGTTCTGATTTTGAAGGATTGCGTGGAATAATCCTTCATCGATCTCCTCTCCCAACAGTTGATTTAGTTGTTCATGAGTTGATTGCAGAGGAGACTCGTATAAAATCTCAGGTTGACAAGGGGTCAAAAGTAACTACAACCCCTGCTGTGTTTGTTGTTCCTAATGATCAGTTAAGACAACAACGATCCCAATCTTCAAAACACCCTAGACAAGGTGCTAAAGTTGCTTTTGATGAATGTGCCTTCTGCAAAGGGAAAAATCATTGGAAGTCTCAGTGTCCATTGCTACTCAATAAGGCAAAACAGCAGCAAAAGCCTCCACAACAGAACAAAGCAAGTGGACAGTTTCAGTCTCGCTCAACTACTTCATCTGGTTCATCTTCATGGACATCCCGTCCTCCACAGTTCACTGCTGCTGCTACACAATCAGTAGATACAGATTTCCAGGCTACCAACATGCCTCCTTCTGCTTTGGATCTGCATGTATTTGAACAGTTTAGACAGTTCCTTGCTGCTAACCCCACAGCCATGCCAGCATCTATGTCTCATTCAGGCATGTCTTCATCAGGTACCTCAGGTATTTCGTCATCCCTTTGGATTTTGGATTCTGGTGCCTCACATCATATGTCACCCTATCGGTCATCTTTTGTTTCTTTGTCTCCAATATCACCTGTTTCGGTGATGTCTGCTAGTGCCACATCAATGTCAGTAGAGGGTGTTGGCTCTGTTGCTACTCCTCATGTGTCTCTTCCTGATGTCTTTTATATTCCCAAACTTGCTTTGAATCTTATTTCTGTCAGTCAGTTATGTAGATCTGGTCACTGGGTTTTCTTTTCTGACTCTGTTTGTGTTGTGCAGGATCAACACACTCAGAGGGTGATTGGGATCGGCCGTAGAGTGGGAGAATTATATGTCCTAGAAGAACTCAAAGTTTCTGGTGTTGCTGCTTCCAGTATTGATTTGTCTTCTTTTCGTTTGAGTCCCTAGTCGTCTGAATTTTATGTTTGGCATTCTCGTTTAGGACATGTGTCAGCGTCTCATTTAAAGTTTTTGGTTTCTACAGGTGTTTTGGGTCAATTGAACACTTGTGATATTTCTGATTGTAGTAGTTGCAAACTTGCTAAATTTTCTGCTTTGCCTTTTGAAAAAAGTATTTCGCGTTCTGTTGCTCCTTTTGATATTGTGCATTCTGATGTGTGGGGCCCGTCACCCGTATCCACTAAGGGTGGGTCAATTTATTATGTATCTTTTATAGATGATTATACTCGTTATACCTGGGTGTATCTTATGAAACGTAGATCTGAGTTCTTTGGCATATATAAAAATTTTAGAGCCTATGTTAAGACGCAACACTCGGCTATAATAAAGTGCTTCAGGTGTGACTTAGGAGGTGAGTATACCTCCAATGATTTTACCCAACTACTTGCATTCGATGGTACAATACACCAGGCGTCTTGTACTGACACCCCTCAGCAGAACGGTGTTGCTGAAAGAAAACATCATCATCTTATGGAGACTGCTCGCTCGTTTCTCCTATCTGCTGATGTTCTGAGTGTTTTTTAGGGAGAAGCACTCCTAACTGCCCAACAGGTGATTAATCGGATCCCTACTTCTCATAACTCTGGGATTTCTCCATTTGAAAAACTATATGGCGAACTTCCAGATTATAATGAATTAAGGGTTTTTGGATGTACTTGCTTTGTTCTCCGTCCTCATGTTGAACGAGACAAATTGTCAAATAAGTCAGCCTTATGTGTATTCTTGGGTTATGCTAGTGGTCCGAAAGGTTATGGCACTGGACAGAAAGGATATCGTTGTTTTGATCCCGTGAGTAAGAAGCTATACGTTTCAAGGCATGTTATCTTTCTCGAGCATATTCCTTTTTATTCAATTCCATCCAAATCTCACAATATAACAAAGTCAGATCTTTTGAATATTGATCCTTTTGAATGTGACATTGATGTATCACCATCGTCCGATGTTCCAACTACTGAACCTAATGGGTCGGTAGACCCGGATAGGTCGACAAACCGTGATGGGTCAGTTCAAGACACCCATACATCGTCAGACACAACTTCAGGTCCGACCGTGTCTGAGACAACTCCTTCGTTTGTTAAGACAACTCCACCTCTGAGGAGGTCCACTCGTGAATGTAAGTCCACAAAACTACCAGATTTTGCGTACTCTACTTTCTCGGCTTCGTTTGCTTCCTTTATCGCAAACATACATCATCTATCTGAACCTGGATCGTATAAAGAGGCTGTCTCTAATCCTATCTGGTAGAATGCTATGGCTGAAGAGCTCACTGCACTTCATCAAACCCAAACATGGGATTTGGTTCCATTACCTCCTGGGAAACATACAATTGGTTGTCGTTGGGTATATAAGATTAAAACAAAATCTGATGGGTCCGTTGAACGATATAAGGCCCGACTTGTATAAAAAGGATATTCACAAAAGTATGGTATGGATTATGAGGAGACATTTGCCCCAGTGGCAAAAATGACTACAGTCTGTACTCTTATAGCTGTTGCGTCTGTTCGTCAGTGGAAGATTTGTCAAATGGATGTCAAAAATGCCTTTCTGAATGGCGATCTTCATGAGGAGGTCTACATGACTCCTCCCCCAGGTATTGCTCATAAGCCCGGTGAAGTATATCGACTTCGAAAAGCATTGTATGGTCTCAAACAAGCCCCTCGTGCTTGGTTTGAGAAATTCTCAAATGTAATTACCTCTCTTGGTTTTATGCCTAGCAATCACGATTCTGCATTATTTATTCGATGTACAAGTGCAGGGCGCATTCTTTTGTCATTATATGTGGATGATATGGTTATTACAGGTGACGATTATGTTGGCATTGAGTCATTGAAGCGTGACTTAGCTCACCGGTTTCCTATGAAGGATTTGGGCTTGTTGCGTTATTTTTTAGGAATTGAGGTGGCTCAGTCTCAGAAAGGATACCTTCTTTCTCAGACAAAATATATATCTGATTTGTTTCAACGAGCACGACTTACTGATAACAGAATTGTAGACACTCCTCTTGAAACCAATGCACGGTATTCTCCTAATGATGGTGTTCCTTTATCTGATCTGAACTTATATCGTACTATTGTTGGCAGTTTAGTTTATCTTACGGTTACTCGGCCGGATATAGCTCATGCTGTTCACGTGGTTAGTCAATTTGTTACTGCTCCTACTTCTGTTCACTGGGGAGCTGTTCTTCGTATTCTGAGATATCTTCATGGCACTCAGTTTCAGAGTCTCTTATTTCCTTCAACATCTTCTTTAGATCTACGTGCCTATAGTGATGCTGATTGGGATAACGATCATAATGATCGTAAATCTACCACTGGTTTCTGTGTTTTCCTTGGAGATTCGTTAATCTCATGGAAAAGTAAGAAACAAGATGTCGTTTCTAGATCTTCTACTGAGGCTGAGTATCGTGCTATGGCCGTGACTACATGTGAGATTGTTTGGTTACGTTGGCTTCTTGCAAATATGGGAGTCACTATTTCTCAGCCTACTCCTCTACATTGTGATAACAAAAGTGCTATGCAGATTGCAAAGAATTCAGTTTTTCATGAGCGGACAAAGCATATTGAGATTGATTGTCACTTCACCCGTCATCATCTACAACTCGGGACCATATCGCTTCCATTTGTTCCTTCAGCCTTGCAGATTGCTGATATTTTTACCAAGGCTCAATCGGCGTCTCGGTTTCATTTCTTGTGTGACAAACTCTCAATGCTTATTACTATTGCATTGTGAGTTTGAGGGGAGATGCTAGCATAATATAGTATGGGCTCGTTTGTAATGGGTTTATTTCTCAGCCCATTTAGCTAGTTAACCTAGAAGTCCTCTCATATATATTGTCGACTTTGTTTTGTTGATGTAATACTTTTAATATATTCTAATGATAATCCCTAGCTGTATTCTTTGAATATCACAGTTAATTTACAACGGTTTCAGGGTTTATTGCTTGGAACAGAAATCTACATTTATCTCTGAATGTATTATAGCTTCACTTATGACTTATGTCTGATGTTGTTGTCATTGTAGGAGAGAGCGATTTGGATTTGATGTCTAAGATGGGTTCTTTGTTGACTTATGGCTAATAATTTTTACCTCTTGGAGCATATTGTTGACGAGTGTTATATATGGAAGTTGGTAGTTTGGTACCCTGTTGATTTATAGTTTAGTAAACTATTTATAAATATAAAAGATCCATTCGACCAATTAGTTTTTCCTTACAATGCTATTTCATGATCATCCAGGGGCACTATTTATCTCATCGCCTTCTTCACAACGTCTTCTTCGTGCATTCAAGAACCGTTTTCGCTCCACTGTAAGGTATTTTCTTTTTACTCTTCGTATTACATCAACATCCGGGTAGTTGAAAATTAGATATGTTTCTTTATATTTCAGTTTTGGAGTGTTTGAAATGTCTTCGTGTGGACTAAAAATGGGCAAGAATCCCATCTATATTTTTTTGAGTGAAGAAGCTCAGATTCGGAATTCTTGGCAGGTCTTGCAATTGTTGTAATTATAGATAGTGTTTTCATGATAAAATAGGAATTCGAGAATACTACAAGAAAGTCGACCAATAGCGGCGACAAATGTCGCCGCTAATAGTCCCAAATGTCGCCGCTAAAGGTAATAGCGGCGACATGTCGCCGCTATTGGGTCGCCGCTAAAGCTTGGCCACTAAAGGGCTATATGTCGCCGCTAAAGGCATGTGTCGCCGCTAATATTTAGGACTTTTAGCGGCGACAAATGTCTTCGCTAAAAGGTCTTCGCTAATAAGTGCAATTAATAGCGGTGACATATGTCGCCGCTAAAAGTCAATTTTTTAAAAAATTTTTTTGCTACATTTGCAGTATTTCCCGTTATAAACAAACCTGCCAATTTTCAAGTTTTACGCAACACAAACAGACTAAACAAACATAATGCTTTACATACTAAAATCGCATAAAACATTTCCGTGCAATAACATCCTAAAATATCCCAAAAATAACATTCTAAAATATCCGTACAATAATACTAATTACTCCTCATCATCCTTGTCAAAAAGGTCGTCATCGTCATACTCATCATCGGTTGTGGCTTGCTTTCCCCTCGCCGCAAGAAAGGATTCAAGTTAGGTCGTCATCGTCATACTCATCGTCGGGTGCGACTTGCTTTCCCCTCGCCGCAAGAAAGGATTCAAGTTGGTTTACGAATGCCGGACTTTGGAACAAAGTCGAAACGTATTCCTACATTAACACATATCAAACCCAATATTATTAGCAAAAAGAAGAGTTGCAAGTTTCAACTAGGCTAGAATGAAGCTCAATAGGATGTGGAATATATAAGATCACTTGTTATAAATCTGACAGAAGATTAACTCGATGTGAAACGAGATCTTTTGTTATTAGCTATCACAACTATGATATATACACTATCATTTATGGTTAGTTAATTTTATAAACTATGATATAACATTTGGTGGGCTTAATATAAAACATTAAATATACTATGTTTCTTAAAAAGATGTAAACTTAAGTGTACAATAATCTGTTAAAAAACTGGATTATATTAAACATCTTATAATATAGTTTTGAGTAAAATTTCTTGGTTTTGTTAGGTATTTAAATAACAAGTAATAGTTGTTGAAAAAACTGGTAATATTGCTAGTGAGTCTTTATGGGTGTCTTCTTTTATGTGTAAACATGGTTTGTGTATATGGAAACATGGTTTAATTACGAAAGAGTCCAAAAACATACAGTTGGTTTACTATATTTTTGAAGTCAAATTGTATAGTTTACCTCCGAAAAGGGTTGTGCGGTTTGAGGTTGCGCACTAAACGGGTTCGATGGCGTATTCGAAGGTTTAGGCCCAAGCCCCCGGAACCATCCTCGTCGATCACCCAAAACGTTTTGAAACACGGCAGCCTCATTCGGCGGTTGAGAACCGCCGCTTTCTCCGCCCATAATCTCGCGTTCTAGATTAAGCTGTATTTTACGAAGATGGTTAAATATAAATACAAATAGAGTAAATTACAACCGGTGTCCTTTACATTTCAACCATATTACAACCGGTGTCCTTTAACTAAAGATATTACAGGCTCCGTCCTTTATGTTATTAGTTTTTAACACCCTATGTCCTTTAGTGCTAAACTAGTTTAATTTTGACAACAAATTGACCCATTTTTAACTGCATTTAACAGCAATTCAAACCCCCCTTTTTTTACAGCTTTTAGGCAGCATTTGCAGCCTATATAACAACAATTAAACCTATTTTATAACAGCAATTAAACCTATTTTTAACAGCCTATATAAACCCCCCTTTTTAACAGCAATTCAAACCCATTTTTTACAGCTTTGACTCTGTAATATCTTTAGTTAAAAGGGTACAAACGTAAAGGACACAAGTTGTAATTTACTCATATAAATGTAAATATATATATATATATATACTTACATAATTCTGCTCGTCTACCGGGTCAACAAAATTCCCATCTTTATCGGTGTGAGTTTTGCGGTACGTATCAAGACGTTTCAAACCCTGTTTAACATTAAAACTTAGATTAGATGTTAAATAAACATAAACATACAAACACACACATATAAAACATTACATGTTTGTAGGCGGTGCTACTGTATGACGATGTACCCCCACGGTTTGGGAATTTTTTAAGTTGGCGGACTCTTGAGTTTGCCTCACATCTTGAAATATATTTGGGGTCCAAGAAGTGATCAATGGTTCTCTGCCAGTTTTCATAAGGCATATCCTCGGGGTGGTATGCCCTTGCTCTTTTGACATCGTCAAAACCTCCATTAGTAAGAAATTCATCCTTAGCGTAGTGCTTGCGGTCGGAGTACCGCTTCATAAGCACTTGTCTAATGCCGCCTTTTAAGTCGCTCGCTTCCAAATCCTGTTCGACTTCATCGAAATTGAAATTCTCCTAGGAATTAAATAAAATTGTTAAAACATTATATAAAAACGTTAAAAAATTAACCGCGCGTTTACGGCTGCAAACGCGGCAACAAACGGTGGCGTTTTTATACCCGTTTGTTGCTGCATTTGCAGCCGTTTAACGGCGCGTTTACGGCTGCAAACGCAGCAGCAAACGACTGCGTTTTTACACCTGTTTGCTGCTGCGTTTGTAGCCGTAAACGCGCCGTTAAACGGCTGCAAACGGCTGCGTTGTTGCACCCGTATGCAGCCGTTTAACACCAATAAATGGCCCAACTTATTTACCTTTAGGTGGTTGATGACGGCATCCTTATAAGGAGTCGGAACTTTCCCCCAACCCATTCTATCGAAAGGGATGGTACGCCACATGTACAAACCCGCCTCGCGTGAAAATAAGTCGCTCGGTACACCAACGGGGGTATACGTTACATCCCTATCGAATGTAAGAGATACCCCCCCCCCCCCCCCCCCCCGCTTTGACCATCCTGCGAAACTTTATATTTTTGGCTTTCCCCCTAACTCTCCTTGGGGGAACCGCTGCAATTAAAATAAAATTAAATATAATTAGTGACAACATTTATAATAAATGTAATAAAAGTACTAAATAATAATTGATAACTTACCGTCAGTTTCGTGCGTCCCTCTCCGAAAAGGATCCGGATTTGGTGGATCCCCAGCTCCGTCTCCCCCATGTCCTCGGGGCATCACATCCGCCATCACGTAAACAAATACAAACCACAAAGAAAATATATTTCCTAAAAAGTTACAAATGTTAAAACAAGTGTATCAAATAGAAATTAGTAGAAAGTGCAACAAGTTTAACTAATATGCAAATAAATATTTCAACAAGTGTTTTTCAAATACTAACTAATATAAATTACAATAACTTTTCTCTTAATCAAACTCAATGTCATAATCGGGATCGTCCTCATCAATATCAGTCTCGACCTCCAACACTTCATCGACGGTAGTCGTTGGGGGACCAACTTCAGTTGCAGGCTCACCTGAAGTAACATGAGAAGACCCAATTTGAAAGTATTGGGTGAGGTCGATGACAAGTGGACAGTCAGATGAAGAGTTGTTGTGGACAACGTCAATATCTTCTAAGTCGTCATCAGCATTTTGAACCGGCTCGACGCGGTGATCATTTAATGGCCGATCCCAAATTTTTCGATGATTAATGTTCTCGACTACCCATCTAAGTTTATTTTTTTGTTTCGAGACGGTTCTTGGATGAAGAACACATGTTTGGCTTGCGAAGCAAATATGAGTTGATCATCTTTGTCCCATTCATGTTCAGTGCTTCTACTGGTGATATTATTGTCATACTTTACACCCCTTCGAGTATCAAACCACTTGCACCGAAATAGGACAGTTGAATAACCATTTGTATAATTCAACTCAATAATTTCTTCTAATTGGCCATAAAATTTCACACCGTTCTCTCCGGCCACTTCTACCCCAGAGTTTTGCGTTGCGCGTTTTGCATCACGTTCAAGTGTCATAAACCTAACACCGTTGACTATGCAACCAGTGTAAGTTTCAGCATTTATTTTCGCACCAATTGAAAGGGCATACAACTCTGGGTGGAATTCTGGAGAATTTTGTGTTTTCATCGAATGGACCTAACAAATATTGAGTAAGAATGCTTGTTATATATGTATTACCTAACCGATGTAGAGTAATGCGTGTGATATATGTTTTATACCTTATTAAGAAACCACCCCGAAAATTTCGTTTTAAGATCATCTTGGGGATGTGTAGATATGAACTCACTACATTAATGACAAATATAAGCAAGTAAGGAAGAGAAAATAGTAATTAACATTAACATATTGCGAAAAGTAAAGATAGGAACACTCACTTCATGTACTCCCTGACTTCTGCGCAGTTTTCGAGAACAAACCATTCCATCTTGCTTTTTTCAATGGTTGAAAGATATTTGCTCTTCGTTGCGCTTGTCGGATGACATTTAGACTCAAACACCCAAAACTTACATTTTTCAACAACGACATCCTCGTTTCTATCTGGGCGATTGAACTTAGTCTGAACATCTTGAAGATACATTGAACAAAATGTTAGAGCTTCTTCAAGCACATAACCTTCAGCTATACAACCTTCCGGCCTTGTCGGGTTTCTGGCATACTTTTTTAGCTTTTTCATGTACCTTTCAAATGGATACATCCATCTGAAAGCTACTGGACCTCCCGCAATCGCTTCATCAGGTAAATGCACAAGTAAATGAACCATAATGTCAAAAAATGCCGGAGGATAGATCATATCTAACTTGCATAGGATGGTAAGAATGTCATCCTTTGCTTTCCTCATATCTTCAACCAATAGTGTTCTGGAACAAAGTTGCTTAAAAAACATACAAAGGTCTACCATTGGTGTAGATGTATCTTTTGTCAAAAGCCCTCTAACCCCAATCGGTATCAAACGTTGCATGAGAATATGACAGTCATGAGATTTCAACCCAGTAATGTTAGAATTGTTATCTGTGACCCTCTTGCTGATATTAGATCCAAACCCATCTGGTAGTTTAACATTTTTTTTATAAATTCACAGAAAAGCTTTCGATCATCGGACTTGAATGAGTACTTTGGGTGGGGAATTAAGAACTTGCTACCCGATTGTTTCAACCACTGTGTCGGCCGGATATTTAGTTTTTGCAAGTCGTTTCGTGCGTTTGGTGTGTCTTTGGTCTTCTCATTCATTAAGAGAGTACCAAGCAAGCTGTCGCACACATTTTTCTTAATATGCATTACATCTAAGTTGTGCTTCAGCTGCAAAGAAGACCAATACTCAAGCTCGAAAAATATGCTTTGTTTGGTCCAGTTCAGCTCGAAATCTGCTCGGTTTATCCTCCCACCTCCAAAAGATGGATGCTTTCCTGGTAGACGATGAAGTAGACGACCGTGTTGAGCTTCTATGTCAGCAGGACTAAACTGTCTCGGAGGGCCTCGTGTCTCGGGTCTCCCGTTAAAGTCGAGACTTGTTCTCCATGGATGGTTGGCATCTAAGAACCGGCGATGACCAACATACACACATTTACCAGTTACACGCATTGAAGGAGTGTCTTCGTTGCAAGTCGGGCATGCCATGTAGCCCTGTCCGCTCCAACCTGATAGACTACTACGGGCTGGAAAGTCGTTTATGGTCCATAACAACGCCGCCTTCATTGTGAAGAATTCATTTGTTGTTGCGTCTTTAGTACGTACACCTGAGTGCCACAAATGTTTAAGCTCATCCACTAACGGTCTAAGGTAAATATCCATGTCTTTCCCAGGTGATTTAGGGCCAGGAATCAACAAGGTCAACATGAATGTGGACTCCCGCATGCATAGCCATGGAGGCAAATTGTATGTGGTGAGTATAACCGGCCATGTGCTATGAGTCGAGGGTCCGTTACCGTTAAACGGATTAAAACTGTCAGCTGCAAGCCCCAAGCGAACATTTCGTGGCTCCGTCGCGAAGTTTGGGTACTTCCTATCAAAGTCTTGCCATGAAGATCCATCAACTGGATGCCGCATGGTCCCATCTTCTGAATGTCTGGTACTATGTCATATCATATCTTTTGCCATGTGCCTTGAACAATACAAACGCCGAAGTCTAGGCGTCAAAGGAAAGTATCGTAACACCTTGCGAGCTACCTTCGTGCCTTTTGTGTCTTTATCGACCCAATGACTCTCATTACAAACGGGACAATTTTGCAACGACTCGTGTTCTTTCCAAAAGAGAGCACAATCATTTACGCACGCGTCTATCATCTCATAATCCAAACCAATCTTCTTAAATTTCTTCTTAACTACATAATGCGTAGGGGGGATCTTGTTGCCTATTGGCATTGATTCTTGCAACAACTTTAGTAGACGATCAAATGAAGTATTAGTCCAATGGGACGTTTCCTTTAGATTCATGAGCTTTGCTAAGAAGTCAAAGGAAGAAAACTTAGTACAACCAGGATATAATTCAGATTCAACATCCTTTATTATGTCTTCAAAATCGTCATCAACACCGTTAGATTCTCCACCCGACATCTCCAGGTTACGGTCTGTATCTTCTTCCATACGCTCCCCCCTAATGTCTTCAATAACGTTTTCCATACCCTCCTGTGGCACAACATTATCTACTTCTACAACTGCAGGCCGAGATTTTTCGCCGTGATAGTCCAACTTTATGTAATCTTTCCAAAAAACCATACGCCCCAAATGGAGTTTCATTTTTGTGATGGTTGTTAAGCCGGAACATTTACATTTGGAACACGGACATCTAACTTCATTATGGTTGGGGAGCACTCTTTCACACATCGCGATAAAAGACCTGAGTCCTTGCTGGTAGTGAGCTGATTGAAGTGGGGAATCAATCCAGCTTTTATCGATAGGCATTATGCAACTGAAAGATAATTTAATTTAGGGTTTGCAAGACAAGGGTAGGCTGCTAAACCCACTTTTTGAACACTTTATCTCATATATGAATGTGTATTACATGGTTGTTTGTTTAAGAAAAATTCGGCAGCATTTCCTCTTAGCTCCCAAGTATATATGTAAGAATATATATACCCGAGGAGCAAAGAAAAAATGATAACCGAATCCTTCTTAAACAAACAATCATGTAATACACATTCACATCCTAAATGAGATAAAGTATTCAAAAAGCAGTCCCAAATTAAACGGGGACAACCTGAAATTAATTTCTAAATCAATTTCAGGCGGGTATTTCTAAGCTCATTATGGTTTAGGTATGAATTTTCGAAAAGAATAGAGCAAATATCATGCGGGTCAATGGGTAAAAGCTAGTTCATCATTACTTGACATGAAGTTTTGTTTCTGATTTAAGTGTGGTTATATTCAAAAGATATTATTATTATTATTAGTATTGTTATTATTATTATTATTATTATTATTATTATTATTTGTTTTTAAATAATAGAAGGGAAAAGGATCAATGAAGGTGATGGAAAAGGACAAATGTCGCCGCTAATAGTCCCAAATGTCGCCGCTAAAGGTAATAGCGGCGACATGTCGCCGCTAAAGCTTGGCCGCTATAGGGTTATTTGTCGCCGCTATTACCTTTAGCGGCGACATTTGGGACTATTGTCGCCGCTATTGGTCGACTTTGTTGTAGTGTGATTTGTCATTTGGGCTTAGAATTTTTTTGCTCAAATAAAAAGGATGGTTTAGAAATAATAAATTTGGGCATAAAACTCTTTGTTATTCAATGACTATATATCTAGGCCTAAATATTTTTTTGCTACATCATTATTTTTTTTTATAAACAAGGCTTGAATTCTATGTATTACAGAGTTGAATAAATTAAGTACAGTATTAAATAATTTGTAACAAATGGGTGAAATAAGAAACACATGCTCAGAATTGTAACATGTATAGATAGGTTACTTAACATTCAAAAATAAGAAATACAATTCATAAATTCAATAGCAAACATCAAAAAATAAATGGTTTTTCCGTTATTTGGTTCACTTTTTTGGATATTCATAACATACAAAACCGAAAGTGAACTGTAAAATTCCGTTTTCAGAAAATATAAAACCAAATTTAATTTGGTTTCAGTTTGTTTGGTTTTTTCAGTTTCCTGCTCAGCCTTACATTAAGCGCAAGATCTTTCATGTTTGGTTTATAAAACTGAAATCTAAGGTTGGATTTGGTGACGCAGATGTGGCGTTAGAGATAATTGATTCGCACCCAAACATCGTGTTGGAAAATGATAGGAACGGCAAAACGGCTTTGCAAATATTGGCTCTAAAACCAGAAATTTTTCCAAGTGGAAACAGGCTTGGATTTTGGGGGAATTTCATCTATTCTTGTAAATCTAAGTTTTGAATTGTCTCTGTTTGCACATTTTATAATAAAATAACATAATATACAATATAAAAATCTAATATTTTGTCGCATCTACTTAAAAGGTTTGAAAGTTAAAACTTTATCTACAGTAGTTTAAATGTTTAAGTTACACATTGAATGTGGTTTAAACTTTTATATAAGGAACCGTTTTGTAAAAAAAAATTTAAATGTTTTTCTTTTCTTTAAGAATATATATTATTACAACAGCTATTGATTTTAATCTTCTAAAAACAATTATATTTTGTAAAAATTAGTTAGCGATGACGTGAACAACCACATAGGTACGTGTGATGACATGGCATCCTACATGGACCGCCACATAAGGCGAGAGAAAATATATGGTTTGCGTATCAAAACACATGTATTTTATGTTTCGTTCCTTTTATGATGTCCAATTCCAAAACGGCTCAGTCGGATCAAGTTTGATAGTGTCCTTTGGTTATGGCTTTCAACTTTTTTTTTTGTTTGGTGCAAGTGATGCCTATGAAAAAGAGTGAAGGAGCTACTGGAGTAAAAGTCCTGTTAAGGGTTTATAACAAGGTATAAGTCAATGTCTTTAAAGTAGATTCCTTTCTAAGCCTATAAAATTTAGTGTGCTTAAAGTCCTTGCTTTCTTTGGGTACGCTATGGAGCCGCCATGTCGATATTGTTTTGACAGTATTTAAATTTTTTAGATAAGTAGTTTTGAATCCTAACATCATTTTCTAATAGACACGAAATGCTCCCATCCATATGGCCATATATATAATCAAGAGTGTGCAATTTATGTTGTAATCTTTAAATCGTTTGGTCATTTTCTCTTGAACAGGTTGCTACTCGATTTTGGAGTGCCCTTGGATACATGGGTAAGCTATGAAATTACATGAATTACAACTATTTAGGGTTATGTATCAACTTAATTGATCTCTAATTTAAAACAAAAAAAAACTTCTAAAGGTATGTTCTGCATGTAATACAGCTAATGCTTTTATCCCCAAACAGATTTAAAACAAAAAAACAAAAAAAGAATCATGTATAAACAGATATAAACAGATTTAAAAGCTAATATAAACATAAACTAACCTTATTTTGCACGAGGAGAAGAGGTGGTGCCGGTGGTGGCCGTGGAGACGAGGTGGTGCCGGTGGAGAAACTACATTCACCTAGAACGAAGAGATTAACAAACTATATAACAAAATAAACAAAAAAATCAACATAAAACTAACCGATTATGCAGATTTTGGAGAGATTACGCCGATTTTTTCGCTAACCGGTGAGAGGGAGCTGAAAGATTTGGGGGAAAGTAGGTGGAGGGAAGAAAATGGCGCTGATTCCTTGCTTTATTCGTCGGGCCAATAGGGGCGACAATATGTCGCCGCTATTGGTTGTAACTGTCGCCGCTATTGCTCTGGGAAAACCCCAGCCGTTGGATGATGATATGAATCGTGTGGCTAGGGTTTAACATGGGACACCGGGTGCGGATTGGACCAATAGCGGCGACATATTGGATGTCGCCTATTGGTGTCGCCGCTATTAATCGTTATTCTTGTAGTTATAGCTTCACTTATGACTTATGTCTGATGTTGTTGTCATTGTAGGAGAGAGCGATTTGGATTTGATGTCTAAGATGGGTTCTTTGTTGACTTATGGCTAATAATTTTTACCTCTTGGAGCATATTGTTGACGAGTGTTATATATGGAAGTTGGTAGTTTGGTACCCTGTTGATTTATAGTTTAGTAAACTATTTATAAATATAAAAGATCCATTCAACCAATTAGTTTTTCCTTACAATGCTATTTCATGATCATCCAGGGGGCACTATTTATCTCATCGCCTTCTTCACAACGTCTTCTTTGTGCATTCAAGAACCGTTTTCGCTCCACTGTAAGGTATTTTCTTTTTACTCTTCGTATTACATCAACATCCGGGTTGTTGAAAATTAGATATGTTGCTTTATATTTCAGTTTTGGAGTGTTTGAAATGTCTCCGTGTGGACTAAAAATGGGCAAGAATCCCATCGATATTTTTTGAGTGAAGAAGCTCAGATTCGGAATTCTTGGCAGGTCTTGCAATTGTTGTAATTATAGATAGTGTTTTCATGATAAAATAGGAATTCGAGAATAGTTACAATATAAACGCGCATATATATTACGCACATGTTGGTGTCAAGTAATACCGATAAATTTTTTATATGTTATACCATATATGATACTTATCTTTTAAGTTTAAAGTGTAACATATATATATATATATATATATATATATATATAGTGTAAGTATCTATGGAAAACCCATTTAATCTAGAAAACTTGGGAAACCTGAATTGTGTGGTCAAGATTGATCCACATCATATCTTTAAAGACATGTTAAAAGGGCAAATTAGTCATTTGTTTAAGCCATCATTTCACCCTCTTCCTCATCCCATTAAGTCATTTATTACCCATCATCTCATCACTTTTTTAAACCCAACAATATATAAAGAACTTGCATCTCTTTCTTTCTTCTTTATCCCACATTCGTTTCTTCTTCCAAAACCCTAATATCTTTGCTTTCTCCCATCTTTCATGGCTGATTTTCATCCAACCATTTTCAAAATTATTCATTAGATATTAGAGAGAGAAACATCACCTTTTCATCAAAGCCACCATCAAAGCTACGAGATCTGAATATCAAAGATCAAAGCCACCAGATCTGAAGATCGAAGATCGAAGACACCATGTGTTCATGTACTCATCCCTTTCTTTTGAAGCTACCAGATCTGAAGATCGAAGCCACCAGATCTGGAGATCGAAGCAGGTTGAAATCGTTTGGTTGCATGAGTTTCTAGAGATGGAAAATTATTCGAACACCAAGACCAAAAACACACACAAGTGTGCGAGTGAGAAGCAGGTCAGAAATCATTTGGTTCATGGGTTTTAGAGAGAGAAAGTTGTTAGAACACCAAGAACACACACACACAATTGTGTGAGAGAGAAGCAGGTCAGAAATCATTTGGTTCATGGGTTTTGGTTAACAGAAAAAGTTGTTAGAACACAAAGAACATACTCACAAGTATGGCATGGACTGGTTCCATGTCTTAATGTTATTTATTTGCTAAAAGTTGAATGATTTTGTGTGTGTATTAGTAAAATAGATTTGATAGTTTGTTGGGTATTTTTTTTGTTTTAAATGTATTAAAAAAATTTTAGAATTGAGACAATGATTGTTGTTGTTGTTGTTGTTATATATTAGTTACCTTTAAAAAGTCCGTAATCTAATCGTTGATGATCTCGTTTATTTTATAAAAAAAATTGTGTTTGGTTTGGTTGCTTGTTTGAGACTTTCGATCTGAACAGTAACTGTTTTTGTTAGTTTGGTTGCTTGTTTGAGGCTTTTGATCTGAATACTAACTGTTTTTTTGTGTTATACTAGGCGGTAACACATGTATAGGCATGTTACATGTGTTACAACAAAAGTTTACACATGTGTAACACGTAACACATTTTATACATGTGTTACCACTCTCGTGTAACACATGTTAGGGGCTGCACATAGCCACATTACACATGTTACATATAGTTGTTACACGTGTTACAACAAAACTTTACACAAGTACACATGTTATAACATATACTGATGTACTTGTTTTGTTCATAGGTGCTACATGTGTTACAGATCTGTATTTTTTACATTTCTTACACCTTTACATGTGGGCCTTCTAAGATGTGTTAAAGATGATAGAATTATCTATTGTTTTGAAGTAACAATGGGCATTCTTACATGTACCTGCATAATGTTGTGAAAAAAGATTCCTTCATTGTTACTTCAAAACAATAGGCAGTTGTAACATGTGTTACACATGTAGCTCTTATATTACAATCTTTCCTAATATATGTAACACATGTTACAATTGCTTACAGTTTTGAAGTAACAGTAAAGATATATTTTTTCATTGTTACTTCAAAACAATAGGTAGTTGTAACATGTGTTACGTGTGTAACACGCATTTTCCAATGGTTGTTTTTGTTTAGGTAAGCTACTTTTTGGAAGTTGATTGGTGAAGCTCAGTATGTTCTTCGTTACTTAGTTTAACATATGTACGTTTCATGTGAAACATAAACAATATCCCGCTCATGTTTCAACATGTATTTTGGTTGTAATTTGACAATGGCATGATTGCCATTAACTTGTTTTACTAGATGTGTATATTCTTGTGTATGGTACCACTTTTATATGTTACCTTTACCATTTTTTATGTTTATCGACCTATTTTTGTTTTTTTTAAAGGGTGCACCCTGTAACCAATTCGGTAACCAATCAAACCATCATGTATTACTTGTGTTACCCCTGTAACGTGTGTTATAGCAAAACTTTACACATGTACACATATTACATAGCAGATTAATAAGTTTAACTACAGGAGATTAATAGTGATGTACTTGTTTTGTTCATAGGTGAATGGATGTTTTGTGCTCAAGATGAAGATGGCTATCAAGAAGCGAAGCATAGTTAGATTTTTGTTAACTTATGATTGTTTTTAGTTGGCTTTTATTTTTTTTGCGAGGGGGGGTATACTTTTTATGATCTCGTTTATTTTACAAATAAAAAGCCATTTTTTTGCTGGCATAATTAGCTACGTATGTTACATTTCTGCCAGTTGCATTCTAAACTGTTTGTGCTATATCTTGTAACATGTGTTACACTTTGAGGTAATATATGTTGTTACATGTAGTTACACATATATACTTAACGTAATAGTGATTTTAAATGCAAAAAAGTTTTTTAGATGAACTTCACTTGGATAACACATTTTCATTACCTTTAGAAACTTCATAATTTATTCGGAATATCTCGTTTATTTTACAAGTAAAAAAATTACTTATATGTAGTAACAACGTTACACACTATAGAGTGAAACAACAGTATTGAACGCTGCTACACATTTCCCATTTTGCCGTAACACGTGTAACCTTTTTGTGGGTATCGATGTTGTAGGTTTGTTACATCATGTAACATGTATAGAGAAGTTGGATGATATTGCGTTGACATTGGATTTGAGTGAAATTTCTTGTTCAATCACAATCACTTACGTTGACTTTGGAGTTTAAGGGATACAACCTGTAACATGTGTTACACGGAAGTGTTACACAAGTGTTTCCAATTTACACATGTTACATCTTGTGTAATATGTTATACATGTGTAAACTTTGGTTGTAACACATGTAACAACTATATATAACATGTGTAGCGTGGCTATACATGTGTTACATATGTGTAGCCCATTATTGTATCTAAGAAATGGCTGGTGTAACTATAAGTAACATGTGTAACATTGTTACACCATATGTAGCTAATTATGCCAGCAAAAAAATATAACTTTTTATTTATAAGATAAACGAGATCATCCGTCTTGATCCAAAAACATGGCCTTCACAACACATTACAATAAAACTTAAATGTAACAAAAATGTTTATACAGAATTAAATATATACAAATGATCCAAAAATGATCATACATGTGTTACCCTCTAGTGTAACATAAGTTACAAACATGTCTTACATATGTGCAGCCCCGATTTTTGGTAACAAAAGGGTTGAACATAGGGCAATTGGATTTTAACACCTCAAACTTTGAAGAATTGGCCGATAACACCCGCAACTAACACTTTGATCTGTGACACCCCAAACTTTTAATTTTGTTTGTCATTTCACCACTGAGTTAAAAAATGAGTAACTGAGTTAGTCTTTCATCCTAGCTGGCATCATTAATCCTACATGGCACCCATGATGTGGCAAACACATGTTATAAGAAGCAAATGGCAAGATGAGGTGGATTATTTGGAGACTTATGTGTAGTATATTTTAATTACTATATACATATGTATAGGTAATCTCCCAAGTAAAAAACCCTGCTCAATATAAAAAATCAAATCATCATCATCATCTTCATCGTTCTTCATCTTCACCCCAAAATCAAATCATCATCATCTTAAATGGATAGGCATAACTGAAATCATCGTTCTTCATCTTCACCCCAAAATCAAATCATCATCATCTTCATCGTTCTTCATCTTCACCCCAAAATCAAATCAAAACGCGAACTCACTGGAATTTGTCAAAACCCGATCACGATGCGTGCAACAACTGAAACTTTCTTCTTCCGATGTCGATGTCTAATCCATGCACTTATCATCCCCAAAGCTTACCTGAATGAACCCGCAAGTGAATCTTGGCTTGAATTTCCTTGTTTACCAAATTATCCAATGAAAAATACATAACATTATTCTGGTTGTTATATGGGATTTTAATCCACTACAACTGGTTCCCCAAATTTAGATAAGTGTTTACATTAAAAAGCTTGCAAACCAAATCCCCCAAATCAGCTCCATCTAGGGTTTATACTTCATAGGTTTCAAACCAAAACTGATGCTTCCACTATGAATCGACTACTTCCAGATCCAGAAAGAAGATACAACTTCATTTCACATGGAATCTTCATCTCACATTGTTTTGAGATCCAGAAATCAAACGGTGAAGGCGGTGATTCTTCGGAGACTCACAACAATGACGGTGGTGCCGGTTGTGACGGCGGTGATTCGTCGGAGACTCACAACGATGACGGTGGTAGTAGGTGGTTTCAGAGATGTTGGAGATGATTGTGGGGCGGTGGTTCTTGATGGTTGAAGGTGTCGGTTCTTGGTGGTGGTGGTTCTTGCTTGTTCACCATTAATATGAATCTGATCCCCATTGTTGTGAGTAGAACCCTAACGATTCTCGATTTGAATTTTGATGTTTGATTTGGAAGTTACAGATCTGAAAAAGTTGAATGAGGATGTGTGAAACTGTTTCTGTCACTGGTAGTCTTTGATATTAAGGGAGCTTGTCTTGTGCCACGTCATAAATGCCATGTAGGATTTAATATTGTCAAAAATAGTCCATGTAGGATGCCAGCTAGGATCGAAGACTAACTCAGTTACTCATTTTTTAACTGAGTGGTGAAATGACAAACAAAATTAAAAGTTTGGGGTGTCACAGATCAAAGTGTTAGTTGCGGGTGTTATCGGCCAATTCTTCAAAGTTTGAGGTGTTAAAATCCAATTGCCCTTGAACATATGTAACACATATTTGTAACATGTGTTACACTAGAGGGTAACTTATGTGCAACATCAAAGGTACCCACCACCTGCCCTTCATCGACTTCTTGTTCCCATTCTTCATTGGTTTCTCCATCTACCTTCTTTCGCTTTATGGCCACCTGTTGTCATATCCGATATTGTGGTTCTCTTTCTTCCTACCAAGATCCCTTCTCGTTTGGCTGCAACTGCTATGGTCAAGTCGTAATAACACAAGTTACAGTCCAGTATTTTTAATCTACTAATTAAAAAAATTGAAGTAACATAACTAACACAAGTTACCCTCTACCCAATTATGCCCTGAAGTTGAAGATTCCCCAAATTTTGAGTTTTTATCTGCATCATTTCACACATAAAAAAAAACTAAATAAAACCACCCAAAAAAAGATTACATATGTAAACAGTTACCATAAATACCTTTATTTTTCCTACATTTCAAACTACTATCCGGTGGAACCAACTCCCTCGCTGCAAGCACTAAAAAAACATGTAACATATGTTAGCAGAACCTTTCGTATTTGTTTGTCGTCGTATTACATTTTTTTTACATCTATAGCTTTTGTTTTTGTTTTCTAGACTGAACAGTTGTGCTCCCCACAACAATTGTTTTCGATGTGTTACCCTCCAGTGTCACACACGTTACAAACATGTGTTACATATGGGTAGCCCCTTTTGTGTCCAAGAAAGGGTTGGTTTTAACATAAGTAACACGTGTAACATTGTTACAACAGAATATTATGAGTGGCATACTTCGTCCGAAACTTTCTCACCTCCTTCATTTTCCTGCTCCCATTTGTTAAAGGGCGACAACAGGATATGAGTGTCGTTCAAAGTGTTAGAGGGCGACAACAGAATATTAGTGGCATACTTTGTCCGCAACTTTCCTATGCACGACCTCCCCTTCAGCTTCTTCTCTTTCTTCATCCCATTCATCGTCCGTTTCTTCGTCTACTTTCTTTCGCTTTTTCGGTATCTTACCAGTTTGCGATCTTGTTACTCTCTTTGTTGCTGCAAATAAAACAGGTTTAACACATGTTACTTAATTTCATTAAAATAAAACAGGTTTCCTAATATGTTTTTGATAAAATAAAGTCAGGTTTAACATATGTTACCTATTTTTATAAAAATAAGGCAAGTTTAACACTTGTTACATAACTTGGAAAAAATATGAGAGCTTAACACATGTTAACTAATCTGATAAAAATAATACAGGTTTAACACATGTTACGTAATTTGATAAAAATAAGACAGGTGTAACACATGTTACACTAACATGATTATTAATTGTTGTTTAACTTTTTTTTTTTGAACAAGATTTGAGTTAGGTAACGAGTGATTTGGTGTTTTGGATAGTTGTTGAAGTAGTTGACTGTTTGATTTGGTTGGGGCATAAGATGTTTTAAGGTTTGTTTGCTGTTGTAAAGATTGGGATATTGTATTTGATATTTGAAAGATGTTATTAGTTATAGAGTTATTGTAGATTAATCTTGATGGGTATGAGTCAAAGTTGGATAATTGGATACGTGTCACTAGGTCAGAACAGATTGCAATACAGGTCAATAAATGGGTCTATAGGAAGTTTATTTATTTAGTCACATGTTTATGAGTTACTTTTGTTTATGTATGTAGTGGGTCAAACATATGTTGGATGAGTGTAGGAATTTCAGGAGATTGTATGTTATAGGGCCAGGGAGTTGGTGTATTTTTGGTCTATTTAATGTAGTTTTCACTTGCTATTATTATTAACCTAAATTACTCTTTGTACTTTTACCTGATGAAAGTAAATCAGAAGTTTCAGATTATATGTTTTTTATTTTAATTTAGAAACATAAATTTATTGGTTACTTGAAAAGAGCATAGTATATGCACTCTAAAAAACATTTTCATACATTATAGTTTCAATATATATATATATATATATATATATATATATATATATATAGTGTAAGTATCTATGGAAAACCCATTTAATCTAGAAAACTTGGGAAACCTGAATTGTGTGGTCAAGATTGATCCACATCATATCTTTAAACACATGTTAAAAGGGCAAATTAGTCATTTGTTTAAGCCATCATTTCACCCTCTTCCTCATCCCATCAAGTCATTTATTACCCATCATCTTATCACTTTTTTAAACCCAACAATATATAAAGAACTTGCATCTCTTTCTTTCTTCTTTATCCCACATTCGTTTCTTCTTCCAAAACCCTAATATCTTTGCTTTCTCCCATCTTTCATGGCTGATTTTCATCCAACCATTTTCAAAATTATTCATTAGATATTAGAGAGAGAAACATCACCTTTTCATCAAAGCCACCATCAAAGCTACGAGATCTGAATATCAAAGATCAAAGCCACCAGATCTGAAGATCGAAGACACCATGTGTTCATGTACTCATCCCTTTCTTTTGAAGCTACCAGATCTGAAGATCGAAGCCACCAGATCTGGAGATCGAAGCAGGTTAAAATCGTTTGGTTGCATGAGTTTCTAGAGATGGAAAATTATTCGAACACCAAGACCAAAAACACACACAAGTGTGCGAGTAAGAAGCAGGTCAGAAATCATTTGGTTCATGGGTTTTAGAGAGAGAAAGTTGTTAGAACACCAAGAACACACACACACAATTGTGTGAGAGAGAAGCAGGTCAGAAATCATTTGGTTCATGGGTTTTGGTTAAGAGAAAAAGTTGTTAGAACACAAAGATCCTACTCACAAGTATGGCATGGACTGGTTCCATGTCTTAATGTTATTTATTTGGTAAAAGTTGAATGATTTTGTGTGTGTATTAGTAAAATAGATTTGATAGTTTGTTGGGTATTTTTTTTTTGTTTTAAATGTATTAAATTTTTTTAGAATTGAGACAATGATTGTTGTTGTTGTTGTTGTTGTTGTTATATATTAGTTACCTTTAAAAAGTCCGTAATCTAATCGTTGATGATCTCGTTTATTTTATAAAAAAAATTGTGTTTGGTTTGGTTGCTTGTTTGAGACTTTCGATCTGAACAGTAACTGTTTTTGTTAGTTTTGTTGCTTGTTTGAGGCTTTTGATCTGAATACTAACTGTTTTTTTGTGTTATACTAGGCGGTAACACATGTATAGCCATGTTACATGTGTTACAACAAAAGTTTACACATGTGTAACACGTAACACATTTTATACATGTGTTACCACTCTCGTGTAACACATGTTAGGGGCTGCACATAGCCACATTACACATGTTACATATAGTTGTTACACGTGTTACAACAAAACTTTACACAAGTACACATGTTATAACATATACTGATGTACTTGTTTTGTTCATAGGTGTTACATGTGTTACAGATCTGTATTTTTTACATTTCTTACACCTTTACATGTGGGCCTTCTAAGATGTGTTAAAGATGATAGAATTATCTATTGTTTTGAAGTAACAATAGGCATTCTTACATGTACCTGCATAATGTTGTAAAAAAAGATTCCTTCATTGTTACTTCAAAACAATAGGCAGTTGTAACATGTGTTACACATGTAGCTCTTATATTACAATCTTTCCTAATATGTGTAACACATGTTACAATTGCTTACTGTTTTGAAGTAACAGTAAAGATATATTTTTTCATTGTTACTTCAAAACAATAGGTAGTTGTAACATGTGTTACGTGTGTAACACGCATTTTCCAATGGTTGTTTTTGTTTAGGTAAGCTACTTTTTGGAAGTTGATTGGTGAAGCTCAGTATGTTCTTCGTTACTTAGTTTAACATATGTATGTTTCATGTGAAACATAAATAATATCCCGCTCATGTTTCAACATGTATTTTGGTTGTAATTTAACAATGGCATGATTGCCCTTAACTTGTTTTACTAGATGTGTATATTCTTGTGTATGGTACCACTTTTATATGTTACCTTTACCATTTTTTATGTTTATCGACCTATTTTTGTTTTTTTTAAAGGGTGCACCCTGTAACCAATTCGGTAACCAATCAAACCATCATGTATTACTTGTGTTACCCCTGTAACGTGTGTTATAGCAAAACTTTACACATGTACACATATTACATAGCAGATTAATAAGTTTAACTACAGGAGATTAATAGTGATGTACTTGTTTTGTTCATAGGTGAATGGATGTTTTGTGCTCAAGATGAAGATGGATATCAAGAAGCGAAGCATAGTTAGATTTTTGTTAACTTATGATTGTTTTTAGTTGGCTTTTATTTTTTTGCGAGGGGGGGGGGATATACTTTTTATGATCTCGTTTATTTTACAAATAAAAAGCCATTTTTTTGCTGGCATAATTAGCTACGTATGTTACATTTCTGCCAGTTGCATTCTAAACTGTTTGTGCTATATCTTGTAACATGTGTTACACTTTGAGGTAATATATGTTGTTACAGGTAGTTACACATATATACTTAACGTAATAGTGATTTTAAATGCAAAAAAGTTTTTTAGATGAACTTCACTTGGATAACACATTTTCATTACCTTTAGAAACTTCATAATTTATTCGGAATATCTCGTTTATTTTACAAGTAAAAAAATTACTTATATGTAGTAACAACGTTACACACTATAGAGTGAAACAACAGTATTGAACGCTGCTACACATTTCCCATTTTGCCGTAACACGTGTAACCTTTTTGTGGGTATCGATGTTGTAGGTTTGTTACATCATGTAACTTGTATAGAGAAGTTGGATGATATTGCGTTGACATTGGATTTGAGTGAAATTTCTTGTCCAATCACAATCACTTACGTTGACTTTGGAGTTTAAGGGATACAACCTGTAACATGTGTTACACGGAAGTGTTACACAAGTGTTTCCAATTTACACGTGTTACATCTTGTGTAATATGTTATACATGTGTAAACTTTGGTTGTAACACATGTAACAACTATATATAACATGTGTAGCGTGGCTATACATGTGTTACATATGTGTAGCCCATTATTGTATCTAAGAAATGGCTGGTGTAACTATAAGTAACATGTGTAACATTGTTACACCATATGTAGCTAATTATGCCATCAAAAAAATATAACTTTTTATTTATAAGATAAACGAGATCATCCGTCTTGATCCAAAAACATGGCC
This sequence comes from Helianthus tuberosus, assembly GCA_030545235.1. Classification (NCBI taxonomy): domain Eukaryota; kingdom Viridiplantae; phylum Streptophyta; class Magnoliopsida; order Asterales; family Asteraceae; genus Helianthus; species Helianthus tuberosus. Next base: position 47,010,679 of record CM060440.1, read on the forward strand.
TTCACAACACATTACAATAAAACTTAAATGTAACAAAAATGTTTATACAGAATTAAATATATACAAATGATCCAAAAATGATCATACATGTGTTACCCTCTAGTGTAACATAAGTTACAAACATGTCTTACATATGTGCAGCCTCGATTTTTGGTAACAAAAGCGTTGAACATATGTAACACATATTTGTAACATGTGTTACACTAGAGGGTAACTTATGTGCAACATCAAAGGTACCCACCACCTGCCCTTCATCGACTTCTTGTTCCCATTCTTCATTGGTTTCTCCATCTACCTTCTTTCGCTTTATGGCCACCTGTTGTCATATCCGATATTGTGGTTCTCTTTCTTCCTACCAAGATCCCTTCTCGTTTGGCTGCAACTGCTATGGTCAAGTCGTAATAACACAAGTTACAGTCCAGTATTTTTAATCTACTAATTAAAAAAATTGAAGTAACATAACTAACACAAGTTACCCTCTACCCAATTATGCCCTGAAGTTGAAGATTCCCCAAATTTTGAGTTTTTATCTGCATCATTTCACACATAAAAAAAAACTAAATAAAACCACCCAAAAAAAAGATTACATATGTAAACAGTTACCATAAATACCTTTATTTTTCCTACATTTCAAACTACTATCCGGTGGAACCAACTCCCTCGCTGCAAGCACTAAAAAAACATGTAACATATGTTAGCAGAACCTTTCGTATTTGTTTGTCGTCGTATTACATTTTTTTTACATCTATAGCTTTTGTTTTTGTTTTCTAGACTGAACAGTTGTGCTCCCCACAACAATTGTTTTAGATGTGTTACCCTCCAGTGTAACACACGTTACAAACATGTGTTACATATGGGTAGCCCCTTTTGTGTCCAAGAAAGGGTTGGTTTTAACATAAGTAACACGTGTAACATTGTTACAACAGAATATTATGAGTGGCATACTTCGTCCGCAACTTTCTCACCTCCTTCATTTTCCTGCTCCCATTTGTTAGAGGGCGACAACAGGATATGAGTGTCGTTCAAAGTGTTAGAGGGCGACAACAGAATATTAGTGGCATACTTCGTCCGCAACTTTCCTATGCACGACCTCCCCTTCAGCTTCTTCTCTTTCTTCATCCCATTCATCGTCCGTTTCTTCGTCTACTTTCTTTCGCTTTTTCGGTATCTTACCAGTTTGCGATCTTGTTACTCTCTTTGTTGCTGCAAATAAAACAGGTTTAACACATGTTACTTAATTTCATTAAAATAAAACAGGTTTCCTAATATGTTTTTGATAAAATAATGTCAGGTTTAACATATGTTACCTATTTTTATAAAAATAAGACAAGTTTAACACTTGTTACATAACTTGGAAAAAATATGAGAGCTTAACACATGTTAACTAATCTGATAAAAATAATACAGGTTTAACACATGTTACGTAATTTGATAAAAATAAGACAGGTGTAACACATGTTACACTAACATGTTTACCTAATAGGAGAGGTTTAACACATGGTAATAAGACAGGTTTAACACACGTTTACATCATTTGATAAAAAGGAGACATGTTTAACACATGTTATACTAATATGTTTACCTAATCAGGGAGGTTTAACACATGGTACCCTAATAAGAAGGTTTAACATATGTTACGCTAATATGTTTATATGCTTTTTAGTCCGTTGACTTGTACCCTAATATCAAACAGGTTTAACACATGTTACGCTAATATATTTATATGCGTTTGAGCCCTTAGACTTGTACCCTAATATCAGAGGTTTACCTAATTTGTTTTTGAAAGAAAACAAGGCAGGTCTAACACATGTTACCTAATATGTTTTTGATAAAAAATATAAGACATGTTTAACACATGTTTTTGACAGTAAACAAGACGGGTTTAACACATGTTACAAATCAATAGTTTTAACGTGCAGTTGGCAAATTGGCAATCCAAAAAAAATTAATAATAAATAACCCGAGACTGTTTCTACTCAAAATAACTAACACTTCCTAATCGCATTCAAAACAAAAATCACCATCGATCGAACCAAAAAACACCTACCGATTGGAAAAAAAACATAAAAACCAACATTAACACTTTCTAGTCTCATTCAAAACAAAAATCACCACCGATTAAATCACACACCGATCGGACCAAAACACCTACCGATCGGAAAAAACAGAAAACCCAACATTTATCCGATCAAAACACCTACCGATCGGAGAAAAGAAAAAATCATCACCGATCAAAACACCTACTGATAAAAAATCGAACCAAACTTACTTGCTTCTGCACTTAGTTCTTGCTTTCTTCCATTTCCGGCAACTTTTACCGGTCAGATTATCTTATCCAGTGCCCCTTTTCTTCTCCGGTCAAATCATCTTCTCCGGTCAGATCATCTTCTCCGGTCAAAACACCTTTTTCCGGTGCCCCTTATCTTCTCCGGTCAGATCATCTTCTCCGGTGCCCCTTTTCTTCTCCGGTGGATTTTGGGAAGATCGATTGTTTGAGAGAGAAAGAGATGAATTTGGGTTGAGTATTTTGAAATGAGGTTGGGGTATTTGATTAGTTCTTATAGATATTTGTGCACCTCCTTTAATGTATGTCAAATCACATAATATAATAATATATATAATGTACTACAATTATGGTTGATTTTACCCATATGCCCTTGAAGTACCTTTATTGACTTTATCACTCTATTTAATTTAATTCAAAAAGGCTTCAAATTTTATGAGCCATTGGATGATCTTGATCAATGGTCATAGATTGGGTTTTCTAGGTTTTCTTAGTACAAATAAGTTTTCTATACATCCATGCCCTATATATATATATATATATATATATATATATATATATATATATATATATATATATATATATATATATATATATAGGAGAGGGTTCATTGGGGAACACTAAAAAAGTGGGGAACGGGGGAACACTTTTAAAAATTATACTTAACATGTTAAAAAAATATTTTTCTAATTTTTTTTCAGCGCTTTTTCTTATAAATACAAGTAGAAACATTTTTGATAAAAAAAATCAAAAACTAAAAATATAATTTTTTTTTTTAAAAACAGTTTTATCTTATAGAATTAACTTAACATGTTAAAAATAATTGTTTTTTAAAAAAATTTCAGCGCTTTTCTTTATAAAAAGGAGGAGAATCTAGTCGAGTAAAAAAATATTTTTTCTAAAAAAACAATTTTTAGGCTTTTTTTAATTGTTTTTTTTTAATATTTTTAGTTTTTTATTTTTTTTTATTAAAAATGCTTCTACAAGAATATATAAGAAGAAACGTCGAAAAAGATGTTTAAAAAATTAATTTTTAACATGTTAAGTTAAATTTTTAAGAGTGTCCCCCGGTTCCCCACTTTTTTAGTGTTCCCCAATGAACCTTACACTATATATATATATATATATAGGGAAAAGATCATGCGAGAACCACCTCTTATTGCGAGAACCGCGAGAACCAATGTGAACACAACCAAAAATGCCTAAAAATAGCTAGAAATCACACAAATTTTTTTTTTTTTTTGAATTTTTCAATATTTTTTATAAAAAAATCGCTAGTTTTCGAAGCCAAAAAAATTTTTTTTTTCTTCTAAAATGAGCGATTTTAACATAAAAAATATTGAAAAATTCAAAAAAAAAATTAGATTTTTTTAGGTTTTTTTGGGGTTTAGTTTTTAGCATTTTAGTTTTTTTGGGGGGGGGGGGGGGTTAGGGTTTTTTTAGGTTTTAGTTTTTAGCATTTAGCTTGGGGGGGGAGGGGGGGTTTAGGTTTTTGGGTGGGTGGGGGGGGGTTAGGGTTTTTTAGCTATTTTAGGTTGTGTTCACATTGGTTCTCTTGGTTCTCACAATAAAGGTGGTTCTCGTATGAGCTCCTCCCTATATATATATATATATATATATAGGGTTAGGTTCATTTGTGAACCTCACCCTTGTTTGTGAACTTAATGAACACATCTTGGCCCTTGATCTACTTTAAAAATTATAAGGGTAGGATTGTCATTAGTCATTTAAACTTAATTTGTTATTTAATTTTAATCTAAATTTGATTTTGATTTATCATCAGTTTCCAAATTTTATGTAACTGCCATGCGATCCAAAGATTTATTTCTTAATTATCTCTCAATCTTCTTCAATCTCTCTCTACAAATTAATATTCTAGAAATTCCCAGTCCTTTTTTCTTACTTTCTTCCCTCACAAATATAGAACAATCACTTAACAATTAGTGATGAAGAACACCGACCCAATTCATAAGACAAAGAATTGGTCAAAACACAGGTACAATCTTATATTAAATTGTATCATATTTTATTTGATTTTTAAGTACCCTAATTTAAGTCCACTACATCACGTCTTCTACATCAAAAAAACTTTTGTAGTTAATGTGGGGAAGAAAGAAAGAAATCATTATTTTGATTTCCAGTTTTGGGAAATAAAAGTGTCGTGGGTCGAATCATAGATCCATATTGTTTGTGATTTCTTTCCTTTTACCACAATTCGCTCCATTTTCAATTTTATGTTTACTTGGTTTATTAATTATATTCAAACTATGTAGCATCTAAATTATTACTGATGATATATTTGGTTTTTATATGGTTTTTAAATTTGGACTATTGAAAGGGTCGAATAAAAAATTCTAGAAGTTTGCCTCGATCAAAAAATAGTTTGCAAAAACAAATTGAGGACCAAGATGACGGTGCAGGTTTTATTCAGCGAAGATGATGGTGAAGGTCACATGTTATTTGTAGATTTAAATGGATTGGTCAAATTTATATGTTATATTTATGTATTTGGTTATTGAAGATGCTAAATGTTGAGATTAAACTTTTGTTATGTTAATCACTAAAGGTGTTCCTATCAGTGGTATACATAGGTGCATGTGGTGGTTGGTGTCGCGAATGATGAAGGCTATGGTGGTCGAGTGGATGAAGATGAGGGCGGTGGTTACAATTGTATATTAAATGAACTGATAGTGCACGGGTGGGATGTTTTATTTTATTTTTTAATTTGTTTATTATCAATAAATACTAATTCTCACTTTTTAATTCTTTTTGTATAAATAGTTCGAATATTGGGCATCAAGTATGAAGATGGTTATATGTAATAATGTGTCTTTTCCCTAATTTTTTTTTCATCTTTTGTTAAATACATTCCATTCATAGTGTTGTTATACATATATGTATTTTTTTAATTTACATGTGTACATATGTGTATAAAAAGGATATACATATGTGTATAAAACAGTTTAACTGAATAGAAATTGTGTATAAAATATACATACACAGAGCTAATAAATGATTTATACACATATGTACTCGTATTGAATACTCAAAATGTACATATGTATTATTCAAATTACATATGTACACATGTGTATAAAATGAATATACGTATGTGTATAAAACAGTTTGGCTGAATAATAAATGTGTATATTTTTAAATTAATAAATTAGTTAATTAGTGAGAGAAATTAAGAGAGAGAGAATATAATTAAATAGTTAATTGAAAAAAGAGAATTAGTTAACAATTTACCCTTATACCCTTTTCATTTATTTTCTACACATAAATAATTAGAAAATGGTTATTATTATAAATCTCAAGATCTCCTAAATCAATGGACAAGATTTGTTCATTTTGTTCACAAAAACAATATGGTTCACTCTTGAACCCTACCCTATATATATATATATATATGATACGATACTAATTATGTCATATTAATCTTTTCTAAAGGTGACACTGGTTAAAGATTGTTTACTTTCTTGTATGTATCAGGTGACGTCACTGATAAAAAAAAGATTGTTAACTTTCCTATACATATGTAATATATTTGTTTTATGTTAAAAGTTGTATTGCTTTCTTTTACTAATTCATACATGTTTTCAGTAGGTCCTTATGAAGCAAGCCTGTCCCAAGCTTCAGTCAAATGTAAGATTGTTGTTTCTTTCCATCCGCTTGATAGAAATGATTCTAAGTTCTTTTCATTCTAAGCTAAATATTGGTTAGTTGTAAATTACAAGCGATTTTCTTGAATGTTGTTAGTAGGGCTACACTAACTGAAACTGCCGTTGATCTGGAAGTTCAGCAACAACAAATATGTAGCAGGCATGTTGTATAGTTTTCTGTTTTTACAACTTAAATTTGCAAAATGTTTTATCTAAAATCCATTTGTGTTTTGTGGGGGGCACTTTTCTCGAGTTTCCTATCCCTAGCAACATGTTCAGTGGTGGTGATGAGTGTGTGTGGGGAGACCACCACATAGGGCCTATGATTTTGAGGGACACGTGTTTTGTTTTAAATAGTATACCCATATCAACTCTAAGATAGGCCCATTTACAAAACAGTTTTTATGGTCTATAACTTAGCCTATTGGCATTAAGTTTAGTGAGTCCAATACCCATTTGATTTAAGAAAATAATAAATAAAAACATTACGATAGAGCACAACTTTTCGAGCTCGAACAGGGTACATGAATTCTCCTAGATGCATTTGATGGTGTTCACTGGAATTGTTGGGCTTGGTGGCGAGCTTCATAAGGTGAGTATTTAGTAATCTTTGTTCGGTTAAAGAAACACACATACTGATGATGGTAGTTGCGGGTACCAAAAATGGAGAAGAGGGTGAGTACATTGGCCAAACTAGGGTTTAAAAAATGAATTGTGCCTGAACCGGCCGTGAAATTGTTGAGGGGATTAGATTTTGAGGTTTTGGGGTGTAGAAAATTGAAAGATGTTATTAAGAGTGTGTTTATAACAAGTTGAGATTCTTTTGGATCATATTGGTATAGTGTTGTTTGAATATTTCATTAACAAAGTTTTACTACCTTTTAGGAGACAAAGTGGTTGATCTTCAAAATTTACCAGAAGTATTCAGGATGTGAAGTACTATTTATGGGCTAAGGTATAGAGAGAGAGAGAGAGAGGGAGCTTAGGTATCGTGACAGAGATGGACAAAGGCGGGTAGGTGGTTCTCATGTGGTTATGTTGGCGGTGGTGTTGGTTTGGAATACAAAAAAACAACTAACATGGTTATGTTGTGGCTACCGTCGGTGGGACGTCTGGCGGTGGTCTAAAGGCTGGGCTTTTGTAATTATGGGAGGCTTTGTTAAACGCTAAATATGCATTCACGTTCAAGCATAGTTAGTGAGTTAGTTTGTTGTTTAGCTTTTTTCTTTTATGGAATTCTTAATTTGTAAGCCTTTGTCGTATCGTAGTGGGGCTGTCCATCTGTTTATGACAACAGAGAGATTTTGTAGAGACTGTAGAAACCCCCTCCGCATTGTGGCTGGTACAATGTTGTAACATGTGCTTTATCTTTATTTATCACTTGTACAATATGTTTTTTTCTCTATTAGACCCTCACTATTAAAAATTTGTTTTGTTTATATTAATAAGTTGCATGCATCCATTTATATACTATTAATTGGTAACATTGTAAGGTATTAAAACTTGTATTTTTAGCTTATAAAGTTGGACATTGCTTTATGATAAAACCATGTACTATAGTATTTATTTATATACATACTATTAATTGGTAATGTTGTTAGGCATTAAAACTTGTATTTTTAGCTTATAAAGTTGGACATCTTTATGATAAAACCATGTACTGTAGTATTTATTTATTTATATACTATTTGTCACACCCCAACCGATGGCGGAAACATCGGGGCATGGCACTGAGCGAAACAGATTGTCCAGAAGTTTCCATAACAATTAACATTACCATTCAATTTAAAATAACATGTCCCATACCATGTCCCAAACAGTAAGCAAATTATTACAGACAAAAATCCAGGCAAATATTCTGTTCCGACAACTCAGATTTATACATAGATAGTTTATTTATTGGTTTCTAGGACCTCTTTTCCTAGCTTCAATTTCATCACTGCGCAGAGAGTATCCTAGACCTTTCCGAGCCTCGATTTCACAGTAAGCTAGGCATACAAACAACTTAAGCACCTGTCACATACGTTAAAAATAAAGTCAATACATAAAATGTAAAGGTGAGCATACAAGTTTAATAATAGCATATTGGTTTCGAATTTATTTATGCATAACCAGCACGTACACATAGTGAAATGAAGCACGTTAGTTATCGACATAGATCCATCGATACCAATGACTACGAGTTGACTGCCCGGGGCAGTTCGCAATACATGATTACCACCGTAATCCATGCAAGTAATTGTCCTTAACAACCCCCGTGTGAACGGGTGCTGAGTCCAAACTATAGTACTATCGTTACTAAGGCAGGTAGACAGCATTCCATGTGTAAACATAACAAACAAGCATTCATAAGCCACGTATAACATGCATTAACGGTTAGCGTTCAAATAGTATTGAGTAGTGTGTTTGATGTGATTTGAATAGTTGTAACGTATGTAACACCCAAAAGTGCATAAAGCAAAAAGGGATCGAGTATACTCACAGCGGTTGATGGATTGAAGGGAGCGCTTAACGAGTAGGGTTAGCCTGAATAGTTTGACAGCATAATAATAAGCGACGCGTAAAACAGAAAACAAGTGTTGGAGAGTCGGACAGCTGATCGATCGGACCGCTGACCGTTCGGTTGATAGTCCGCTCGGACCGCTGTCCGGTCGGTTGGTAGGCCGATCGGATGGCTGTTCGAGTGGATTGTTTCTTCCTATGAGATGAATGTGTTTGTGTATGATGGCTTGACTTTTGAAGTTTTCGTTGTAGCATTTGAAAACATTGAAGTACCTTTACCTTTCAGGTCGGTCGATCGGACGGCTGTTCGATCGGCCGGCAACCCGATCGGTTAGGTATTGTAGTGATTTGCCTTGGATCGGACAGGTGTTCGATCGGTCAGGTCAACAAGTGACGCAATAGTACGGCTTGCTGACCGATCGGTTGGCAAGTCAACAATAGTCAACAACTTTAAATGAAATGCAAAGTATGGTGCAGTGGATCGGCTAGCTGTTCGATCGGCTAGCTGTTCGATCGGACACTAGTGTTGTTCGATCGGACAACATGCACGATCAACCATGACGAGTTCTCAGCAGGGTGTCACCTGATCGGACGGCTGTTCGATCGAGTGGCACTTCCTAGTGCATCGAACATGTTGAAAATCGATTAAGTGTTGAAGTATAGTATCTCATGATCCGAAGTGTAATCCGATCGGACAGTAGTTCGATCGAACAATAGTTCGTTCAATACTAGTCTACAAAATAAGTTAATTGATTGTGTGGGACCATGTGTTAACTGATCGGCTGGCCGGTCGATCGGCTGACTGTCCGATCGGCTGGCTGTCCGTTCGGACAGCAGTCCGATCGGTCAGCACTCTGACCTGATCAACCTATTCATTTAACACTTGGCTGTTCTGTTTGATTGTCGTTTTGTTGAGGTATTTTGACAACGAGTAGAATCCATAGATCCCTCGTCCTTACTTGGTTCCCCTGGTCGGACAGGAATCACCCAAATCCGGTCGGTGGACTGTTCGGAATGGAGTTTAACATTCAACCCGAAATCGGTTAACCTCTTAGATAGAATCCGGATCTTGAGCCATGCAACCACCGGAGTGATTTGTAAGCCAGCTCAGGCTCCGTTTCTATCGGTTTGGAGTTATTGAGTGAAAAAGAGTTGAAAGAAAGTTGGAAAATCCATCTTTCAATCCTTTTCACTGTGTATAAGTTTAGATCTATGAAAGATCTTTGTTTGTTTATGTGGGAATCGGCTAGATCCAAGTTATTCTTGGTGGATTGAGGCCAAAACATGAAGTTCTTCAAGAACCCATGATGACATCATCCTAGAACACTTGAATCTTGATGATTTCACGGTTAAAAGTTAAGATTTGAACGATAGAAAGGTGTAGGAGTGCGTGTAGATCAAGAAAGTACAAGATTTAAGACAAAATCTTACCGGAATCGAGAGGAATCTGAGAAAAGGATGAACTAAGTGTGCTGGTCGAACAGAGGTTTCCAAAAGTGGAAAGGATGACAATGACAGGGGTATTTATAGGATGCCAAAAGAGGTAAGTGCTGGCCGATCGGCCAGGCAGCTCGATCGGACAGCCTGTCCGATCAGACATCAGTCCGTTCGGCTGGCTGTTCGATCGGCTGGTAGCCTGATCGATCAGTTGCACGTTTCGAGTGTTCGGTGCGACGATTTTTGATATTTCGGTTTCGGTTGCGAGCGGTTCGATACGATAGAATTTCCTAGTCAAATTACTTTTAGTTCCAACCACTCATATCTTGCGCTATCCTTTCTCCACTAATTATCATAGTTCGATTGTGATTCGAGTTCGGTGTCGATTGAGTTCGATTGCATTTCGAGTTTGATTGAGTTTCGATTGATTACCACAACACAACATAAATAAATAAACATGCACAGATAACACGTAAGGCACACACACACGTATAACAGTATTCCCAAATGCGTATTTTGAGTTGCGATTCGATTTGATTGTCGATTTGCTTAGCATAGTTTGATTATCGTTTAGTTAACTTTATCGCATTGTTACTTCCTATAGATCACAGTCGTAAGTCGATTAGATGGCGATTGAAATATGTTAATTGTTGTAATTATTAACACTTACTCCACATAATATAACTAAATTAAACACACATAAAAGAAATTCACTACAAGTCAAGTCGTGCGAAATCGGTCGTTGACTTTGACTTTGACTTCCCTGAAAACACGGGGTGTTACAGCCTCCCCTTGTTTAGGGAATTTTGTCCCGAAATTAGACTGAAGTCGTACGAAAAAACTATGGGTACTTCGCCTTCATGTCGCTTTCGAGTTCCCAAGTGAACTCTGCGCCTCGTTTGCCTTCCCATCGGACTTTCACGATAGGAATGCGAGAGCATCTGAGTTGCTTGGTTTGGCGATCCATGATGTCGACAGGCTTCTCCACGAAGTGTAATGTTTCGTTCACTTGCAGATCATCGAGTGGAACATGTAAATCGTGGTTGGCTAGGCATTTTCGAGGTTTGACACGTGGAAGGTCGGGTGGACGTTACTAAGTTCCTCTGGTAGTTCGAGTCTGTAGGCGACTTTTCCGATCCTTTCCAGAATCCTAAAAGGTCCAACATATCAAGGCGCAAGCTTTCCTTTCTTGCAGAATCGGACCACACCCTTCCAAGGTGTTACCTTTAGGAGTACGTACTCACCAACGTCAAATTCAAGGGGCTTGAGTCGTTTATCAGCGTAACTTTTCTGTCGATTCCGAGCTTTTACCAAGTTGTCTCGAATTTGGAAAATTTTGTCTGTCATTTCTTGTAGTAGCTCAGGACCGGTTAATTGCGAATGACCGATCTCGTGCCACACAATAGGCGATCGACATCTTCGTCCATATAAAGCCTCGAATGGTGCCATTTGAATGCTCGAATGATAGCTGTTGTTATACGAGAATTCGACTAACGGCAGGTATTTATCCCAATTACCACCGAAGTCTATGACACACGAACGGAGCATGTCTTCAAGAGTACGAATCGTTCTTTCAGTCTGACCGTCGGTTTGAGGGTGGAAAGCGGTACTTAGATTAAGCGATGTACCGAGTGCCATTTGAAATGTTTCCCACAGTCGTAAAGTAATCCGAGCGTCACGATCAGAGATGATATCACGAGGCGTACCATGATTACAAATGATCTCGTCGGTGCAGATTCGGGCTAATCGTTCTACCTTGTAGTCTTCCCGTATAGGCAAAAAATGAGCAGATTTGGTCAAACGGTCGACCACAACCCAAATGCTGTCGTGACCTGATGTTCAGCCTTGACTCTTACACAAGTTAGGCATTTTCCAACATAGAGAGCAATATCCCTTTTCATGCCGGGCCACCAGTACCTATAGCGAAGATCCTGGTACATTTTGTCGGCACCGGGATGAATTGAATACCGGGATTTGTGGGCTTCGTCCATTAGAATCTGTCGCAAATCGGTCCGTTTGGGGATCCAAATTCGGTCCAGAAAGTGGAATATCCCATTTGATTTGCTCACAAGCTGGGCTCCATCGTGGTAGATTCTTTCCTTCTTCAAAGTGCGTTCATTAAAACACGCATGCTGAGCTTCGCGGATGAGGGTTTCGAGATCGTGTTGGGCTTGAACATTACGAGTACTAAGCAGATAGTTTCGTCTGCTGAGTGCGTCGGCAACAACATTTGCTTTGCCTGGGTGATAACGAATCTCACAGTCGTAATCGTTGAGAAATTCTACCCATCGGCGTTGACGCATATTAAGTTCCTTTTGATTAAAGATATGTTGTAGGCTCCTATGATCGGTGAAGATCGTACACTTGGTACCATATAGGTAGTGTCGCCAAATCTTTAACGCAAAAACAACTGCGCCTAGCTCGAGATCATGGGTTGTATAGCTCTTCTCGTGGATTTTGAGCTGACGAGATGCGTAAGCTATAACCTTGTCCCGTTGCATGAGAACACAACCAAGACCAAGGTTGGAAGCATCACAGTAGACAATGAAATCGTTGTTTCCATCGGGTAATGTGAGAACAGGAGCATTGCAGAGCTTATGCTTGAGGGTTCAAAAGGCAGACTCTTATTCAGTTCCCTAAACAAAAGACTTGTCTTTATGCGTGAGAGCGGTAAGCGGCACAGCGATCTTTGAGAATCCTTCGATAAATCGTCGATAATAGCCCGCTAATCCGAGAAAAGAACGGACTTCAAACGGGTTCTTAGGCGTAATCTAGCTCTTAACAGCTTCAATCTTCGTAGGATCGACGTGAATACCTTAACTATTAACAATGTGACCCAGAAACTGAACTTCCTCCAACCAGAATTTGCACTTGGAGAACTTGGCATAGAGTTGATTCCCCTGGAGTAGCTCGAGAACCAAACGTAGATGTTGCGCGTGTTCGGCTTTTGATTTGGAATAGATCAAGACATCGTCGATGAATACAATGACGAAAAGGTCGAGATATGGTTTACACACGCGATTCATCAGATCCATGAAAACCGCTGGTGCGTTGGTTAATCCAAAAGGCATAACCACAAATTCGTAGTGGCCGTATTGAGTACGAAACGGGGTTTTGGATATATCCTCCTCCTGAATACGTAGTTGGTGATAGCCTGAGCGTAGGTCGATCTTCGAGAAACACGTAGCACCTTGTAGTTGGTCAAACAAATCATCGATGCGGGGTAGGGGATAATGGTTCTTGATAGTTAACTTATTCAATTCCCGATAGTCGATGCACATCCTGAACGACCCATCCTTCTTTTTGACGAAGAGGACTGGCGCGCCCCAAGGAGTGGTGATCGGGCGAATGAAGCCTTTTTCAAGTAATTCCTGGAGTTGGTTTGAGAGTTCGCGTATTTCGGACGGCGCGAGTCGGTAGGGAGCTTTGGCAATGGGGTTGGCTCCAGGAATGAGGTCGATACGAAAGTCGATATCACGACTCGACGGTAGTCCGGGAAGATCCTCGGGAAAAACATTAGGAAATTCTCGAACCACAGGAACGTCTTTTACTTCCTTCTTCTCTTTCTTTTCCTTCTCCGCTACTACAATGTTAGCCAAGAAAGCTCTGTATTCCTTGCGGAGATACTTGCTAGCTTGGACACACGACATGAGCTTGAGACCTTTCGAAGTAGTATCACTGTAAACACACAATAAATCACCATTCGGGAGCGAGAATCGGATCATCTTATCGTAGCACACAACTTCAGCATGGTTTTCGCGAAGAAAGTCCATGCCTATTATGACGTCAAAACTTCCGAGTTGCATCGGAATAAGGTCGATTGGAAAGATGTGATTGTTGAGCTCAAGAGTACAATCACGAAAAACAGAATTGACTGTGACGGTTCTTCCGGTAGCGACTTCAACATCAAATGTCGAGGAGAGTCGAGAGCGTTTACGATTAAGGAGTTTCTCGAATTCGAACGACACAAAGAAATTATCGGCTCCAGTATCAAACAAACATGAAGCATAAATACCATTCACAAGGAACGTACCATTGACCACGTTGTTGTCGGCTTGGGCTTGACGCACGTTGATGTTGAAAGTTCGTGCGCGTGCGACCTGTTGTTGCTGCTGCTGTTGTTGCTGAGGCTGCTGCTGCTGGGGCTCTTGCTTCACAACCCTATTTGGGCACATGTTGGCGAAATGATTAGGATCGCCACATGCGAAGCAGGCTCTGGCTTTGATCTCGGGTGCCGGAGGAGCTTGTTGACCCTGAGGGGCGGTGAGTAGAGCTTGATGAGCAGGAGCTTGTCAAATACGGAAGTTGGTAGTGAAATGACCGTACATATTGCAATGAGCACAAAAACGGCAAGCAATGGCAGTCGGGTGGTGGTAGGTACAAGTAGGGCAGAGCGGATGTGGCCCAGTGTATGCACGCTTTGCAGGCGGTGCATTTGCCACATGCGCCGCTACTTGATGTTGTTGGGCTGGTACAGCTTGAATTGGTGCAGCAGTGATCGTACAGTTCTTGTTGCTGGAGCTGTTCTTTCTCTTGTTCTTCCTCTTGTTGTTCGAGGAGGTGGTGGTTTCAGCAGTTGGTGCGGCGGTGGTAGCTTGATGCAGGTGCTTTGAATTTTTATCCCAGACACCAGCCTTGCCTCTGGGATGTGTGAAATCGATTTGCCGAATAAAAGTACCGAAACCTATGTAATCTGTGATTGGGGATAGCGACTCTACAGTCGGAATACCGCTGGGTTAGGGAAAGCATCGTCTAGTCTCACGAATAAATGAAAAAAAAAAAGAAAAAGCAAGCAAGAAAAAAAGAAAAAAAAATGGAAAAACAGATTTGATTTTAAACTCTCTTGATCTTAGTATAAAACGGTAAGGAAATAACCCAGTGGTTGTTCCTTTTGTCCTATAAGCTTGAGGGGGGATTAGGTGGACTTGCGATTCTTAGTGTGAGACCCTAGGTAGATTGACCGAACTTGAACTAAATTGCATGATAAGGGCTTGGAACCGGATTGGGTTTAAGTGGATCGATATACTTGCAATCGCGATTAACACGAGTTTCGGTTTTAATAAAATAAATTTATACTTTGGCCCGTTCGATTATTCCAATTATGATTCCGTTTGCATAATTCTTTTTCGGGGACGAAAAAAGAGTAAGTGTGGGGATATTTGATGTATTGTAAAATACATCGTTATTCGCGTCGAGTTTTAGTCGTAGATTATCGTATTTTGTCCGTTTCTAGCGTAGATTGTATATACTTTTGATGTTTTTGTGATTTCCAGGTCTTTGCAGCTAAATGAAGCAGAAACGATTGAAAATCTGGAAAGACGGAAGCTGGAACGGAAACCGAGGAGTTTGGGATTGCAACGAATCGAAAAATGCAGTTTTTAGATCCCAGGCGGCCCGCATTGACTTATGTGATACTATAAAGCGGGCCGGATTAACTTAAAAGACAAAATCAGGAAAGTTGAACACTCGCGGCCCGCATTCCATCTTATGAAAACCTAAAGCGGGCCGCTTTACAGTTATGATCGCGATTTGAACTTGGCAGCCAAGGAATTAGGGTTTTTCTTGGTTTTTATATATACAACATTAACTCAGCCGTGAAGGATGATCAATTTACGAATCAAGGACATCTTTTGGAGACTTTAGAGGCTGATCAAAGGAGTTTTGAAGGTTGAAGGCTGCTGGAATCATCGGAGATCATCGAGAAGCATTCGGGATTGAAGTTGTCGGGTTACATAATCTTGTTTCTTTGATTCTTGTTTGTTTTACTTGTTTAATGATGAATTATGTTATTACTTTGATTTTGAACATGTTCTTGATCATGATAATCGGCTAAACTTCATATGCTACCTAGGTTAATGACAATAGTTTAACAAAGTTTGGATCTTTATTTGATTTTTGGTACGGTTGTGGTTATTCTTGCATTGTAAAAGCTTTGGATTTCTATCTTGGTACATATGCGTGTTTGATAATTGTTTTATTATTGTTTATTGCTTCATATAACTCTTGGTGACGGTCTTTATCACATAATAGGGTTGTATTAGGGTTTCTTGATTTAGGTGACGGTCTTTATCACATAATAAATCATTAATCCTTTAGGGTGAAAATAGCTTAAGTAACCTTAGAAGTAATATTCGGTAATTTTATAAAATCAAATGTGCTGCTAAAATCGTCGTGGAAAGGCTCGAGGTTATTGATAGGTCTAGGTTTGGTTATAAGTCCTTAACATTCCATAGCCTATTAAACCAAGATTAGAACCCATTGCTGCTTTAGACGTTCGCGCGGCAAAGTAGAGCGTCTTACATAAGCACTTTCAAGAAACTAGAGGACGGAAAAGAAATCTAGCAAACCGGTAAACGTAACAGCCTAGGTAGAGCCACAAGAATCGCCTTGAGAGTGTTTGAGGGGCTTAGTGGTGTCTTAATAGGTTTAGCATCTTTAGATCCCGGTTTCACACCACCAAATTATTAAATAGAGATCCATTCTGAGTTAGCTTGCGTCTAGCCTAGGTAGTCTTCATCCATCACTGGTCAAAGTCTTCGTCCAAGTTCGTGTCCAGTTCGTCTAGTTAGTTTAATCGTCATTTGCATTCTTAGGATTTTTAGAAACCCCCCCAATCAACAATCATTTAGTTAAGTTGTGTCAGTCTCAGTCTAGATAGAGTCGTTAGCGTAGTCAGTAGAGTCTCTTGGGTTCGATACTCGGACTTCCTTAGGCTTTACTACATTCGATCGGTACACTTGCCGGTTGTGTGTTTTAGGGTTTAGAGAGTCTTAGTCTTATAAATTTAAAGCTTAGAAAGTCTAGAATTAGGGCAAATTTAGTTAGTTTATTTGACCCGTTTTGTGCACATCAAGTTTTTGGCGCCGTTGCCGGGGACTCTTTGGCGATTGCGTTGATTACTTTGTTTGGACTTATTTGACATTTTTTGTGCTATTTGTGTTCGTTGAGTCGTAGGAGTCTAAAAATCTTAAAAAAAATATCAAAAAATATTTGCTTTCGTGTCTTGTCTAGTTTTAGGGAGTCATCGTTAGAGTCTACTTACTTTTTCGCATTCGGTTTTTCAGTGAATGACCCATACGCGTTCGCAGGGACCTCCGCCGACATCGTTTGTGATTAAGACTTCCAGTTCATCTATTATTCCCGAGGTAAGTTCTTCTAGTTCTACCTCTGCGTCACCACACACCGACTTCCCACTGAAGTCATCATCACCACACGTTTCCCCTCCACCCTCCCGTTCTCGTACCCCTAGTCCCACACCCGTAGATCAGATGGCCAATCGTACCGTTTACCAACAGGCGACCACCGGTTTCACCGGCGCCAATTCGCCTATCACCCTTCCGAATATCGCGAACGACAGATCCTGGCAGATTCCATCTTACATCATGACCGCCATCACCAATTCCTGTCAGTTTCATGGTCGTGACGACGAGGATGCACCCGCTCATATCAATCGCATCACTCGTCTTTGTGGCACCTTCTCCATCGAGGGGGTGAACCTTGATACTCGTTACCTTCAGGTCTTTCCATTCTCACTCACTGGTCGCGCAGCCGTTTGGTTTGATTCTCAGCCCGCAGGCACGTTCACTACTTGGGCAGGTCTTCGTGATGCATTCTTAGCCAAGTATTTTCCCCCAGCGAAGGCATCTCGCCTTCGTGATCAGATCCACTCCTTTCGTATGGAGCATGATGAGCCTTACCACTTAGCTTGGGAGCGTTTCCAGACGCTTCTCTCTCGTTGTTCGCAGCATGGCTTGTCAGATTAGGCATTAGTTGAAAAGTTTTACAATGGTCTTACTCCTGAGATTAGAGCGCGTTTCGACACTTCAGCAGGAGGGCAGCTTATGGGAAAGAAGACGGTGAATGAGTGCAATGATTTGTTTGAGAGTTTCGCACATTCTGATATGGACTATAGCACTACCAGCAGGACTTCTATTCCTGTTCGTACCACCTCGGCCGGTCGAGGGGTAAACCAAGTTAGCTCGGATCCATCGGTAGCTGCTATGTTCGAGAGGGCGAAGCAAGAAATGAGGGAGGAGATGATGAAGGAGTTAAATGAGATAAAGAAGAAAGTCGATAGGTGCGAGGTTTGTAGAGGAGGTCACGACACACTCGAGTGTCCCACACTCACTCTTGAGCAGGTAGAGTACATCGCCGGTCAGTCTAGGGGTCCCACGAATCCTTTCAATTCAAATTACAATTCCAACTGGCGCGGTAGTGGCAACAACAGTGGTTATCGTTCTTCTGGCAACCCTCCTGGTTTTTCATCTGGTCAGTATCAAAATAGGGGGCCAGGTCTTTACACGAGTGGTAGTTCGGGTCAGAGTGGTCAGTATGGTGGTTCAGGAGGTCAGTTTGCGAGTGGAGGGTCGAATCAGGAGAGTCAAGGTAGTGGAAAGGCCTCAGAGGGTAGTATGAGTAGGATGGAGGAGATGTTCGCTCAAATGATGACAAAAAAATCAGGCGATGATGACACAGAATCAGGCGACGCAGAAATCTCTCGCTGATTTCGCTAAAAATCAGGAGCAGATCAATCAAAGTCATGAGCTTCAGCTAAAGAGTCAGCAATCCACACTGTTAGATCTCCAAAGGACAGTGGGTGGGATTGCTAAACAGCTTCAGGAGCATACACCGGGTCAGTTTTCGGGTAATACATTTCCAAATCCGAACAATCATTCAGCTAAGGCGATTACGACCCGCAGTGGGAACAGTTTGGGAGAAGTTGTGAGAGAGAGAGTTGAGGAGGAGGTTGATGATGAAGTTGATGAGGTGATAGAGATGGAGGCTCCAGGCAAGGTGCACATGAGGCTAGACCCAGCAAGTACCGCACACGCCGAGGAGTCGCCAGTGGAGAAGAAAGTAGAGAAGCAGCCGACGAAGGTTCGGCCATCACCATCGATTGATTATTCTCGTCTTCCATTTCCTGCTCGCGCGAAGCAGCAGAAGTATGCTCAGGAGTACGGGAAATTCCTTGAGATGTTTACACAGTTGAAGATCAATCTTCCGTTTGTCGAGGCACTTCAGTCGATGCCTAAGTACGCAAAGTTTTTGAAAGATCTTTTGAAGCGCAAGGAGAGGATTGGAGAGTTGTCGAATATTCCATTGACAGGAGGTTGTTCCGCGGTAGTCTTGAATAAGCTACCAGAGAAGTTGACTGATCCTGGTACTTTCACGATTCCATGTCTCTTTGGGGGAGCCATTACCCCTGCTCATGCTTTAGCCGATTTAGGGGCCAGCATCAATCTGATGCCATTTTCATTATATGAGAGGCTTGGTTTAGGAGAGTTGACACCCACGCGTATGTCGTTGTCCTTGGCTGACCGTTCAGTCAAGTATCCTCGTGGGATTGTGGAGAATTTGCTAGTGAAGGTGGATAAGTTCGTATTTCCAGTGGATTTTGTTGTTCTTGATATGGAGGCCGATGAGCGAGTTCCTATTATTCTTGGCCGTCCATTCCTTCGAACCGCAAAGGCGATCATCGACGTCTTTGACGGTAAGATTTCTCTTCGTGCTGGTGACGAGGTTGTCACATTCGAGATCGATAGGGCGATGCAGCATCCTAGTTGTGGAGACGATGTGAGTGGGCCGTGTCATTCCGTTTACTTCCTACAGTCGTTCATATCTTGTGTCGACACGTGCTTCGAGTATATTAGTGGAGCTGATTTGGTATGTGAGGGAGTTGTTGACGAGTGTGAGGATGAGAGAGTTGACGAGGCTGAGGAGGAGCAGTTTGATGAGAGCGACGAGTTGGGTGTTAGTGAGCCATTAGGGTTATGTGCCGTTAGTGATGAGAGTACTCCTGTAGAGATTCCACCGCCTTTAGAACTTAAGGTTCTTCCATCACATCTTGAGTACGCATTTCTAGGAGAGGAGCCGAGTATGCCTGTCATCATTTCTTCGAAGTTGACAGAGGATGAGAAGTTGAGATTGATTGAGGTTTTGAGGTGGCACAGTGATGCGATTGCTTGGAGACTATCTGATATCAAGGGCATCAGCCCTACTTTCTGCACGCATCGCATCCTGATGGAGGATGTCTACAAGCCTGTAGTGCAGCCGCAGCGTCGTTTGAATCCGAATATGCAGGATGTCGTTAGGAAGGAGGTGACGAAGTTGTTAGAGTCTGGTTTGATCTACCCGATTTCCGATTCAGCTTGGGTGAGTCCTACGCAGCTCGTCCCGAAGAAACGGGGGATGACAGTTGTTCTGAATGCGAAGAATGAGCTTATTCCGTCTCGTACTGTTACGGGTTGGCGTGTGTGCATTGACTATCGAAAGTTAAATGACGCCACTCGTAAGGATCATTTTCCGCTTCCATTCATTGAACAGATGCTTGAGCGTCTCGCGGGTCAGCAGTTCTATTGCTTTCTCGACGGGTTTTCAGGTTATTTCCAGATTCCTATCGCACCAGAGGATCAGGAGAAAACCACTTTTACATGTCCTTATGGCACGTACGCGTACCGACGCATGCCGTTTGGATTATGTAACGCTCCAGCTACATTTCAGCGTTGTATGATTGCGATTTTTCAGGATATGGTCGAGAGTTCGATGGAGGTGTTTATGGATGATTTTTCGGTCTACGGTAGTTCGTTCGATCATTGCTTGGTGAATTTAGAAAGGATGTTGAAGAGATGTGTTGAGACGAAGTTGATGTTGAATTGGGAGAAGTGTCACTTCATGGTGACTGAGGGTATTGTGCTAGGGCACAAGATTTCGAGAGCTGGTATTGAGGTAGATATAGCGAAGATTGATACGATCAGTCGGCTTCCACCGCCGACGAATGTGAAGTCGATTCGTAGTTTTCTTGGTCATGCGGGGTTCTATAGGCGCTTTATTCGGGATTTTTCCAAAATCACACGCCCCATGACGCGACTGTTAGAGAAAGACGTTCCTTTCGTTTTTGACGAGGAGTGTCTTAAGGCATTTGAGTTTTTGAAGGAGAAGTTAGTGAGTGCACCGATTCTCGTGTCCCCTGATTGGAGCTTACCATTCGAGTTGATGTGCGATGCGAGTGATTACGCAGTTGGTGCGGTGTTAGGGCAGAGACGGGAGAAGCATTTTCACCCGATTTACTACGCGAGTAAAACGTTGAATGATGCCCAGGAGAATTACACCACCACGGAGAAGGAGTTGTTAGCGGTGGTCTTTGCGTTCGATAAATTTCGTTCGTACCTTGTCTTGTCGAAAACCGTTGTGTTTACGGACCATTCTGCGCTGCGTTACTTGTTTCAGAACAAGGACGCGAAGCCGCGCCTTATACGATGGATTCTGCTTCTTTCGGAGTTTGATATTGAAATTAGGGATAAGAAAGGGGCAGAGAATGTGGCGGCGGACCACTTATCACGTTTAGAGGATCCGACGAGAGAGGAGATTCGTTAGGAGGCGGTAGGGGATAGATTCCCTCACGAGTCGATTGATGCTGTTACGGCAGGGGCCGAGGGTTTACCGTGGTATACGGATATAGCCAATTATTTGGCCGTCGGATTTGTGATGGAGAGTATGCATGGGCACCAGAGGAAAAAGCTTATGAATGATGCGCGGAAGTATATTTGGGATGAGCCTTACCTCTTTAGGATAGGAGGTGATCGAGTGTTGAGGAGATGTGTGAGTAGAGAGGATGGTTGGAATATTCTTGGACATGTCCATGAGGGTTTGACAGGAGGACATCACGGTGCGCATACTACTGCGCAGAAGGTGTATGATAGTGGGTTCTATTGGCCGACAGTAGTTGATGATGCGGCCGACTTTGTGAGGAAATGTGATCGTTGCCAACGAACCGGCAACATCTCATCCAAGGATGAGATGCCCCAGAATCCTATTCAAGTGTTGGAAGTTTTCGACGTTTGGGGCATTGATTTCATGGGACCGTTTCCCTCTTCGAGTGGAAATCGGTACATCCTCGTTGCGATTGATTATGTTTCAAAGTGGGTGGAAGCTCAAGCTTTACCTACAAACGATGCACGAGTGGTGGTGAGATTCTTGAAGAAGCTGTTTACGCGATTCGGTGTTCCAAAGGCAATTATCAGTGATCGCGGTACGCATTTTTGTAATGCGGTTATGGAGAAGGCGTTAGAGAGATATGGAGTTACGCACCGCTTGTCTACCGCGTACCATCCGCAAACGAGCGGTCAAGTGGAGAACGCGAATCGAGGCGTTAAGCGTATTTTAGAGAAGACGGTGGGAAGAAGTAGGAAGGATTGGTCCGATAAGTTGGACGATGCGTTATGGGCGTTCCGTACCGCCTATAAGACGCCATTAGGGACGACGCCGTTTATGATTGTGTACGGGAAGGCGTGCCATTTGCCGGTCGAGTTAGAGCATCGGGCTCTTTGGGCACTCAAGACGGTAAATTTAGATTTGACCGAGGCCGCTAGGAGACGATTTTTCCAAATTCATGAGTTGGAGGCGCTTCGTGACGCCGCGTATGATCGTTCGTGGAGCATAAAGGAGAAATCGAAAGCTTTGCATGATAGGAGGTTACGGAAGTTGAAAGAGTTCAAAGTGGGAGATCAAGTGCTTTTATTTAATTCCCGATTGAAGTTGATCGCTGGAAAGTTGAAGTCGAGATGGTCCGGGCCGTATGTCATGACGGAGGTGTTCCCGTACGGTACCGTGGAGTTATTTGATGAGAAGAGTGCAAATAAGTGGAAAGTAAATGGACATAGATTGAAGCACTACTTAGGGGGTCCCATCGACACTGCCGAAGAGGAAACCGTTCCTCTTTCGGACCCGCCTAGCGCCGCCACGTAGTTTTTCGAGTGAGAACTCGAGTGTAGAGTATGTACATTGAGTCGTTGTCCGTGTCATGTCATTAGTTAGATGTTTGTGTGTCGTTGCGTCGTATTTCGTGATTTTTCGTGTTTTTCGTATTTTTGCGTCGTATTTTGTGTCGTCATGAGTTTTGCAGGTTACACCACCTCCACGTGGACGAGATCGACAAGGAACTGTCTTCACAGGTACGCGTATCGATAAGAAACGACAATTTCAGGGCAGGGGTAATTTAGGAATAAAAAAAGTTAAAACAAACCCAAAACTGCCACTGCTGTAATGCAGAATTGCTGTAATTGCTGTCAAAGCGGCCCGCTTCAACTTAATTCACATTCAATGCGGGCCGCCTTGACTAATAAAAACCAATGAAATGTTGTCCACTCGCGGCCCGCTTCAACTTAATGAAATTTTTAATGCGGGCCGCTTAGACTTAAAGAAGTTTTTGAAATACTGACCACTCGCGGCCCGCTCCAATTTATTCATCTTTTCAAAGCGGGCCGCTTGGATTTAAAGAATGTTTTGAAATGATGGTCACTCGCGGCCCGCCTCCACTTCGCTTACATATAAAGCGGGCCGCTTTAATATCATATGTTGTTAAACAGCAGAAACCCCAAATTCGGGTCATTGTGAACCCTAATTGTTCAAATCATCCCTCCCACCGCCTTTCACCTCCACCATCTCCACATTCACTCACTCCTCGCATTCACTCACAACCACCGCCGGTCACCACTCCTCACATTCACTCACCACCGACTACCAACTACCTCCGCCACAACTACTACCCTCCACCGGCCACAACTACTACCCATTTACCACCCTTGACCGACCCTGCACATCCACCATCTACCACCATCCCCACCATCGTCCACCACTCATACACCACCTTCCACCACTGTTACCACTGACCCATCCCACCACCCCTTAAAACCACTGCTGTTAACATCCGTAAACCACCATCCACATCCATCCACTGCTGAACACCACTAAACACCACCATCTCCACTGTCCACTGTTTCAGGTTTCGTCGTCGTTTTCAAGGTATGTCTCTGCATCGTATTGGGTCCGTTTGTTTATCGAGTTGGGTCGTTGTTTAGTGTCTGTTTTAGATCAGTTAAGTCGAGTCGTGTCCGTAGTCTGTCTTGGTGTTGTGGTCGAGTCTGTCTGAGTCTGTTTGGCTTATTATGTCGGTTCAGGTCTGTAGGGTATGTTTGGTCTTGTTTTCGAGCTAGTTTGCATAGAATCATATTGTTGAGGGTGGCCCGGGATGGGATATTATTGCAATGGTTGATCTGAGTTGAGAGGGTGCGGACGAGGAGAGATATACGAAATAGGGGGGAGGTTTTGCTCGAATTTTAAATTTTTGGACGTTTTTTTTGGAATTAAATGAAATATAGCGAAAAAGAGTTTCGGGAGTTATTAGAAACAAGTGTGGGGATACGTCGCGTGCTATTTCACATAAAATTCAAAAAAATTTTCATTAAAGAGCGCGCGTCGCGTCCATTGCTTCCACACTTAGTTTTTTGACGTGTTTCTCGGCACTTGGGATTGCTCGAGGGCGAGCAAGGTGCCGGGAGGGGGTAAAAGTGTAACATTTGCGTCGTTCGAGTCAATCGTGTCGTTTTTAGGGTCGATGTGTCGTTTTAGTGTCGTGTAGTGTCGTTTAGCGTCATTTTAGGGTCGTTAGTGTGTTTCGAGTCGTATTCGAGTCGTGTGAATGTCGTTTCGCGCGTACTATTGCATCACTTGACTTTAAGCCGCTTCGCTCGTACTCAATCTCCATTCGGGCGAGGTTTGGCTTATTTTCGAGTTTGTTTATGCAATAAGCACTTGTATCGAACGACGGCCGCGAATGAAATGCTATACGGCCGTTGTTCGATTGTACATTATTATATTATTATATTATTTAAAAAAATAATAATAATAATAATAATAAAAATAAAAATAAAAAAAAATTAAAATTAAAAAATCATAAAAATCAGAAAAATTCTTAAAAAAATCCAAAAATACCAAAAATAGCTTGTTTTTGCTAACGGTTCATCGGTTTTTGCATGTTTTATCTGTTTTGATTGAACAGGATGTCAGGTGAAGGATCTTCGGGAGTTAAGCGCAAGAGGCGCAGTGCTAGGGCTCAGGAGCAGCCAGCTGCCGGTACAGTGTTGAGAGAGGTTGTTTATAGGGACGCCGGGACTCCCCAAGGGCAGAGTACGAAAGTAGGGGATAGCCCGTTATTACGATTCGCGGTTGGGTCGTCGGAGTATTCGAAGTATGAGACGGTTAAGAAGATGAAAATGTTGGAGTTTAAAAGGATAGACTGGGATTTAGTGAGGCAGTTAGGGCAGGTTGAAAGGATAGAGTAGTTGTTAGGTGAGAAGTTTAGGATGGCGTTAGAGTGTGATGAGCCGCAGTACCACCAGCTCACCTTAGAGTTTCATTCTACATTCTACTATAGACATCAGGGGGGTTTTGATGAGCCAGACGTGGTTTCGTTCGTACTGGGTAGGAGGATATTCAATTTGTCATTGCCACAATTTGCTGAGGCGACTGGTTTATATTCTTGTCAGGAGGTAGAGTCGGACGAGTTTAGGGGGTTGTTGAGGCAGGTGACGAAGGAGAGTAAGGAGTCGTGTGTTATGCTTGCGGATTTACAGAGATTCTGGGGTACGATTGCTACGACGCCATATTCAGGGAGTATGGTGGCGTCTGATATTAGGGATCCGATTTATCGGTTTTTGCATAAGGTTCTAGCATCGACGCTGATTGGTAGATATGAGGGTGATAAGGTTAATCAGCATAGTTTATTTTGTCTGATGTGCATGATTGAGGGGCGGCCGGCGAATTTGGCGAGTATATTAGCGTGGTCGTTATCTAGGCCGAAGAAGGCAGGTAGGAATTCTAGATTGTATTGTGGTCCATACATTACGAGGTTAGCGGTGAATTTAGGTGTTTTTGCTGATTTTCCGGCCGAGAGGATGAGTTTAGGGCCAGCCCCAGCACATGTGGAGTTGAGGACTTTACAGTTAGCTAGGATTGTGACTACTGATACACCACCGGCATGGGAGGCCGTGATTATAGGGCAGCAGGTGCCCCCTCCACTAGGTTCGGCCGCGGCCGAAGCGATGCAGGCTGCTACTCCTCAGCGTATCAGGGCGCCACTACAGAGGCATCAGCTTCCTCCACGTGAGCGCCCCATTAGACAGCCGCGGCCGGAGCCGTTGACTTTAGAGGGATTATATGATAGAGTGGAGCAGGTTCGCGAGGAGATGAGAGAGGAGATACGACAGGGTTTTCAGGTTTTGTATGATCACTTTCAGTTACAGGCGCCAGCAGCTTGGCAGCCACAGCAGGATGCTCCTGCAGGTGATCAGGAGGGTGGAGCAGGAGGAGATTGAGGATATGCAGCAGTGCTGATGGGGCTTATATCTTTTATTTTTATTTTATGCTGTTTTTGATCCTCGTAGTTGGTTTGTACTTGATATTGTTGATCTTATGATGTATATATTATTTTGGTTCGATGGATCATGATTGTTTAGGTCGTTATTTGCCGCTTCCGTTCACGTGTCCGAGTTAGTACAGTTTGCTGAGCGCGTTTTGGATTGGAGGGCATATGTGGTATCGACTGGCACACTGACAGTCTCACATATATTCAGCTAAGTCGTTCCACTTGTACACTTTGTATTTTATTATTTATTTTGTCGTTTTAGGTTTTAGGAGTCGTGTTTTCATCCTTGCATTAGGGACAATGCAATATTTAAGTGTGGGGATGGGACATTTGAGTCTTGAGTCGTTTTATAGTTAGTTGTGTCATAAAAAAAAAATCTTTAAAAAAAAATAATAAAAAATTCAAAAAAAAAAATTGAAAAAAAAAATAGAAAATGTCTTTTGAAATAAGAAGTTTGCAAAAATAAAAACGGAAAATGATAGAAAAGTTGGATTTTTGTTTCGGGTTCGAATAATGATAATATGAGAATAAAATAATCGTGCTTGTGTCTAATTTGGGATATGTGGGTAGGCTCGGTTCGGTTCTAAGTTCCTTTGATCTTAATATACCTAATTGTCGGTCTACTAGTGGGTTCTCATCTAGGGAAAGTGAAGAAACTGAAACCGCCGAAAATAGTATAAGGGATGCCGTTATAAGCTAAGATCGTTAGAGTTTTTTGTCATATCTCGTCGAAAATGAAAAAAATAATAAAAAAATAAAAGTGAGCTAGAAACTAAATGAAAGTAACACAGGCCTACGTATTCCGAGTTGGGGATAGCGACTCTACAGCCGGTTTGCCTCTGGGATGTGTGAAATCGATTTGCCGAATAAAAGTACCGAAACCTATGTAATCTGTGATTGGGGATAGCGACTCTACAGTCGGAATACCGCTGGGTTAGGGAAAGCATCGTCTAGTCTCACGAATAAATGAAAAAAAAAAAAGAAAAAGCAAGCAAGAAAAAAAGAAAAAAAAAATGGAAAAACAGATTTGATTTTAAACTCTCTTGATCTTAGTATAAAACGGTAAGGAAATAACCCAGTGGTTGTTCCTTTTGTCCTATAAGCTTGAGGGGGGATTAGGTGGACTTGCGATTCTTAGTGTGAGACCCTAGGTAGATTGACCGAACTTGAACTAAATTGCATGATAAGGGCTTGGAACCGGATTGGGTTTAAGTGGATCGATATACTTGCAATCGCGATTAACACGAGTTTCGGTTTTAATAAAATAAATTTATACTTTGGCCCGTTCGATTATTCCAATTATTATTCCGTTTGCATAATTCTTTTTCGGGGACGAAAAAAGAGTAAGTGTGGGGATATTTGATGTATTGTAAAATACATCGTTATTCGCGTCGAGTTTTAGTCGTAGATTATCGTATTTTGTCCGTTTCTAGCGTAGATTGTATATACTTTTGATGTTTTTGTGATTTCCAGGTCTTTGCAGCTAAATGAAGCAAAAACGATTGAAAATCTGGAAAGACGGAAGCTGGAACGGAAACCGAGGAGTTTGGGATTGCAACGAATCGAAAAATGCAGTTTTTAGATCCCAGGCGGCCCGCATTGACTTATGTGATACTATAAAGCGGGCCGGATTAACTTAAAAGACAAAATCAGGAAAGTTGAACACTCGCGGCCCGCATTCCATCTTATGAAAACCTAAAGCGGGCCGCTTTACAGTTATGATCGCGATTTGAACTTGGCAGCCAAGGAATTAGGGTTTTTCTTGGTTTTTATATATACAACATTAACTCAGCCGTGAAGGATGATCAATTTACGAATCAAGGACATCTTTTGGAGACTTTAGAGGCTGATCAAAGGAGTTTTGAAGGTTGAAGGCTGCTGGAATCATCGGAGATCATCGAGAAGCATTCGGGATTGAAGTTGTCGGGTTACATAATCTTGTTTCTTTGATTCTTGTTTGTTTTACTTGTTTAATGATGAATTCTGTTATTACTTTGATTTTGAACATGTTCTTGATCATGATAATCGGCTAAACTTCATATGCTACCTAGGTTAATGACAATAGTTTAACAAAGTTTGGATCTTTATTTGATTTTTGGTACGGTTGTGGTTATTCTTGCATTGTAAAAGCTTTGGATTTCTATCTTGGTGCATATGCGTGTTTGATAATTGTTTTATTATTGTTTATTGCTTCATATAACTCTTGGTGACGGTCTTTATCACATAATAGGGTTGTATTAGGGTTTCTTGATTTAGGTGACGGTCTTTATCACATAATAAATCATTAATCCTTTAGGGTGAAAATAGCTTAAGTAACCTTAGAAGTAATATTCGGTAATTTTATAAAATCAAATGTGCTGCTAAAATCGTCGTGGAAAGGCTCGAGGTTATTGATAGGTCTAGGTTTGGTTATAAGTCCTTAACATTCCATAGCCTATTAAACCAAGATTAGAACCCATTGCTGCTTTAGACGTTCGCGCGGCAAAGTAGAGCGTCTTACATAAGCACTTTCAAGAAACTAGAGGACGGAAAAGAAATCTAGCAAACCGGTAAACGTAACAGCCTAGGTAGAGCCACAAGAATCGCCTTGAGAGTGTTTGAGGGGCTTAGTGGTGTCTTAATAGGTTTAGCATCTTTAGATCCCGGTTTCACACCACCAAATTATTAAATAGAGATCCATTCTGAGTTAGCTTGCGTCTAGCCTATGTAGTCTTCATCCATCACTGGTCAAAGTCTTCGTCCAAGTTCGTGTCTAGTTCGTCTAGTTAGTTTAATCGTCATTTGCATTCTTAGGATTTTTAGAACCCCCCCCCCCCCCCAATCAACAATCATTTAGTTAAGTTGTGTCAGTCTCAGTCTAGATAGAGTCGTTAGCGTAGTCAGTAGAGTCTCTTGGGTTCGATACTCGGACTTCCTTAGGCTTTACTACATTCGATCGGTACACTTACCGGTTGTGTGTTTTAGGGTTTAGAGAGTCTTAGTCTTATAAATTTAAAGCTTAGAGAGTCTAGAATTAGGGCAAATTTAGTTAGTTTATTTGACCCGTTTTGTGCACATCAAAGCACATAACTCACTTAAACACATATTTTGCGTGTATCCACCTTCTTATGATTATGCATGTTCCTTTATCGTTTAAGAGGTAGTCAGAATATAGAAACATATCGTTTAAAGTCTGCGATTTGTTCGAATATAGCGTTCGCGTTCCAGTATGTCGAGTAGTGTAGTATAAGCGTAGCATAATGTCGTCCATAATTAGCGACTTGTTAACGTTTTGAGATAGAAATGCAGTGTGAGTCGTATGTGTCGATTGAAATGAAAGAAAAAATCGAGCAAATCTCCAAAATTTAAACACATAAACAGGTAAACACACATATAAGCACATAAAATCGACGAATCATCAGAGTCGGCAGTTGCGGGATCAGAATCAAAACACATAAAATTCGAGAAATAGATTGTCTGCGGCTAGTAGACTTCGACTAACCAAAGTGATTCGACTATTCGCAAGGATCCGTTGTGCACATCCGACCTTCAGGACTATGCCCTTGCCTCGATTCTTGGGCGTTTGGCACACATCCCGTTAGTCGTATTGTGACTTCAGGTCGTTGGAGACCGTCGAGACTTTGGTGAGAGTTTTGTAAAATGAGCGGAACAAGTCGTCAAGGTTAGGGTTTCACCCCTGGCTTAACAACTTCGTCCCTGTTTTAATAAAATAGAGGAGATTATTCATCAAAATATGGATTTCACTCCTGATTTGTCATAATTCTCCTTGTTTGTAGATAAAATGCGGGTTGAATAAGCAACTTCTAGTCAAGAGTTTGCGGTTTTCACACCTATTCCCGGCTTAGTTACTCTTTCATGGTTGAAAATTCGAGTGCAGTGATGGTGTAGTATAAGCGAGAATAGCGAGAAATAGCGGTAAGCTCATACATGATCCCTAACGGATATGCACAAGTCGGTCTGTTGGTTCCTAACTATAGACTAGGTATCTAAGACATCGACCTAGACTAGGTCGTGTCTTGCCTAATTCCCTATAGTTATGGCTCTGATACCAATCTGTCACACCCAACCGATGGCGGAAACATCGAGGCATGGCACAGAGCGAAACAGATTGTCCAGAAGTTTCCATAACAATTAACATTACCATTCAATTTAAAATAACATGTCCCATACCATTTCCCAAACAGCAAGCAAATTATTACAGACAAAAATCCAGGCAAATATTTTGTTCCGACAACTCAGATTTATACATAGATAGTTTATTTATTGGTTTCTAGGACCTCTTTTCCTAGCTTCAATTTATCACTGCGCAGAGAGCATCCTAGACCTTTCCTATCCTCGATTTCACAGTAAGCTAGGCATACAAACAACTTAAGCACCTGTCACATACGTTAAAAATAAAGCCAATACATAAAATGTAAAGGTGAGCATACAAGTTTGATAATAGCATAAAGGGTTCGAATTTGTTTACGCATAACCAGCACGTACACATAGTGAAATGAAGCACGTTAGTTATCGACATAGATCCATCGATACCAATGAATACGAGTTGACTGCCTGGGGCAGTTCGCAATACATGATTACCACCGTAATCCATGCAAGTAATTGTCCTTAACAACCCCCGTGTGAACGGGTGCTGAGTCCAAACTATAGTACTATCGTTGCTAAGGCAGGTAGACAGCATTCCATGTGTAAACATAACAAACAAGCATTCATAAGCCACGTATAACATGCATTAACGGTTAGCGTTCAAATAGTATTGAGTAGTGTGTTTGATGTGATTTGAATAGTTGTAACGTATGTAACACCCAAAAGTGATTGAAATATGTTGATTGTTGTAATTATTAACACTTACTCCACATAATACAACAAATTTAAACACACATAAAAGAAATTCACTACAAGTCAAGTCGCGCGAAATCGGTCGTTGACTTTGACCTTGACTTTGACTTTGACTTCCCTGAAAACACGGGGTGTTACAGCCTCCCCTTGTTTAGGGAATTTCGTCCCGAAATTAGACCGAAGTCGTACGAAACAACTATGGGTACTTCGCCTTCATGTCGCTTTCGAGTTCCCAAGTGAACTCTGCGCCTTGTTTGCCTTCCCATCGGACTTTCACGATAGGAATGCGAGAGCGTATGAGTTGCTTGGTTTGGCGATCCATGATTTCGACAGGCTTCTCCACGAAGTGTAATGTTTCGTTCACTTGCAGATCATCGAGTGGAACATGTAAATTGATGTGTGTAAAATGCAACATATAAATTACATCAAATGAGGCACAAAACTAACCCTTTTTAAGTACTAATGTTGGAAAAAGAGTGTTTTTGTCTTCCTTTTGTATTGTCAGGATTAAATGAGCTCAAATTCACAAAAGAAGCAAAAAGACAGCTAATTCTAACAAAAATACAAGAAAAGGAACATAAGTGGATTGCCCGACCCCTCAACGGCATCTTCCCAAGCAAAATAGAGAAGGCAGAAGACTGAACACGCCCCGTGCTCAGCCAGCACGGGGCTGTGCCCAAGAAGCAGCAGAAAAGACAAACCTATAGAAGCTTCTATTGCCCACCATGGGGCCGTGTCCAGTGAGCACGGGGGCGTGGCGAAAGTACAGCAGGCGCATTAATTGTAATTGCGAATTACAATTAATGAAGAGAGAGAGAGTGTCAGACAGGCACAGGGGCGTGTCCAGCGGACACGGGGCCGTGCCCAGCCTTCTGTTCAGCCTATAAATAGGAGTGCTTGGTTTCATTTCAACTCATCCCTTGGCACACCACCTCTCTCACACTTCATCCACCACCCACCACCATCACAACCCCATCATCCACCACCATAATCCATTGTCCATCGTAGAGTGTGTGAGTCGTCTCGGGATCCAAGATTGATCGTAAGAGTTCTTGACAATCAAGGCCATGTTTTCCTAAGTCTCTTACATCACTTGGTGAAGACAAATTGTCTAGTATAATACTTTTTATTTCTAATCTTTTGCACTTTTTATTTGGTTTTGTATTAATGACTTTAATAACTAGTTACTTATGTTGACGGTGATCTTTCCTTATCGTTTGTCCGTGGTGTCTTTGCATTATTTTACTGTCTATATAAAATAAAAGATTTTCACCATTCATATCTCCACGGTCTATATGGAGATATGTTGGCTAACTGGTCGGGGGTTAAGGGAACGGTTTGGTAAAGGTCTTGCCATTATTCAGCGTTTAGAGGTCCTGCAATGGACCTGGGTCAAATTTAGTAGGACCTCCTTCAATGCTTCACGGTATTGGATGGCGGGGGTCCAAACTCTTTGATCCCCTCATAAGTTAACTACTATTAATACTATAACCCGGCTATTTAGGACTGTATCCCTGCTGACTCAGACTACTTAGTCGAGGGTAACGTCACCGCCAAAAGCGGGGCCTACCATAATTTGCATTAATAACTTAATTCATTATCTTCCAATAATCCACCCTTTTAGGATTGTATCCTTGCTGACTCAAACTACTGGGGTGAGGGTAACGTCACCTTCAAAAGAGGGGCCTACTACAATAACTAAGATAATCTCTTAATTATGTGCAAAAGTGCGGAAATAATCAAAGGTTATACTAGATACGAGTCGGAACCAAGTGATTCATCTTGTCTATCTGTTTTTTCTTTTTTTTTTTACTTTTCAGCATTTTTAGTTAGCTTTTATTTTTCTTAGTTTAAAACATTTCTCTAAACCTTTTTATTTTGATTAGACGTTGAGGATAAACCGGTACTAAAAGCTCTTGTGTCCTTGGACGACCTCGGTGTCTTACCAACACTATACTACGCTCACGATGGGTGCACTTGCCCATATGTGTGTCTAGTGTTAGTAAATATCATGTTTTATAAATTTAAAACTTGACTAAAAAGTGTTAAAGGGGCTTAAAGTATACACCTAATATATATAACACTTGACCACACATCAAGTTTTTGGCGCCGTTGCCGGGGACACAAGGATTTTAAGAAAGTTAGGAATCAACGGCCTAATCATTTTTTTTATTTTTCTTTTTAATTTTTTAGGATTTTCGTAGTTTTTCAGCTTCTGCAGAGCTCAGCACGGGCCATGCCCGCTGAACACGCCCCCGTGCTAAATCATTGGAACTGGCAATCCTGTTTTTAAGTCAGACAGTAAGCTGAACACGGGGCCGTGCTCACTAAACACGCCCCCGTGCCCAAGATTCACTTACTGAAAACATAACCTTTAGATCCCGGCGGTTGGTAATTTCTGACACAAGCATGAGTGATAGTAATTGTTTTTACTTTCGGCACTCTTATGGTATGTGGTGTCAATTATGTGGAGGCGAACATAGAGAATTAGAATGTTATTTTCTAAATTATAGGCCCCACTACATGGACCCACCGATTCCTTATAACCTTAAGAGGGGCGAAAGTAAAAATAAGCCCTATCTCTCCCTCGAATGCGCCCAGCCAGATATTCTAGGAGAAATGCTCCTTGACGAGTTATTTCAACTAGAAAAGCTAATTCTAGATTGGTCAAAAGAGCTTAGGAAGGACTTTATTGATCCGCCCCAAGACGATGACCATGACGAAATGTTGGAACCGCATTCCGACAACTTCGCTGCTCCCAAAAATACCTTCATACCTAGCAAAGACTTGGACGATAGTCGTCCCTGTGTCGATTGTGCCGTGAAGGACTCTCCATCGACTTCGTTCGGTGCATACATAGACCTGAGCGATTCGGCATACACCTTCTTTAACGAGAGCCCGGGAAAGGGTTGGACTTGTCCACCTAGAATGAAAATAGGAATTACCCTCACCGACAACCTCTTGCGTTCTCGCCTTAGTTTAGGACAATTAAGGTATCTTAGGCACTTTGGGGTTGTTCCAACCAATCAGGAGCCACCCGATAGTAGTAAGTTCCTTAAAAAACTAGACAACTTCATAAAATAGTCCCTCGACACGGGGCCATGTCCAGCCAACACGCCCTCGTGTTCACCAAAAGATTCCATTCTGATCAGTACATCAGAATACGGACAAACTGTGTCAGAACTCTACCTGCACACGGGGCCGTGCTCAATGAGCACGGGGCCGTGTCCAGGATGCTGTCGTTTTCTATAAATGCAGCCAAGAATTCTGCATAGTTGGACCAACTTGGGACAGAGATTTGAAGGAATCTTCTCTCAACTATCCTAGGTAAGTCTAAAAGAAGGTTCCAACAACCCATCTTGTCCTTTCCTCTTTTAGCCATTTCCTTCTTCCCCATCTTTCTCCAAGAACTACCATTAAAAGTTTGAATTCTTCCAACTTTGTGGTAGGGATTAATGAGTTTAGTTCAAGGAATCTTGGTAAAAATATGTTATGTAACATTATTTTAAGTTATTAATGTCTAAAAGGACCCCACAAGTTCAGAAAATAACTTAAAATTTCAAGTTTCCTTGCTCCAAAATTCTGCAGAAAGATGAACACGGGGCCGTGCTCAATGAGCACGGGGCCGTGTCCGGTCACTGTTTCATTAAATAAACTATTTTTCAGTTTATTTTTCGTAGGATGTCGAGTGAAAACAGCGAAACATCTTCTGTGCATTCATCAAACAGCCGAAGAGGAAGGAGGCCCTCCGTTGAAGCTACACTTGTGCACTATGTGATAGCATTAAGGGAGGCTCTCGACGAAATGACATCAGTAGAGGAGGTCCTAATCGACCGTATTAACGATCTTACGGTGGGACTCGAAAGCAGCTTCCAAGAAATTAACCTCTTGCACCAGAGGTTAAATATTCTTGTAGCACCCCCGATGGAACCAGTCCTCCCTCAACAGGATTGGAACCTGGCACTCGGAATTAACAACCCTACCGGGTGGGAAGACTTTCCGGCGGAACCTCCCGTGGAACACCAACAAGAGATCCCGGTGGAAATCGAAACTCCTTAAACTAATGCCAATGAGCCTTCTTTTCTCCTTCCAAGGGAGGTGGAAGAATGGCTCGCCGACATATGAGGAGAACCGCACCCGGAAGAAGGAGTTCTAAAAGGCCTTGTCTAACCAAGATTAGTTGCTTCTTGGAAATTTTGCTAATTAAAATAAAGTAGAGGCTAGAACTCCATGGTTTAATATTTCTTTGTTTTCATATCTAGTTTAATCTAAATTTAGGATTATGTAAGGTCTCTCTATGAGTGCAATGAAATGATGGTTTTTAAAGTTTGGATGGTTCTTAATAAATAAAACACACTCATGGTGGTAAGGGATGAAAAGGGGAACGAGAAAAATGACCCCATGCACAAGAAAAAGGCAACCCGGCATAAATCTCTTCATTACAGAAGGTTCAACACGGGCCGTGTCCATCCAACACGGCCCCGTGCTGAACCCCCTGCAGAAAAACGCCCAGTTCAGGTAACTGGACACGGGCCGTGTTCACCAGACACGCCCCCGTGTCCAGGCTTCTGTTTCTTTTCTTTAATTTTTGTTACTGGCACCTGAACACGGGGCCGTGCTCGGTCACCACGGGGCCGTGTCAAGACTGCCAGTAACATAAAATCTTTGCTTTTTACACCATATTACACATCTAATCAACCTAAAAATTTATTTTTGGGACACATTGAGGACAATGTGTAATTTAAGTGGGGGGGGGTGCTAAAACCTTGAAATTTTGCAAGTCCTAAATAGAAGCCTTACACAAAACTCTATTGGAACCGCTAATCACCCCAATTTTTTCAAAAAAAAAAAATTTCATTTTTTTTACTTGTCTAGGTTTAATTTGGGAATTTCAAAATTATAAAAAGGTTATATTTTTACAAATTTACAACCGATAGCGTAGTGATAAAAAGAATCAACATAAGAAAATTATGAAACGGCATGACAAGCTTAGTTAAAATTTGATTATATATACTTGATCACATAAGAAAAACCCATTCCCACAAAAAGTGAGTTTTTGAGCCTTTATTGAGCATACAAATTTACATCTTTAGACTAAATGCTCATTTTTTCGTTTCTTGTGTGAATAGCCGCTTGGTTCTTACGACTCTAGAACTTGCCACGACGATACATTCCCGGTCCTTATCAACTTAAACCCGAGTAAGTAAATGATGGAGGCATTAGGACTAACCCTTTTATTTCAACACCATTATTTTTTTTTCTTTTTTTTACCACCTACCCAAAAATCCCCCTAGTAAGCCTCTTTGAGCCTAAACCTTTTCATTTCATAACCCAAACCAAACACCCTTTTACCCACCAAAACCTTTTTTTTATTTTTAACCCTTTGTTTTAGTAACAAGTTCGGCTTTTCGTATGATCGTTCAAAAAAAATGTGTTGTTGATGAAGCAAAAGAAAATAAACAAACAAGCTCATCAAAAATAACTTTGTTTGAATAATAGCTTCATCAAAATAAAAGTTACAAAAATAGAAAATCCTACGAAAACCGACACTTGTTACGCTTTTTCACCCTTGTTTTCTACTAACCACTAACCACTAACCCAACCACCTACCTTTAACCCAAGCCTAACCCTTCACCCACAAAGTCCTCTTGATATTTACAAAGGTATAAAAGTTAAAAAGGAGGAGGATTGATTGCTTGGCAAGCTTATGGTAGGAGTAAGTTCCATGCCGCTCTCGAGTGATTCACTAAAAATACACCTTCGGCCGAGTGTGAGTGATTTCTCCCGTGAGGTATGTGAACTTGTATATAAATGGAATTTTAAAAAGGCATGTTATGCCCAAATAAGTAATTTCTCCTATGAAAAGTTCTAAATAAATCATAACGAATAGGATTGTAAATAAATAAAAATAAAACCCAAAAAGATCTTGGATTCCCGACACTCTATGACAAGCCAAAACCTTCTCTTCTACCCATTTCATTTGGGAGTGTAAGCCACATATTAAAGAGTTTTGCTTGAGGACAAGCAAAAGTTCAAGTGTGGGGGTATTTGATGTGTGTAAAATGCAACATATAAATTACATCAAATGAGGCACAAAACTAACCCTTTTTAAGTACTAATGTTGGAAAAAGAGTGTTTTTGTCTTCCTTTTGTATTGTCAGGATTAAATGAGCTCAAATTCACAAAAGAAGCAAAAAGACAGCTAATTCTAACATAAATACAAGAAAAGGAACATAAGTGGATTACCCGACCCCTCAACGACATCTTCCCAAGCAAAATAGAGAAGGCAGAAGACTGAACACGCCCCGTGCTCAGCCAGCACGGGGCCGTGCCCAAGAAGCAGCAGAAAAGACAAACCTATAGAAGCTTTTATTGCCCACCACGGGGCCGTGTCCAGTGAGCACGAGGGCGTGGCGAAAGTACAGCAGGCGCATTAATTGTAATTGCGAATTACAATTAATGAAGAGAGAGAGTGTCAGACAGGCACGGGGGCGTGTCCAGCGGACACGGGGTCGTGCCCAGCCTTCTGTTCAGCCTATAAATAGGAGTGCTTGGTTTCATTTCAACTCATCCCTTGGCACACCACCTCTCTCACACTTCATCCACCACCCACCACCATCACAACACCATCATCCACCACCATCATCCATTGTCCATCGTAGAGTGTGTGAGTCGTCTCGGGATCCAAGATTGATCGTAAGAGTTCTTGACAATCAAGGCCATGTTTGCCTAAGTCTCTTACATCACTTGGTGAAGACAAAGTGTCTAGTATAATACTTT
The DNA here is from genome assembly GCA_030545235.1 of Helianthus tuberosus. Taxonomy (NCBI): domain Eukaryota; kingdom Viridiplantae; phylum Streptophyta; class Magnoliopsida; order Asterales; family Asteraceae; genus Helianthus; species Helianthus tuberosus. The sequence goes on from CM060440.1 coordinate 47,048,384, forward strand.
TTATTTCTAATCTTTTGCACTTTTTATTTGGTTTTGTATTAATGACTTTAATAACTAGTTACTTATGTTGAAGGTGATCTTTCCTTATCGTTTGTCCGTGGTGTCTTGGCATTATTTTACTGTCTATATAAAATAAAAGATTTTCACCATTCATATCTCCACGGTCTATATGGAGGTATGTTGGCTACCTGGTCGGGGGTTAAGGGAACGGTTTGGTAAAGGTCTTGCCATTGTTCAGCGTTTAGAGGTCCTGCAATGGACCTGGGTCAAATTTTGTAGGACCTCCTTCAATGCTTCACGGTATTGGATGGCGGGGGTCCAAACTCTTTGATTCCCTCATAAGTTAACTACTATTAATACTATAACCCGGCTATTTAGGACTGTATCCCTGCTGACTCAGACTACTTAGTCGAGGGTAACGTCACCGCCAAAAGCGGGGCCTACCATAATTTGCATTAATAACTTAATTCATTATCTTCCAATAATCCACCCTTTTAGGATTGTATCCTTGCTGACTCAAACTACTGGGGTGAGGGTAACGTCACCTTCAAAAGAGGGGCCTACTACAATAACTAAGATAATCTCTTAATTATGTGCAAAAGTGCGGAAATAATCAAAGGTTATACTAGATACGAGTCGGAACCAAGTGATTCATCTTGTCTATCTGTTTTTTCTTTTTTTTTTTACTTTTCAGCATTTTTAGTTAGCTTTTATTTTTCTTAGTTTAAAACATTTTTCTAAACCTTTTATTTTGATTAGACGTTGAGGATAAACCGGTACTAAAAGCTCTTGTGTCCTTTGATGACCTCGGTATCTTACCAACACTATACTACGCTCACGATGGGTGCACTTGCCCATATGTGTGTCTAGTGTTAGTAAATATCGTGTTTTATAAATTTAAAACTTGACTAAAAAGTGTTAAAGGGGCTTAAAATATACACCTAATATATATAACACTTGACCGCACATCATAAATCGTGGTTGGCTAGGCATTTTCGGAGGTTTGACACGTGGAAGGTCGGGTGGACGTTACTAAGTTCCTCCAGTAGTTCGAGTCTCTAGGCGACTTTTCCGATTCTTTCCAGAATCCTAAAAGGTCCAACATATCGAGGCGCGAGCTTTCCTTTCTTGCCGAATCGGACCACACCCTTTCAAGGTGATACCTTTAGGAGTACATAGTCACCAACGTCAAATTCAAGGGGCTTGCGTCGTTTATCAGCGTAACTTTTCTGTCGATTCCGAGGTTTTACCAAGTTGTCTCGAATTTGGAAAATTTTGTCTGTCGTTTCTTGTAGTAGCTCAGGACCGGTTAATTGCGAATGACCGATCTCGTGCCACACAATAGGCGATCGACATCTTCTTCCGTATAAAGCCTCGAATGGTGCCATTTGAATGCTCGAATGATAGCTGTTGTTATACGAGAATTCGACTAACGGCAGGTATTAATCGGTCGTTGACTTTGACCTTGACTTTGACTTTGACTTCCCTGAAAACACGGGGTGTTACACTATTAATTGGTAACATTGTTAGGTAGGATGAGCACGGTACCCGTTCGGTACCGGTACTGAAAAACGAGAAAAGTGGGCACCGGTACCGAATACACCGGTCGTAACATGGAGCTCATGTATAATGTTTAGCGGCTGTTTGGTAACTTTTGAATGGTTAAGTGATGAATCAGTAAGAGGTCCGAACTATTAAATGCTTAAGCAGTATGAGGTCTGAATTATTAAGAGACAGTATAATGCTTAACCGTTCAAAGACAGTTTGAGGTCTGAATTATTAAGAGACAGTATAATGCTTAACTGTTCAAAGACAAATGTCTGACCAATTTAGATTAGAGGTCTTAACTATTGAGACTTAGTATAATAATTAATCATTCAGATGCAAATGTTTGAAACATTCAGACATTTACTCACGAAACAAACAGTATGAATCATTAGTGTTGAACCAGTAAGAGGTCTGAACCATTCAGACCCTCATTAAGAGGTAAATAAACAGCCCATTAATTATTAACTAACCCATGCCGGCTGAATTTTTAAGCCCCGGCCGCAACGCGGCGGAGTCTTACATCTAGTTGTATCCATTTCATATGTTCGGCAATGTGTACCATTTCAGTATTCGAAAATATAGAAACACTAAATTTGAATCTTTCTTGGCAATGCAACTTGCAAGCTTACAAAACTCAACTTGCAAACGTACAATTTGAGTGTTCATAAATGTTAATTTATTGCACAACCAAAGCCATCAAGACATAAATAAATGAGATTTTAAGTTAGAAAGACTTTTTTTTAATAGCAACCGCTTACAAATTTCTAAATTAAACCAAACAAATCATAATCTACTCATTGCTTGAGTTTGAATCCAAGACCTCCCACTAAGAGACAGAAGACTCTACCAAGTGAGCTAACCCCACATTATCTTTCTTAAGTTAATAATCAACTAGCTTTAAAAAAAATTAACGTCAGAGTAGTGGCAGAGCTTGATCGAAAAATTAGTGCGGGCCTGACTCCCAAAATCCAAATCAGTAGGGGTCGTACTCTTAAAAATTAGGGCTGACAATAAGTCACCTGTATAAGACACGACTAGACCAATTTATTGAAAAATACACTACGTGATTTTTTACATTGTTGAATATAAATAAAATTTAGAGGCTAAGATCCATCAATTCTTCTTATTGGTACATAAAACATTGAAATTGTGTTAATGACATGATATATAAAGTTGTTAAACGAGTTGTATCCGTGTTTAATACTTGTGTTATTCGCGTCATTAAAGACTTGTTAAACCCAATAAACACGATTTGCCAACCCTATTAAAAATCAACGATTTTACACTAAAAAAATTCAAGAATTTTCGGTGAAATTTGCATTATGAGTGAAAAATTAGTGAGGCCAGAGCACCCCCGAGCCACCATGAAGCTACGCCCCTGCGGCAAAGGTTACACTTTTTCTACTCCTACTCATAAATTACACAAATAAATACTAATTATACCTCATGTCAGGATTTAAACCATAGCAAAAGTCTCTATCAAAACTGAAATGACAACTTAAAAAAGCTTAACAAAGCCTTAGGCATGAATCATGTACAAATTTTAACAAAGCCTTAAGCACTGATCATGTTCAAATTGCAAGATTGTTTGGGAACGACTGACTCAACATGGCTACAATAAAATAAAATATTGGTCAAATACTTTTTTTCTCCCAAATTCATGAATTTCAACTTTCTTTCTCCAAAGGATTCCATAAAATAATTTAAGCATCCAACATTAACAAATCTCATGAAAATGATATGTTGAAACTCTAATGCAACTTTAATATACAACATGGCTTATGTGATTATTTAAACTTTGACTCTATTGTCATGACAAAAAAATTTGGTTATCAGAATTTTTAATTAGGTTTTTGTTGATTGTTTAAGCTTTAAAATATTATTATCACTTTGCTATTAATAATATAATAACTTGTATTTAACTAGTAAATTTCCTCGCGTGTTGATGTAGCGTTGAAACCTAAAGTAACTCAAAAAAGTATTACATTTGACCTAACTTTTCTCCGAACAAAAGTTACGTCAAAACGTAGACAAATTGAAAACGCATATAAATATAAGCGCGAAAATGTATTATATTTGATCTGACTTATTTGAGAAAAAAATTTACGTCGAAACGTTAACCAACTTGAATTTATACCGAAACGTAGATAGAAATAAGTGTGTAAGAAAATTATGTTTTTTTTTTAAGTTAAGGAATGGACGATGCATTGCGGCGACATCGAAACGTAAAGTAACTCAAATTAATACCATGAAAACGTATTATATTTGATCCGACTCGTTTTAGAATACAATTTATGTCAAAATGTAGAACAACTGAAAAAATATATAAAAATAAGCACCCAAACGTATTATCTCCGAGCTAACTCATTTCCAAAAAAAAAAAATTATGTAATGTAAATCAACTTAAATATATACGAATAAATACATAAAAATAAGCATGTAAGAATGATAACAATGTCCTTAAAAACTAAGAGGTTATAAGTGGCAATGCTAACTCTAGTCGTAACCTAATACAATAGTTGTACATAATCATTTCTCCTACTTAGTTTTCTACTTGTCGACATCATTTCATCCCTTCATTTCCAAGTTATATAAACTTTATAAAAACCACTAAACTCCAAACCCTAAATTCGTAATCAAATCAAATGTATAAACCTATACGTGACGTATAGCTTAACCGCTAGACAAAAATTCTAATATATACAACTCTGACTTTTAAGATTAATGAATATAGTTTTTTTTGTGAACTGCAATGAACAACGTGCCAACCATCTTGGCACCGGACGTTGTGGCAAAGGTCGACTACTCGACTGCCGCCAGCCCCTTGGCTCTTCAAGATACGCGGAAACCCGACATTCACTCGTCCGAAGGCACGACAGTGAAATAATCGGTAAAACCCCGCCTCTCATTCAAGATGAACCAGCACCACCCGTATTTGCCCTTCACATAGATGCCGTAGAAAATAATGAGAAGGGTGGGAATCGAACATGAGTCAAAAGGCACCACCCGTATTCACCATTTACATGAACTAATCGGTATTGAAATATACGATTACTTGGTGAGTGTGTAAATAGATTTTTTTTTTTTTTTTGAAAGGAAAACTTCATTCAAAACAAAAAGGCACAGTCCTCAGAAAAAGGACCACACACCCCACAAATTACAACATATACAACGGGTTTTTAACCCAATCGTTCCAATCAATCCTAGTATTTTTGGACCTATACTTTAACCAAATGAAAGTCGTAGACTTGATCAAAGAAACCACCTCCGGCACTTTTGGTTCAGCATTTTGAAAAACCACCTTGTTCCGCTCTTTCCATATAGCCCAACTAGTGGCCCAAAAAATCCCACCGATGGTCTTCTTGTCCTTCGCAGAGCTGGAACTCGAATTAGGCCATTTAAGAACCGATTCGTAATCAGGGAACGAAGCAGCTCCCATTTTGCACCAACTCCACACCATCGACCAGACCCCTGTAGCAACGTAGTAGCTGAAAAAAACATGGCTGATCGACTCATCTGCTGCATTACACATCGGACAAGTAGCACTAGGGACCACGACGTTCCTCCTTATCAACTCGACACGAGTTGGGACTCTACCTTTATCGATTCTCCATAGCAGCATATTTACCTTGATCGGAACCCAGTTAAACCATCGGAACACTTTACTGGGACAGATCGCTGGAAACTGCCGAATGGAGTCTTTAATCGCAGCCACTGAAAACTCTACTGCAGGTTTTTTATCCCAAGTCCTCCTGTCTTTGCTGTCGACTAACCGGACCTGAGATAACATATACAAAACATCTTGTTTCTCTGAAATACCTTCAACCGTATGAACATTAGAAGACCAAGAAGCCGACATCTGATATTGAAACCCATTATAAACCACCCGGGAACTGACTACGCACTCCTTGTCTTTTTCCAAAGAAAATAGCGCTGGCCATCTGATAAATAAGGGGGTATCGCCAAACCAAACGTCCTTCCAAAAGCTGATACGGTCCCCATTACCCAGATTACAAGTCATCAGACTTGAAATTGGCTGACCATTGATACGAAACGTCTCCAATAAATTTACAATAGCCTTCCAAGTACCCGGTAAAGATCTCTTAACCGGTAAAAACGACCACTTACTTCGGCCTCCATGGATACTAATCACCACCTTTCTCCACAACCCTTCATAATTAATAATTAGATTTGAATCTCCAAGCCCACTTGACCAATAACGCCACATTCACGTCGCACAACTTAGAAATACCCAACCCGCCATATTTCTTAGGCCTCGTAACCACTTCCCATGAAACCCAATATATGCCTTTACTAACTTTATTCCCAACCCATAAAATTTTTTTCATCAGCCTTTCGATTTCTTCCATAACCTCCTTTGGAGCTTTGAATAGAGAAAAGTAATATACCGGAAGGCTAGCAAGAACCGATTTAATCAACGTTAGGCGTCCACCCATAGATAATATCTTTGCCTTCCATGATAAAAGTCTACTCTTCACCGTGTCAATGACCGATCCCCAATGAACCGATCTATTCATATTCGCACCAATTTTTATCCCAAGGTAAATGAAAGGTAATTCACCTACCTTACATCCCAACACCTCGGCCATAGAAACCACTTCCAAGGAGGACACCCCTAGCCCAAAAATATGGGATTTTTGAACATTTATTTTCAAACCAGAGATCCAATGAAATATACGCAACAACCTATTGGTCATTGTGATATTATAATGGGACCACGAACCCATTAATAAAGCATCATCGGCATACAACATATGAGAGATACACGGACCCCCCTATTCACATTAATCCCCTCAATATCTCCCAATGAACAAGCCCTTGTAATCAAATTCGCCAAACCCTCCATCACAATAAGAAACAAAAAGGGAGATAAAGGATCGCCCTGTCTAAGCCCTTTTTGACAGTTGAACTCAAACGTAGGCGAACCATTCACCAGAACCGCAGAACGAGCAGAGTGAACAATACCTCTTATCCACAAGCACCATTTGTCTGGGAACCCCATCTGAGTCATAATGGACGCTAAAAACTCCCAGTTCACGTTGTCATACGCCTTTTCAAAATCGATCTTCAAAAAGAAAGCCTTCTTATCATACTTCTTAATCCACCCAATCACCTCGATAAGCACTAAGGGGCCATCTAAAATAAAACGCTCCTTAAGGAAAGCGGATTGCGACTCGGAGATCACATCCCCCATGACAATTTTAATCCTAGCAGCTATCACCTTAGAGATCACTTTATTAATACCCCCCACAAGATTTATAGGCCGATAGTCTTTCAATCCCATGGGCGCTTTATTTTTTGCTATAAGAGTAATATAAGACAAGCTACATTCTTTACTAATAAAGCCCGTTTCATGAAATTCTTCAAAAAGCCTCATAAAATCCTCCTCCATCAACGACCAAAAGTGTTTAATAAAATGAAAGTTAAACCCATCTGGACCAGGCGCCTTGTCAGAACCACAATCCAACACAGCTTCCTTAATTTCTTCCTTAGAAAAAGGGGCGACCAAGTCTTCTATCTTCTCATCGGGAACCTGCTTCAAGTTATCAGAAACAAAAGCCGGTCTCCTTAGGTTAGTCTCACGAAAAAGCTCTCTATAAAAACGAAGAACTTCTCGTTTGACTAGCTGAGGTTTAGAAATCCAATCCCCATCAACCATGACCCCCGGAATATCATTAGCCGCTTTCCTTCCGTTAATACAACGATGAAAAAAGGCCGAATTTTCATCCCCCAATGACGCCCAATTCGCCCGAGATTTCTGTTTTAGATCCTTGTTCTTCAAAAAAACCATTCTATCCAACTCTTTCTTACTTTCCTCCCACACCCATAGCTCATCTTCCTCAAGATCGCGAGTCTCCATAACCAGCTCTAACCGCCTGACATCATTCTTTAAACATTCTAACTCGGCCCCTTCTTTTTTAGCTAATTATCTCCACCAATTCTTAAGAGCCACTTTAACCGCCATCAACTTTTTTGAGATCACTATATCTGCCGGGCCTTCAAACGAAACCTTATTCCAAGCATCTCGAACAATATCTTCACAACCTTCCCGGTCAAGCCACGAATTGAACCACTTGAACGGTTTAGCCCCATAATTCGAATCACTAACGGTTAATAATAGAGGGCTGTGGTCGGACAACTCCCTTGGTAACGCTCTAAGACAAGCTCCATGCCATTTATTAAAAAAATCTTAACACACCAACATACGATCAATTTTGCTCATCTTCGCGTCCTTACCATAACCTGTCATGAAAGTGAATCTACTACCCTGCATATTAAATTCTTGTAAACAAGCTTCATCAATAAAACCATCAATAGATGGAAGCTTTTCTAAGGCTTCACGATTTATTATTTTATTAAAATATAAAATAAGATTTTTTTTATTTAATTATTTCTTCTACTCGTTGTTTTAGCTTAGCTACTCGTCAACTTGATTTCCATCCCTTCATTTCCAAGTTATGTAATCTTTAGAACACCCGTAGTGGGGCGGTATTTTTAAAAAAATTTGAAAAAAACGCCCCAAAACGCCCCCACCCCCATTACACCCGGCGTTATTAGGCGTTATTTTTGAAAAAATTGGATCTTGGCGTTTTAATTAAAACGCTGGAAGTGGTCAAATGGTTTATTGAAGTGGCCAATGGGAGTGGAGGAGAGTTTGACTAGCCAATGACCAACTAGTTTGTTTTTTTTTTTGTTTAATGATTGGAAGGGGCATTATTATGCATTATTCCCACTACGCCACTTTTGCAATAACGCCCCATGCTGACTGGACTGCCACGTGTCGGATAATACCCCATGGTGGAGGCATTATTTTTCTTCACCACTACACATGCTCTTACAAACAAAATCCAAACTCTAAAATCCCCAATCAGATCAAAAAATGGAATCACAAAACCCTCCTAGAAATCAAAACCTCTATCCAGCTCCATCTCTGTATCCCTCTCTCGATTACACAGATCTACACCAAGATCTCTTCATCGATCCACATTCACAGACACCAATCCAATCATCCGAAGAAGTAATACTCAAAATCCCTAACTCAATCATCCACTTAATCGACAAACAACATACACAAGAAGCCTCTTCAATCCTCAAACCAGAGCTATGCCACATGTCCTCTTATTTGAGATATGTCACATGTATGCTTATGTGACTGCTTATTTGGCATAAACCATAGGGTGACATGTGTCCCCAATGGTTTGCTTTATTAGAGATATAGATATCTATACTATATTATAATGCACGAGGGAGGGGTATTTTAAGATACCCAAAAAATAAGAACTTTTCCCCCCATTTATTTATAGAAACACCCCTAATATGAGGGTAGTTTGGTCTTTTAAGCACTATTTATTTTTTAGCCCCTAAACTTATTACACTTAAATCCCTAAGTTTGAACAGAATTATAGATAATTAGTTACATTTTCCCCCTCCACAACAAACTTATAATTCTTTTGCGTATTCTTGTCATATCTTATTAAGTATAATGTTTTAAAAAAAAATCCAAAGATAACATAACGACCTATACATTTTTGTCGATGTTTCGATATTTGTCTTGTTCAGTATCGACTTGCGGATTAAAAGATACAAGTAGATAATGCATTAGTGTACAAGTGATCATTGCAAAGAAGTAGAATAAGTAAATCAATAAACTTTATGTAATCATTTTAAGAGTTAAATTTATTGATTCTACCATTATCGAATAATTGTGTCATGTTTGTATTTGATTACTAGAAATTATAAAATGTATTATAGTATAGATTCAAAGATTAAATATTAGTTATATTATAAAACTCTAACAACCTACGTGAATAATTCGGTTTTGTATAGATGTTATTTGACAAAGTAAAAAATGACTAGATATATGCTATTTATTAGCATGAGTTTGACTCACTTAAGAATAAATATTTCGATTTTGTATAAATATTATTTGAAAAGGTCAAAAATTGACTAGATATATATGCTATTTATTAGCATGAGTTTGACTCACTTAAGAATAAATATTTCGATTTTGTATAAATATTATTTGAAAAGGTCAAAAATTGACTAGATATATATGCTATTTATTAGCATGGGTTTGACTCATTTTAAAATGAATATATTTCGCCACATGTTGGTATAGATATAATAACAAACTTTCTACAAAAAAGAATGGCAAAAAAAATAAATGGGAAACAATTTTTAAAATTTAAAAAGTCTTTACACTATAAATCTTTATACTTTGTTAATATGGTCATTTAAGTATTAACCTATTTTCAACATGTAGAAGCATTTCACGCATGTAGTACACACATTTCAAACATCAAATGTTGAAAGGCATCTAAAATTCATATTCCAGTCACTTTTCAACATGTACAGTTTCTTCTCTTTCTTACTCTCAAATGCAAATCTCAAATCTCAAATCTCAAATTTCCAATTTCTTTTTTCACGCTCTCTCAAATTCCTTCCACATGCTCAAAATATGGCAGCAGCTTTCATGGTTTGTGGTGTCTCGGGCGGTGTTAGATCAAGAGAATTGTGGTGGTTGAACAATGGAGATGGCGGAAAGGTGAAGATGATGTCGAAGATTGAAGATGAGGTTTTTCCAAAGATGATGTATTTGAAGATGTTCGCCACGAACGATGGTTCACAGAGCTGGCACCGTTAATCCAGTTGAGTTTCATAATTTTTCTTCATAATCAATTTTGAACCTTTTCATCTCAGCTGAAACCCTAATATGTGTTTTGTGATTTATTTACTTCTGTTTCAATGTCTTACCTTGCAATGGAGCAGCAGAGCAATCATCGAAGATAGATCTGAAGCGTGTGTTGAAGCAAAACGCAAAGCTAATTTCATGTATAAATAGTCATTTTTCATCATCTGATCGTTTCATTTTAACCTAGATCCCTATAAAGTATGCCGTCTTTTTGTTTATTGTTGCTTTGTGAGTTGTAATCGGAACAATTTTATAATCTGATAGAATAAACTGTTTTTGGACATTTTATGCAGAACTTATTTGATCCGGAACTTAAGAAAATGAAGATTAGAACATGTTATTTGGACAGATAGTGGGTTTTCCTTCTCAGGTAAAGTTTAACTGTAGATCTATTTGGCTTACCCAAAGGGTTTATCCATGGATACATATGTCATATTCAGGTGCATGTGGCTGACACAATTTTCAGGTTCTACACACCAACTTGTGAACACAACTTGTTTAGCATCCTAACTGTAGGTCCCACTTATACAGAAATGAAGATGGGACCCGAATAAATGTGACGTTTTTAGGGTCAATGTTTCAAAATCAATTGATCAAAGAGATCAAATCTTGAAAACATCATGTTGATAATCATGGACGAGTTTCTAAGTTTAAAATCTCATTTACAACCGTATCTTAAGTCAATTCATGTAGCTCTTGTGATGTTTATTGATAACTATTTATGCAACTACAGGACATGTGATCTAAGGATGTGATTATGGTATCAAAACGATGAAAAAAAGGCGAAAAGGCCTTTTTCACAATACCTGCTGCACTGGCATGGTGAATCCGGATCGCCACCAACCAATTCTTCTAACGCAACACTTCAATTTGAAATCGAGCAGATAATGAAATCATGGACCAAGGTGAAAGATATATGCAAAGATGGAGGTTTTTTGAAAACAATACTGACTGAAGGAGTGAATTGACAGACCCCTAAAGATCAAGATGAAGTTCTAGCCTTCTAAGTACATTTTTGGTCCTCCCCTCTACTTGTCCTTTTTTATTTTTATAGTTTTTCCAATAAATTATTTTCTATTATTGTTTTGTGACACAGGTTCTTGTTATGTAGTCAAGTATGAGGCACGACTTGATGATGGAAGCTTAGTTTCAAAATCTGAGGAAGTTGAGTTCATTGTGAAGGATGGTAAGTCGCTTCTAGAATAAAAATCACTTTTCTTTTCTTAAGTGATAGCAAGATGGGGTGGTTGGATAAGAAGTCAAAATAGGTTTTAGTTAAGATTAAAATTTGTGTGCTTTCAAAAAGATTATAGATAATTAATACAAAAATAACCATGATAATTAAATAACCTAAATCGTTGAATAAACAGTCCTCAAATTATTTTCAAGGATCCTTTCAGAAGAGGAAACAATATATTGGTACATTTTTTAAAAATTTCTATATATTTAGTATACGGTATATACTTGGTAAAGGGGTGGGGCTGGACGGGGTAACCAGTCATGCAGGGTTCGGGTAAGAATGAGTTCCACCCAAACTATGTACATGTTAAAACGGACTGTTTTAAAAATGGTCAAATTGGTTTGAGTCAGAACATGTTCCGACCTTTGGTTGGGGTAAAGGGCCGTTTCTAAAACGCCAGTTTCTAAAACGCCAGTTTCAGCCATAACATGTCAAAACAGACTGTTTGCAAACCATTACTCGACCCGCCCATTTTCTAAAACGCCAATTTGAACCAAATCCCACTGTGTTTTTGGTTTCTAATTATATTTTTATGCAGGTCCGTTGATCTTGGGTTGTCAAAGATCAAGCGAAACATTTTAGTTTCAGGCGGGGTTCAAGGAATATTGCCTTGGATGGCCCTGGAGCGAATGTGAGCTTCAGCTGGTGTGTGCTATAACTTATGTGAGATATAATACTTGGTGCTTTTGTTAGTTGGCAGGCATTGAATGTCAGGCTAACCACCAGTAAGGATTGCGTGCATATTGTCTTGGAATTGCAAACCTTCTTATTGTTTTGACAAACACCTTCATAATTTTGGTTATAATTCTTTACTCTCATGGCATGTGTACTTCTAGAATTTTTAAAATTACCGTGGTCACAATGTTATTAGAGAGCTAATGAGCTCAATTGACATTGTAGGGGAAGTGAAGATTTGGGTTTGAGGCCATAGGTCTCAAGTTCGAATACAATCCCAACCGGGCTTTACCATAGTGGGTCTTTTGGCGGTGTGTCTTCCCTGGAACTGGAGATGGCGGGTGTGGGCTACCCAGTGTTGTCTGCAGTCGGGGGCGAATGGGGTCGCCTTTTGCTATTGGGTTACATCGGGTTGCCGGGCTTTTATTTTGTTGACTGTTAAAAAAAACAAGGTTATTAGTAGAAAGGAACTACATTATATGTCATGTTGTGCTTGTGTCTTAGTGAAATGATGAAATTCTTCTGCTTACTATTTCCTAAGAAGTATTTGGAAAATTGGCGTGTAATGGCCAAGCCTATTGAATATTACAAAACCATTTTTAGTAAACTTGTTAACTACCAAAACTTTTTGCGTTATGATCTTAACGTTTTCCCTCTGATCGAACTATGCATATCTCAATGAAATGGACTAATCGATTAATTCGCTTATGACATATATCCACCACAATAATGCTATATTATACGAACAAGAAAACATATAGAAACGAATACTGCAATACAAATTGTCACCCCGCCGCATCGCGCGGGCACCCTGCTAGTAGATATAGATATGATTCCATTTTCTAAGGCTTCAAGATTTATTATTTTTATTAATATAAAATAGGATTTTTTATTAATATAAAATAAGATTTTTTATTAAATTATTTCTTCTACTCGTTGTTAGCTTAGCTACTCGTCAACTTGATTTCCATCCCTTCATTTCCAAGTTATACAAAACCACCCAAATCCAAACTCTAATCAGATCAAAAAATGGAATCACAAAAGCCTAGAAATCAAAACCTCTATCCAGAAATCATCCAAACAAACCCTAACTCAAATCCATCATATTCATCTTACCCTACACCTTCAGCTCCATCTCTATACCCCTCTCTCGCCTACACAGATCTACACCAAGATCTCTTCATCGATCCGCACTCACACACACCAATCCAATCATCTGAAGAAATAATAATCAAAATCCCTAACTCAATCATCCACTTAATCGACAAACAACAAAGTATCGAACTCGCTTCCGGCGTGCTAGAAATCGTCCGTCTCCGTCAAGGTAACGCCGTCGTCGCCGTTCTCGCTCGAATCGACGACTTTATCCAATGGCCGTTAACGAAGGACTCAGCCGCCGTCAAGTTAGACGGATCACATTACTTTTTCACACTCCGTGTTCCTTCGGATTCGGACTCGGGTTTCGGATCGGATAATCTGTTAAATTACGGGCTGACAGTCACGGGGCAGGGTTTGGGGGAGGTTTTGGGGGAGTTTGATAGGGTTTTGGATGAGTGTAGTGCGTTTTCGGTGAAACAGGTGGAGAAGAGTGTGGTGGTGGAGAATGGTGGTGGTACGGTGGAGGAGAAAGCGGCTGCGGCGGCGTATTGGACGACGTTGGCGCCGAATGTGGAGGAGTATAGCGGTTCGGTTGCGCGGATGATTGCGTCGGGGTCGGGGCAGTTGATAAGGGGGATAATGTGGTGTGGGGATGTGACTGTGGAGAGGTTGAAGTGGGGGAATGAGGTTATGAAGAAGAGGAGTAAACCTGGGCTCAAGGCTGAGGTTAGTCCTCAAGCTTTGAAGAGAATGAAGAGGTAATTAATCCTTATTGCTGCTTAACAAGTCAAATATGAAATAAATTGTCATGATATTACTAGTTGCTACTTATAAATTGTAAAACATGATGTAGTTAGTTTGCCATGTCACAAACATTGGTCTAAAGACTGAAGTTACTCTTTTTATCGCATAACTTGAAGCGTTCATGTTCATTTTGTACAAGATTTACTCGATCGACAACTAAACCCCAATGGTTGACTCTCTAGTGCGGTTTTAGACTTGTAGGATACTAGTATATGTATTTCTTTATGATATACATGACAATTTCCAAAATTGATAAGTTATGATACAAAAAATATGGGCTTCACTTTCTTCACTAAATAATTGAATCTTGATGTCCACATGTTATATTTCAGTAAAATGACCATATTTAAACATATCAATTGAAGCGAGGAAGTAATATTATTGCACGTTGGTATAATGTAAGATATATATGAACAAATGAATTTTGTTTCAGGGTTAAGAGATTGACAAAGATGTCAGAGGGTATGGCGACCGGTGTACTTTCCGGTGTAGTGAAGGTATCTGGAGTTGTTACGGGCTCTATCGTCAACTCGAAACCCGGCAAGAAATTCTTCAACCTTCTCCCTGGTGAAATAGTTCTTGCATCTTTGGATGGATTCAGTATGTCTCCTTCCTTAAAATTCCTTGTCTTTATTTGGGAATATTTATCTTCTTGTATTATATATATATGTTTTTGCTCTAAGCTCGTAAAGTCGTGTAATATAATGATATCGTTGTGTTGTTCTCACTCCATTCACAGTAAATTATATTAAAGGTATATGTTTACGTTGCTTCTGATTTTTCATAGTGGGTTTTTGTACACAGACAAAGTATGTGACGCAATTGAAGTGGCCGGGAAAAACGTGATGTCGACAACCTCAACCGTCACGACGGACTATGTTTCACACAAGTATGACTTTCTCATTTAAGTTGAGCTTTGTTGAACAAATTATAATCCATAGTTTGTTTGCTATTTTCGCTTAATCTTTTGGGTTTAAATTATCCTCTTTGATTGGTTACAACTGAGGATTGGTTTTTAAATCGTCTAAAACCGTACCGTACCATTTTCATTAGTAGTTGCTAATTGCTTGCGTGACAGGCATGGTGAAGATGCTGCAAAATTGAATCACGAAAAGATGAGCGCAGTCGGGCATGCGGTAGGGACTGCCTGGGCGGTTTTCAAGATAGGAAAAGCTTTGAATCCAAAGAGTGCAATCAAACCTACAACTCTTGTGAAAGCCGCAGCGTCGAAAGCGTCAAAATCCTCTAAATCCAAATCATAAAACATGTTTCTGTGTTAAATGATTGTGTGAGTAGTCCATTAATTATTTGTGCTGTGCATGACTGCATGCTATATATGTATGTCTTGATACAAAAAAAAAAAAAAAACGAACTTGTGATTAATGATTTGTAATATCAAGATTCATCATGAAGTTACTTTATATTATGGGATATTGGATTCAAATAATCTTAACTTTCATCATTGGCTGATAGCACTCCCAACTTTCGATATGTACCACACCAAGTTGAAAGTTGGGATTAGTGGTGTACAAATCGTAAGTCAAGTGTGCTGTCGGCCAATTTTTGAAGGAAAAATTACAAGTTTTGTCCTTTATCATAATATCATATATCAGGCGGTGTCATTTTTAACGAATGTTGACAGGTCTTGCCCTTTACTAGGTATTTTGTTGCATGTTTAGTCCTTTACACCCAACTCAGTTAAAAAACTCTGTTAAGACTAGGCACGTGATAAGCACACGAGGGTATTTATATATTTCCCCCACCTAGGGATGGCAAAAAAGCCTAAGCCCGACGGGTATACCCGAAACCCGAAACATACGGGCCGGGTATACCCGAAGAACGACGGGTATGGGCCGGGTATGGGATTAAGGGTATGGGATTTAGCGATACCCGCCCGATACCCGGCCCGTTTACCCGAATCATACCCGAAAAGCATATTATTTTAAGGGGCAATTACATATATCCCCCTACAAACTTCATTAATTACATATATACCCAACCTAAAAATTAAATTACATATATCTTCTTCCTTAAAACTAAAAATATCAAATTTACCCATTTTAGATTATTTTATTAAAAATAGTTTATTTAATGAATAATTTACCCTTCTTTTTACCAATACTTAGGTAGTGTTTGGTATGCAAGAATGAGAGGTGGAATGGAATGAATGATTACGAGGGAATGAAGAAAATGACGTTTGGTTGGTCAATGGAATGGAATCACCCATTCCAAAAGACATTTCATTCCCTCAAAATCATTCACTCCACCCACCATGTTTTTTTTCCATTCCATCCCCTCTTGCATCATTTATCAACAACACCACAACCCACCACCACCACCACCACCCACCACCGACGTCATCGCCGCCACCCGCCACCACCTCACCCCGACAGCCAACGCCGCCGCCACCCACTCGCCACCGTTATCACCCACAGCTGCGGCCAACCGCCAACGCCACTCGTCGTCGCCGCCCACCACCATCGTCGACGCCACCACCACCGTCACCACCAACCGCCGCTGCTGCCACCAACGGCCACCTCTGCTGCCACCCACCACCAACGGCCACCTTGCCGCCACCACCACTCGTCATCACCGCCGCACCACCACTCGCCGCCACCACCACCACCCATCGCCGCCACCGACACCCACCACCGCCACCTATAACCACCCACAATCACTACCACCGACCACCACCACCACTCACCGCTGATTTTATTACTCCATTTTTCTTGCCTACCGAACAATACACGATAATAATTCATCACATGGTAACCAAACAATACATGGAATGGTAATGATCTATTGCATTCCCTCGTCCTTTCCATTACCTCGTTCATTCCATTCCTTCGTCCATTCCATTACCTCATACCAAACAGACCCTTACAGATTTACACATTACAAATTTACCCATTTCAAAATCTGATAAAATATCTCATGAATCAATAATTCACTTTTTGATCAAAAGAAATAAAACACCACAACTAACATTATCTGATGATTCAAGCATTCCGTAAGATTGTAAGAAAGTTCTTTAGACACAAGGCTCCAAAATCAAATATTACATATGCAGGATCTAAAATCACCTTTTTAATGCATATAATCAAGCAATTTAACAAAGGAGATTGAGCAATATTATAATTAAGCAATTTATAATAGTGTGATATTTTTAACAAATTAATGGGTATACCCGTTACCCGAGGGTATACCCGATACCCGATGGGTAAAGACCCGACAAATACCCGACGGGTAACGGGCCGGGTACGGGCCTAAGAATTACAACCAGGTACGGGCTTGGGATTACTAATAACCGGCCCAAACCCGGCCCATTGCCATTCCTACCCCCACCCTGTCATTTCCTCCTTTATAAGACCGTGGGGTATGGTGGGGCGGGGGTTTGGGGCATGGGTTGACACGTGGCTTGGGGTGGCAGACATGGGCTGACCCACATTCAACACGGTATGGTGGGGCGTGGGTTTGGTGGGCTTCGCTGGGCTGACCCAAACCGCCGGCTATTTGAATATTTTTTAAAACAACAAATTTAATTTTTTTAATATTTTTAAATAAAGAAAATTACATAAGAAAATTCCTAACGTTTATATTTGTTTTTTATCTCTTGTCTCATCTCCAAGACTAGTTGCAACTCGTCACCCTCTAGGTGATCAATGGGCTGGGATAGAAATTTCAAATCATCTCGTTTTTTGTTTCTGGGCATCTCTAGCGGCATCTCTAGATTCTTTGCTCTTTCGAATTTCGGCCCTTTGTTGTTGGAATACGTTAAATGTATCTAACTTGCATGAAATGTCATCCAACTGATCGCTGTATATTCCCCTACTCGAGCCCGAACTCCCAGTAGAAGGCGATGCCGTACCAGATCTTGATTTTTGAGCACGCCTTTTTGCGGCATCTCTTCCATACTCAGGCCGGTTTGGCGAATCATCCAAAAGGTCCTCAAACTCTTGATCTCGTGCATCAGATTGGGCTTGGGACGAGGCCGTTGACCTTTTGGAAGACGTGTTACTTTCGCTACCACTGGGGATATTCGCCCACTTTAGATGGAACTTACAAATCTCCCAACAATGCATGAAACGGAAGTCGATCCCCACATTTGATTTGAATGCAACCAATGCATTTGTCACAATGTCGACTTCTGTTTCACCACTTTTTGGGTTTTGCTTTGCTTTATTTAAAAAACCACTATATTTTGTAAGTTGGGTGCTTATCTCGCTCCACTTCGAGGATAAGCTATCGTTTTCACGATAAGCCTCCCTTCCCAATTCTTCATGGAATGCTCTACTAACCGCTTCCCACAAATGGGTTCGATGTTGAGAATTTCCTATTTTAATAAAAACAAAATTTAATATATTACAAAGTTATATAAAAAATAACCATTAATAAAAACCAAATTTAATATATTACAAAGTTATATACATAATAATATTTAAGAATACCTAAACTTGGATGTTGAGATTGTTGACACCAAGCCCTCGCCAATGCAAGTTCTTCATTAACGACCCATTTTTGTTGTTTTCGTTTGGCGGTTTCAAGTGCTTTCTCCGCCTCGGTTTTTTTCTTATGACTTCTCTTTTTGGGAACTATTGAGGCGGAAGGACCATCGTTGGGTGGTTGAGTTTCGGGGACGGTTTCGGTTTGTGAAAGGTTGATGGAGGTTGGTGAAAGGTTGATGGGCGTTTGTGTAAACGGGGTAGGTATCGAATCGTCGGTGTGTGGGAAGTTAGTAAACACACGATTCCCGATATACGATGCATAACTCGCTTCAAGGGGCATAGGGGAGTGTATGAAAAATGGACGAGGCATTGGACGATTGGGTGGTGGGCTAGGATTATTTTCTTGGAATGCATACGGGTTGTTCGGGTCATAAGCACGGTTATGAGGATGCATTTTTTCGTTTTGTAGAAGGAGAATTGAAGATGATTATAGATGTGGTTGAATGTGGTAAAAAATGGAAGAAAATGTGAGTTTTAGAGTGAACTTTTTTTAACATAGCCGTTGTAGTTTGCTTTGGCCATTGAGAGACCGTCATGTCAGCTTGCTAGACCCGCCCCACGCCCGGCTTCAAACCCAAGCCCCATACCCCATTGTCTAAACCCCAGAAACCCTAATTTGACCCTGTTTCACCACAACACCCATTAACCTAAAGTTCCCATCACTAGGATCAAAATAGTCCCACGAGAACCGCGGTGGTGGAGGCGATGGCGGTGGTGACATTGTTAACGAATCGATGTCGTCTACGTATACCTTACAACTGTTATTAACAGTGGATTGATTAAGATTAACTGTTACAGCACCAACTACAGCTGATTTCATGTAATTTAAGGTTGAATTGTGGTGAAATGTGGGTTGGAGATAGTGGAACAGAGGATTCCCCTGTTTCTGCTAATTTACCGAGGGTGATTCTGAGGTTATGAAGTGATTGGATGTAAACAACATGAGATGCTGCTAAATTGTAGCGTGAATCGATTGCTTGTTTCATAAAGTGTCTTCCTTCTTTGCATAATCGCAATGGTTCGCAGTGCTCTGTTTTTTAATTCGAAACACCCATTGTTCGAGTTTGATGTTTTGCTTGGGGATGATGATATCTAGTAATTGGTGTAGTTAACCAGTTTATATAGGTTTCTAATGAGTTAGGTTTTTGAATAAAAGTGAAATACAAAGAGGAAACATGAATATCTGGGAATCTGATTCACTGGCTTTTTCAAAGAACCCTAAACTTTCAAAACTTTATGCTGCACAATGGAAATTAGGGTTTCCGAGGTTTATAAAGGGGGGAAATGAAGGGGTGGGGGGAAGACATAAATACCCTCGTGTGCTAATCACGTGCCCAGACTTAACAGGGTTTTTTTAACTGAGTTGGGTGTTAAGGACTAAACGTGTAACAAAATACCTAGTAAAGGCCAAGACCTGTCAACATTCGTTAAAAGGGACACCGCCTGATATATGGTATTAAGATAAAAAACAAAACTTGTAATTTTTTCATTTTTGAAAATTAAGTTTATTTAAATCCCGTATTTGCAATGAATTTCTGCACTAAATTGACAGGTGTGACAATTTTAGTAAATGTCATCTTTGGCTAGTCAGTAAGTCCATTATAAGACCGGAGAGTATGGGGGCCGTCCCCATGCCCGTCCTCCCGCCGCCGCCCCAAACATTCCACCCCCCAGCCTTGTTGCCGCCCCACCCCCGTCAACTTCGTCCTCCCCCAGTCGGATTCGACGGGCATCATTCCTCTCTCCTCACACACACACATCTATACATACATACATATATATATATATATATATATAGGGTAGGGTTCCAGCGTGAACCTAATCCCATGCGTGAACTGATCTGGACCATTGATTTCCTTTTTAGTTGTTAAGGGTATGATTGTAATTATATAAAAAATTATATTTAAATCATTATTTTAATAATTGAATGAAGTTACATCTTTCCTATTTTAAATTCATTATCCACATTATCTTTTATTTCATTTTTATTTTTTAGATTTCGCCACCAGAATTCGGATTATGATTTTTAAGATTCACGTAACCTTCATATTTCAACGGTATACACATGTGTACTTTGATATGAATTGAACAGTACACATGTGTACTCAGCATGGTACATATGTGTAATTAGCTACATAATACATACATATAAACAAACAAAACTTGTAAACCTATTTTATATTAAGCAAATAACAATTTCCATAATGTTTGCCAAACCAAAAAAAACATACAATTACAAGTTCCAGTATCGTGAAAACAATAAACTCAACATAATCGGAAAAATAAAAAAGACATAGTCTTTTACAACTATTCGCCGCGTTGTATGCTGAATCATCCTTATCGACCAAGCAAACAAACATACGTGAATCATCCTTATCGACCTCATACGTGAATCATCCTTATTGACCTTCCATCTCCACTTTCCTCGTTTACGACGTCTCCTATAATAACACAAAAAAACTCAGCAATTAGTACTTTGCATAATTCACAAGTGTACATCAACAACTTTACACATTCAATACACAAAAAAAATGAGATATCACAAAAACAGACGCTATACACATGTGTACATCGCATTAAAAACATAGCAAAACCAGAATACACATGTGTACAGCGCCTTAAAAACAGAGCAAAATCATAATACACATGTGTACAGCGCCTTAAAACCAGAGCAAAAATCAGATTACACATGTGTACCTAGATTCAGTGAAATTAAGATAAAACAACACAGATGAAGAAGCTTTAAAAGATGATAGAAGTTCATATGATCATCAGACATGCAATTAACGTTTAACAGCTAAATCATCTAAACAAACTTATCAAAATCATTCACTCTGTTTTTCACATAAGTTCAAATCACTAAAAGCAGTAACCCTAACTGTTAATTCGAACTCAAAATCAATGAATTTCAGTAGATCCAACAAATTCGAAGCATAAATCAAGTGAAAACAATAGAATTGAGATGAAACATAACATAATTCTCGGATCAGAAACATGCAACTAACAACTAAATCGTCTAAACAATCAGTTACTCTGTTTCGCAGATAAGTTCAATCACCAAAACAGTAACCCTAACTCTTAACTGGAACTCAAAATTCATAGCATAAACAAAGTGAAAACGAGAGAATCTACCGACTGATTCTCGCCGAACTGACGGCTTCGCCGTCAGTCGCCACCGCCGCCGCCGCGCGACCCCCTCTTTCTCCCTCTCATCTCTCCCGATGTTCTCTTTCTCTCTCCCGTTCTTCTGCCGCTCGATCTCTCTCTCATCATTGGTTCTGAGTTGTGTGTGTGCAGTATAGGAAGGAGGGTTGGGGGGTTGTGTGGAGTAGCTTGTCGGAAAAACGGCCTGAACCAGTCGGATGCTAGGTGGCCGGCGGTTATGGTTGCTGGTTTACGGGGAGAAGATGAAGAACAGGATGGTTGGTGGACGGCAGTTGATGATTCTAGATCTAGGGTTGAATATATTGAAACTGATATAGGGATTTTAGGGGATTACAATTTAATTAGTTTCCATATCTTTAACATTAAAGTTCCCTATTTTACCCTTTTGATTAAAATTTAAATTAAATTTATTAAACCTTTAATTACAATTCTGCCATTGATCTAAGATCTATCATCTACAAAATCAAGGGCCCAGATAAGTTCACGCAGTTCACGCTGGAGAAAATGTTCACGTTTGAACCTAATCCTATATATATATATATATATATATATATATATATATATATATATATATATATATATATAAAGGGGTTCATCTCCCACCCCGTTAGGTCCATCCCCTTCAGGCCTCTCCTACGTGGCGGCCCATCCCTTTGGGGATGAGGCTCTCCATACCCACCAGCCTAACTAAATAGATTATCCTCATCCACACATGGCAGTCCTATAATACAACTTTAATTTGTTAGATGCAATTCAACTTATCTTGTCGGGAAAATTGCTAAATATAATTTGATGATTCAGAGTTAGCACTAGTAATGTTGTGTTTGAACTCGAGAGAAGTTGATTTAATCATAGTGTATAAAATGGCAAGAGTTGTTAGCAAGTTACGCATGATTTAGTACTTAAAAATTCTTAATGAGCCGATGCATAAACACACATGAGTTTAACAAACAAGCTTGAGACTATGTTTTACATACCAAACTCTAAGAGGGGTTGAGGGGGTGTACGTGCTACTCAACTTTTTTGTCGAAGTGCAAAATTATTACAGTTTTTTTCTTCCTCGCTCTACGTATTGGATATCCTTGAGCAAAAATTATGATACCCATAATTCAAAATAAAAATTGGGATACCGTTGAATTTTTCTTATAGATCCGCCACTCGCTATAAGTATTATTATAGTTTTACAATGCAAAACATTTAAAAGTAAAAAGTATAACCAAGGATGTTTATTAACTGACTAACTGTAAGTTGTATGTAATTATAACCGTCCATGGTTGTAAAACAAGGTTTCCAATGCCGAGTACTCCCCAAGTAGTCACTACAAGGTAGGCTGCCGAGACGACTTTCTTTGACTCCGCCTAATTACTCGGAATCGGTCAGACGCGGTCAACCTTGGGCAAAATCGTATCTAGTAGGTCAATTCGGGCCGAGTTTGACTTAAAAACTTATTAAACATAATTTCTATGTCTATAATATTAAAGAAAGAATATCTTTTTCACGTATTTTGTTATAGATATTAATAAATTTATGTTATTTGACATATATTTAATTTCCAAAAACTAATTTGTTTATATTTAACATGTCCGAGTACTCTCAACTCCCCGATCGATCAACTAGGGAGTGCCTAATGACTTTTGCAACCATGTAACTGTCTGAATTTTATTTTTTTTGGGTAAGTTGTATCTTATGTCCTTTGAGTTTTAGCAAAATTTCAGGAATTGTTCTTTAACTAATGAAATTATAGCGGATGTCCTTTGTGTTCTAATTTATTTAAAGGTGGCGTTGTTTCTCCCTAGAAAGATTATAGAAATAAAAGACATCTTCTGTAAATAAATTAAAACATAAATAACATCTATTGTAATTTCGTTAGTTAAATGACAACGTTTGAAGTTTTGCTGAAACTTAAAAGACGTAAAAGATAATTTACACTTAATTTTTTTGACAAAAATAAAATTAGAAAATTGTATATAACTTTAGTTATTTCAGTATGAAAATTATGGGGCTGGCTAGTGTACAAGAGGGATTTCACGTACGAAGTGTACGTGAGAACCTCAACTCTAGATTTCCCAAGATCAATGGTTCTAAATGGCAAGATGACAATTACGTGTAAGAGGAATTTACAACTGAATACACAAATAGAAAAAAATGTATTATGTCTTTTCTCACGTGAACTAAACTACTTTCCCATAATTTTCAAACATCTATAACTTTTTATACGATAATATTTTTTCTAAATAAATTACACCGTATTAACGATCATTTCATTCTCTTTCATTTGAGTAGGCTATTTTTATAGTTTTCCTAATTTAAAAAAAAAACTTTACAGGCTATAAAGTTACTTGATTATTTTTCAGTACGTAATTACATACCAGAAGATAATTAAAGAATACCTAAATCACGTAACATATATGCAAGCAGTAACAAACTCTCATTGTAAACACTACATCTATAATCACGTACCAAATGATCAAAGAATACCCAAACATGTACCGGATACTTAATGTATATCTAAATCTAGAATCACGTACCATATGTGTAAAATCAGTAACAAATACTCCATGTAATAATCACGTACCATGTGTGCAGAGCAGTAACAAATGCTTAATATAACAATGCATCTATAATCAAGAAACGACTTATATTACATATCTAATCACGTTATAACATAAAAACAATTAAGTTCTTGTGAATGTCTAATCATGTAATAAGCATAACTCTAGTAAAAAACATTATACACTCAAAAAATTATAATAACGTAATGATACATAATCACATGACATTACACTTGTTACATATGGTACGTGATTATAGATGTTATTGAGCATTTGTTATTGCTTGCACATATACGTAACGTTAAACAATTACGTAACTTTATAGCTTGTAAAATTAAAAAAAAATTAAGAAAACTATACCAACAGCCTACTCAAATTAAAGAGAATGAAATAACAACTCAATAACAATTGAGTATCAGGCATGCCTGTTAGTTTGTTTAAAGTTAAACATTGATATTCCCTAGTACACTTGTTATTTTAGTTTTTATATTATATTATCACCCCATTGAAATTTGACATAAAAACTAAATATTAGTGGATTAGTAGATTATTCTAATACCAAGAAAAAAATAAAATAAAAATACGATAAATTATATATTGGTATGGCTTGGTAAATTCACCTTGTTACCATACGCTGGGAAAATTTTAAATTTATTTACATACCCGAATACTCATATCATTCACGTCCGATTGTTTTGGGTTTGCCCGTCAAATTTTGGTTAGATTATAATCCCTATTAGACCATGTGTGTGGCAACTTGCATTTTAGAATCTTCCATCGCGTTTCGATGTAACTCACGTGTGCATTATGTGAATGATTCATGTGATTGCTTATGGTTGGATGAATGTATTTAAATTGTATGCTTGAATGTGTGTGCGTTTTATGATAGTTAGTCATTAGTTTGTAACCCGATCGCACAAACCTTTTAATCGAGTGGACTAGTTCTCGGTCCCAGTTTGTGACCCAAGCGAAGCCCAACTGATTCGAGCCCTCAGCTGAATCAGAACGCCAATGATAACATCAACCGTCAGAATAACAATCACAATGCTGGGAATAACAATAATGGCAGCAATGGGGGCAATGGTGCTCGTGGAAGGGTATTTACGATTGGAGCTGGTGAAGCTAGGAACGACGACAATGTCGTGAATGGTACGTTTTCTGTGAACAATCTTTTTGCTTCCGTGTTATTTGATTCTGGTGCCGATTGGAGTTATGTGTCCTTAGAGTTCGGTCAACGATTAGGGTTAACTCCGACACCTTTAGAAGCTAAGCATGTAGTAGAATTAGCTGATGGTAAGACGATTGAAGCCTCACACATTATTATGGGATGCAAACTTTATCTTGGGGTCAAGTGTTTGACATTGACCTCCTTCCTGTTACCCTCTGTAATTTTGACGTAGTGGTGGGTATGGATTGGTTGTCTAAGTATCAAGCTGAAATTCTCTGTAAAGAGAAAATCGTGCACATACCGCTCCCTAGTGGAGAGTCTCTATCAGTTCAAGGGCATCGCAGTGGTGCGATGGTTGGTATCATCTTAGCTATGAAAGCTCGAAAGTGTCTGCGAAAGGGGTATCCTGTTATCTTAGCACTCGTTACTGATCCTCAGCCTGAAGAGAGGAAGATCGAAGACCTACCAGTTGTTCGTGAATTTTCTGATGTGTTTCCTGAGGAACTTCCTGGTTTACCTCCTCACCGTCAAGTGGAATTTCAGATTGATCTTACACCAGGAGCGGCCCCAATTGCTCGAGCTCCTTACCGTCTTGCACCTGGGGAGTTGCAAGAGTTATCTAACCAACTTCAAGAATTGTTGGATAGAGATTTTATCCGACCCAGTTCTTCGCCTTGGGGAGCCCCAGTTCTGTTTGTGAAGAAGAAAGATGGGTCCTTTCGTAAGTGTATTGATTATCGGGGACTCAACAAGGTGACTGTCAAGAACCGCTATCCTTTGCCGCGCATCGACGATCTGTTTGACCAGTTGCAAGGGTCAAGTTTTTACTCAAAGATCGATTTAAGATCGGGCTATCATCAGATGAGAGTCCGAGAGGAGGATGCACCCAAAACGGCTTTTCGAACGCGGTATGGCCATTATGAGTTTCTGGTTATGCCGTTTGGGTTGACGAACGCACCAGCGGTCTTCATGGACCTCATGAACCTTGTGTGCAAACCGTATCTTGACGATTTCGTTATCGTGTTTATTGACGACATTCTGATCTATTCAAAGAGCAAGGAGGATCACGAGCGACACCTGCGTCTTATCTTAGAGCTACCGAGGAAGGAGAAACTTTACGTGAAATTCTCTAAGTGTGACTTATGGATTCGAGAGGTACACTTCCTTGGCCACATTGTCAATGAATCAGGAATACACGTGGATCCTGCAAAGATTGATGTTATCAGAAATTGGGCGGCACCGAAGAATCCTTCGGAGGTGTGACAATTTCTTGGTCTCGCTGGATACTATCGCAGATTTATTAAAGACTTCTCGAAGATCGCTTAACCCCTCACCGCACTAACACAGAAGGGCGTTGTATACTCTTGGGGAACGAAGCAAGAAGATGCTTTCCAGTCGTTGAAACAAAAACTCTGCAGCGCACCGATCTTGTCTTTACCATAAGGTACCGAGGATTTTGTGTTGTATTGTGATGCTTCTATTCAAGGCCTCGGTTGTGTGCTAATGCAACGCGAAAAGGTGATAGCTTACGTTTCTCGGCAGATGAAGGTTCATGAGAAGAATTACACGACTCACGACTTGGAGTTGGGGGCCGTAGTGTTTGCGCTCAAAATCTGGAGGCATTACTTGTACAGTACTAAATGCACTATTTATTCCGACCACAAGAGCCTTCAGCATATCTTTGACCAGAAGGAATTAAATATGCGACAGCGTCGCTGGGTAGAACTCTTAAACGACTACGACTGTGCAATCAAGTATCATCCAGGTAAGGCCAACGTTGTAGCTGATGCCCTTAGTCGGAAGGAAACGAAACCCAAACGTGTCCGCGCCTTGCAGCTTACTATCCATTCTAACCTCTCTGACCGGATTCGTTCTGCTCAAGCAGAAGCACTGAAAAGGAGAAAACCATAAGGCTGAGTATTTGCGGGGCATAGAGAAATGACTTGTAGAGAGATCGGATGGTATACTTTACTTCATGGAATGAATATAGGTCCCTTTGTTTGGAAACCTTAGAGATCTTGTGATGGACGAAGCACACAGTCTCGATACTCTGTTCATTCGGGTTCAGATAAGATGTATCAGGATCTCAAGGTTTTGTATTGGTGGCCGAAGATGAAAGCTCATATTGCGACGTACATGAGTAAATGCTTGACTTGTGCGAAGGTTAAGGTGGAGTATTAGAAACCCTCAGGCCTGCTTCAGCAACCAGAGATACCCATATGGAAAGCGGAGCAAATTGCAATGGATTTTGTCACAGGTTTGCCAAGAACTCAAAACGGAAACGATACCATCTGGGTGACCGTTGATCGTCTCACAAAGTCAGCGCACTTTCTGGCAATCAAGGAAACGGATAAGTTTTCGCAGCTTGCTACTATCTATCTGAAGGAGGTGGTCTCTAGGCACGGGGTGCCGACCTCTATTATTTCTGACCGTGACCCACATTTCATCTCAGATTTGTGGCAGTCGATGCACAAATCATTCGGCTCGCGTCTCGACATGAGTACCGCTTATCACCCATAGACGGATGGTCAAAGTGAACGAACCATCCAGACACTTGAAGACATGCTGTGAGCGTGCGTGATTGATTTTGGCAAGGGTTGGGAGAAACACTTGCCTTTGATAGAGTTTTCTTATAACAATAGCTACCATACCAGCATCCAGGCAGCTCCGTTCGAAGCATTGTACGGACGGAAATGTCGTTCTCCTCTCTGTTTGGCTGAGGTGGGTGACAGCCAAATCACAGGTCCAGAACTCGTACATGAAACTTCTGAGAAGATTGTCCAAATCAGGAATCGCATGGCGGCAACGCGTGACCGCCAGAAAAGCTACGCTGATAAGCGTAGGAAACCTTTGGAGTTCACTGTAGGTGATCGTGTTATGTTGAATGTATTACCCTGGAAGGGTGTAGTACGGTTTGGAAAACGCGCTAAGCTTAATCCTCGTTATGTTGGGCCATTCAAAATTCTGGAGTGAATCGGTAAAGTGGCCTACAAGCTCGAGTTACCTGCTAAGTTGGGTAACGTTCATGATGTCTTCCATCTTTCGCAGTTAAAGAAGTGTTTGTCCGATGAAACACTTATAGTGCCATTTTAGGAACTGAAAATCGACAACAAATTGCAGTTTGTCGAAGAACCTATCAAAATCATGGATCGGGAAGTTAAGGTCCGTAAGCATAGTCGAATTCCGATCGTGAGAGTTCGTTGGAACTCAAGACGTGGACCGAAGTTCATGTGGGAACGCGAAGATCAAATGAAGCTCAAGTATCCTCAACTATTCCCAGCTGACCAAGCTAATCCTGATGCAACTGGTGAATTTCGGGACGAAATTCCCTTTCAAGTTGGGGATGATGTGACACCTGGGGAAAATACATAGTCATCCTGATCTATCATTTCACTTCCATGTGATCGCTTATCAAATTTCGGGACGAAATTTCTTTCAAGTTGGGGATGATGTGACAACTTGCATTTTAGAATCTTCCATCGCATTTCGATGTAACTCACGTGTGCACTATGTGAATGATTCATGTGATTACTTATGGTTGGATGAATGTATTTAAATTGTATGCTTGAATGTGTGTGCATTTTATGATAGCTAGTCATTAGTTTGTTTAACACCCTTACTATTTAAAGCGGATTTTTGTTATAAATCTCGAACATAATCACATAATTATAATTACAATTATATTGGAAAATACGGGTTAATTAAAACTTCTACAACTTTCAGGTATACTACATAATGTGACTATATTCGTCATTTAAAATAACAATTAACAATGTGCGGAAGCTTGTATCTTGAACGTGTTCGGTTCTTCGTTGAGCTTGATCTTCATCCGGGAATCCCTTGACATTTACCTATGATCAAAACCAACTTAAAAGTTAGTTTTGATAGTTAAATAACAAGCACAACAAGGTAAATGGGTCAAACAAACAAAATAACAAAAAAATTTAAGCTTTTACCCCGTCGCCGCACGCGACGGTGTTTACCCTTGGGCGTCGCGCGATGCCACGGCCCTCTTTCGACAGAATGTGTTTTGTACTGAAGCTGCAGATTCCCAGCTCAAAATTTCCAACTTATACTTCACAAAAACATGCATATCTTTTGATCTAGATGTCCGTTTTGCGTGATTCTTTTTCCTACGCGTTCGTAATTTAATTCTCCATCTCATGGAGTAAAAACCTGACATCTGAATTCAAAAAATTTTAAATATCAAGCACTCGGCTTGAAATTCAATTTTGACACTTTTTGACCCATTTGTGTTTTGATCAAACAAACTTGTTGGTTACCTTTAAAATATCATGCAAATCACATTATATTAGTTTACTAATATTCAAGGTTCTAATTACGGGTTCTTATGCAAATTTTAACCCGTTTTGCATATCTACTCATTTTGACCCGTTAAGGGTATTTAACATCTTCAAGCTTAAATCACGCTTCTTTTTAGTTTACATCTTATCTCCATTTTTATGCGTATCGCAAGGACTCAAGTTAACAAAACGCTTACTTCTAAACAACTCTTAAAGGTTGTTTGCCCTATTTACCCCTCAAGGGCTTTTTGGTCAATTTTAGTCCTTCATTTTGCGACGAAGGACTTTCGCTAATATTTGGCCAAAATATCGCTTTTAGCTATAATTCTAACATACGTACCTGGCTCTGGTCATAGGATTGACCCGTTTAAATACTTCTCACTATTAATTTCTAGTTAATAGCAACGCGAACCATGTGTTAATTCCTGTGATCACAAAGCTCAACAAGCGATCATCAGATATTATTGACAAATGGTGTTAACAACACCATTTAACCCATTTAGTCGAAATGACCCTTACCAAAATATGATGGCATCTTAATACCATCTCGCCCCTTGAACCCATTCTAGTTTACACCGTGAGTTCTTATTATTTAAAATACACTTTCTTAATTTGTTCAACCCGTTATGACTTTTACAAAAAGATATCTTTTCAAATCTTTTGTCTATCCGTCCACTCATGTTCGGATTATCATTTGACCATTTTTACCCGTTATAACACACCCCATAACGCGATGTTCAAAATTCCTCTTTTATTAGTCTTTACCCGACTAGTTTTCCGTTTTTACCCTTTTTACCATAACTTATGGTTTCTTGCCACTTTTACTTATTCCAACTTGCTAAGTATCATGTCGGAATATCATAATCGATTACTTAGCATAACTCGAAGTCAATAATCACATGTATGTGAATTGTAATAAAAGAGGGTGTAAGTTTAACTTACCTTGCATCCCGAATATGTTTTTCCTTTATGCTTGACTCGTTTGACCCGCTTTCTCCCCAAGCTTCACCTAGCTTGTTAAGCGCCAACTATCATTCATCATTTCAAAAGGTGGTTAATTTTAATCATAACTTAATATGATTATTCCACCTTATGCATTTTATATCCAAAATTATCATTTATCACAAGAACTAAGGGTTTCTTGTATACGAGTGAAGCCCGTTTCATCATATCACTAGCATTCATCCGAACACATAATATAATCAAGTTCTACCTATCATTTAGTAGTTAACATGATATCATACACCTAGTTACGTGAACAAGGTTACCAAATTTCATCATGACATTCTAAAACCCATTTCAATCATGTATGAACAAGTACTTAATCATGTAATTTGTTCAAGCACCTTGTTTCTACAATCAACTATGATGATTTTAAACACAAACTTATCACCATCTTCACTATTAATTCAAAACCCACTTAGCACACATATGGGTAAACATCAAATTTCTATTTTTCAACACTAGTTCATCAAATTGTTAATTAGGGTTGCTCCTAAACATAGAAATTATCACAACAACACTCATAGATTCTTCATCCATTCCCAATTTTGATTATGAGTGTTCATCATAATTTCAAGACATCACCAAATTACAAAATTTGACACACCTTACGATCCCCTAGACTAGGTGATCATTTATATGTGTTCATGCATTAATCTGGGGCTTGATTTGAGCTCCAATTTGGTGAATTTGTGATGAACTAGGGTTTGCTCCATGGGAGCTGATGTGCACAAAATGCAACATATAAATTACATGAATTGTGGCATAAAACTAACCCTTTTTTAGTACTAATGTTGGAAAAAGTGTGTTTTTGTCTTTCTTTTGTATTTTCAGGATTAAATGAGCTCAAATGAACAAAAGAAGCAAAAAGGCAGCTAAATCTAACATAAATACAAGAAAAGGAATAAACGTGGCATGCCCGGCCTCCCCGACAGCATCTTCCCAAGCAAAATAAGAGAACAGAAGGCTGAACACTCCTCGTGCTCAATGAGCACGGGGGCGTGCCCAAGTGTCAGCAGAAAAGACAAAGCTGTAGAAGCTTCTATCACCCACCACGGGGGCGTGCCCAGCGGACACGGGGCAGTAGTCAACTCTAAGATTCGCAGAATCTGGGGAAATCTTGATAGTACAGATACGCTTCTGCACACGGGGGCGTGCCCAGCGGACACGGGGGAGTGGTCAACTAATGCAAACAAACTGCAATTAATGAAGAAAGAGAAGGAAGGTGGACACGGGGCCGTGCCCGAGTCTCTGTTCAGCCTATAAATAGGAGTGCTTGGCTCATTTGCAAACCATCCCTTGGCACACCACCTCTCTCACACTTCACCCACCACCCACCACCATCACAACACCATCATCCACCACCATCATCCATCGTCCATCGTAGAGTGTGTGAGTCATCTCGGGATCCAAGATTAATCGTAAGAGCTCTTGACAATCAAAGGCCATGTTTGCCTAAGTCTCTTACATCACTTGGTGAAGACAAGTGTCTAGTGTAACAACCCTCGGTAAAACCAACACCCTCATAATATGTCTGGCACTCTTATATATTTTGGAATGTCCTAATATGTCTTATATTACACCCCGTATGCGAAAACCAAGCCCGTATTATGTTATAGTTTATAAAAATAAAATAAAAATCTGAATTTAGAGCTGAGGCGGGCCGCGTAGGATCCCACCTCAAGCTCACGCGGGCCGTATTAAGACCAGATTTGGACTCCGCTGACTTCTTTAGTTCATGCGGGCCGCTTCAACTTAAGCTTACTTCAACGCCGGCCGTGCGGACTCATAACACGCGATCGCACCAGAGGTCGACACGTGTCGACATCGTGTCAAGCCTACTTGGTGACCGGACTAAGCTATTGCGTTGACCAAGGTTGACGCGGGTCGCGTAACCTTGGCCTGTATCTTACGCGGGCCGCATGGAAGGCAGATTACACAACTATAAATAGCATGCATCAGTTTTCAGTTTCCGTCGCTCATTTCTTATTCTCAATCTCGAATTCTGAAGTTATTGGCATAATATTTTGGGTATTATACCCCTAATTAGCGTGGTTCTGCTCCGTTGTAAGTATTATAACCCCGGTTTCATAATAGTTACGCTGCCCGATTGATTTAGGGTTCCGTAACAACTGTCGTGGTTCTGCCCGACGTAGTCGTTGGAATGCCGTCTCGGGGAGGGTATTATTAATAATTTCAAAGGGTTATGATACTAACCAATGTACATTTGTATAATTTATAGATTATATCCAGGAAACCCTTACGAAAAGCCTAAGACAGCAATGTGAGTTTATCCTCTTTTTGTTAATGTTTTTGTAATGTTTTACAAAACCTTAAAAGTTTTACAATGCGATTAAGCGGTGATTGAGTCTTTGTAGTTCTTCAATTACTGCCGATATGTTGGGGTTTTGTATACAAAATTTGTACTACCTGCGAGTAGTAAGTCGAGTATGACAGTACGTTACCATTGGACAATGTGTTAGCCAATGGGTAATATGACCCACAAGTCAGGATTGATAGTACCAAATGGAGTAATTGTGTAGACATAAACATTGTAATCGTCCTCGATACTGTTTAATTTGATAAAATGTTTCTTGATTAAACTGGGATTCACTCACCAGTATTTTCGACTGACAAATGTTTTTAAAACGCGTTTCAGGTAACCCAATGTGACAGCCAATTATTAAAGCCAGCTGGAGAGCACTAAAGGCTTGGGGATAAAGTGGCTATAAAAGTTACCTAAAATAAAATAGATGTTTTAAAATTCAATAAAATAGGGTTTATCCCTATAAATGTATTGTAATGAGAAACTTGGGTTTTGCCCTTGTTATTTATTAATATGAAACATGGTGGTTTTACTCTGATAAACATTTCCTAACTACGGTCCTGATGTAAATTCCGCTGCGAGACTAAACAAACTGATACCACTGAACTCTGTGATCACGTCCGCCCGTTCCCGGGGATCAGGGATCGGGGGTTGTGACAGAAGGTGGTATCAGAGCCTAGCCACTGGTCTGAGCCAAAGAAGTGTTCTGCTGACACTTAAATTTTGAATTAATGTTAGGAAATAAAATAAGGAAATACATGCATAACTGTAATTATGTGTTATGTGTTATTTGACTATCTGTTAGTTTTTTCAGTATGAGTGATCAAGGACCATCAGACGTGAATCGTCAGTTAGCTGATTCACCTAGGAGTGAAGGTACATCATCACAGCCTGCCCTCTCGGGGTATGTTGCTGATCAGGAAGACGGAATATTTGCTTTTAGAGCTCAATCTGAAGAACCATTTCCTACTAAGAAACGAGGATGGTTCAGTAAAGAAGCTTTTGCTCGTAGGAAAAGAATGAGGAAATTGCAACAGCAAAGGGCTTTAGCAGCTATTAAGAGAGAGACAGACGCTCATACTCAAGATATGCTAAATAGAAGCCTAGCAAATTTCCATATCTTAGCTACGACTGCTGCTGACCCGAGTCTGGAACAATTAGTAGCCCCACAACCACAAAACCCAGAACAACCCATGGAAATAGAAAATCAGGAAAACCAAGAAGAGATGTACAACTTTAACCCAGAAGAAATCCCTAGAGTGCCTGCACCAAACCCCATAGACCCGAATTATGACCCCTGGTGGGACGACAATAGAGATTTTGTGCAACGTTACCCTATCCAGGATTATCCACCCATACAGAACATAGAAGCTTACCCAGGTATGGACCCTTTAGATCCCTATTATCAAGATGATTATATTAGGGAGATATTAGAGGATCCTTACCAATTTCAGGAAAATGCACCTCAGATTCCAAACCCAGTCTGAGAACCTGCACCCCCAATGAGTGCAGAAAACGTTCAAGAACTTAGGACTTTCGGGGAGGAAATTTTAGAGAGCAGTGAGAGAATGCGTCAGGTGGGAGAACGTCTCGTATGGAAGTACGATGAACGTAATATGGATTTTTGGATAAATCCATATCCGTGAATGTTAAAGAAATGGTAGTAAACTAATATAATAAAAATAAAATAAAAATATGTGTGTACGGATGCATATTACTATTTTATTTCTGTTGGTATTGTAATCTTTATTTCTGTACTAGTGTGTAATAGACGCATAAGTATATGAAAAGAGTATAGTAGCAATGATCTACGCTTTTGGCAAAACTGCGTGTCATGTGATTAATTATATTAAAATATTATTTGTGATATTAATACGGGGTAAATGTTTAAAATCCAGATGGCTGACCAAGGAAATCAAGTCAATTTGGATAATAACCCGGAAATCCAGAATGATAATATTCAGAATGATGATAATCTGAATAATGGGAACCCGAACAACAATAACAATGGAAACCAGATGGATAATAGTGCTATCCAACACATAGTAGCACAGTGAATTATAGATGCTATGCCATTTATACTTCAAACTGTTAAAGATGCTGACAATAAAAGTAAGCATAGCAGTAAGCGACCAAGTGAACCAGAAAACAGTGTGAACAATGGACCTGTACTTCAAATGCCTATTCCCAAAAGAAGAAGAACCATGCCTTATGGTTGTTCTTATAAAGAATTATGGTCCTGTAAACCAATGGAATTCTCAGGCAATGAAGGGGCCATTGCAACCTTACGTTGGATAGAAAAGACTGAGGCAGTCTTAAGAATCAGTAAGTGTGCTGAAGAAGATAAGATATTATTTGCTTCTAATCTGTTTAAGAATGCAGCACTAGAATGGTGGAACACTATCCTCCAGACAAGAGGAAGTGATCAAACCTATAATATGGAATGGGAAGAATTTAAAAACAAGGTAGAAAAGAAATTCTGCCCACCCAATGAGAAAGAACAGATAGCAAACAAATTCCTAAATCTTAGAATGACTGGTGTAGATAGCAAAGGGTACACTAAGTTATTTTTCGAATATGCTAGGATAGTGCCAACTCTTGCTTCACCAGAACCAGTGTTAATCTCTCGGTATATTTGGGGATTAATTGGAGAGATTAGACACATAGTCAAGGCAGCTAGACCTCAAACAATAGAAGAAGCTGTAGAGTTAACAAGTACCTTGACTGATGAGTTAGTTCGTACTAGAGAAGAAGACCAGAGAAGGAACCTAACTCAAAGGCTTACTCAAGAATTCCGTTCAGGGAATTACAATCGTAGGAATACAGGTTCTACTTCTGCACCATACTGCAAGGTCTGTAAGAAAAAGCACTCGGGAAAATGCTCCAATCTCTGCAATTATTGCAAAATGCCAGGACACAAGGAAGAAAACCGCAAGAAGAAATCCAGTAATGGATATTGCTTCAACTGTGGAGAAAAAGGTCATATCAGGCCAAATTGTCCGAAATTGGCCCCAGCTGCAGATAACAAGAATACTAAAAATGCTAGAGCATTTGTGTTAACTGCAGAAGAAGCCAAGATGATTCCCGATGTCATAGCCGGTACGTTTTTAGTTAATGATATCTTTGCTAAAGTATTATTTGACTCTGGTGCAAACCAAAGTTTTATTAATACATCGTTTTGCAAAATTTTAAATCAGTCATTAACTAAACTACCACATGAATGCGTAGTAAAGACAGCCAATGGAGAAACCATTGGGATTTCTGAAATCTTGCAGGGAGCAAGCATAGAAATTTTAAATCAGAAATTTATTGCAAATATTTATCCCATGAATCTGGTAGGATTCGATGTTGTTTTAGGAATGGATTGGTTAATAGCCAATAAAGCTAGTATTTTATGTGATCAAAAGATAATCCAAATAAATTCACCAAAAGGTAAAACGATCACAATTAAAGGAGATAAACCATCTAGAACTACAAAATTCATCTCTGTGATGAAAACTGCAAGTTGTATAAGAAAAGATTCTATAGTGTATTTGATTTCTATAATCACTAACACTAAAGGAAAAGAACTAAAAGATATTCCAGTAGTGTCACAGTTTTCAGATATCTTTCCAGAAGAATTACCAGGACTACCTCCAGACAGAGAAGTTGAATTCCGAATTCACCTGCTACCAGGAACATCACCAATTGCCAAAGCACCCTACCGTTTGGCACCTGCAGAAATGCAAGAATTAAAGAAACAATTAGATGAATTGTTGGAAAAAGGATTCATACAGCCAAGTTCGTCGCCATGGGGAGCGCCGATACTGTTTGTTAAAACGAAGGACGGATCAATGCGTATGTGCATTGATTATCGTGAATTAAACAAGGTCACGATTAAGAATCGGTACCCATTACCAAGAATCGATGATCTGTTTGATCAACTGCAAGGAGCTCGATTTTTCTCTAAGATTGATTTAAGGTCAGGATATCATCAATTAAAGGTACAGGAAGAGGATATTCCTAAGACCGCATTTAGAACAAGGTATGGCCATTATGAATTTACTGTCATGCCATTTGGTTTAACTAATGCCCCAGCTGCATTTATGGACATGATGAACCGAATATGTAAGCCATATTTGGATAAATTCATAATTGTTTTTATAGATGATATTCTAATTTACTCTAAGAGTAAAGAGGATCATGCAAAGCATTTGCACACACTTTTAAGTTTATTAAGAAAGGAAAAGCTTTATGCTAAGTTTCCAAAGTGTGAATTTTGGTTAGAACAAGTACAATTCCTTGGACACTTAGTCAATCATGAAGGAATTCATGTAGACCCAACCAAAATCGAGGCGATTATGAAATGGAAAACCCCTGAATCACCAACTGAGGTTAGAAGTTTCTTAGGATTGGCCGGTTATTATAGAAGATTTATTAAAGATTTCTCTAGAATAGCCATTCCCTTAACTAAGTTAACTTGTAAATCTGTTAAGTTTGAATGGGGATTAAAACAAGAATAAGCCTTTAAAATTCTTAAGCAAAGATTAACCCATACACCCATATTAGCATTACCAGAAGGAACTGAAGACTTCGTAGTTTATTATGATGCTTCTAAACTAGGTTATGGATGTGTGTTGATGCAAAGACAAAAGGTTATAGCTTACGCATCTAGACAACTTAAGAATCATGAAGAGAATTATTCAACCCATGATTTAGAATTAAGAGCTATAATTTTTGCTCTTAAGATTTGGAGACATTACCTTTATGGTAGTAAGTTTACCATATTCACTGATCATAAAAGTTTAAGGTATGTTTTCGGGCAGAAAGAGTTGAATATGAGACAAAGACGCTGGATGGAATTTCTTAGTGACTATGATTGTGATATCCAGTATCATGAAGGAAAAGCAAATGTAGTGGCAGATGCTTTAAGTTGAAAGTTTCATGAAAAGCCAAAAAGGGTACGTTCTCTTAAATTAAATCTGCAAGTAGATTTAAATGATCAAATAAGAGAAGCACAAGAATCAGTAATCAAGGATGATTCTGAAAAATTAAAAGGTATGTTAAAGGAATTAAAACAAGGAACAGATGAGATATGGAGATTCCATGAAAAGAGAATATGGATACCTAAATTAGGAAATCTACGTAATCGTATATTAGAAGAAGCCCATAAATCTAAGTATACGATGCATCCAGGAAATGATAAAATGTACCAGGATTTAAGAAAAAATTTCTGGTGGATAGGAATGAAAAAGGACATAGCAACCTATGTTTCTAAATGTTTAACTTGCTCACAAGTTAAAGCTGAACATCAGAAACCCTCAGGTTTGTTACAGCAATTAGAAATGCCAGTGTGGAAATGGGAATTAATAACAATGGATTTTGTTACTAAATTACCCAAAACAAGGAAAGGAAATGATACAATCTGGGTGATTGTAGATAGGCTAACTAAGTCAGCTCATTTTCTACCAATGAAGGAAACAATTAGTATGGAACAATTATCTAAATTGTATGTAAATGAAATTGTTTCTTTACATGGTATTCCTTTATCAATTGTTTCTGACAGAGATAGTCGATTTACATCTCATTTTTGGTCAAGTTTCCAAAAAGCAATGGGAACCAAGATAAAACTAAGCACGGCTTATCATCCACAAACAGATGGACAAAGTGAAAGAACAATTCAGACAATGGAAGATATGCTTAGAGCTTGTGTAATTGACTTTGGAGGTAATTGGGACGATCACTTACCTTTAATAGAATTTTCATATAATAACAGTTATCACACAAGTATCAATGCTGCACCCTTCGAAGCACTTTATGGACGAAAGTGTCGAACCCCAGTATGTTGGGCAGAAATTGGGGAACAGCAACTATCTGGACCTGAGATAGTACAGGAAACAACTGACAAGATTATTCAAGTCAAGGAACGACTGAAAGCAGCACGTGATCGACAAAAGAGTTATGCTGATAACCGATGCAAGCCGTTGGAATTTCAAGTAGGAGATAAAGTATTGTTGAAAGTCTCTCCTTGGAAAGGAGTGGTAAGATTCATCAAACGAGGGAAGTTAAGTCCCAGGTATGTTGGACCTTTTAAGATTATTAGAAGAATAGGACCTGTAGCCAATCAGCTACAACTGCCAGAGGAAATGGCAGGAATACATGATGTGTTTCATGTATCAAATCTTAAAAAGTGTTTAGCTGATGAATCATTGATAGTGCCTCTTAAGGATATAGAGGTAAATGAACAACTCAAGTTTGTAGAAAGACCTCTACAAATTGAAGACAGGAAAGTCAAGAATCTCAAACATAAAAGATTAGTTCAGGTCAAAGTGAAATGGGACTCCAAAAGAGGATCTGAGTACACATGGGAACTCGAGTCAGAAATGAAAAGGAAATATCCGCACTTATTCCAGTAGATCTCGAGGACGAGCTCTAAAATAAGGTGGGGAGAATGTAACAACCCTCGGTAAAACCAACACCCTCATAATATGTCTGACACTCTTATATATTTTGGAATGTCCTAACATGTCTTATATTACACCCCGTATGCGAAAACCAAGCCCGTATTATGTTATAGTTTATAAAAATAAAATAAAAATCTGAATTTAGAGCTGAGGCGGGCCGCGTAGGATCCCACCTCAAGCTCACGCGGGCCGTATTAAGACCAGATTTGGACTCCGCTGACTTCTTTAGTTCATGCGGGCCGCTTCAACTTAAGCTTACATCAACGCGGGCCGCGTGGACTCATAACACGCGATCGCACCAGAGGTCGACACGTGTCGACATCGTGTCAAGCCTACTTGGTGACCGGAATAAGCTATTGCGTTGACCAAGGTTGACGCGGGCCGCGTAACCTTGGCCTGTATCTTACGCGGGCCGCATGGAAGGCAGATTACACAACTATAAATAGCATGCATCAGTTTTCAGTTTCCGTCGCTCATTTCTTATTCTCAATCTCGAATTCTGAAGTTATTGGCATAATATTTTGGGTATTATACCCCTAATTAGCGTGGTTCTGCTCCGTTGTAAGTATTATAACCCCGGTTTCATAATAGTTACGCTGCCCGATTGATTTAGGGTTCCGTAACAACTGTCGTGGTTCTGCCCGACGTAGTTGTTGGAATGCCGTCTCGGGGAGGGTATTATTAATAATTTCAAAGGGTTATGATAATAACCAATGTACATTTGTATAATTTATAGATTATATCCAGGAAACCCTTACGAAAAGCCTAAGACAGCAATGTGAGTTTATCCTCTTTTTGTTAATGTTTTTGTAATGTTTTACAAAACCTTAAATGTTTTACAATGCGATTAAGCGGTGATTGAGTCTTTGTAGTTCTTCAATTACTGCCGGTATGTTGGGGTTTTGTATACAAAATTTGTACTACCTGCGAGTAGTAAGTCGAGTATGACAGTACGTTACCATTGGACAATGTGTTAGCCAATGGGTAATATGACCCACAAGTCAGGATTGATAGTACCAAATGGAGTAATTGTGTAGACATAAACATTGTAATCGTCCTCGATACTGTTTAATTTGATAAAATGTTTCTTGATTAAACTGGGATTCACTCACCAGTATTTCCGACTGACAAATGTTTTTAAAACGCGTTTCAGGTAACCCAATGTGACAGCCAATTATTAAAGCCAGCTGGAGAGCACTAAAGGCTTGGGGATAAAGTGGCTATAAAAGTTACCTAAAATAAAATAGATGTTTTAAAATTCAATAAAATAGGGTTTATCCCTATAAATGTATTGTAATGAGAAACTTGGGTTTTGCCCTTGTTATTTATTAATATGAAACATGGTGGTTTTACTCTGATAAACATTTCCTAACTACGGTCCTGATGTAAATTCCGCTGCGAGACTAAACAAACTGATACCACCGAACTCTGTGATCACGTCCGCCTGTTCCCGGGGATCAGGGATCGGGGGTTGTGACATCTAGTGTAATACTTTTTATTTTTAATCTTTTCGCACTTTTTATTTGGTTATGTATTAATTACTTTAATAACTAGTTTCTTATGTTGAAGGTGATTCTTCATTATCGTTTGTCCGTGGTGTCTTGGCATTATTTTACTGTCTATATAAAATAAAATATTTTCACCATTCATATCTCCACGGTCTATATGGAGGTATGTTGGCTACCTGGTCGGGGGTTAAGGGAACGGTTTGGTAAAAGTCTTGCCTTGTTCAGTGTATAGATCCTGCAAGGACCTGGGTCAAATTTAGTAGGACCTCCTTCAATACCCACCGGTATTGGATGGCGGGGGTCCAAACTCTTTGATCCCCTCATATGTAAGCTACTATTAATAATTTAACCCGGCTACTTAGGACTGTATCCCTGCTGACTCAGACTACTTAGCCGAGGGTAACGTCACCTTCAAAAGAGGGGCCTACCATAATATGCATTAATAACTTAATTAATTATCTTTCAATAATCCGACCCTTTAGGATTGTATCCTTGCTGACTCAAACTACTGGGCTGAGGGTA
Source organism: Helianthus tuberosus (assembly GCA_030545235.1). Lineage (NCBI taxonomy): Eukaryota > Viridiplantae > Streptophyta > Magnoliopsida > Asterales > Asteraceae > Helianthus > Helianthus tuberosus. Next base: position 47,089,957 of record CM060440.1, read on the forward strand.
ACGTCACCTTCAAAAGAGGGGCCTACTACAATAACTAAGATAATCTCTTAAAAAGTGCAAAAGTGCGGAAATAATCAAAGGTTACACTAAACACGAGTCGGAGCCAAGTGATTCATCTTGTCTATCTGTTTTTATTTTTATTTTATTTTTCAGCATTTTAGTTAGTTTTTATTTTTCTAGTTTAAAACCTTTTTCCAAACTTTTGATTTGATTAGACGTTGAGGATAAACCGGTATTAAAAGCTCTTGTGTCCTTGGACGACCTCGGTATCTTACCAACACTATACTACGCTCACGATGGGTGCACTTGCCCATATGTGTGTTTAGTGTTAGTAAATATCATGTTTTTTAAATTTAAAACTTGGCTAAAAAAGTGTAAAAGGGCTTAAAATATACATTAAAAACCTACGACACCTCACACGCATCAAGTTTTTGGCGCCGCTGCCGGGGACACAAGGATTTTAAGAAAGTTAGGAATCAACAGCCTAATCGTTTTTTCTAATTTTTCTGTTTTTTTAGGATTTTCTTAGTTTTTCAGTTTCTGCAGAACTCAGCACGGGCCGTGCCCGCTGAACACGCCCCGTGCCCAATCCTTGGAACTGGCAATCCTGTTTTAAGTCAGACAGTAAGCTGAACACGGGGCTGTGCCCACTCAACACGCCCCGTGCCAAAGTTTCAGTTACTGAAAACAGAAACGTAAGATCCCGACGGTTGGTAATTTCTGACACAAACATGAGTGATACTGATATTTTTTACTTTCGGCACTCTTATGGTACGTCCGCGTGATCACCAGAGAAATGATCCTCTGGCCCCAGTGGGTTAAAACCCACGGGTTCTTGGATGTAATTGGCCGGGTTAAACCGGCCCCTGAAAGCAGGTGTGGGGTCCCCGAAAGAATGATGCGATAAAGATCGCTGTAATGGTATATATGGGGGTTGAGGGTTGTTGGGCTCGTACTCCGGCTGAGGCCCATAAGGGTTTTGGACCAGAGGTGTAGAGCTGTGTGATACTGATCGTCTGGCTGGTTCAAACAAGTTCCTCCTGTTCTGCCGAGGGTCGTCACTCTCGGTAGTAGACGGAGCTCGCACATGTGATGGTCCAGCTTCATTATCATTGGGGGCGGTGATTGGCCCCTTGCCTCTTCCCCTTCTCCTGAAGAATCTTGGCGGCATTTTCAAATCCTGTCATTATAACATGAGATAACAAAACAACATATATAAAAATTTAAAGGACAAAACAAAAACCAAATAAGGTAGAATTTGTCCTATGTTATATGTCTAGACTCGAAAGTTTAGAATTGTGCAATTGTGTAACTGAGATTAAACACAAAAGGCTAGTGTTTAATTCACTCAGTGTTGGCTCTGATACCAACCTGTCACACCCCGATTTCCACGTGTCACCGGTGGGCCCGGTGGGGGAGTATCGTGACGTGGTTGGCAACATAATAGTCAAACAACACAACAATTATTATGCACAGCGGAAGCAAATTTAAAAAGATGTAATACAACCGAATTTAATATTGTAATATCAAAGTCACAATATCCGGAAGTTTATCCACAGTCGGATCGAAATTAAAAATGAAATTTATAGTTCAACAGACTTCAGGCATCTTAAGCTTGCGAGACTTCTAATGATGCTAAGGAGAAATCCCAGCCAATTTCGCTTAGTACCTGCATTTAATCTTTTTGGGAAAATACGTCAGTTTACACTGGTAAATACATTCAACTGACTCATTTTGGAAAATGATTGAAAATTGGTTTGGATGCACATGGCATAAACATTTTATTTAACTTGGGAGAATTATTTAATAATATAATCTTGTGAACTAATTACATGTTCCTTGTGCGTTCAGTAGCCCAGATCTTGTCCGGGTTAAAGATCAATAGACACACCACATTATTCTTTTGTGCACTGACGGGTGTACGCCTACACCTCGCGCTTAAGTCGTGGCCATTTCGTAAAATGATGCCAAGGATATCCGGGACATGGTCATTAACCCCCCAAAGGCTTTAAGTAACAAGACTGTTTAAACGAGCCGATCAAATTAGTCAATTACCCACTTAACGGTGGAGGATTTGATGCTCGATCAAGCGGTATGCTATATACCGTAACCCAAGCCCGTATAGGGAAAATAAGTTAAAAGTATTTACCTGAGTAAAGTATAATTCACAATAAGCAAATTGCAAGTAGCTTTTACTGGTCCTCCTAATCTGGAA